>OV815977.1:20002500-21202500 GCA_929112965.1 Mythimna albipuncta | reverse complement strand
TTGAAAGGGCTTTACTAGCACTTATTAAAAAAAATCATCAGCATTCAATGAGGCGCCCTCTAGCAAACAAAAAGTTTTGTTTTACAAAAAATTTAGATAAATACGTCGTGTTTGGTACCATTTGAAAGGGCTTCAGTGTACGCAGCTGTTTCACTGCTTCACAGGAATTTTATGTTAATTATTAGTTTTTAATTTGACAATTTATCTTTTACAAGTAAACAGTATAGAAGCACGGTGATATGACACCAAAATTGTTTAACTTTACATATGTTGTTTAAATATAACGATATGACAACAAAAAAGCCGTAGTCACACGTTATTAAAGTGTTTCGTTTGGTACCTATAACGTGTGCTACGGCTTTTTTTTTTTGTTCTGTTCTTGTTTTTTCAGTTACTTTGTTTATTTCAACATCCTGAAAATCTTGTTTCATACTTTTTCAGCTTCGTTTTTTTGTCGTAGTCGGGTTTTAGTTTTTGACTTTTTTATGGCTTCCAAAGCTAGCACAATAGACCTTAATATATTCGATTACACATATGTATTCTTTAAACAATTCAGGGTTTTATTATTAACTTTAACTTTTCATCACCTAGATGCTCCAATGTGCAAGACAACGAACGAAGGTGAGGTGTACGGAGCCCTCAAGATGGAGACAGTGGTGCTCCAGTGCGTAGTGGATTCCAGTCCACCGCCTACCTACTTCAGCTGGTTCTTCAATAGTTCCGGGGAACAGACTGAGATATCTCCAAGGTAAGGAATAAAAAAAAATTAACAAGTATTTTTATATGAAATAGATAGGGGAAAGGGCGGCAAGATGGGGTACTTAAGCTTATATGGCCCCCCTGAGGTAAGACGGGGTGATGAAAATGATCACAGAGAAAGAAGATTATTTGGGATAGTAGAACTCGCAGACATGGATGGTTTCGTCATCATCATCATCATCAGCTATTCCTGCGCAACTATTATGAGCCCATCTTCCACATACTGAGCATGATGTCCACCCTTCAATGGATATGGAATATACTTCCTTACAATACATAGTGGTGTGTCCTCCATTTCTTCACTTTCATCTCCAGATGATGAAACTCTTCGTCGTTTTGCTGTTTTCGCTGATTGCCAATATATTTTTGATTTTTTATTTTGAACTTTTGCAGTAGTTTTCTTCTGTTGAACGAGATGGGGTAACTGTACCCCATTCCAGCCTGCAGAGCCATTTATATTAAAAAAAAACTACTGAGGTGTCAAGGGACACCCGGATATAACGAAGTTCCGTTCTGGCTTGCTTTCTATAAGAGAGAGATAGAGACAGACCGAGAAACATGCGCACGCCGCACGGCTTACAATAGCTTACTACAGCAAAAATTGTCGTTACAACTTTTCGTGAGATTTTTTTCCGTCTAGCCCCCTTTCACAACGCGCAATAAGGAACTTCGTTCCAAAAAAAAAACAGCCAACAATCTTAAGGAAACACAATGCCTACCATATTATAGGTTACTTTAAGCGTTTATCACAGCAACACCTCACTAGCTAACGATATTTAACAAACCACAGTCACGTGTAAAACCAAAAGAAAATATGAGAAACAATTTTATTTGCCGTGATACACTTTTTTGAATTTTTTTTGGACACTACGCACTTGTGAACTGATAAACAACGGCCGACTGATAAGTATCATGGCGGCGCTTCGAACGATTAATGATCGAGCGTGATTAGTCAATTTGAACTGTGAATTTCGCTGGGTACCCCGTCTTACCCGCTACCCCGTCTTACCTCCTTCTTCCATACGTAAATTAGTACATAAAACTTTTCTTTTTAAATTATTCCATACAAGGAATTTCTCCTCTATTGTTAGTGCGTTCACAAACTTTTTTTTTTGCATCGAGAATTATTTATTTATTTGTAATAAGCATACCAATAGCACAATCACTTACAGTATAAATAAAACTTGCATCTAAAAAATGAAATTTCAGTAATCATGCAAATAACAGGTATGCATGATATTGAAAAAATGAGAAATTAGAGACAAAGAAAAATAAAAAGTGTATCCAGTACACCTAGATACAGAACACTACAAAGACAAAACACACCGAAATATAAAAGCGCACACTATTCACACACTATTCATTTATATGGGCGGCATTTATGTTTAGGCTCGCCAAGATCCGACGGGCGTACTGTAGAAGTATTTTGAAAAACTATCGTTTAGTCTATGCTCAACTCTAGATGTTCGATGGCATGGCGGCCGTAACAGTTGTATTGCGTGTCCTCTGTGAAAAAAAATTCAATAAACTACGTTGTGTGTGCATTCACGACTTTAATTTACCCTCTCACCCTACATAAATGTTGTTGTGTGAATTACGGGAATTAAACTCGCGACACGCTACGTAACAGCCTACTGATCAACCACTGCGCCAACTGTGCGATTATTCAGTTACTTTGATCCAGCTATAAGTGATGACAGCCCTGATGGTCAAGTGGTTAGTGACCCTGACTGCTATGCCGGAGGTCGTGGGTTCGATTCCCACCCAGGACAAATGATTGTGTGATGAGCACGATCATTTGTTCTGTGTCAGGGTGTAATTTATCTATAATATATATGTATTTAGAAATATATAAGTATGTTTATCAGTTGTCTAGTACCCATAACACAAGCTTTGCTTAGCTTGGAACTAGTTGGCGCTGTGTGATAGTTGTGGAATATAAGTATTACGCAGTCATAAAGCGAATTTCTCTTGAGTTTAGTGTAACGAACACAGAATCTGTGTTGTAATCGTTATTTCAATTCTGACTCTATTTCACCTCAACACTAACTAGTTATTGCTTATGATCCCGAAGCATGTATACGCAAGCAAACATGAACGAGTGGCATCACAGGTTTCACAAAAAAAAAATATTATGTGAAAACATGCAATAGATATCATATTCGTTGTCAAACGTGCAGCGTTTTAGACAAAACCTATACAAAAACATTTGTATTTTATACCAAAATTGACGCAGATTGATAACCCGCTCATATGCCGACTGTATCAATTTCAAACTGTGCAATAGATAATTGAATCTGCATACAAATAACGCGATTTGATAACTAACAATTTGTACGTGGCGTTAATTTTTGGCGAATGTTTCCATCAGCATACCAATTTGTTGGTTCTGATATTGAGAAGCAATTTGCAAAAAAATCAGATTGGCGTAATGCAGGTTTTTGTGCGAATTTATCGAAACTATTGACAATTTCTCTTTGTGTTGACATAGATCCCTGTTCTAGTACAGTACGTAAAGAAACACCACTCTTTTTAGAATTTGGACAAAGACACAGAAGATGTCCTGTATGAAACAGGACATCTTGAATCTGTGAACCTAACTAATTAGATTAAAATATTTAGACGAGGCATGACATTGTTTACTTAAAATTATTAAGTACACTGATATTAGCAAAAACATTTTGGCATCTGAACAGATTGATGAAATTACTGTCAAGTCTAAAATGGCTGACGTCTCACAAACAAACCTAATTAAATCAAGAAATCGATATCCCAGAGACCTTACAACAACCTACTTAACTCTCAAAATATTGATTTACCAGAGGAACAGACTTTAAACAAACTTAGAACTTATTTCAAATACGCCTTCATCGCCGCGAATTTCTTACGTCTATTCTGGTTTATTTCTGTCCTGAACTTAAACAAAGCTTGAAAAAGTTCGTTGAATAAAACAGTAATGAAAATCGGCTCAACGAAGCTCAAGTTTTAAGCTGTTAACGGGTCAGCTAGGCAGCTTTTCGGAGGAATTTCGGTCGCTTAATACGTCCATATTCGGACTCTAATTAGTGCACTGGCTAAAGCGCTTGCGATTTAACGCTATGAGCCTTTTCTGCGGGTGCGTTTGACGCGGGTCGTGAGCCAATAGTGTGTCTATATGCAGCGCCAGTTTTGCTCGCACTTGTAGCGATGCTCATGCATATTAAGTGTTTATGTGGCGACATGGATTCGCGCGTAAATGCGGTACTGCATCTCTAATGTTGGACGTTTCATGAGATTCTCTTGTTAGACGTTAATTTGCAAGGAATGTAGAACGACAATTCCAAATTCTGATTTGTTTGTTAGTGTGGCAAGCTTCTTACACATATAGGTACATATTTTTAGTGAGTAGTTATCAAATAACCTCTTCTGCTCTGGGCGAAATAAGAGGAAATATCAGACTTTTATTGACTAAAACCTGAGTTTCTTCAGTTCCCTTTGCATTACAGGGTCAATCGAACAGACCAGACAGACCCGCAACCCTGTTAGGTTTCAAGTCTACTTGGCTTCGTACGTTTTACCGACATCTCTTTAAGGCTCGTATGGAATACGACATGACATCAATTAATACAAGTTTGGTCCTTGTCGGACGGCAAGTTACGTATAACTCGCTGTCTCCAAGCCCACGCTTTCGATAGTCAGACACCCGGGACGTCTCTTGCGGGGTTAATGTATGAGAATTGTCTCCTTATCACTCTTTTTACCTGGTCTAATATACTGAATTTATGTTTTGTAAAGTTAATGTGTATGAAACGTGCTTTTTTTATTTTTGAACGCGACCTATTATAGGTTTTAAAAGTGCCTCAAACTGTGGTCTGAAAAAATTATAACCGACTTACACATACAATGACTAACACAAAAATCCAAAATAATTTGTTTTAGATCGTTTAAAACTTGTCATACAATTTATTTCCGATCATACGAGAATTACTTTGAACGCCACAACAAAACGCATTCACACGGAAGAGCACGCATGAGTCTCTTTAATCGAGGGCGAGCATTCTAGAAATTAGCGTAACACGTTGTATCATACGCCTACAGTCTAGCCACAGTAAATATAGGTAGAGAAGGTCAACTTCAGTGTAATCGAGAGAGGGTATTTGTTTTTTTATTGGTATAAACTAGTGCTGGACTGCAATTTTAATGTGAAGCAGTGATGTAATCGTTGATATTGAGGCGCACTAGTTTGTTAAAAGCCTATTCACTTTTGCTTTGAAAACACCTAAATTATAACTGGACGGGAAGATTGCAGCAGGTAAATTGTTACAGTCCTTTGATGAACGTGGTTTAAACAACGAGGCGAAATGTTTAGTCTGGACCGAAGAGGTTTCGACACCGTAAGTGTTCTTCGATAGTAGAAATAAGGTGGTGGAATCCAGTCATTCAATCCCACGCATACTCTTGAAAATGCAACCTGTAAAACATCGCAAAGCTGGCTACCCTAAGTCTGTGTTCGTTTTGTAGATTGGACTTAACCAAATCTGGATCACCAATTCGCCTCTGCGCACGTCGTCTTGAGATCGCTTCACGTATGCGTCTATACGTGCGTGTATGAAATTGACCTTCTGTATCTATCTACGAGTATTTTATGCCACAGCCTAGTACAAAGCAGTGCTTTGAAGTGGACGGCTGTGCGCTATGTCACTGTGCCACTGAATTTGCTTAGCTAGCGCTAGTTTAGTTTGGCATTTGAACTTGAATGGTAGGCTTGATTACGGGTTTCAGATACCTAAAAGCTAGTAGAGGAATTTATTCTTGGGGATTCTGATGGTGACGTGATTTACTTTATCTACAGTAATGGCTAGCAATCTCTGGACTAAAAAACTGCACTGTGATAAGTGTGCAACTAAAGAGGACAAGCAAAGTGATGAGGATAGCTTCAAAAAATTCGAGAAAAAGAAGAGGAACAAACCTACTTGTCAGAACCAGTGCAATACCACGCTGGCAGGACCCAATATGCTGCTGCGTCCAGCAGTGCCCACGACGCAGCTGTATGTTCCGAGGCTACATCACTCCACGAAGGTTGAGGAGATCGTGAAATATGTTCGAGTCAAGACGAACTGGACTTTGAGACTCGAGCAGTTTGAGCCAAGCCATAATACTAATTTCAAATCGTTTGTGGTGCGGGTGCCGACTCGTCATTTGGGCACTTTCCTTAAAGGAGAGTTTTGGCCGAAAGGTGTCGTGTATCAACGATCTCGTGGAAAGATACCGACTTCGCAGCGGAACACGACGCCGTCACAGTCTATTGGCCATAGTAGCCTGAAATAAAGAATAATAATAATTATTAAACATCATAAAAAAATATTGGCAGTAAAATCTGAAGACACTAAGTTTATCAACCTGGCAGATTTTTTTTTCTTATAATCATAGGTTTGCGTTTGGCCACTATATCATCTGATGGTAAGGAATGATTTGTTCTATGATGGAGTATGCTTGCTTAAAAGTTTCTTGACTTAAAGACTGTAGCTTTCAGGAAACACAAACTAAATATGAATCTACTGCGAAAAAGGATTTGAAAATCCCGAAGTTTCAAATCCTTCTTCTTAGTTTGCTTTCTTAATGCTGAATCTAACACATTTTTGAATTCAGGATCAGTTCACACGGTTTGACATTTTTACACCCTGACTCTTTGAACAACTATTTGGCAAGCGTTCTGGGGTAATAATCTTTACCGTGAGAGAATCTTGTCTACATTCAAACCCGGAATAAATTATGTGTTAACGTAATATTCTTTTAGCTACTATAGTGAATATTTCCGCAACTGGAGAGGATCTGGTTTTAGTAATTTTACTTCCATTTGCATTATTGTGTGATATCAGGTATAACAAAATCCATGTTTTTGCTAGTAGCAGATAAATCTTTAACCACAAAAGATGGTGGTACTGCTAGCTTCAAGATATTTCGCCTATATTCCTTTGTATTGCGCATTACCGGCAGAAGGATCTATCCAAAAAGATTCCTAAATATATTCGCAATGTTACCCAGCTGAGTTAATCCCTGAATCGTGACGCTGACTACTAAATGTATTTTAATAAATTACCTACTCTTGATTTGGATCGTGTTTTTTTTTGAGACAGAAAGTCATCCAATGACTTTTCCCGTTCAAGGGTAGAATGGTAGGGTGTGTCAGCTTTATACCGGCTTAAACCCCACCTTATTCTTTAGTTGCCCTTTACCTTCAACGGCTTCCCTTTTAGAAATTCTCAATGGCTCTAATGGTGGACTATGATTTTGGTCGTGTGCATTACAATGTTGTATTGAAAACCAATATTTTTCAGAGTTGATCTTGTGGTAAAATTAGTTTATCTTCACTGCCCATGCATTGTTTTCAACTTACAAGTATCTTTATTTTTTAACAGTTTATACACGGCCTACGGCAACACCTCCACTCTTCGCTACACTCCAACTACTGACATGGACTTCGGCACGGTCCTATGTTCGGCCACCAACTCTGTGGGGAAGCAGGAGGCGCCCTGCTTGTACAAGCTTGTTGCTGCAGGTAATTAATTATGGTAGCCTTTAAGATTGTTACTTTTAATAACTGAACAGTTACGAATACGCCTAATTTAGTAGGTACTGCTGAACTAGGCTTGAGATATGTATTTCAGCATGAAGCATCTCAAGCTATGAACAAGTGGAGACAAATTTTCAAATTTAAAAACAGAAGAGAAAAGAACAATTTAAAGTAATCTGTTCTTAGGATGACATACCAAACCTGAGGTGTGTAAGATTTAAATCAATGAGCTATAACATACCTACATCAGTTTCCTTAGAATAATAATTCTTTACTATATTACTGCCAACGTCACACAGGATAAAATAAAGATGGTAATTTTTCACTAGAAACCAATAAATACTACCTGCTTTATAATATACTCGTACCTCTTTATAACGACATGGTCCTTTCATCTTGTATAAAGTGTGTATTATTCAATTTGTGATAGCAAAACGCGTTACAAAGTTGCCTGTTTGCTTGCAAGAGAAAGTTTGCGACGCTTTGTTTATATCGCTCGTATTTGTACTTTATCGTCGCCCATTGTAATATGAGTGGAACACATGCTGTAGATGCAATAAATCTGGCACGTGTAGTAAATCGTGCGAAGGTTTAATTTGGCCACTTTTAAAGCATTGCTTCGAATTTTCCCAAAAATGAAAAAGTAAAAAAAAAAATGTTTTTTTTTTTGTTATTCTCAAAAATAATGATTGCAACATCAATGGTGCCAGAAATTATTTAAATTATTGTTTACTATTTTTTTTTTCTAATTTGACAATATATGTACCAGAAGACAAGTTCGGCGAGACAATAAAATAGTGACGCGAGCACGCAAATTATATGTTTTTGTTGTCTTCAAAACAATAATTTGTAAAGGGCGATGTTGTGTCCTATCGTTGTCACATTGTCTTATTAAATATTCGTACGAGTATGTTATTTGTTTGCCCACGTAGGTAGATCTCAAATGATTGTTTCAGTTTGAAAGTGATTTAATCAGTTTTTAAATTCCAAACAAAATTCATATGCTTCATATCTTTTTCTCATAGGGATTCTATAATTATGTATCTCAAATTACTTTCTTCAAGGTAACGCCTATAAACTTGATGAAAATGTTCCTAAATCGAGTGGGTTTCAGCAGGGAACCCCACAGCGCTGCAGAACTGCTCGGTAGTGAACCAGAGCTCTGACACTCTGCTGGTGGAGTGCTTGGAAGGCTTCGATGGAGGCCTGCCACAGATATTCTACATGGAGGTGTTGGAGCTGCCTTCTCTAATGGTAAGTGTTACCTCAGGTTGCAGATCTGTTCGGTGGTGAAAAAGAGCTTCATCACGCTGTTAGTGGAGTGTCTGGAGAGTTTTGTTGTAGGACTGCCACAGGTGTACTATATCATGGACTTGTTGTACCAGCCGATTTAGATGACAAGTGGTTTGAAGATGAATTATTTGCATTTCATCAGATTTGATAACATTTTAGCTCTTCAAAACCTGCAAAATATGGAAGTAGAAGTACTCCATAGTATACTCATTTAGGAAAGACATACAAGGTGGATTCAGCACTTGATTCTGAACACGATGGATAGTTCGAAACTAGTTTTGAATCATTTCAGAATTTGTAGTATGGTTTAGTATCGTTGTGTTTCCAAATTTGTTTTGATGTAGGTAATGATTATGTGCTTTTAAAAATTTTGTGTTAATTTTTTTGATTCAAACAAATATTTTTTAAATTTCAGTATGTTAGGTTAGGTAAATATTAAAATTTATTAAAATTTGCATATTACTCCGTCACTGGAAAATAAAAAAACTTAAATGATGAACTGATGAAGTTCCTGGCTTAGCAAAGTTACAACTTTGGTGTTAATTGACTTCTCCAATGCCTTTAATACCGTCAGTCACGAAGTCCTCTTGTCTTTCCTTTCTTGTCTTATGGTCTCTCACGAGGTACTGGAATGGTTTTCTTCCTATCTTTGGGGGCGCCAGCAGTCAGTTCGTGCTGAAGACTCTGCTTTGGGGTGGTGCGACCTTGTAGCTGGCGTCCCTCAAGGCGGTATTTTATCCCCTCTTTTGTTGTCTGTTTTTATAAACTTTAAAACTGCTAAGCTTCAGTGTGCGTATCATCTCTATGCTGATGATTTGCAGTTGTACTGTCGGTCAAGTGTGGACAATATATCGGATGCGATTGAAGAGCTAAACCGGGATTTACGGGTAATTAAAAACTGGTCTGATAGATTCGGTGTGGCGGTTAATCCCACGAAGTGTCAGGCTATTATAGTTGGGAGCCCCCATAGTCTAAGAAAGCTAGATGGACTAACCGTACCACCCGTAATCTTCAACAATACGGTGATCCCGTTTGGCTCTGAGGTCAAGGATCTTGGTCTGTATGTTGATGCTTGTCTGGATTGGCGGAAGCAGATTGCAAATGTCAGTCAAAAAGTCACTGGAACGTTACGGTCTCTCTATCGTCTGAAGAATCTTCTCCCAGCTCACATAAAGGCAATGCTTGTACAATCCCTAATCTTCCCCATAATCGACTATGCTGATATGTGCTACTATGACCTGAATGCAGATCTTCTCAATAAACTTGACCGTCTTCTGAATAACTGCATTCGATTTGTCTTCAACCTCCGCAAGTACGATCATGTATCCGAGCATCGTTTGCTTTTAAAATGGTTACCCATTCGTCAGCGCAGAGCGCTAAGGGCCTTGACTACTCTGTTCTCTTTTCTGGATAATCTTTCTTCCCCTTCTTATCTGATTTCAGAACTTCAATTTCTTTGCTCTAGGCACAATAAAAATCTTCGATCTACTAATAATCGTCTTCTACGATGTCCCTCACACCGCTCTGGGCTTATCCACTCTTCCTTTTTCGTTCAGGCGATATCTCTTTGGAATGCGCTCCCTCTGAATATCAGGATGGCAACAAGCCGATTTTCTTTTAAGGTGAAGGCACGTGAGCATATTCGCAAGATGTTGGTAGAATCATCACCGAGCTAATTGGTTGGATTTGTTTTCTCACAACAGCATTGTTTTTGTTATATGTATGTATCTAAGTATGTATTTACTATTTTATATATTTGTTTCTCTTCTGTTTTGTCTGTTTATTAAGTTGCACCTGCCATGTTTTGTTTCTGCACCACCCTAAGGTCGACTGGCAGATAATGCCTAAGGCATTAAGTCCGCCTTTGTACAGTTTTTTGTGCATAAAGCTTTAAATAAATAAATAAATAAATATATTTTTTTTGCCATCTAGGTCCGAGCCAACGTCTCATCAAACCACACACCTACCTTCGAGGTGTACGATCTGGACAGCAGGTCTAGCTACACGCTAGTCCTGTATGCTGCCAACGCCAAGGGGAGGAGCGAAGAGGTCACGCTGTATACTGTCGCCATCAGACCGCCTGATAAGTATACCGGTAAGTTTAGAAGTAAACAGTAGACTTTACTAGCAGTGGAATTCTTCGAGAAAGATTTCTTCCAGGGTACTACTACAATAGAAACATAGTTGTACTATCAGAAACTGTTGCCTGTTGCAAGATCATCTTTTAATGCAACAGGCAACAGTTCGTGAATCTTCTATTACGTATGCTTAGTATTCCTATTCAAGTGGTATGTACTATTCATATTGCATAGATATTGCATAGATCCTCTTGGATGATAGCATATTTAACAGTTTTAATCGTATATCGTCTTTCATTTTCAAATTCCCGGTAGTAGTTTTGTTCTTATATTAGTAATATGTGATGTGTTATTTCTAATATTTTGTGCGCTTCACCATTAACTCTCTCATTAATTTCATTACTGCTTACCATCGAATCGCAGTCAAGCACTAATTTATATCATAAAAATAAATACTGAATGTATAAATGTTAATTTGTTTCATAGCAAGTTCTAGAAACTTATCTACTTATAATTAACATTATTTCAGAAAGAAAAACATGTAGGTATACGATTTGGAATAACAATTAAATTGTTTTAAACAAAAAGTTTCCAAAAGAAAATTAATAAAACGCCTCCAGGGTCGGTCCAAAAAGAATCACACGAATATTTTACTTTGTGAAACTTGCTCCTAATTCTGAAAATTATTTCTTTATAATAAGCTTTTTTAATAATTAAATAAGCAGTTACCAAGAACAAAACCTGCTAGGAAGTGCCCAATTAGTTTGCAAAAACAAAAATAATTATCTACAAATAGCTACATTAAAACAATATGCTCTTAATACTTTTTGAACTTACAATTAAGTGCTTACCTTATTTATGGCACAAATCGGGTTTGCGAACGACGAGCAATGGGTAGCTCACCGTCCGTTCTTTTAATAAGGACTGAACCCGAGGCATCAACGGAGATAAGATAATGTCAGCAACCATAGGTGCCTAGCAAGGCTGATGCATACTAGAGCCATGGAGAAAAGTATTAAAGGGATATTCGCGGTACTAGAACGCCAAAGGCAACTAAAGGAACATAGGATGGTGTGGTTTTAGTCAGTAAAAGTCTGAAAGTCTGACACGGCTTTCTAGCTTCACTAAAGACGATTCCTTTCTAAAAAAAAATCCCATTATCAAAAGTCATATATCAACACCACTCTATATGGCTCTGGCTAGGATTGTAAGATTTCACCGGAAGAGACATAGAACGATTATTGATTGAAGTTTGATGAAAACCAGACAAAACATAAAGACATCTTTGAACAAAACAACCTCCTTCACCATCGCTAAAACATTGTTTTCGTTATGACTTATTGAAATTTTCTTTTGTTTTTCTGGAGAAAATCAATTTGTGAGGCTTCGCAACAGTTCAATCCAATCTCATTGCCATTTTGTCTTGCCTGATATATTATATTCATCATTATTTAAAAATCCATGAGGATTATACTCATTGACACCATTTCCACCATAAGACGTCCATTATTGGACATAGGGCTCTCCCAAATATTGCCACAACGACTGGTTTAGTGCATCTTGCATCTAATGGACTCTCGTGATCCTCACCAGATGTTCGGTCTACCTTGTGAAAGACCTTCAAATGCTGAAGACGTTCCGAGACGCAGTCGTCACTCAAAAATGTTTGTCACGGCCATTTTGTCTGCCATAATTCTTTCAGTCCCATCGCCCATCTGCTCTGAGAGCAATGTGCCCTGCTAACAGCCATTTAAATTTTGGGATTCTTCAGAGAAAACTTGTACTGTTGTACAATTATAAATGTTCAGGCACTAACCCGTACCACAGAGTACTACAATTTATAACTTTTAGCTACCCACAGAATTTATTCAACAACATTTTAATTAAGTGTCACATGGAGACTGTTAGACTTATTTAACAATAGACTGTAATTTTATTTAAAATTAGCTGTGCCCGCGACTTCGTTCGCATGAACTCCTCCTTAGTCGTTCACTCTTGTCAGAGTGGTCGTGGTTGATAATATTGCATTTTCATTTGGCGAGTGGGGGGGCCCTCGCGATGCATCATGCGTCGCATGGACTACAGGATTTTTAATTTATTTTTTCTAAAATAAAAGTAGCCTATGTTACTCCTTATTACATCAGCTACCCGCCAAAAAAAGTCCCGTCAAAATCGGTCCAGCCATTTCTGAGGCTAGACGGAATAGACAGACACACAAAAATTGTAAAAAAATATATTTTGGTGTATGTATCGTATATATTATATTCATATGCATGTACATAGTAAAAAGCAATTATTTCAATATTTCACAGACACTCCAATTTTATTTATATATATAGATTAGTGCCAAATGGGTATTTATCTCAGTGCCGTAAATACGTTTATTTCCAGCCACCGTAGTCGTGGGCTTGGGTTTTGATGACGGCGAGCAATGGGTAGCTCGCCGTCCGACAGAGCTCGGATCGTCGGCCGCACGTAGTGTTCCACGCGCGCCTGAAAGAGATGTCAGGCAAACCGTAAGAGCCTAGCCGGGCCAGAGCGTACTTGGGGCATGGATTCGCTTTTGAAAAAAAAAACCTAGGGTCCTAGAACGCAAGGCAATCAGGAAACATAGGAGTGGGTTTTGAGCAGTAAAAGCTTCACGCCCTCCTGCCGCCCTAGTGTGGTAGAATTCATTGGATGATTTTCCACCTAAAAACTTAATAGTTTAAACGAGTCAAATGGCATTACATGAAGATGAGACCTCTGTTCTGTTATTGAAAAGATAGATTTGTACATCATGATCTTCCTGTCCTTGTCTCGTATTATTTGTGGTCGGCACAACACTTTTTTTTTCTTCCATTCAGTCCTGACGCCGCTCACGCTATCACTAACTCCAACTTCCTATTCTTTTATATCACTCTTCACACAATGCATCAATGTTAGATTTGTACCTATATACACAACTTGTAAATGGATTAGCTATTGAAAAACATCAAACATCAATGTTTGGGCCATGAGCTTGTTATGAACACACAACTGTAGATTTTAATTACATTATAGGTACTTACTTTATTTGAATTGTTGAACCTAAAAAGGCCTGTAATGTTGTGAACATACAAGTGTGGATTTTAATTACATCACACAAACTTACTTTATTTAAATTGTTGAACCTAAAAGTCAGACGTAAACATTGTTTAGCCATTTATGGATCTAATTATAAAATTTTCCGTACCTAAATTTCCAATAACAGCGCTCACATATTTCTCCCTGACCGCTAAAACTTGGTCTGATGTTATAGGTTGGTTATAAAATCTAGATTTTTATCTAAGAAAAATCTATTCAAAATCATCTAGGCTGCCGTTTTGAGAGTATTGATGGTCGAGTGGTAATGGCCCCGAACTTCGCAGCCAGAAGCATTACTTTGTGCAATTTATTTCATCAAAAATAATAAAATTCACCCGAATCGATTCTCAATTTTTTTTCCGAACCGCACTAAAGTTTTATTTTTTGTGACGTAACTACTAATTTACCATTTTCAAACTTAATAGTTCAATTTTAACTTTCAAGTAAAGCATACATTTTCAAAGTTCTTACCGGCACAAATGATTAGAACAACTAGGCATTGGAATAAATTAACAGCGACCAGACGGAGTCCTTATAATTCATTCTATTTTCTATAAAAGGTACTATTACTGAGAGAATGACGCTTAGTGCGACTGACGACTTTACAGTAAACAACCGACGTTTGCGAAATTACTTTAGTTTTATTAGTTAGACAAGACGAGACAAGACAGATAAGGTTTTATAGATATTTCTAGAATCTAATAAAATAGTACCTATTGCGCTACAAAATCGATTCGACCAAGATAGACTTTGTGCAAATGTGAGTGAAGATCTGAGATCAGACTGACACTACTGTGATCAAAAATGTAGTCAATCGATGATTTTTCATCTTAACTTTTCGAATACCGTAATTAGAAACAAAATAGAAAGACAATGAGAGCGAACGCCCACACTTAGGGCTTGATTAATTAAAAAAAAAAAGCTCAAAATCATTAGATCAAAATCATTGAAAGCAAGTATGCGATCACATCTTTTTTTGACCATCTTTAAAAAAAAAAAAAAAAGGTGGACGTTAGTCAAATACGAACCCATCATATATTTATAACAAATAAAAATAAAATACATTAGATTAAAGTGGAATTACGCTCTAAACGCCAGTTATAATTTTGTATGAATGTATGTGTGTGTATGTTGCTTACTTCTTCACGCTCAAACAGCTAGTCTTTAAACTTAGGATATTTTTTATTCTGAGAATATATCCTCGGGATTATCCATACTAATATTTTACCGTACTAATATTTTAGATGTGAAAATTGTTCTGTCTGCTGAACAGATTCTAATGAAATTTTGTACGGAGGAAGCTTGAATTCCAATGATAGACATAAGATATGTTGCGTTTTCAACTTCTACTTCGTGTCCGCAATAACTATATTTACGCAGACAAAAGTGCTGGTAAAAGCTAGTTTTCTATACCTATTCATGCGAACAAACCGCTAGCAGAAGCCTAGCTAAGTAATACGATAAATATCTTGGAATACAATGCTAAGTTAAATAACCAGTCGCTGGTCGTAAATCTGTTGGTAGCGGTGCAATATTCATTGGGGCTGCAACGGGTATTATTCACGACAGTTTCCAACTTACTACAATTAGACGCTACGATTACTCAGTACTGTACACTAACGGTTATTGTATATTTAGACGCCAAGAGATAAGTTTGTGGTGATATTATTCGGGTGATTTGTTTTTTGGAAACGTGGCCTCATAAGAAGACTTACAGTCACCCAACGGGCGATGGAAAGGGCTATGCTCGGATTTTCCTTACGTGATTGAATCAGGAATGAGAATATCCGCAGAAGAACCAAAGTTACCGACATAGCACGAAGAATCGCCAAACTTAAGTAGCAATGGGCAGAGCACATTGCTCGCAGAACAGATGGCTGTTGGGGCGAAAAGGTTCTGGAATGGCGACCTCGTACCGGAAGACGTAGCGTTGGAAGGTCTCCTAAAAGGTGGACCGATGACCTGGTAAGGGTTGCGGGAATCCGATGGATACGAGACGCACAGGACCGTTCATTGTGGCGACACTTGGGGAAGGTCTATGTCTAATAGTAGACATCTATTGGCTGAAATGATGATGATGATGATGAGTGGTTTTTTGAGAAATTGTTGTAATCTGGATGCTTTTTGTAAGGTGGGAAATCACATTTTCCGCCCTTGGGCGGACGAGGTATCAGACTTTTACTGACTAAAACCCACTTCTATTCCTTCTTTGCCTTCGGTCCATGGCCGCGGGGTTCTTTTTCGCACAGCCCAAGGTCCCAGTAGGCTTCGACCTGCTGGGCTTGGATGTTGGGTGCTGACACTCCGGGCGTCGGTAACCATAAAGCATTTCTCAGCCACTGTAGATGCAGGCTTATAGACGGCGAGCAATGAGTAGTTTGTAGTCCAGTAAGGACGAGACACGACGGCACTTTGTGGGATGAGATGTCATCAAGAATGACGAATGAAGCCGCGGATTATTTGCAAAAGGCAACTGAAGGAATAGTATGGGTTTTTGTCAGTAAAATTTTGACACTAGCTCTCTCGGTCCACCCACAGGAAGAAAATTCATTTGAACGAACATTTCAAAATTTATTTTATCTATATGGACACATGAGTCTGAAATAAAAGAAATTGAATTAAATTGAAACCCTTTGCATACGAGTCCAAATCGCGATTGGCTGGTTTTGTTTCAATTGAGGACATTTTTAAACCAATCAGTGTATTCTTTGGCTGTCCATTAAACACATACAATTTTAACGTTTACGCAGGCAGTTTGTGCTATGTTGAAAAGTCTCATGTACCAGTAATTATGCCTGTTCGGATATCTAATAAACTATATTACAGTCGTGTACCTTGGCGGGATATATAAGTTTATATATTTTCCTTGCTGTTTTATATAACGGATGCTATGCGTGAGATTCTTGACTACTAGGTGTCTTTCATATTTCAAGAGGTGAAATTGTGTAAGAAAAAAAAAAACAACTTTTACTATAGGGTTCATTCCCACTGAACCTGCGTGTTGGATGATGGCCTTTTCACTCTCCTCGAGAGGAGGACAGAGTTCTAGAAGATAAATATATCCGCTGTTGGACATAGGCCTCCCCCAAATGTCACCATAACGACCGGTCCAGTGCGTCCTTCGAATTGCGGGGACCCTCAACAGCTCATCGATTACAATAACATTATCTAGTCTTTTCCTAACTTTACCTCATGCACGACAGATGAGCCGCATCATGAAACCTTCAAGTCTAAAATATAAAAATAAATATTTTACACCGTGTTTGACGATAAATTAAAAGTCACTTTGCATAATACAAAAAAATAAAAGCTCCATCCGTATATTAATCTGCTTATTCACTGCTTTGTCATACAATTTTCCTTTCTCACTTAATCCAGAACATTAATTCAGCAACCAATTACGCAATCTCGTCACACAAAACCCACAAACGGCATACAATCCGAAAAAAAGCCATCGTTATATTTCTCATACCATCCGGAAGACATGCTCTGTTTGCTTGCCCTCCTATTATTTAAACGATCCATAATTATCGTGCTTGGGAGGTAGAAATGATGCTATTAACACACGTCGATGCCGCTGCCCATTCCCTATGTTCCCCCGGTACACTTCATTAGGAACTTCTTACGACCCCCATGGGGTCCGCGGTCTGTAGACCGAGATTGGTAATTAGTGAGCTGTTGTGATTACAAAGCGGAATCGTTGTGGTGTACTTAGAAGGAAATAGGCAGCGAATTGTATCGTGTGTCATTAGTTAATGGTCTGATAGCCTATTTAATTAATGGTTCATGCCGCAAGAGAATAATTTGACACATGCATCATTCAGGGTATTTTTTTGTGTGAGACATCATCAGATATCTTCACTCACTCTGGGTTAAGTGAAAAAGAGTAGCAAACTTTAGTTTTAAGGCCTTCGCTATGCCGACTGTTTGTAGCGATACTGACGCGCGTTTCGTAAACGCACTACAACATCGCTACTAACGCGCGTTAGACGCCAGGAGCGCGATGCTGTAGCGCGTTCGCATCGATACAGTCGGAATGCTGTAGCGCAATAGTAGTGCAATTAATTTTTTTTATATAGCGCTTGTAATGCGACTAACGCGCGTTAGTAGCGAAAAAAGTCGTGGGCGAGGAGCCTTACTGAAATTCCTCTTTTTTTGGCGGGTAACAAGCACCCGAATGACATCCCCCGCCCCTGGGCGGAACGGAAGATATTGTCAGACTCTTACTGACTAAAAAACCCACCCTGTTCCTTCTTGCCTTTCATACCGGGACCGAGCCTTTCGGAGCTAATCCTGGCCCTAGTAGGCTTCGACAACTTCTTGAAGCGCGCGGAAACAGTGCGCGCTGTCGACTACTGAGTTCTTTCAATTGGCCCTTGCGTTCTAGCGAAATATCTTTGTGCAATTCGTGGCTTCTGAGGCTTGAATTTGAGCTGAGAGAAACATACGTCTGTGAAAGCAAGTGCTACAGTCACTTGACCATTCGCGCGAGCATCATTTAGAGTGGTCATTCAATTTATGACCTTGGTAACCTAGATATAACGGTAATTTTTTTTATTACACACAGCCTACTTGGTAGTCTCGAGTAGTCGAGTAGTAGTAGTCTCCAACTCTCTACTATCTCTTCTTTATAAAAGCCCGAATAATATTCTCCCATGGTTTTTCGTTAGTAAATACTGGTGAGGAGTATGATGATGTATAAATTGGTTAATGTCTAAAACGCAAATCTATAGACAAATTGATATTAGATATCAGAGTTAACGATTTTCTGAATTGGAAGAAACTGAGTTTGGCAAGAGTTTTTTTATATGAAGTTTAGAGCAATTATTGACAAATTAATTTCTAGAGGACTAGTTTTGATTCTAAGTGTTCACACAGCTAAACAATTTGTAAAATCATTGAATAAGGCGCGATCTCGGTGAAATAGAGCTGAGAATTTTATTTCAGGATTATCCTAAATAAAGTTACTCAAGATATAATCATGCTACCAAATTCGTATTGCAAAAAAAATTAGAATTGTTACATCTGTATTCTATTAGAAATTAAAGTAACTAAATTCTATATCAAATATTTTCTATCTAAACTTTACGCTTATTAAATAATTTACGAAGATTTTTCGGAATTGCAAAAAAAAAAGATTTTTTGTGATGTAACAACTAGTAGTTTACAGTTCTCAATTTTTACCTATACTTGTGCTGTGAGACCTTGCTTCATGCCAAATTTCTAGGTCAACGAAAAATACCCTGAATTTTGATTTCTTTGAGAGTTTCGACACTCTCAGTGAAATAAACGACCGTATCTTTTTTTTTCCTTAATTTAGAAGTTTGATTTTTTCACAGCTTCACGTCTGCAGTGCCTTGAGCTTATAGTTTTAATTTCAACTTGATATCTACACGCGTATCCGAGACAAAGGGTCTTGACAGACAGACAGACAACAACGTGATCCTATAAGGTTTCCGTGTTTTTCTTTTGGGGTGGAACCCTAAAAATGTCTTTTCAGGAGCATCTGTCAGTCTCAAGTAATTTGAACGGTTCACAATGGTAATCACAGTTAGAAGGTCACTTTATCTCGCACCATCTTCCATATTGGAACAGCTGGATGTCGGAATCGATTAAGTAGTGATGAACGCTTTTGTTTTGTTGTTAAACATGTGTTGCAAACTCGAATATTGTTCTTGAATAAGAGTAATGTCACGATGATACCATGGCTTTAGATTCTGCATTTTACAATAAACCTGCTTGAGTCTGAGTAGGTTATGTACAAAGTTTTTCTGATTGAACTACGTCAGTCGTAATTATTTAATAATTTTCCGATTGGAATGATAAGTGGTCTTGTAGTTATGATGTGAAAGGACACATCATCAGAAGGCCAAGGGGCTTTTTATATTTATTTATTATCTACTATTGAGTACTGCCTCATTACAATACATTTAGGATGAGTTGCACCATTTAACTATAACGATAACAAAGCCGTTAACAGTTGTCAAATCGTCGAATTGACCAATAGGCGGCCGTTTCACGGCTGGTTATGGTTTGGTTATCGTTATAGTTAAATGGTACAACTCACCTTTACCACAAAAAAAAACAAAAAAGAATCGCTTTCATCATAGTAGTCTGATGTATGTAACAATAACGACGTACATAACATTTGCAATTCATTTGATTCGTGATATAAATTAACAAAATATGTACTTAAATTTAGAATTTATCAGTCAATAAACTACACATCAAAAGAATACAGAAAACAATTAAAACCTTCGGCCTTCTGTATTTGTGTGGTGAACCAGGTCAAAGATTCTTCAGACTCTGTTGAATTATACCTACATTTAAATATTTTGTGCCTTGATACAACATGTATCATAATAAACGCACATCCTGATTTTTTATTCTAAAAAATTCTTGATAATTTTGGGATAAAAAAATTAACGTCTTTTGATAAATTCTTGATTAATCTTGATTAATTCATTAAACCCCAAGCGAACGCCGGCGTTCGCGCACCTATTGTCTTTCAATTGTGTCTGTAATTATCACAATTGAAAGGTTAAGTTACTAAAGTGTCCTGAATTCCATTCTGTTCTATCACCCGTCACACTATCACTAACTCCCTCATCTTTCATATCACTCCTCACACAATCCATCAATCTTTTCTTTGGCCTCCCTCTCCCTCTTCATCCGTCTACATGTATCCTAGTTATATGTTGTATATGGATAAGTTTTCGACTCTTTGCTACACTATTCTTGTACAAACTAACCCAGTGCCTTTTCCAGCAGGAGTGAGCACGTCGATCCCGCTGTCTCCGATGCTGGTGTCCCTGCTATCAGTGGCAGCTCTGCTGTGCACGGGCGTGTGCGGTGTTATCACCGCGCTGTATCGACGGCACGCCGCCCGGAGGCACGATATTGACAAGCATCCGCCTTCCACGTAAGTATATTATGAATTTTATTTTTTGCTTTTATTGTTTGTCTGTGAATTATTATATTTATAATGGACATAAAATAAAAAAAATGTGGAATAAATTTAATAATGAATGTAAAAAATGGCTTCATTAAAGAGGGCTCTGAGTGCAAACATGCCCCTCCATTGTTTTCTCTGGGTGGTCCACACAATAATAATAATTAACGTTTTATTTATAAATTAAGAGACATTTACAATACAAAATATTTAAAAGTTCATAATAGCTTATTTGCCTAAACTAGGGAAAACCTGTGCTTCATGCTATAAAATGCCTAAATTAAATACAATAATAATAATAATACAATAACATTTAATATGGCTAAACCTGAAATAAATATACAATGATGAAACCTGGGCGTTTCTTCCGACTGAATCCAGAACAGGAACCTCACGAACTTACCATGTTCGGTGAGGACCTGTGTCATACGGAAGTTGAGGACGCCGTGACGTCTTTCCAGCCACTCCTTAAAGAAAACCTTACCGCCATAATTATGACATGCCCAATATTATAATTTTGTATTTGTTTTGTTTTTTACTTTTATTTTTGTTTGTCTATCTCGAGGCGGCCGGCGTCGCACAGATTATATATATTATTTACGCTTGTTTTAATAGACAACCTAGACAATAAAGTAGTCTATGGTTCAAATCTGTTAGGCCTGGTCTACACTTGACGTTAAGACAACTAATTTTTATTTTGTTTTTCTTTTACTAATTTTTAATTTGTATCTATTTGTGTGTCTATACGGGCAGAATAAACATGTTCTTTCTTTCTTTCTAAAAAAAATAAAGGTTATATTTAGTAAAGTTGTCAAAAAGCAAGGGCCGGTTTTGACATTTGTGTTTTGACTGCTTAACGGCTAGTCCGCGCTAGTTACTACTACAGTGGAGCCCTAATTATTATTTTATTGTTTCTTTCAGTTCCAAGTTACGTTCTATGGTTTTTCTCAATTATAAAAACGGGCCTTTTATTTTTTAACGACATTGTCCGTGTATGTTTATTTGTTCTTCTTCAACGCTCAAGCTGAACGGATTTGGATGGGTAAACCCTGTCCTGAATACTTTTTATTCCCTTGAGATGATACATATTTAAAAAAATTTTAAATCTGAATTTTAGGGTATGGATCTTTGGGAAAGTACTGCAGATAATATCGTTTACATAGGAACCATCATAATGTATATTTTTCTCAAAGCGGGTACAAGATTTAATATCAGCAAAGCTGATTATCATTTAATCTTTTACGGAAACCAGTATTTTTCCAACAAAACCGTGTGCTAACGCCTCGCGAATATTGTTTGTTCGTTTAACCTCGGAAATTATATTTATTTTTAAATCTCTGATTATCCTTGTAGAAAGATTGCTTCTTGTATTTAATATATATATATATATGTTTGTGTGAATATATAAGGGCTACTTCACATGTGTGTATTACAATCGAATCAATACGATCAATTCCCAAAATGAGTTTGCACTGTATGTACATCATCATCACCATTTTAGTCGAAAGACATCCACTGTTGAACATACAACTCCCCAAGTGTCGCCACAACGACCGTTCCTGTACATCTCGCGTCCATCGAATTCCTGCGACCTCACCTAACAACCAACGATCCAACACTGCGTCTTCCGGTACGCGGTCACTACTCTTCACCCTTTCGATTTCATCAACTATCTGTTCTGCGAGTAATGTGCCCGGCCCACTTCCACTTAAATATACGGAGTTTGTTTTGTTCACTGCAATTACATTGATTCGTTCAAATAAAATATGTTGGTGATATCGGAGATATCGTAACCACAATGCAACCATACAACAGTAACAGGCATTCCAAAAATGATTATAAGATGTTGAAGTAAATCTTTCCACTCTAAATTTTGCCAGAGAAAGTTTGCCGTTTTAGCTTCGGGGTTAATTTGTTTGCCAGCCACACATTCAAGAGTACGGCCCGACCAAGGGTCGCATCATACGCGTAGTGGTTTAACTCGGCAATATTTTCATATAAAGCAAAGCTAAGCATGTATATATATATTGTGTGTAAATACGCTGTGGGTATTGCAAATATTTAGAGTAGATTTCAGCTCTGCTATCTCCATCTCCTTCCTGAATACCTGGATCTTCAGAAGCACCGCCCTTAACTTCTCCACTATTAGCCGCAACTTAGAACCAGTGACTGGTGATAGCTCCTTGATAGTGACGTAGGCTTTTGACATCGAAATATCATGCTGCAAAATTCTTGTTTCTACTATGTTTTGGACCGAATGTACTGACTTCCCATCTCAAAAAAGGTTTGAGATAGGAAGTTATCAAATAATTCCTTCCACTCGAGGTGGAGTAAGAGAGCGTGTCAGACTTTTATTGACTGATATTACACCTATGTTTCTTTAGTTACCCTCTGCGCTCTAAGATCACGTGTAACTTTTTCAGAAGTCGACCCTTGGGCCTAATAAGCTTTGACCTTGCTGGGCCCTTAATTTTGCGGAGAACTCTTTGGGACGCGCCGTCGACGCGACTCAGTCTCGCTATCCATTGCTCTTTGTCCGCAAGACCACGTACTTGTGTTCCTTTTCTGGTTGCTTTGTACGTTCTGGGGTAACTTCATCTTATTCTATTTGAATTAATGGTAAACTCGCATAATTATTGGAACCCAGTAGGTGGCCACGTTAACAGTAGCATTGTATCAGTGGCACTCATCAAATCCTCCAAAGTGCAGGTGTATGGGCACTTGGGGCATTCTAACGTGTGGCTCATGTTTTAAACTGAGGCACAGCACTCGCATTGAGTATCAAATGAGTCGATAAAACCCTATTTTGCCAAGTTACCAGAGTGCGCAACCGATTTAACTAATTTGAACAATCCCTCAGCTCAAAATCAAAAGCATTTATTTCTAACAGACAATTTACAGGCACTTTTAAATTAGCCAAATGTCTAAAAAAAGTAAATCTAAATTGCACGTTCCAAAGCGTAGATCTCTATGGAGAAGAACGTGCAAGAAACATACAATCTTGGTTATAATTTCTTGTTGCTTTTATTGTGAGAGCACAATACAGTTAAGTAATAAAAATAAAACTAATTAAAATATAGAAATTGAATTAAGCTCATGTGAATATACCCTAACAGTGTTAGATATCTAAAGAGAATCTAAAAGCGTTGTCGTTAAACAAGGTTAGGTTACTAAATTTAAATTGGGTCTGTGTTTTTTTCCTATGTTAACTTTAAGCTGTAATTCCAATTTGGCATTTTCTTTTCGAAGTATTTTTTTCACAGATTTGATTGTGTAAAGCTCTCTGCTATTTTCGGTTGGCGTGCTTGTGAAAGATTTAAAGGAAATTTGTTTATTTTTAGACATTCGTGATTTAGATGTGACTCATCATGTTGTATTGGTTTACTCTCACCGTTAACGTTATTCGTAGCTTTTTACTTCAACGTTTCTTTGATACTTCAACGTTTCTTTCTCTGCGCCGTTTCTTTCTACAATTAATAATAATAATTATACTATGGGTTGCGAGGTTGTCGACATGTGGGAAGTCGACTTAGCGACTATTGTACCGATAGTTGCCAATGGCTTAATAGCCAAGAGCCTCGACCAACACCGTAGGAGGCTCTCGTTAGGCGACTGGATCAAGGGCTTGATTCAGAGAGCAGTTCTTCTGGACATGGCCCGTATTGTTAGGAGGTTCTTTTCTCTGGAGCCTTGACCGCCGGTAGCTTGGACTCTGTTCCCGATATCGCTGGGATACTTTTTATATTTCTAAATGGTTTTTTTTTATTGTTTTTTTAAAGAATATTTAAAAAGGTATTTCAACAAGTATAAAAGATGAATAAAGGAATAATAATAATATTCCACAACGCTATCTAGTCTCAAGCTGAGCAGAGCTTCTGTTATGAGAACTAGACAAATAATAAACATACTTAAATATTTCTAAACATATACATAATATTATAGATAAAATTACACCCAGACACAGAACAAATTTAATGATCGTGCTCATTACACAAACATTGGTCCTGGGTGGAAATCGAACCCACGACCTCCGGCATAGCAGTCAGGGCCACTAACCACTAGACCAACAGGCCATTTTTACTTTAGTAAAAACTACTTTTTTGGGCTCAGATTTACAGTTGTGTCTCACGTGAATAATTTACGAACATTATAATTTATCAAATTAATTTATAAAAGTTTAAATAAGACTGATTAAAGGATTCTAAAATCAAATTTTTTCGAAAATTTTGAATGAGAAACCTGCCAATCAGTGTTTATAAACAATCACTCAGTTTTTTTATTTTATTAATAAGGCTTAAAACGATTGGGCACGCCACAATCACGGTGGTAAGTTCTTTGTTACTTTAGGAGTGGCTACAGATGCACCATGGCATCTTCACTTTCTTCCTGATTGAGTTCCTTTTCAGATTTAGTTGTTTTGGGAGGTACCTGTTTCGTATTTACCAGCAAGAATCGCTCTTGTGTCACTAAATATATACTACATTCATTGTCTGTTAGGTGGTATGAAGTTCCACAATCATGGCGGTAAGTCCCCTCTTTGAGGCGTGGCTGGAAAGACCTCACGGCCTCCTTACCTTCCGCATGACGCAGGCCCTCACCGGACATGGTTCGTTCGGGAGTTTCCTGCACCGGATTCGTTCGGAAGTGACGCCCAGGTGTCGCCACTGTGCGGAATGCCCGGAGGACACGGTGGAGCACACAGTCGAAGTGTGCCCTGGTTGGGCGGAGAATCGCCGTGCCCTCGTGCCCTGATTGGCGGCGGAGACCTCTCACGCCGGGCCTTGGTTGAGGCCATGGTCCGGAGCGAGGAGGAGTGGCAGGCGGTCTCCGACTTTTGCGAAGCAGTAATGCTCGCAAAGGAGGAGGCCGAACGCATCGGGCAACGGCGTTTTCGCCGTCGCCGTCGCCGCCGGGATTCTGATCCCGATTTCAGGCCACCGTAGGCGCGAGTCTGACACTATCTCCTGCTCCGCCCAAGAACGGGGGATGTCATTGCATGATTTTTTCCCACCATAAAAAAGGTGGTATGAAGTTCGCCGGGTCAATTAGTTTGTAAATAAATATAATCGTTTAAACCGAGACCGAATAAACATTTTTTTTTTGTATTTCAACTTAGAATTTAATCACATGAATAGAAGAATTTATAAAGATGGCCATTAATTCATTAAACCCCAAGCAAACGCCTGCGTTCGCTCTCTCATTGTCTTTCGATTGTGTCTCTAATTACGGTATTCAAAAAGTTAAAATATTCGTGTTTTTTATTACTGTCTAACGTTACTGCCAATTTCTGTCTTTCCTTAGCATAGCATAGTTGGCCTTATGTCTATGCCAATGTTCCCACTGCTGGGACTCAGGCCTCATCTCTAGGAGAGAGAATGGGCCGTAGTCCACCATGCAGGCCCAGTGCGTGTTGGTGGATGTCAAAGAAGCATGACTTCTAATTTTTGGTTCTAGGACATGCCGGTTTCCTCACGATGTTTTCGTTCACCGTTTTGAGAGCAGTGGCGATGAAATAAATAACACAAAGTAATGCGCCTGGCTGGGTTTCAACTCGTAAGTCGAGGCCGTTACCACTCTTGCTAAAACACTACAGCTAATTCTATCTTCCACAGCAACGCTCTGTACATGGAACAAAGCGTGGAATCCCTCTCGAAGCAAGACAACCTAAACACGTACTGCGGGTCCCCCAAGCTGGACTATTGCAGCCAGTACGAGTTGAAGATGGAGGGCAGCGGGGAGGACACAGACCCTGATATTATACCCTGTCATTATGGTAAGATTTGCTCACATTAAAAATTATAAAAGCAATATAAATTTCACGCTCTCACGCTAAACGAATATGGATAATATTTGCCTCACTGGTTAACCAAGTCTTGGCATAGCACATAGGATTCTTTATCCATAGAGTATGTTTTCATGGGATAATTTTCAACTTTAATGCGAGCAAAGATGTCTTTGCTTTACCAATGGTTGTATAAGCTAGTTTTTATATACTGTTTGTTGTTAGAGAAACTGCTATTCGTTTTCGACACGGTTGCCTATTATATTCTACTAATCAAACTAATATTATAATATTACTCGTACCTATTAAAGGTAGAAGTTGATGCGTATGTTTAGGAAAGAAAAATAAACATTTTTTTTCGCACGTGACACAGATACACACAATGTAGAAACAACATGTAAATACTTAAGATTAAAAATGTGGTGTGTGCATCTGTGTGTGTGTGCTTGGTACTTCTTCATGCTGAGATGGCTGAAAAGATTTAAATGAACTTTGATTTACAGAAAGACCATGTCTTCAAATAAAACTTAATATAGGTCCTTTTTATCAAGAAATGAGTGTTCTCTTGGGATTATATTCTATATTCATGTGGGCTGAACCGCTGTCAGAAGCTAATATATCATAATTACTACTCATATTACCCACAAAGGAATAATTTTATCTACTTATATACGTATAATATTAGTCTATAAAGCATCTCTCTAAGCAGCAAAATAAATGCTTACATTACTTTAAGCCTCAAATATATTGAGTTGGGACAAAATGTCACCCAACTTGACACGTAACGCTCAGTCTATGTGACGTTGCAACGTTAATATTTTACGTTTTCACGTTAAGAGAGACATGTTGTTGAACGGTTTGACAGCGTTGCGTGTCAAGTTGGGGGACGTTTTGACCCCCTAATCTTATGTATCTAGTATGTATGTAGTATGTATAGAGCTATTACTTTCCCCTGAGAAATTAGATAAAGTGACATTCGATCAGCAGCACCGACATTTAAATTACAAAATAATTATGTTATTAACAACATGTAATATACTCGTAGTAAACACACATTCTAAAAATAGTATGTTCAGAAACTGCTATTATTACCCAACATGAGTAAAGAATATAATTGGTAGTCAATGTTATTAATTTTAGTCTTGTTAGAAACGGTAACACTAATAAATTGTCACCTTATCTAGATTCTAGGATCATTAAGTTGCTTTTTAGGGTTCCGTTATAGTCAACTAGGAACCCTTATAGTTTCGTCATGTCTGTCTGTCCGTCCTCACTTAATCTCTGTGACCGTTAGCACTAGAAAGCTGAAATTTGGTATTAATATGTATATCAATCACGCCGACAAAGTAGTAAAATAAAAATTGGAAAAAAATGTTTTATTAGGGTATATGTAAAGTGGAAAGTGATTTTTTTTTTTTAATTTCAACCCTAACGTGTGATATATTGTTGGATAGGTATTTAAAAATGAATAGGGGTTTACTAGAATCATTTTTTGATAATGTCAATAATTTCGGAAATAATCGCTCTAAAAGCAAAAAACAATGTGTGTCCCCCTCTAACTTTTGAACCATAAGTTTAGAAAATATGAAAAAAATCTGAAAAGTAGAACTTTATAAGGACTTTCTAGGAAAATTATTTTGAACTTGATGGAAAGAACAGTTTTTGAACAAAAAAGACAAAAGGGTTCTACAAAATAATTTCTGGACTAAGTTTGTAGTATAATCGTATATGCAAGCATTTTTTTAAACTCATAAGGGGTACACTTATTGTGACGGACGGGAAACAACGAAACCCTACACTGAGCGTGGCCCGACACGCTCTTGGCCGGATAAGGTAATGCGAAGTGGAGAGATGAAACGCATATTATTAAAAGATTAAGTTATGTACTGTATACCTACCAAGGGTGATACAGGTCAAAGAAAACGCAGATGAATTATGTGAGGAGTGATATGAAAGAAAATGGAGTTAGTGATAGTGCGACGGGTGACAGGACAGAATGGAAGAAAACAACGTATTACACGGAACTCAAACATTGGACAAAGGCAGGATGATGATGATGATCATCAAATAGCTCTTGTTCTAGATAGAATAAGAAGAACTGTCAGAATTTAAACTAACTAAAACTCACACGTCCTTAAGTCACCTTTTGCTTTCCAGGGCTGCGTTAACTTTTTCGAACTACTCCGTATATTTTTACTGGCTTCCTAAAATTCAAAAACTTTTCTTCTCCGTAGCCTTTTCCAGACCAGCTTGGGGTCGGTTTTAAACCCAGTTACTGGGCAACATGATAGATACTCTTTGGATAGACTGATGTTTAAACTTTAAGTAAGAGCTATGGCAACCGGTACCAACAGTTTGACATGATTTTTGAGGCTCGTAGTATCAGTAATGTCCTAGATGAACTTAGAAAAGTTCATATGAATTGAAAAATTTACATTGGTAGGCATTTGCCTGATTTCAAACCGGCAACTTTATGCATTAGAGGCAAGTGCCTTAACCATTGCAATTTTCAAAAAGTAGAAACATTCAAGTGAATTGCTTGCAAAAGAGGTGTGTTGTTATTTTCTTAATGCATTACCTTGTCCCAAAATAGTTATCTATTCACCTGATAGTTTGAAAATCGCAACGATAAAGTAACGGTGTATGGAAGGGTTTAGGAAAGGGTCCTTACCTGTTATTATTATATTATCGAGTAGACCCTCTTCATGACATTAAGTTGTGGATACTAACGGTTATCGGAAAGTGGTTTTAGTGTGATGTTATTATGTAAAATCGGGTATGCATTGAAGCTTCCTCCGTCTAGTGCAACACGTTTTATTATTTATTTGTGAAAATAAACGGTAAAACATTATATTATATTACATAGTATGATACAGTAATAGAAGGTGGTTTAATGTGTAACCACAGAATATAATTAAGAAAAAATATTTACAAAATTAATAATAAAAAAAAAACAAATAGTAGAAATTGTTCTACAGATACAATTTTATAGCAAAATTGCTGTTGCATTCATTGTTACATCGCTTCGGTCTTATGTGACTTTTACAATGTTCCAAAAATAAAATGTGCTTTTTTATTTTTTACCCGACTGCGCCTGCTATAGGGTAATGGTTTTTCGAGTGTATTTAAGTGTGTAGGTACATATTTTTCTTTGGTATGCCCTAGACCTCAAATAGATTGTTCTATTTTATCTTGAGTTGATTTGGAAGATTCATCTTAGTTCGAAATCGTAAAAAAAATCGGATTGCTGCTATTGGTGCTAATTGTAAGTTTAAAAAAAATCGGAACTGTCTCAATAACTCTTCCGATTGTTTTCATGTATCAAAATAAAGGGCTCGAGGTGACGATTTTCTCACTAAAATGTAAAAAATAAAAAAGTTTACATTCTCTAAAAACATGTCCGCAAAAACTTGAAACAAAAATTTGAAATAAGTCACTTTAAACAGTATAATACATTAAGCTATCAGTTTTTTCGGCATTCTCAACTATTTTTGTGTATTATTATAATATATTGTGGTTACTAAAGTCTTTCTGCTTTTTCTAAAGAAAATTTTCATATTCTCATCCTTTTTGTACGTCTTATTCAGCGCATTTTGACGTTTGCCTACATCAACTTCTATTCACATTATATAAATTTTAGATTTTTTGTTGCAGATAAGAAACCAATAGGTGAATACAATAAGCTGTCCACTCCTGGGCTGGACTCAGACCCTCACAGGATATTCAGCGATAGAACTATTTTACCAGCCAGTGCTGTAAGTATATAAAACACTTAAATCAGCTTTTTAAAGAAAAAATCTTACTTTTTTTTTATTATAATTTAAATTTAACTAACCAAGACTTTTTTTTATTTAAGGTTGCTTTGCTTTGTCTTTTGCCACCTCATTATCTGATTCAATGATTGGTTGGATTCACTTTTTTTTACAATAATATCCTTTAATTCTATGTATGTATTTATTTTTGTGCTTGCTTCTTTTCTGGTGTTTTCCTATTTAGTTGCACCTGCTATGTTATGTTTTCTGCTTCACTTTGAAGATGATCGACAGGTAAAAAATACTGAAGGCTTTAAGACCCTCTTCTAAAGATGTTATTGTATATATTCATTATTTTACAGACCTATTTCTTTTCTATTTGTTTTCTGCACTACCCTGAGGTCGACTAGTGGATAATGCCTAAGTCATCAATTTTGCCTTTGTACAGTATTGTTATCACTGCAAGTTTTAATAAATAATTCATCATCTGCCTACTCGTCTTCCAGCTTCATGTTAACATCGGCTTTCAATCTCCCAACAGGACACCAGGGGCCTTACCATAACATGTTAAAATGTACGAGTCAAAAAGAAGGACGGAGCTATGTATACCCTATATAGCTCCATCTCTTTAACAGTATTTTTTTTTTTTGGATTGTTAAAAATCATTCAAATGACAACCCACGCCCTTGAGCGGAGCGGGAAATAGTGTCAGACTCTTACTGACTAAACAACCCACCCCGTCCCTTCGTTGCCTTCCAAACCGAGGCGAAGCCTTCCTTTCAAACCCTTAGCCCCAGTAGGCTTCGATCCTGCTGGGTCTCAGTTGCTAGCAACTCGTTGAGGTGCGCGGGAACAGTACGCGCCGTCGATGATATGGGCTCAGTCCGGACAGTTACTGGACGGTCGGACAGCGAGCTTCCTATTACTCGCCATCCGCAAGCCCGCGCCTACGTGGTCGGAAGTAGGGATCGGAATCCCGGCAGCGGCTGGGGCGCTGTGAGCGCCGTTTCCTGATGCGGTCAGCTTCCTCCTTTGCTAGGATTAGTGCTTCGCGAAAGGAGGCAACCGCCTGCCATTCTTCCTCGCTCCGGATCATGGCCTACCCCCACGAGGACACGGCGATACTCTGCCCAAGCGGGGCACACCTCCACCATGTCCTCCACCGTATCCTCTGGGCGTGTCCCTGTAACAGTTTAGGTTAGATTGTCAAATGGATTGTTAAGAACTCATGGTAGAGCCTCATTAAATATATTACGAGAAGCAATTATTACCTGTGTAGCCTCCACGTTTTCACAAGCCAATTATTACCTTCTAGTAACACGATATTCCGTGACCTTTCCCTTAATAAATTTATTAAAAATATGGAGATCGTTATTCATCACAATACCTTTCAAAACCTACTTAATTAACGCAAGTAGGTTTACATTTTTTTTCTCATTTCCCTGTGATTAAAATTTCTCATCTCACAATATTTTTCCATTATATTAAGAGGTTCGCTAATTTCATTAAGTTGTACCTCGTAACATTGGGGTCGTATTTAATGGCGGGGTCTTCACATTGTTATTTTTTAAAACAAAGACACCGTTTGATCAAGAAAAATTGGAAGTACAAAGAAACAACACATTCAATTCAATATCGGAAACAAATTTTAATTAATGAAGATAACAAAGGAACAAAAATAACACAAAAGTAAAAAAAAGCATTTACTTATGGATTGTAAATGGATGGTATGGATTGTAAAACATGTTAAAGTCAACAGCATACAATAAAATCAATTGTTTGTTAAGTAGGCAGTTAATGTGTGTCCAGAGTACATCATTCGAATAAGCAAAGGTTTAAGCACAAAATAAAAATAAATTTGGCCAGTGTTGTGGAAATATGAATATTTCTGAGTGTGTACTAAATAACTCTCTTGACTGTACATTATACACAAGATTATTCTTTTCATGTACACATTTTTGAAACGATTTTTCCTTATAACAACCATTTAACCTTTACTTAAACGATAAAATAATTTTATTGGTTCATTGTGAAAGAAATACATTTATAATAACGAAAATGGCTTTTTGAACATTAGTCTTAAAATTGGGCCGTATTAGTAGGCTGTATTTTTTTTTACTTCAGTCCTAAAAACTGGCAGTGGCTGTATTATTATTATACTTTTGTCTTTAAAACTGGTAGTGACTGTATTATTATTGTACTTTTGTCCTAAAAACTGGCAGTGGCTGTATTATTATTATACTTTTGTCTTTAAAACTGGTAGTGACTGTATTATTATTGTACTTTTGTCCTAAAAACTGGCAGTGGCTGTATTTTTTTTCTTTTGTTTAAAATAGGCCAGCGGATCTATTTTTTTTATTTTAGTCCTAAATTCAGGTAAAGTCTGTATTTTTTCTAAATTTTGTCTTAAAAGTGACAGCGGCTGTATTATTATTTTACGTTTGTCCTAAAAAATGGCAGCAGCTGAATTCATTTTACTTTTGTCCTAATAACTTGCAGCGGCTGTATTACTACTTTTGTCCAAAAAACTGGTAGTGACTGTATTTTTATTTTACTTGTGCCTTAAAAATTGGCAGTGGCTGTATTATTATTTTACTTTTGTCCTAATAACTGGCAGTGGCTGTATTGATATTTTACTTTCGTCCAAATAACTGGTAATGACTGCATTTTTATTTTATTTGTGTCTTAAAAACTGGCAGTGGCTGTATTCATATCTTTTTGTATCTTCAATTTGTTTTTATAAAATAAAAAAATATATTTCATCTTTGTTGTTTTCCTCGCAGTCGTCAGTAAGTATATGCGTGGTGAACCGTGGTGTCACCGCCCGCAGTGCCGACATAGCGGCAGCTCGGAGGCCCGAAGTGGTGACCACAGCGAGAAAGGTGCGAGAGAGTTGCATATAAACGCTGCGTTTTTAAGTGACCGTGTGGTGAGAACTTTATAGTGATTGTATTAAGGGCAGGTGTGATCTTTGGGTAGGGTTTTTTCTTGGACAAAATTGTTAGCTAGGTTTTTTACGATTGGTAGATTTAGATAAATTTCGCGATTAAAATGTATTTTCTTTAAAGCAGAAAGACGCGACGAATAAAAACTAACTATATAATATGTCCGAAAAGCTCACGAATTCAGACGAAACCTCACGAATTCAGTTTTGGTTTCGGCTGCTATCTAGACTATGCCGAAACTCGTTATATTGCTGAAACTAGGCTGATACCGAAACACCGTTCGGATACTAATATAGATACCCGTAGGATCCATGGAACCACAGGAGGCGCCTAGGGTATCGGCAGTTGCAGGGCGATTTACAGCCACCCCAGGGTTAACGAATGGCGAGCAATGGGTAGCTCACCGTCCAGTAAGCCTGACGGCTTGAGTTTTGCTAGGGCTGATGCTTGTCAGGGTTGCGGGATTGTATGAAAAATTTACCACGCAAAACAAAAGACAGTAGCCAAAAAATGCAGGTGGGTTTTACAATCATCTCTCACCAAGAGCTGGGGAATTATTTAATGATTTCCCAAAAAAAAAAAATCGTACGACAATTTCGATGAATACGCGATGTCAATATAGGTAGTGTACATAGATCTGCTATACTTCTGTCTTAGCCGCTATACTTCTGTCTTACCGAAATATTAAAAAAAAAATGTATTTAATTTAGGTCTACCTAGTATCTTTCAATGTCCAAAGTTGTTTATTGTTAGTCACATGTTATTCCTAAGAATGTGCAATTTAGTTTTAAACTAGCTTTAACTTGATCCTATCCAAAGATCACACCTTTTGCATGGTTATATTTTTAAGAAAAAAAAAACTGTTGTAGAACATAAATAATTTAATTAGTAATATGACGGTTTAAGTAAACGGAATTATATTTATAACTGAATTGTATTAATTAAAATAATTTAAATGTAATTAATTAAAAACATCCGCCCACTCCTTCGAGCTACCGTAAAATTATTTTAGTACCCGCCCTCTTTTTTGACAATTTGTGTTGTAATTGAAAATAAATATTGTTTGCTGTCCCTCTAAAATTAATTTTGTCACTGTCTACTAAGATGGGTGCACACTCTTGAGTTTTCACAGAGCGAATGCCTGCTTTTCATAAGACGTTTAGATCTAAGGGGTCAAACTGTTCGTTCTTGAAGGTTGACCAGATGGTTTCAAACCAACGTGCCAACCAAGGTGACCTTGCTAGTTTCAGTCCGTGTAAACAGCAATTGTAACCCATGACGTTCAACGCCTTTGATTGGGAGGCGCGTTTACCCAACCACCGAAAGTGTTGGCACGTGGTTTACATCCATGTAGCCGCCACACAAACCAAACACATAAAATTAGGTGACCTCGGTTGGAACGCTAATTTGCAACCGTCTGGTCACCCCTTAAACTACTATGCTTGGTCATAAAAAGATCTAACTCAAAACGAGGGTATTTGAATAACAAAACACATATTTCAAAAATAAAGTTCCATTTTCAAATACCCTATTTTTCGGTCACGTAGGCCACCACAATAAAGCCTACCCTATTGTGGTGGTTTACGTGATACCTATATCAATTGTTTTTTTCCATTCAAGCCGCATCGTTTTGCTTTCGAATTCTCATAGAATCGGCACTGTGTTAGTCACTATACAATATTAATTTTAGTTTATGCGAAACCCCAAACACGTGTCTTGTATTTTTATGTAAAGAATCATAAAAATCACAAAATGATAAGCTTGTTATGTCAGCAAAAATACATAGTCACCGGGCCATCCAGGCAACTGAGGAGTTGTTTTGCACTTGCACCCAGCTGTTTATTAATGTCCGCTATGACCTACCGTGACCTGTGATGTACTTGGTGTCTGTGGTGTCCAACTTGAAACCTTTTTAAATACTTTTAGGAAAAAAAAAAAAATAACATGGAGTAAAAACTATTGGAATCCATTTCCATCCATCCATTTAGTTACTGATTCTGAACAAACTATATTGAGGTTCCACATATATACTGAAAATAATTTTGTATATACTTGACAAACAATGTTTTGTAAAGTTGCGTTCTTTGAAAGAAGCTACTTCAGGCTTTACATACTTTATACTTACAAACACTCACTAATTTTATAATATTGTTGTCTAAGACCAGTGTTAATTACCCAGATATTTTCTGCAAAGCGTTTTCGTTTTTTGAGGTCGACCATCAATTTAGGTAGGATTACTTTTAAAAAGCAATTATAAATAATAAAATTCATCGCTAACGGGATGAACACAGCTGAATCGTGAAACAAATTGAAGCCATAAATAACGTTATCTTACAGTTTGCAAAACTGTTGAAACAATGAGATGTTTTCGAAGAAAACTGGAATAAGTTATTGGATAAAACTCTTAAAGAATTTATAATACCTACTAGACTTACTTTCTAAAATAATCTTACAGGTTGAGGCTGACTGCATCGGTAAGATATATATATATAAATCTATTTCAATAGTAAATTACGTTTAATAAGTAGTACCAACAAAAAAAAAATACCAACACAAAATCTAGTTAAAGCTTTACCAGACAATTTTTTTTTTTAAGTAAAGATCTAGTGCTTAACTAACGGTAAGCAGTGATGCAATCGTTAATGAAGAAATGCGCTAGTTATTAAGAGCTTAATCAAGACATCTAAATTATAATATCGGACGGGAAGACCGCAGCAAGCAAATTGTTACAGTCCTACGAAGTAGGTACCTGGTATGGCTGATTACTTAGTCCAGACTGTAGAGGCACAAAATATACAGTTACATAAGACAATCTCATGTATATACTTCACTTTTTATACCTACGCTCGCTGGACGCACACTAATGAGCGTTTGAGCCGGAACTGATCGACGAATGGTCCGAGACGCGACCGAGATATCGTGTCTGTGAGCGGTGTCTATGTGTGCATTGCTCGAGCGCGCTTTGTATGTAGATTGACTTCTGTACCTATCTTTTTTGTGGTAGAGGTGTCAACAATATAAGGGTAGATACTTGTCGTATGTTGTGTAAAAAGGCGATGGCTGATATGATTCCCACGCACATTCTCAAAAACGCATCCTATAGAATACCGAAAGGCTGGCCATGCGCTTTTTATTATGGTGGGAAGAAATCATGTATTGACACACCCGCCCTTGGGCGGAGCGGGAGATAGTGTCAGACTCTTACTGACTAAAAGACCCACCCCGTTCCTTCTAGCCTACATACTGGAGCTCAAGCGCCCTTTCGGATAACCCTGGCTCCAGTAGGCATCAACCCGGGTGGGTCCCTGCTGGGTCCCTGCTGTTGCTGACAACTCCTTGAGGCGCGCGGGAACAGTGCGCGCCGTCGACGACTTGGGCTTAGTCCGGACAGTTACCGAACGGCCTGACAGCGAGCTACCCAATGCTCACTGTCCGCAAGCCCGCGCCTACGGTGGCCGGAAATCGGGATCAGAATCCCGGCGGCGGCGGTGGCGATAACGCCGTTGCCTGATGCCTTCGGCCTCCTCCTTTGAAATACCCTGCGCCTGAGCTTCAGGCTTTGTAGATTGACCATAACCAAATCTTTGGTAGTATATCGGAATTTTCTAGGCTCGTGTTTGACCTCTATCACAACTGATGGTAAGCGATGATGTGGCCGACGATGGAGCACACTGGCCTAGAAGGAACCTATTCACTCTTGACTTAAAAACCCCTAGGTTGTAGCTATCAGGAAACACAGACTCGGGCAGGGAATTCCACTCCTTAGCTGTACGCATAATGAATGTGTTCCCAAAACGTTTTGTGCGTATGGGTGGGATATCCACCGTGTACAGATAGCGCAACGCCCTGCGTCTACTAGTGGTCCAATGATGGAACAGACTTGGCGGAATTAAATTGTGCAATTCCAACGCACACTCCCCAAAATGTAATAGCAAGAAAACCAACAGATATTATTTTTTATCTGTTTAGTTGAATTCGATGTTACCAATTAGAAAATGTCAGGAAACGTTTTCGCAAACTTAGTTAAGTTAAAAGTAAACAAGAGTGTCAACTAACACTGTCAACTTAAAATTACATTAAAGTTAACTTAAGCTGCCTATTATCTAAATAAGACCCTACCTGTGAAGCGTGAAGCCTATTTTGTAAAGTTGGGAATTCAGTTTATTTTCCAAAGTGTTGGTGCTACGAGTCCATAAACTCAACCTTTTAGTATTGCATTCAATGTAAATGTTTTAATTTTGAAAGCAGGGTACAGGGTTGAACGAAATATGTTTTTTTTTTGGATTTTGTGTTTATGTATCATTACTAAATTTATCCATAACCCAAAAAGCTCTAGTGCTGACTTGATTAGAAATTTTGATAATTTAAGAAAAAAATAAGTCGTAAAGACAATAACTGTACCCACCAATATTATATGTTATGTTATAGTTAGTAAAATGACATAATATTAGAATTTATGAATAAATTTAATGAAAATACACCAAGAAAATAACAAGTTGAAAATATACCAAATATGTAGGTACAATGGTTTACTTATTCAATTTCTTATAAAATTTTAGTTGTTGGCAGCCCTAGGTTGCACTCAAGAATCAACTAAACGTAGCTCTTCCAGATTGATTTTGATGGCTTTGTTTTCCCTTAGAGTCACTCAGTGATATACCTAGGTATTTACATAGACAAAGACTTTTCTTGGGGTCTTATGTTTTAGAAAGTTAGCCAAAAATTGTTTGTGTCAGCGGGCAATGTTAATGATCGTGATCTTAATATCAATTTCCTTCTCATTCTCTATTTTCTGATTCCTTTTCAATTCTCTTCTTCTTTCCTTCCCTTGTTTTATTTTTGATTATGACAATACCAGTTGGTAGTGATCAGCTTGAGCGATTCTAAACTTTTGCAATAGAATCATTGTTCTATTGCAAAAGTTTTAGAATCGCGAATGAATTGATTCATATCTGTTTGCACAAATATGTCATTTTTCAGAATTTTGCATTAGAGAGAAAGCTAGCGGCCTGAGGGTGGCGTTATTCTGTTTTTAGTGTACGGAGACTTAATTCTCCCTCCATTAAGTTAAGGAAAAGGTATTTGCTACAATAGGATACTTATTCCTCTTTATCCTCATTAAGTCCGCCTCTGAACTTTTATGTGCATAAAAAAGGTATAAAATAAATAAATGAGCATTGTATGGATTCCGTTCCGGTATATATGAAGTCGTCTCATGATTACTATAAGTTCTTCAAGAGTTTAGTGGCTAGTGATCTTTTTTTTTAAATAGCAATTCATCTCATTTGATGATTGATGGTTCACCACTGACAAAAGGCTAAGCTTTCTGCGCAATAAATGATTACTAAGTAACTTAATGAAGTTTAGGTAAAGGAAAACATCATGAAGAAACCGGCATGCTCTAAAAACAAATGTTCGAAGACATGTGACATTCACCAACCCGCACTGGGCCCGCGTGGTGGATTACGGCCCATTCTCTCTCCTAGAGAGGAGGCCCGAGTTCCAGCAGTGGGAACATTAAAAGCGATAATGCTATGTTACTGCTAAGAAACTTAATTATGTTTCTACTTTTGATTTTTAAATGAATGTAAGCGAATCTGATTTAAGTTATGACACCTTTCTATAGTCTGAGTGAGGCAAGAAAACCTCTCAAACTATAACACCCTTTTTCCTGAATTTAGATCTGTTTATTGTGTAGAAATTGTTCAAAAAAATAATAATCGTACACAAAGGTATCAGTAAAAATATTAGAGACTGTTGAATGTGTTTGACATATCAATATATTACGTAGGTAATGTACAGAATATTTTCCATCCAGATTGATGAGAAAGCTTAGATAAATTTATTTATTTTTATTCAGCCTATACTTTCCCAATGCTGGGCAAGGGCCACCTTCAACTTCTTTAAGTTAGACGTCTAGTCGTAAGTAGGCGTCTATTACGAAAAAGTAGGTATACAGCACATACAGTCACCAACAATTACCCTATACACACACTAGGCGACACGCGACAGGGACAGTTCGGCGACTAGATGCAACGACAGGCTACAGCCGACAATTTCATAAATGTTGTTCAAAGCTTCGCACACTTGGCGTCACAGTCGCGCGCGCTCGCTACTTGTCGCTTCTAGTGACGCCGTGTATGCGCACACACGACGAAAGTCGCGCTACAGCTCTGCTTCCTGCACGACGTCTGTCTTACGACTAGTCGCCAACGCTACAGACAGCTCTGCGTCTAGTCGCGGCGACAAGACGCCAAATGCAAACGACAACGCCTCAACAAGACGCGACGACTAGACGCGGCGACAAGTCACCTAGTTTGCGATGGCTATTAAGTACTTAATAGGTACTCCTTTTTTTATTCGTAGCGTTGATAATTGCCTCATTCTGTAGCTTTATTAACATACAGAACAGTTCCTACCAACAATAATTCACAGCAGTATCAGTGGTCCTTCCCCACATTTATACAAAGTATCATTGTCCCTAATGGCCCTGAACAATGGCCTATATTGGACGCGGCCGCTCATTAATATGCAAAGGCAGTCAATCAGATGAATGGAGCTCAATGGCCCACTGCTGGACATAGGTTACCACTTAAAAAGGTGGTGAAATGGTTTTGAAGAGGTTTTAATATTGGTTTTAAACGGATTGCTATTTGTAGAGTTTGATAAATATGATTACTATGAAACCTAAAACAGTTAGATTTTTTTTAATTTTTAATGATATTACTATAGTATATTCCAGATAAACGTGCAATAACGGTCATTGACCTTCCTACATTTGTTGAAATTCTTAATTTCAAAAACGGAAATAAAATCATAAAGCTGTCTTGAATCGACTTGTATCGTGATCCTTTGCATGACATAGTAATGAAAAGCAGTACATTGTTTGTTTTTCGTGTACCTACGCAGAGATATTAGGAAAAGGTCAATGTACTTTATTGCACGGTTATCTGGGACCTTCTTTAGTGGGTTTTTTTAGGGTTCCGAATCTAAAAAGTAAAATCGGGACCCGTTTGCGCTATCCAACGTTGTGATTGCTATCACACCGCTATCTGACAATTTTCACAGATCATGTATTTCTATTGCCGCTATAACCACTAATACTAAAAACAGAATAAAATAAATATTTAAGTGGGACTCCCGTATGGGAGTTTTGTTGTAACAAATGTGATTTTTTTGCGGTTTTTTTTTCTACGAAACCCTTCGTGTGCAAGTACGACCCGCACTTGCCCAGTTTTTTTATGTTGATGCTGTTTAGTTTGATCTGTATCTCACCTGATAGCATGGGTGTGAAGGGAGCACGCTTTCCTAAAAGTAACCTATTAACTTTTTGATTAAAAAAACCATAAGTTACATACAGATTTAGTGCTCAAACACTTAAACACGTTAGGACCACGCAACGTGCTACGTAACGGAAAGATATGGATAGATCAAATATTTTCTTTGTATCTGATTCTTCTTTATCCGTCTTCTTAATATTAGCAGGAGGAAAACACGTCTAGTGTGGTTCATTTCTCGAAATTAACGGCGGCTATTCTACAAATGCGCCACCGTCAATAAGACGCGACGTTGTTCAACGTGCCACGTTGCGTTATCGTGACGTGATTATTTACGTTGCACGTTGCCGGGCCGTGGCACGTTGCGTCCTTGTAACGTTTTTATGTGTTTGAGCCCTTATTCTTTAGTTATTTATTTGAGCTAGAAAGCTTTTTAGTTACCTAATTTCAAACTGACCTTATCACGCGTAGTTCAACTTCTCCGATTAAATATTAGGCACTACCTGTGCCTTTTTGGTTAAGTATAGGGTGTTATAATAAACTTGTAAAATAAACAATATTAGATGGATTATGTAAAATACCACGCGGATACAAAGTGATTGATTAAATTTAAACTTTGCGCGGCGGGGTTGCGAACTTTCCGCGCTGTTGACGATGGAAATTGTTATTATAATAATGTTAGAATAATATAATTGTTATGCTCCTGTATCGCTCTGTGTCGCTGCTTGATTAAGTCGCGGGCTATTGAGCTAAGAGAGACTGGCCTGTTGGTCTAGTGGTTAGTGACCCTGACTGCTATGCCGGAGGTCGTGGGTTTGATTCCCACCCAGGACAAATGTTTGTGTCATGAGCATAATCATTTGTTCTGTGTCTGGGTGTAATTTATTTATAATATGTATGTATTTAGAAATATATAAGTATGTTTATCAGTTGTCTAGTACAAATAACACAAGCTCTGCTTAGCTTGACTAGACGGCGTTGTTTGATAGTTGTGGAATATATTATATTATATTAATATATTATTATTTTTAAATCAAATCTTGTTAATAAAATATGGTTCAGTGTTAATGGCCACGACTTTAAGCATCATACGTCATGAGTTCAAACTGTAGGAACTGTACTGTGTGTAATTTATTTTAGTATCGCTGTTATCGAAACGGTGAAGCATGCAACTGGCATTTTCTATTGCAAAAAAATCAAAGATATAAATGTAACATCCACTAACTCGCACTGGACCCGCGTGGTAGGTTACGATTTATTCCCTCTCCTAGAGAGGAATCTTGAGTCCTAGCCGTGGGAATGTTATAAGGAGTGAAATTCCCCGGCAGAGTCTGTGTTATTACTGTAAACTAGTAAAGCCTTTAAGTTACTTCTACGCAAATATGTCGTCGTCGACCCACATCACCACTCATCATCAGTAGGATAGTGGTCAAGCGCGAGCTTTTCAATAAATAAAAATATTAAAATAATAAAAACGGGCAGCTAGGGCTAGACAAAGCAATATTTTATTTTATTTTTATTTAATACTTCATGCACATAAAAGTACAGAGGCGGACTTAATGCCTTAGGCATTTTCTTCCAGTCAACCTTTGGGTGGTGCAGAGAAAAACAGTGGTAGGTGCAATAAAAAAAAAAAAAGAAAGAGATAAGGTGATTCCAAGAATTGATATACTATTAAACCATAAATATTAAAATACACTTACAATAATATAATATATACATACTCAAATTAATAAACTACATACATATAATATACCCTAATATAATCAAACAATTGGTTCAAATCGACAATTGGAAAACTTTAACGCTGTGATGATACTACTGCCAACCTCTTGCGAATTATCTCGCGAACTTTAGCTTTGAATGCTAATCGGTTTGTTGCCATCCTGATCTCCTGGGGGAGCGCATTCCACAAAGAAATCGCTTGAACAAAGAAAGAATGATGAAGAAAGTCAGTATGGTGAATGGGACATTGAAGTAGGCGGTTATGAGATGAGCGCAGATTTCTATTGTGGTTGGCGCAAATATATTGAAAGTGAGGGGCTAAATAGCTAGGGGAATTAGGAGAATCAAGAAATGAAAACAAGGTTGTGAGCGCCCGTTGCTCTCTGCGCTGACGTATGGGCAACCACTTTAGAAGCGATCGATGCGCTGAAACATGATCATATTTACGCAGATTGAAAACGAATCGAATGCAGTAATTTAGAAGACGGTCAAGTTTATTGAGGAGATCTGCATTCAGGTCGTAGTAGCACACGTCGCCATAATCGATGATTGGAAAAATCAAGGTCTGCACAAGCATGGTCTTCGTGCTCGATGGTAACAGGTTCTTCAACCGATACAGAGCTCGCAGCGTTCCTGTAACTTTCTGGCTTACACTAGCCACTTGAGTACGCCAGTTCATTGTGCTATCGATGCGCAAGCCCAGATCCTTTACATCGGCGCTAAATGGGACGATCATACCGTCGAAACGAATTGGTGGTAAAGTAGTACAATCCATTTTAGCGATGCTTCGAGGACTCCCAATGATGATCGCCTGACATTTATTGGGGTTTACTGCGACGCCAAATCTATCGGACCAGGCTTTTATGGCTGTTAAGTCCCTATTTAATTGGTCGATAGCGGCAGAAATTTCGTCAACTCTCGCTTGACAGTACAACTGCAAGTCGTCAGCGTACAGATGATACGAACACTGAAGTACAGTAGTGATGATATTAATAAAAATAGAAAACAGAAGAGGAGAAAGGATACCGCCTTGAGGAACACCAGTTTCCAACCCACACCAGCGAGAAAAAGACTCCCCGACGTGAACTGACTGCTGACGTTCCTGAAGATAGGAAGAGAACCACTCCAGCGTCTCGGAAGAGACCATAATGTAGGAGAGAATGGCTAAAAGGATTTCGTGACTAACGGTATTAAAGGCATTGGAGAAATCTACCAACACTAATACAGTGACTTTGGTATCTTCCAGTCCTGCCCTCATATCGCCAGTCACTTTAAGAAGGGCGGTAACAGTGCTGTGCCCCGGCCTGAATCCAGATTGCAAAGGGCTAATAAGAGAATTAGACTGCACAAAACTTGAGAGTTGTTTATGGACACAGGCCTCAAGCACTTTGGAAAGGAAGGGAAGGATAGAAATTGGGCGAAAGTGGGTTGGAAGAGTGGGATTTGAAACTTTGGGTAGTGGACGAACATAGGCTTTACGCCATAAGGAAGGAAATACTCCAGAATACAGGGAAAAGTTTACAATGTGGGATATGGCTGGTAGGAGGTGATCAAGGATCGCAATAATCATACCACGAGAGATATTATCACATCCTACCGCCTTGGATTTGATGGAAATAATTATTTTTTTGATCTCTTCCGGTTTAGCTGGAACGAAACGAAAAGGATTAATTTCAGGACGCGTTAGACCAGAGATCAGAGACAAAGTTTGTAGTTTGGTTGGATGATCCAAGGTAGGCACAGTGGAGAAATGACGATTAAGATCATCTAAGTCAATAGAATTTGGAGGGTCTAAATGTCGCGGTTTGCCGATACCAAGTGTTCCAAGGAATTTCCAAATATCGGCAGAAGAAGAAGAGGAAATATTTTTGAGAATGTGGCGGCGTTTAGCATTACGTATCATCTGGTTACACCTATTCCTTGCAGACTTAAATAAAACCCAGCTCTCATCAGTACGATCCCTTTTATGTTTCCGAAATGCGCGGTCTCTGCGTCGCATGGCCATCTGTATTCCTTCTGTCATCCAAGGTGCGGGAGGACGTTTTAATTTCACTTTTTTGATAGGGGCATGGATGTTATAAAGATTGACCACAATATCGTTGAAGATCAATACCTTGTCGTCAACTGAAGTGGCCTCCATCATAGGCTCCCAATCAACCATAGATGCATCCTTCTTGAGGTTTTCAACGTCCATCCTCGCAAAACAACGCCTGTACAGAACCTTGGGTTTAGGTTTAGGAGGTTTAAGACTATAGGATAGGAAAATCATGTCGTGATGAGAGAAACCGGGAGCGTCACGTTGACCATGGAGAGAGACGAGAGAAGGATTTGAGGTGAGGATCAGGTCGAGCCATGTGTCATCACTCGCAGTGTTGTGATGAGTGGGTTGGAGCGGCAACACATGCAAACTTGCTGACTCTATAAGATGGAGGAGCTTACGGGAGCGAGGGGAGTTATGGACAAGGAGGTTTGTGTTGAAATCACCCATTATGATGTGATGTGCATACTCTGAACCCATTGATTCAAGTACTGATTCGAATTCAGTGAAGTAATCAACACTGGGGGGACAGTAAACAACACCAATGATGGTTTTGGCTCCCCTGACACAAACTTCAAGAAAAAGGAATTCAGCTGAGGCAGAATAGTTTGAAGAGGAAGAAGCCAGAACTTTGAAAGGAAAATCACTTCGGAGATATATAGCCACACCACCCCCTCCCTTACCAATCCGATCATTTCGTATAAGAACGAAACCAGTGAGGGGGTAAGTGGTGGACAGAAGATGTGGTTTGAGCCATGTTTCAGATATCAGGATGGCATGAGCGTTACTGTTGTTGAATGTATTGTACAACTCACTGTAGTGACTGGCGATGCTTTGAGCGTTAATATGACATACATTCAACAGCCGACCAGACTCATCATCACTAAAGCTGCGAAGTACGAAGTCACCAAGGGTGTCGCCGAGAGAACAAAAGCTCGTGTCACTTGAGGAGGCAGCAGATTCATTAGCTGAAAAGAAAGACTCATTGTCTGACATATACTATAAAAGTTAAAACTAATATAAATAATGATATATACCAACTATAATACCAAATAAAAAAAAATAAATAAAAAAAATATACAACAGAACAATTACAGTGCAGCTCTGCACCACCCGCCAGCTAAAACTAACACATCTAATAAAAATTTAAAAAGCATCACTACTCTAATATACACACAAACACAAAAATACACAATGAGCCAGGAAAAACCGTAGTTCCCGATACATAGGAAAAAGCAAAACCTAAACAGAAAAGAAAAAAAAAGAAAAAACAAAAATAAACACAAAACAAAATCGAACAGTTTCCGAACGAGTGCTGAGATTGTCACTGACACGTTCACGTCACGTCAGTTCGACTTTGACATTTTGAATGAATACATACAGAAAATTATAAATATCAATTTGAGGGTATCAAGCAAAATCAATGAGATACCTAGCAAAAATAAACCCATAATTAAAACAGGCACAAGCAAACAGTTGGGACAACAAAACATATGAGGAAAAACTATGAGACGGGAACACAACACTACGGTTAGTACAGATATGAATTCAAATTGATGATGAAACAGTAAGTTAATCACAACAACAACAAAGATTAGGCTATTTACTGTTTTTCAGGCTCCCGGCAGCGTCCGCACTCCTACCGCTCGTGGATGGATTTGTGGCCTTCGGGAACTTAGCTACCAAGGGTTTCAACTCGTCTGTGGAAGTTACCCTGTGCCGACTTCCGTCAGGGGCTTTGACAAAGATGACGCCGTCTTGAGTCCAGCACGACCGTATCCCGAAGTGTTCACGCGCCTTCCCAAAGACTGACTGCCTCGCCCTGGTCAAGAATTCCTTCACAGACACTTTGGAGCCCTTCAGTCTTGTTTTTGCCTTCCAAACCGTCGCCCTGATGTCCACACTGGCGAACCTTACAAGGATGGGCCTGTGATGCTCGCTGTTGGGGGCCCCAAGTCTGTGACAGGTTCTGATTGAAGAAACCAGAGGATCCTTCAGACCAAGCTTTGTATTAAGCACATCCTGGATTACAGCAATGCAGTTCTCATTCTCCACTTCAGCCACTCCCTGGAAAATCAGTGCTTTCCGCCGGTGCCTGGTTTCTAAGTTGTCTATCTGTTTGGCACACTCACTGATTTGGCTTCGAAGTAGTCCAAGCATAGAAAATATGAGCTCTCGGAATGTCCGAAACTCATCGGCTATCTTTGCCACAGTAGTAGCTTTATTAGGTCCAGCACACTGGATCTGAGCTTCAAGGTCGCTCATCTTCCTCATGAAGTTCTCCTCTAATGTCCTCTGGGCAGCCAAAACTTCAGCGTACTGAGACATTATGTGTTTGTGAATTGCTGAATGGTGATGTAGTGACAGTGCAGTGATCAGCTGGCAGGTGGTGTTTATTTAGTGTTCACTTTACATAAAAGCGCCACAAACGTAAGTGCTATGATTTGACTTAATGTAGACCAAGAATAATTGTAAATTAATCAAAATTACACTGTAATTATATTTAAAATTAAATTCCGAAAAAAACTGGACGTCTGAACTTTTTCAACACCTACCCGAAAAAAGTAAATATTCTGTCAGTGCTAACGATTGTCAGAAATTTCAAATTATTTGGATATTGGCATGCTCATGCATGACACGTCACGACGTTAAGAGCGCCGAAGTTATAAGAAATATTAACACGTAGACAGAGGCATATATTTTTGTCGTTTAAAATCTCGTTGGAAAACCAACATTCTTTCAGTAAGGGGTTTATTAGACCACGTAGCGCGCGAAACGAGGTCAAAGTGACCCCGTATGCACCACACATCTTAGAAATATATTCATCTCTTTCCTAAACCAAACTAAATCTTGGAGATTGAATTTCGTCTCTGCCAGCCAATTGTAAGCAAAAACATACGAACATATCCACCCTACACTTCACCTAGTTCAATGTTATGTGTTCACTACGCGTGCACCCAACGCCATGCGTGTTTAGTTTGTGGAGTAAACAACAGTCGGTGCAGCTTCAAAGGGTGTGTGCAGAACCACCAACAAATATACAGAATGATGGTTTTTTACAACATTCCCGAACGGTTTAGATTGAGGTAGAATTTACATGGAATTGGTTTTTTTTTTGACTGAAATATAACATATAGCCTTCAATATATATATATAAACTTTCAATAAATACGATTACACACTTACTTGACTGATCTGTTGTTTTAGTGCCCTGACTGCTATGCCGGAGCTCGTGGGCTCAATCCCCAGATTTGACGCATAAAATATTTATTTATGACTTAAAACTATAAGTTGAATACCGTGAAAAGGGTGTGTAATTCTCCGTTCGACTATCAAGACGCTAGTGCGGATGCAATAATGAGCGACGACTGTAGGGATGCGCTCATTCATGCACACCTATATAGCATAACATAGTCCGCCTTATAATTTTCCCACTGTTGGGACTCCGACCTCCTCTCTATGAGAGGGAATGGGCCGTAATCCACCACATGGGCCTAGTACGGGTCACCTAAATCATTTTTGAGATAAGCAGAAAGTACAAAACACTTACTATTGTGATCCTTACGTACTCTTGTTGCTTCGTTTTGGTTCGTACATCTCGCCATACACGTGCGCTAGTTACGAGTGTGTATAAAAGTAAAAAGGTATGGGTCTGATGCATAATAATGCATGTGACCTTTTCGAAGAACATCCCCATTAAGACCAGTTTATAGTCTTCTTTTTCAAAATATATATCATATTTTCTTTTTTTTTCGTTGAATAAAGCCTGGTGTATATTTATCACCATTAAAGAATAATCTGTGCCGAAATGTATAATGACTACAATAGTAACGGCACGGTTGGCGCAGTGGTTAACCTATTGGCTGCTGCGCTGCGTGTTGCGGGGTCAATTCCCGTTCGGAACAAATATTTGTGTGGCATACAAATAGAGGTTGGTCTGGATGTCTTGTGTATATGAGTTTGCATGTTTATGTAGGAGTAATTTATAGTGTGGGGCAATATATTCGTTGTAAAAGAAAAAAAGAATTATTCCATCGTAAAACATGCAAAAGGGACACATGTTTTTGAATATGTTTCCAAAGAACAACGACGAGGAAATTGTTGATGAAATAATTAAGTGTCTGCTTTATAATAAGTACTTCCTTGTTTATGTTACCATGATATTATATACCAACAAAATAATTGGCTTTGTTTTATCTAATTAAGATTATGGCCATTCTAAGGACTGCAAAAAATATCGTCATAATTGGAAACGGAATTGATTAGATTTTTTACGAAAATAAGTAATATGGCTTAGTTTTTTAATGGTCATGATTTTCATGGCTTTTGGGTAAATTGGACGTTTAAACAAAACATTTGTTAGTAGTAAATTAAATATAAATCTTGGTCAAGTAACATAATATGCTATGCTTTATGTATTGATAATAAATACTTCGGAAATAAATGTATTTCCGTATTAAATAATAAATATAAAAAAAAACTGTTTGTGCTTAGAATATAATGGCTAAAATGACACAATATATGATGTCGTCATAACAATAAATACAATATCGACAATCACATCACTAGAAAAAGCATGGCATTGAACATTTCATCAGCCATCCAGTCTAAAGACATAGAGAGAAAGAAAACAAAAAATTTAACATGACATCTTGTCGTTCGTTCAAAAATGCGTTTTTAAAATGCATAAGGAGGTACGTAGGTATTATTGGCATAATATATACGTAATCTCACCAACTTTAAACTGGAATGTCTTTATTACTTGGTATCTATTAATAGTAATGTCTAAGACAAAATTTTTTAGAAATTTAATCTGTATACTTTTCCATATTTTTCACCTCAAGACGCCTAAAAAAATATGTCAGCAAAATTTTGTTCGGGACTTCGCCATGATTCTTTATTATCGACGTTACGAGTAAAAATAAAAATCTGCCAATAAAACTAACCCGACATACGCAGTTAACACACGTTATACGTCATCGCACTATACTTCAGTACGGCTACATAAACGGCTATTAAATCCAGTGGCTGCGTTTTGTACAGCGCCTGTCGTGTTTCGCACCTCGCCGTGCAACGCTTTGCAACGCTTTCCAACGCTTTCAACGCTTTGCACACCGACGGGTCACGGGCGACACGCTCGTGCAAATAAGAGGTCGGATGTACTTACCTTTATGTGCAACACGCTTTGCAGAATATATCGCGGTGTATTATTAATAGTTTGTGCTTTTTATTTTTTATTGTTCCTTTTGAAATTGGAATATTTTTTATTGTTGTAAAAATTTAATTTGTTGCATTTTTTAGTCGGCAAAGTAATATAATCACAATTCATAAACTGTATTGACTTACGGTAAATTTAATAGACTACAGTGACCATTTTTAGTGTGCATAAGTATAGAAATAACTATGTATTGTCTTTTTCTATAAATTGGTACAATATTGTTGCTTTAATGTACACAATGCGATCAAAATTCAGTATTATTTTTATATGCATTGCATTATTGTATTACTCTAAGTGGAAATGGATATTATTTTTTATATTTCTTTTGTTCAACAGTGCATTCATCCGTATTTTAATGTATGCTCATTTATTCAGCATTACGTCGCTGTTTTATCTGTGAAACACTGTACATTCTGTGAAAAGTAATTATAATGATGTATGTAAATTAATTACTAAATAAATTAATATTTAAGGTGTAATATAAATTAAACTAGTTACAAATTACGTTCTGAACTGCTAGGAACGATGTGTTAGCATATTTTGTTATGTTAATAACTCACTGAATTCATTAATTGATCGCGGCATGACGTACGCGCGTCGTTAGATAGAAATTAACATTTGTATGAAATGTGGAGTTAGGTAATCTAATTATGTCAATGAATGGAGAAGTAAGCCAAATGGAGTGAGTGATAAGCTCCAAAAACGCGTGTAACTATATACAGGTATCTTCCCACTAGTGTGAGTAGAGATATTCTGTGAATTTCATCTAAAAATTCTCTTGAACAAACTAGAGTCAGATAATGCCAATTTGTTTTAGCGTTTACTTACCTTTTCAAAACCAGCCATAGGAAATTACTTGAAATGAAGCGCTCTTCAAATTAATTAAAATGAAACTGTTGAAAAATCGTAATTACTTTCACGAAATATATTTCGTGGAAATTTATGTATCGTCTGGACAAATTATTTCAGAATGATGAGTTTGAGAAAAAACTTAGTTTTCTTCGTCAATCAGCGTTAATGCGGTTATTCGGTAAATCGGAATTGGTTTAAATTGCATTCGTCAATAATTTTAATAATTTTTTATGGGAGGATCCTGTCATCATTAGGTATTTGACAGTCAGTTGGTGGCAGTCAATTTATTAAATGTTAAACTCTGCAAGCGCTGAATTGCTTGAATCGAGACGGGGCATTGCTCTTGCCAAGACAGCCTCGAAATGAGCAGTACCTAAGTTACAAAGTGACTATGTCCTAGGCTATATAGTTGTTACTACGATATTATAAATATACAAAAATAAATTATACTACTATATTAGGTGTTGTGTTGCAAGCAATTAAAAAAAAAAAAAACATTTATTTTAATCATTTCATTTTGTAATTGTAAATTGACTTGAATTTTTTTAATTGAATGCAACATTTTTATTTATAATTGCACTGAAAAACGAAATTGATAAATTTTAAATCCTGTTTGTTGTTAAAAATAAAAGAAAAAAAATACTTTTTATTATTAGGCGAACCCGACTGACATTACCTATAGTGATATACTGTAAACGATGATTGTGAATGTTTTAATAAAACAATTACAAAAATGCTTTCCTTTGTTTTATTTTATATTAGTTGACCCAATAGACGTCGTTCTGTTACTGACGTTATAACCTTAAAACGTAAAGTGTCAAATCCATGGAAAAATAAAGGTACCTACATAGTTTACTGATGTAATAAATAAAACTGTTTTCTTTATGGCTTTTCTGTCACTTTCGCTTCGTAAGAACTTTCCTGAAATTTCAATAAGCAGTTTAAACAGACTACAGTAACTAATTAAATTCAACCAACTAGTTAATAAGATCGTGCATATATTTAAATGTCGCAAAAAAAAAGCTAGATGTAGAGAAATAAACATTACAATTCCACAGAATACCACAAGGTACCAGAGGGCACTCATTGGTATCCATCTTTTATAATCTTATCATATGATTAGCTGCTGTTCACGAAACTTGGTCTAGACATTTTCAAGTTTTGCGCTTAACACAATTAGTCATTCGTAATATACGATTGCCCATAATTATTTCTATGGACTGTCGAAACGTACAATCTAATTTTGTTTGATAGTAAAAACTGGATGTAAAATGTCAGTATTATATAATTCCTTGTTTTATTATATTTAGTGTTTAGTTTATAAGTTAGTTTGCATTAAAACTGTCTAAAAAGTAGCCATTTAGTAAATTCAAATAAGACAGCAAAAATTCGTTTCAACAAAATTGACAATTTAGATAGTTAGTAGTGTTTACTTATCTTCTCTCGATCGTTTCTTCTTTTTTTTTCTTTTTTGTCTTTTTTTTTTAATTTATTTTTTTTTGTTTTGTGTTTGTCTTAAGTTTTTGTGGTCTACAATGTTTTTTTGTGCCAAAATAAATACTTTTATTTTTTTATTTTTTTAATATAAATTGAATTTTAGATAGGTAAACACTAGAGGCAGAGGGTACTTATACACTGCTTTGCCATAAACATAAGCACATCGTATCGTCCATCTCCTTTGATAGTGTAATCATCAGGTTCTGCAAACTTTTCTTAGTCCTATGATGACCAGGACGAGCTTATTCAGCAGGCTGAATATCAACAGCTTTTCAGCAGAAGTTTATTGCGGAGATCTGCACTGCAGACACCTCATCCGTCACATCAAAAATTTATAGCAGGAACGCCAGTACCTCATTCGCTACTTGATTACAGGCCATGGTGAGTACTTACGAGTGACAACTAGTGCTACACTAATCGGTGTAAATAACAAGTAAATAACACGTCCACATCAGCAGGCAGCAGAAGCAAGGCTGTGTTTATAATAATATATTTAATTAGCTGAACTAACTCAACAATCATTGAAATAATAAAACGTCAATCACACTACGACGCTTTGATCCTTTTGACACCTTACATATTACTAATAGATGATAGTGTAGTAGTGTGATAATGTGTCTCCATCCATGTAGATGTATGGAGAGGGAGAGGAAGGCCGAAAAAAAGATGGATGGATTGTGTGAGAAGTGATATGAAAGAAAAGGGAGTCATCGATAGTTTGACGGGTGACAAGACAGAATGGAAGAAGAAAACGTGTTGCGCCGACCCCAAGTAATATGGGATAAGGGTAAGAAGAAGAAGACTACTAGATGATAGTGTAGGAAACAAAAACTCCAAATTCCACCGACGATAAATATTTCTAAAACTTATATTTACGGAGTTTTGACACTGCTCACATCACAAACAAAAAAAAAAAGAAAACCTAAACAATTAATTAAAAACAAGTAAACCTCATATTCGTTTTAGATCATTTAGGCTAAGAGGGCTTATAAAAATATTTAACGATTTATGAGTAAAATCTTATAGTCAATTTTCTCTTTTAAGAACAAACTGATTCTGTCAATGTCCTTTATTTATTAAAATAATAAATAAAAAACCGGCCAAGAGCGTGTCGGGCCACGCTCAGTGTAGGGTTCCGTAGTGTCCCGTCCATCACAATAAGTGTACCCATTTATGATACGATATACGATTATACTACCAACTTAGTCCAGAAATTATTTTGTAGAACCCTTTTGTCTTTTTTGTACAAAAACTGTTCTTTTCATCAAGTTCAAAATAATTTTCTTAGAAAGTCCTTATAAAGTTCTACTTTTCAGATTTTTTTCATATTTTCTAAACTTATGGTTCAAAAGTTAGAGGGGGGGGCATTGTTTTTTAACTTTTGGAGCGATTATTTCCGAAATTATTGACATTATCAAAAAAAAATATTTTAGTAAACCCCTATTCATTTTTAAATACCTATCCCACACGTCCATATATCACACGTTAGGGTTAAAATTAAAAAAGAAATCACTTCCCACTTTACATATAGGCTTACATATAGCACTTTACATATACCCTAATAAAACATTTTTTTCCAATTTTTATTTTACCACTTTGTCGGCGTGATTGATATACATATTGGTACCAAATTTCAGCTTTCTAGTGCTAACGGTCACAGAGATTAAGCGAGGACGGACAGACAGACGGACAGACAGACATGGCGAAACTATATAACCGTAGTTGACTACGGAACCCTAAAAACAGATAGATAAAACTTTAAACCACTAATGTAATAAAACTTTATTGGCCACTCTGTCTTCCTGATTTTGGTCTCGTATTGCAATACCATTCCGCAGCATATCAACTCATGTTTCATGTAAAACAACTAGTTTTACATTTCGACAAAATATGGGCTCTCAATAAAGACCCACGATATTAAATTCAACTCTCTGAAAACAATGATCATGACTCATGAAAAATGGTTGCTGTGGAACGGAATTATGTTGTAATTTGTTCTACGATACTTATACACAACATTATAATCATATTATGACTGTGTATGATTAAGCTTATTCCTCCTCCTTGCGTCGTATTCCTCAATGCTGAGGGTCGTGACCTCCCTGCTTCATCACTCTAACCTTTATGATATTCCTCCATCTGTTTTTGTCTCTGGCAGTGTGTAGGGCACTGTACATCGTAGAGTCAAGAGCGGCAAGCTTATTAATGCTACGATAATTTCATCCAAATGGATTGATTAATAAGCATTGCAAAGAAGTAATCAGCTTTATAATGTTTCCACTGCTGGGGCTCATGCCTCCTGACTAAGAGAGGACACTTCACCTCGTGGCCACATTGCGTGTCACAAATATTCAATTGTTTTGTTCTAGCGGGTTTCCTCACGATGTTTTTCTTTATAGATTTAACAGCAGCGGTCATGGAATAAATTATACAAAGTAAAGTGACTTGTTTGAATCCATGACGTACAACCCGCCGCTGCTCTTAAAACTATGAAGGGAAACATCGTAAGGAAGCCGGCATGTCCTTTTTGCTTGCTCAATAGCATTTTTTGTCCGAGCTGAGAATCATATATCAATGAACGTGGTGACAACGACGAGACCAATGAAGCTGTTAACTTTCTCCGTTTTACTACCTCAAAGATATTTAATCCCTAATGAGGTAATCGTTTAGACTACAGAACAGGAATTCTCGAGCTAATAACCAAACAAAGAAACCCTTGCATCGTAATATGAATTCGAAATGCATTGTGAATGTATTAAGTAAATAATTTCCGCCATTTTAATTGCAGGTAAGTGAAAAGATGTGAAAACAAAAGAGCCACCATTAAGCGCTCATTTATAAAATGCAAAAATCGGTATAATGGGATTCGACTGAGTTAACGTGGATCGGCCTTGCCAGGCAAGAGTTTTAACTTACTAAGTATTTTATGACTTGCCAGTTCCAGACTACGGGAACACCGTCAGGATTAAGTCTTTGTTGTAATAATTACTTTACTTCTATAAGGTACATTTTGAAATATTTGAGTTCCATGAAATGAAGTGCAGGGCGTAACTAGTCTTTTAAACTACTGCCCTCCTTAAAATCGAGTTTTAAGTCTTAACCAGGGCAAAAAAAAAAAAAAATACTAATTATACTATCGCTCCCCACTATTTACCCCTACCAAGTTTTACAAAATCAGAAAGCCTGGTAGTGCACATCAACTACCATGTTGGCGATTTTGACATACTGATTCCCTCGGATTACGATATAGAATGGCCTAAAAAATTATGTACTGTGAAATGATTGTGAAGTGAATTGTTATTTTAATTTTCCGCCATGAACCCTCCACCAAAAACTGTTTCCGCGCGGCTCAAGGAGCTGTTAGCAACAGCAGGGGCCCAGCCGGGTCGAAGTCTACTGGGGCCAGGGTTACCCGATCCGATTGACCAGGGATTTCTTGGGGTTTATTTGTAGTCCGAATTACCGCGACCACTCCCTAATTAGCTCCAGGTCACTGTTCATAGCGGACACAGTGGCTTCAGCATCTTCACCATGAAAGTGATGGTAGAGCTGCAAATCGTCGGCATAGAGATGAAAGTTAGAGGAAATCACTCTAGTGACAGAGTTAATGAAAATAGAAAAGAGAAGAGGAGAGAGAACGCCACCCTGAGGCACACCAGCAGTAAGACAGCACCAATCCGATGAAGACTCATCTCGGCGAACCCGCTGCGGGTGGCCATCAAGATAGGTATCAAACCATCTAATAGTGGAGCAGGAAAAGTTTAGGGATTTAAGAATTCCAAGAAGGATATCGAAGCTAACAGAGTAAATCAAGAAGAACTAGTAACGTAATAGATTTGTGGTCCATTGCACAGCGGATATCATCAGTAACCTTTAAAAGAGCTGTGACAGTGCTGTAGCCAGGCTGAAAACTGGATTGGAAAGGGCTAAAAAAGAAAGAGAGAGAGTTGCTGATGGATAATGTGCTAAAGAACTTTAGAAAGATAAGGAAGGATAGAAATTGGTCTGAAATCGGTCACTGAGGCCGGGTTAGGGATTTTGGGTAATGGGATGATGAGCTTTTTTCCAAGCATCAGGAACAGCACACGAAAACAAAGAGAAGTTAAAAATGTGGGTCATGTTGGGAAGAGTGGCGGGAAAGATAGGAGAAATCATTGTTGAGCACACGTTATCATTACCTACAGCGGAAGCTAGCTAGCTTTCTAATTTTAAACTATTAGTTAAATAATAGTTTCTATTTCTAAACTATTAAATACTAAGCTTGATCCAAAACTTGGCCCTACTTTGATATTAATTGCGTCCCTCCAGAGTTTGTACCCTGTATCTCGGCACCGCTAACTCTGTCCTAGTTAAGGCACTAACATCGCAACATCTAACAATAGAATTTCCGTCCAAAGCGTGCTGTTTCTACGAATTTCTCATTTATTTCTTATCGCGTTACCGCCCACGCTTCATATTACGTATATAATAACAGGTACTCAACATAACCAAAAGCAGAATAATCTACTCAGATTTAATAAATATCTTTAGTTAACTAGTCTAAAAGCATTAAATTATTCATGACAGTTCCTTATTAAATGCAAGGAAGGTGGCAACTAAGGAAGAATTTTTGCTTTACTATTAAAGTGATTAGGGGGGAGGGAGGATATGACGAGGCGTGGTGATGACAGACCGAGTGGTGTTCAAGGACAGGAAAAAGGAATGTTAGTCGTCCTGTTGCTAAATAGGCATTTAGAGGTATGTATGTACAACAGACAATATGTATTTATTAGATGGGTGGACGACATTTGGAAAACGGCTGGTTTTAACTGGATGGACACAAGACGAGACAGGGAAACATGGAGTTCCTTGGAGAAGGCCTTCACCTGCGGAGGGGTTCTTGAACAAATGATAAATGATCTTTATTTTGCAAGTAGGTTTTATAAAAACACTTTTACATGTCAATTTTTTTTTTCGTCAATTAATGCTAGACGAGGCCGGTGTTTCCTACCTGACTACCCTGAGAAGAAACACCGAAACAAACTCAGGGGTCAAAGTCCCTTTTAAAGTCCATACAGCAAAACATGTAATGGTCAAATCATATGAGAACCGTGCAGATTGAGCCTGAGATGGTCTTTTGAGGAAAGAACCACACAGTTCTCAGTGGACCTGTCCAGTCAGTGCAAGCATTTGTCAGTATGCGTGTAGCTCAACTCAGGACTACTAAGGAGCTCAACGACTTGACGAACAATGCCCACGAAAGCACATTTGGATAGGCCACATCAAATACTCAAAACTGTCAGACATCATGTGAAAATAAAAGGAAAGAATCCACATAGTTCTCCCATTCACAATAATAAAATTTACAAAAGTAAATATGTCAAATTGTAAAAAAAAAGTATATAAAAAAAATCAGTCAAATAGTAAAAATAAACAATACTCAATACTCAATACTTTATTGCAATCCATATGTATACATAGATGGTTTTAAAAATTTACATAGATCAATATGGACCCTGTCGGGCACAGCAAAATGTAGGAGAAAGGAAGAGGGCTAATAAGCAATTCACGGAGTTCAATAGATAATTATTGTAGATCTAATTTGCTGCATTTAATCAGGTTTATTATTATGTATGTATATTATTATAGCACTATATCTTTGTATAAGTATGAGTAAAGTATATATTTAATGTATTTTATGGTTATTCTGTGTCGTCATTAAAGTATCTAAATTATGTGATGTATGTATATTATTATTTTATGTTTGTGTATAAGAATGCGTGAATTTTATCAAATAATTTTATTTATTTTTTATCGTCAGTATTATTTCAATTAAATTAAATTAACGAATGTGTATAATTATTATGTCGTGTATAAGTAAAAATAATAATTATGTCAGGTATCCTTTTTTATCGTCATTATTATTAACTGTGTTTATTAATTATTTATGTATATTACTATCATGTCAGTGTATGTGAATAGGGGAATTATGTCAAGTATTTTTTGTTTCTTATGGTCATTATTATAAATTATATTTTTATTTAAATTGAAATATACACGTATGCATTTTATTATTAGTATGTCCGTGTATTAAAAATAGGTAAAATAAGTCATGTATTATTTTATCGTCATAATTATTAATTGTGTTTATAAATTATTTATATGTATTACTATTATGTCAATGTATGAGAATAGGTAAATTATGTCAATTTTTTTTTTTATTCTTATCGTCATTATTGTTAATTACATTTTTATTCAAATTTAAATTATACATGCATTTTATTATTATTATGTCCGTAAATAAAAATAGGTAAATTAAGTCAAATATTATTTTTAGCGTCATTGTTATTAACTAATATTTTTATTTAATTACATTATGTTATTATTTATAATTATGTCTATTGACAGTAATAATAATATGAATTAGAAACAAAGTAAAGTCGAAGGCGTACTTAAGTTATGACTTAATAAGTTTATCACTTAGGTATTCGTTTACCGAGTAATAACATTTACTCAGTAAAAACTGTCTAAGTTTTTTTATAAATACATTAATTTTCTCTTCTTTCTTTATGTCTGCGGGTAGTTTATTGTATATTTTAATGGACATAACGTAGGGGCTTGTAGAATGCATTCTTAATCGAGAACTAGGCAAGTTTAGCCTTGATCGGTGTCTGAGTAGATAGCGTGACTGAATCTCTCCACGTTTGGAGTAAAGTTCTTGATGTTTCCGTACAAATTTGCATGTTTCTAAAATGTATATTTCTAAAATGAACATATCATAATTGTAAAAAAATAATAATAAAATATATATATATACAATATCACAATTGTAAAACAACAACAATCGTCAATAAAAAAAGGCAGAATAATAAGTAAATAATATTACGGATATTAGAATTAATTTTTTTTACAACAAATTTTTTGGACTAAATAGATTTATATTTTACTTATTTTGTTATCTCTAATTGCACTTTGACTTTTTTTATTTTTATTTTCTTATTATGCAGAACTGAGTGTAAAGTCCTGTATACTTCCGTTGGATGTTGCCTATAATTGCCTGGGTTGGGCAACTGCGACTGTGTAGGTTCAAATCATGAGGAGAACATCGAATTTTTTAATTCTCTGTGGTGCTATAAATGTCGCTACAAGCAGAAGACTTTGTTGCTATAGCTGTTAAAGCTTTGATAAGAGTTTGCGATAACGTGAAGATTAGCAAAAGAAAGGAAAAGCCGAGGCCCAACAGTGGGCAATTTAGAGCTTGTGGATAATGATGATGAATAAGGAGACGAAGACAAAGTCACAGAATTTTACATTGCTGCTGATGAAGTACTAAATAAAAATGCAATACGTCGCATCCACACAAATCCTTCCCTATTTTTTCAGTCATAGCAATCAAGGGTTAATTTTCCCCGTCTGTCACCCGGGGCATCACCGTTGAGGCTTAACGAGTCGTTTCCTTAGCCTAGTGCACGGTCTTAGGTCAAGGTAGGACGCATGTTGGATTTAATGATGCATCATTTGGTATGAGTTGCAGTATTGTACTGCAGTTATGTTGTAGAATAACATTTACGTTCTTTTTTTTTGAAAAATTTACACCACTCTTCTTTTTCTGGCTAGACTTTATCCCATTTATTTTGGGCGGCCCTCCTTTGTCTTTGTCTTCCATTGTGCACGATTTTATGCCATGTCGATGTTGAGATGAGCTTCGATTGATCTTTGGACCGTCGTCAACCAAGTGGACGGTCTTCCACGCGTGCGCTTCGTCGTAGGCATTTCAAGGAAAATTTTTACACCATGATTTGAATAAACGAGCAATTTTACTTTTATGTTATTTTTTTGCTTCTTACGAAGCAGAATAGTAGCGAAGACTACAATTTGATGACACATCAAGCCTACGGGATTAAAAGAAACTGCGTTGGTCATATTATGTTTGGAAAAGTTGATTATAAATGCTTGAGTATTGCTAAGTGGCATGTGCACATCGTATCTTGGAATACACCAATTTTCTTGTAAGCTACGCTAAAAGATCAAAACAAGGGAAAAAAGCTGTTTAATGTTTTTTAAACTTAGTTTCATACCTAGGAATTACTTCCATATCGTGGGTGCGACCACAGTAAACTCGCATACACAAGAATAACAGTTCCGTAACAAATGTCTGTAGACCACACAAATATTTATTACGTCCGAGAATTGAACCTAGAAGGAAAGAAAACAGAAAAAAACGTTTATTCGTGCCTCACACAATCATAACCTAAAAATACGTAATGAAAGAAGAATGAAAGATGTAATCAGTGCGAGGCCAAAAAGGCACCTAACTCAGCATATGCTACGTTAGGGCCTGCTGTGATGTCACACACTGTGCTTGTCGTAGGTAAATATGTTCTATTTACCTACGACAAGCAGTGCAGCATCAAGTCGCTCCACAACTGCGCCAGCCGTGCCGCCCTCATCGTTATCAACGGAATTTGGGTTCACATTGCATATTTTTATCGGCAAACTGGAAGACTAAAAATAAATGTATAAATCTTTTATTGAAAAGTTTTTTCACTAGTGTAAATATGTCACTCTGTGGGTTTATTGGAATTAAACAATAAAATAAAAAAAATACAGTTAATTTTTGAGCCGGTTTTTCAAAGCGAACTTAATGATTGGGATTATTTTATCTGAAACAGAATTTAATAAATTAATATTGTACGCGCCAATATGTGTTCTAAGCAATTGGTTTCGGACACATCTCATAAAAATATATGTGTTCTCGTCTTCGTTAAATGTACCGCAAACAGGTGATGTTAACTTTTATGTTACTCGCGATCATGGCAAATTCATGCTTGCCCTAAAATATTCTCATAAACTGCAGCACCCAACCTAATAAAACATGAATGACAAATTTTTGACACCTAACCGAAAAAAATCCTTAAAACCGTCCCAAATATCAAAGCCCCGGACTGACATATAATTACCCGGCCCTAATAAGGTTCCCTTTCTGAAGCATGCCCCTGGGCGGGTCCCAATTAGTTTGCTTGGTAAAGATGCTCATTTGGCTTGTTTTAACAAGTAGCCAGTGTAGTTTGTAGGGCCTAGAGGTGCTTCCGGTGTATGATGATCACTTCCTTTTAAAAATACATTTAAAAATGTTTATCATATAAACTAATTTGCTGCAGGATTATTCAAAAGAGTTTCCGCGGTCTTAGAAAAGCGAAACTGAAAGAATACAAGTGGGTTTTAGTCAATAATAGTGTGACACTCTCTATTGCTCCACAAATTACTTGATGATTACTCACTTTTGAAAAAGAGGTTTTATACAGAAAAACCATAAAAAGTTTTGTAACAAGTAGCACCATCTATGAGTAATTAAGAGAATCTTATAAAAAATCGTAGGTGTCCTCAAAAAGTTTGCAAGAAGCATTTCAAGACTGAATATGTTGCTTCTAGGCAAGCGTCTTCCATTTCAGCCACATCATCGCTTACTAGCAGGTGAGATAGTGGTCTAAGGCGAGCTTATCCATAAAAAAAATGATGTGTTTCCAATAACAATTAGGAATACCAATATATTATTGTATTATCATAAATAAATTTAAATCCATATCCGTATTGTATAATTGCAAACTAAATATCTAATATTTATATAAATTAGATGACTTCCGCTTGTAAAATTACCTCTCTCATATAATATATTAGGTTTTCACTTTATAGCGACGAAATGCACATGACATATATTGGATGCACGCATCAGATTCAATATTAGAATGCCCGCGTTTCCGTGTCATATTCGCGCTTTGAGTCAAATATTGGCTCGGGATACAAATGTGTCGAATTTACAGTTGTAGTGATGGCACATCGACAGCTAAATAAAGCCTGCTGCAGCGGGTACAAAGAGGCAAAGGTCTAGTAATGTAATTTATTTATTTTACCTGTGTAGATATTATTATCAAAATCATAAATCCCACTAAGTGTATTAGAAACACACTTCCACTAAGTGTTTCCAGATTTAACTTGCAAATTTAAAAATTAGAGACACAATAGAAATATAATGGAGGTCTGCTTTGCTGAGGTTGAGCACCATTGTGTCCTTGTGTAAGTAATCGGTGCCGACAACCATTCCGGTCCTGCACGCTTAGCCAAGTCGTTATTCTACAATCATTAAAGCTGTCGAAAAGCGATGAAACGTATGGGAATGACGTCATCTCAACGTAAAGGCGCGTGGTCAGAACAAACGAATATACAATTCGTAGCCAAGTTCACATCGTTCAAAATCGTTTCCACAATGTTTAACGCTACATCCTTTGTTATACAAACGCTACATTGTAGAACGAGCGGTCGACTCAGGCGCGTCAACATGGCTACCAACTTATCGTTTTCTACAATTGCTGTCACCGAGGCGTTACCGATTAGAGAACGGAATTCGATACAAACTGGTTGTTACTTGGCTAGGGGGGCTGGTCTTGGACACAGTACGAACAGAGCATGGATAACAGTCACCTACTTCTGCGTAGTAATGTGCGTGAAAAAGTTACCGGAAAACGTAAGGAAGAGGAGTCACTCTCGCTTTACTCAGAGCGGGAGGAGATATTTAATAATTTACGACACAAAAAAAGCAAAATTTCACCTTTATAAGCATAGAATATAGAATAGTCTTATAGTATTCCCACAGCTGGGACTCAAGTTTCATCTCCAGAAGCGGGAATGGGCTACCACGCGGGCCCGGGTGGACGTCACATGTCTTCGAATTTTTGGTCTTAGGATATGCCGGTTTCTTCGCAATGTTTTCCTCCACCGTTTTAAGAGCAGTGGTGATGAAATACATTACACAAAGTAATGCGCCCGGTTGGGTTTGAATTCGCGACCAACAACTCGTAAGTCGAGGCCGTTATCACTGGGCCACCACTGGTTATAATATTATTTTACTATTTATGTACACACAAAAATAACAGAAAAAGATATACATAAGAGACGTTAGCATAAAGGTACTGCTTATTTTCAAAGAAATTTCTTCCAGCAGACCTGCGAAAGGAGAAATCAAAAAGAAATGTAGACCATAGTGTGTCGGAAACAAAAGAAGAATTTGTGAAGTCTTAATACAAAGTCATATTTAATTATATAGCTAAAAATAATATATACGTTCTACTATAAATAAATATCTTACTACACAATTGAGAGGAAAGATGGTGCTCTAATGTATAACAGAGCCTATTCTAAAAGATCTTAAAGCGTTTTTTTTTCAATCATAACAAAACTCGTATCTGTCGTACTCGCTAACACTAGACCAATAAAGCTTCACCATTATTAAAAAAAGCCTTTTTGAAAGGCTTTGATAAATAATAAACCAAAAAATTCACGTACAAGTAAGTACCATCTCCATAAGCTGTTCAAACCCATTTTCCAAGTATGCTCCATCTACTGTCACCACTCATACTACATCATGGTTCACTGGATGTCAACTCGACTCACAAAATTTACGAAATATTTTTTGTAGAAAGCTATTGTTCTGAAAATTTTCTATTGACTTGTTACAGCCAATTATTCTGGGCCCGGGTTCCATCAGCAGTGACATAAAAATAGGCATCGGAACCTTTTTCTAAATTAAATATAAACTAGTGCTTGACTGTGACCCCGCCTGATGGTAAGCAGTGATGCAAACATTGATTGTGTATCGCACTAGTTTTTAAGAGCCTATTCACTGTAGCTAAAATACAAGGTGTAAGGGACAGCCCTCCACAAACTTTAAGGGCTAGCTCAGTAGACGATACTGAACAACATTCCACAAAAATTTTTTTCATGAAACGAAAAAAAAAATCCGTCTCACCATACAAAATAATAACCTTGATTGGACAGTTTGTATGGAGAGGTCGATTTTTTTTTTCGTTTCCTGAAAAAAATGTTTGTGGAATGTTGTTCAGTATTGTCTACAGAGCAAGCTCTTAAAGTTTGTGGAGGGCTGTCCCTTACACCTTGTATAATCGGATGGGAAGACAGCTGCAGGCAAATTGTTCCAATCTTTCTAAGACCGACCGAAGAGGTGATTTTCAATGTTGTCCGATGGTAGATAAGTGATGGCGGAACTAAATTATGTAATTCCTGTGCACTCTCCAAAATACATCCTGTAAAATATAGACTCATTTGTCTGACTGTGGATGTTACAAAAATCTCAATAGGTAGATACAATTTGTCGTAATACTTTAAATAAGTAGTTACTTTTAGTTATTAAAACTAGTTTAGATCAATTTAACAGTTTTGACTAATAAACCAACTACAATATTTTGTGCGTTGAAAATGCGTTGTTGACTTTGCGAATAAAATAAAAAGTTTGAATCCACTAATTGCGAGGTGAGGCCCACATTCAACAGCAGACAGACGTCTTTCAGTTAAAAAGAAAGCAATTATTGATATTTTTATTTATTATAATATTTGTCAACGGGCAATAGGACGTAACATAATAGGTGTTATGCAAAAAGATTGCGTTAGAAGCATCACCCTGCACTTTATGAATCAAGTAATAAAATGATGTGCATTGTATGAATGCAACTTATTGGACGCTTGAGGAAGGATGATGTCATCGAGGTTGGCCTAGGCGAAGGTAACGTAACAATCTAGTCATGTCCTCGGAGAAAACATGACGAGAGATCGATCGAGACAGAGAAGTTTAATAGGACAGGAGGGAAGCCTTCCAGCGGCAAAGGGACACAGTGCACTATAACAAACAAAAAGGTTTTTTTTTATGGTGGGAAAAAATCATCTAATGATAACTCCCGCTCTTAGGCGGAGCGGGGGATAGTGTTAGACTCTTACTGACTAAAACACCCACCCCGTTCCTTCTAGCCTTCATACCGGGGCTCGAGCTGTCTTTCGAAACTAACCCTGGCCCCAGTAGGCTTCGACCCGGCTGGGTCCCTGCTGTTGCTGACAACTCCTTGAGGCGCGCGGGAACAGTGCGCGCCGTCGACGACTCCCTACCACCATATATACCCACCACCATATATACACACCATAGCTACCCATTGCTGACTGTCCGCAAGCCCGCGCCTACGGTGGCCGGAAATCGGGATCAGAATCCCGGCGGTGGCGGTGAGAACGCCGTTGCCTGATGCGATCGGCCTCCTCCTTTACGAGCATTACTGCTTCGCAGAAGTCGGCGACCGCCGGCCACTCCTCCTCGCTCCGGACCATGGCCTCAAGCAAGGCCCGGAAACAAATAGGTATTTCAAGTTTATTTTATTGAGAACTTATTAAAAGTTGTATTCATAATATTAAAAGTTAAATTAAAAAATTCCTTTCTCGAAGATTAAAACAGTAGCTAATCCGTGAATCCCTGATTACTGGAAATGGTGCTCAATAGACCCGATAAAGTAATTAGGGGTAATCCAATCGACATTTACCGGTTACTCGAAGTCGGAATCGAAAAAGTTTCTAACAGTTAGTAATAGTTAGTTACCACGTCACCATTAATGCAGGTTAGTTTTTGTGTTTGAGTAATTAATGTTAGTATTGGGAAATATACAGGTTAGCTAAAATAGTCGCCAAAGTTGAATAAAAAAAACTCGATGAATACTCTTACGAACGCACACTTTTAATATAATCACCAAGTCTTAACCAAACACCATGCCAATTGCAGTAGGTTTTATATAATATAAAATATAATATAATATTCCGCAACTATCACACAACGCCGTCTAGTCCCAAGCTAAGCAGAGCTTGTGTTATGGGTACCAGACAACTGATAAACATACTTATATATTTCTAAAAACATACATATTATAGATAAATTACATCCAGACACAGAACAAATGATCATGCTCATCACATAAACATTTTTCCTGGGTGGGAATCGAACCCACGACCTCCATAGCAGTCAGGGACACTAACCACTAGACCAACAGGCCAGTCAAATTTCAGTCCGGCCAGTGAATTTTTTATGTATTCAGAGACTTTATAGTTTTTATTCAATGCTATTGCTTCAAATATTCACACTATTTATTGGCACTGGTACAGTGAGTAGTAAAAAGCAACACTTCTTCTCGAATCGACAGTTTTCTATTCCCTCAAAGTTTTTGGGCATAATAGTTTGGTTATAACAGCGTCAGTGACGTTTTTAGACCCTCTAAAGTGTAGATGTTGGGACACTTTGGATGGGCTATCGTCTGATTAGAAGCGATGTACTCACATTGGGTGTCAGAGCGGTCTCTAATTAAGAAACACTGTGAGTAGTCTTAAGGCAGTTAAAAGCGTATCTTTCTACCAAAGTAAAGGAGAGGAATAATTTAGAGGATGCAACCACTTTTTTTTTTGTTTGGTTGGAGAATCATCAAAAATCTTTAACTTTTCTGGTCCGGTCTGAGTGAAGTGAGAGGGAATGTCGAACTTTTACTGACTAAAACCCGCTCGTGTTCTTTCAGTTACGCGTTGAGTTCCAGAGTCACAATGACTCTTTCAAATATTCCTGCAGCCGTAGAGGGAAAGCGATGAGGATATCAATATTATTGTTACAGCCGAAAGAATATAGGATTACGATAAGATGCTTGAGAAGAAGTTTGCGCGCACTGAATACACTCTTCTCTCTGCTCAACTCTCCTACCCCTCCTTCTTATCTTTTATCTCATTTTCAATATTTATGTTCTTCCCATTCTAAGAGTCTTCGTTCTTCTAACAATCTCCTACTGCTCTGTCCCTCTCATACTACTTCTTTTGTTCATTCTTCATTTCATATACAGTCCATACTTCTGTGGAATGCGCTTCCTCTCGACATCAGGATGGCCACCAGTCAGTATGCATTTAAGTGAAAGTTGCGGCATTACTTTCAGAACAAATAGCGGAGTCGTTTCAAAACCCCCCTTCTGCTACTTTATATAAATATATATGTAGGTATATTATATTAAATATATATGTATGTCTATTTTAGTTATATATATACATTTGCACCCTTATTCTTCTTAATAATCCATTTTTTGTTGTTTTTTTTTTGTGCACCTGCCATATTTTTCTCTTCACCACCCTAGGTTGACTGGTAGAGAATGCCTAAGGCATTAAGTCCGCCTTTGTACCTGTGCGTTGCATAAAGTTTTAATAAATAAATAAAGCGTCTCCTTCCCAAGCATCTTTAAGTAACCAGTATAGTGGTTCTCGTTTCACCAGGTCAACGACCCATGAGGATATCCTCACAAAAAATAACAACAACGAAGCCAGCTCTTTGGACCTGTAGCCACCACAAAGACCGTCATCTGTCAAGCAAGTCAGCCTCAAACAATGTCTGCTTATTTCAATCCACTGATATACGCCAGTTGAAGACCTCTAATACGTCCGCGCGCTTCATAGTGTCAAAACCCGACATGACTAATGATTCAAACTGACGTCACACTGAAATAATATATTACTGAGAATGAAGAAAAATGCTCGAGCATAAGCCTTTAATGCTCTCAGCTGCTCGAGAGCGATGGGGTTTCTTGTAAAAACATTAGGAAGAGTTTTTGCTCGTCGTAATGGTTGTTTGGTGTCATTATCTTCGATATTTTTTGTGATGACACCGTTTTGTTGGTGCTAATTTGATTTTGTTTTGTGGTGGTTTTCTTTGATGGAAAAGGGGCAGGTAGGGAATGTTGTTATATTTATTTTTTATCGGCCAACTAGAGCAGTGGTGGCCGATTTGTAACGGCCTCGACTTACCAGTTGTAGGTCGCTCAACCAGGTGCTTTACTTTGTATTTAATTTATTTCACCACCACTGCTCTCAAACGGTGAAGGAAAACATCGTGAGGAAACCGGCATGTCCTAGAACCAAACATTCCAAGACACGTCACATCCACCAACCCGCACTAGACGCGCGCGGTGGATTACGGTGCATTTCCTCTCCTAGAGAGGAGGCATGATTCCCAGCAGTGACAATTTATGCTTATTGGCCAACCAACAATTGTATACAGTGTTCTGACATCTCCTTAACAAACAGACTTCGCCTTAACGAATGGAGCCGCCATCTACCTCACAGCGATTGGTCACCCACGCATGACGTCGACCAATAATCACCGAGCTACGCATCAACGATTTTGTTACAATTTCTTATAGGTTAGCACCGCATGCCCCTTAACCGATATTTATATGTTACAATTACCTAATTTAACAAACTATAAATAGCATAAATAAAAAATAAAAAATGGAAAATAAAAACAAATTGGAAATTAAAATCGCATTCAATTCAATCAAAACTGAATCAATAAAATCGGCCAAGACATACTCAGGAAGAATACAAAGTAAATTAAAATAAATAAAAAGGATTAAGGTACATTTTTTACACATATCTACTTTCATCCTTCAGCCTTTTTAATATTCCCATTGCTGGAACTCAGGCCTCATCTCTAGGAGAAGGAATGGGCCGTAATCCACCACGCGGCCCCAATGCGGGTTGGTGAATGTCACATGTCTTCGAATTTTTGGACATGGTTCTAGGACATGCCGGTTTCCTTAAGATGTTTTCCTTCACCTTTTTGAGAGCAGTGGTGATGAAATATATCTACTTACTACTTATTAAAACTTACTATTTCTAAATGTGAAGTTTCAATACTCTAATAATTCAATAACATAACCACTTTTTCCTTCCGCTCTTTCACAAAAGTCCAGCAATTAATCACTACAATCATGTAGAAGCCTCCATTTGTACGGATATGTATAAATTCACTTTTTGTACAAACACGGAGGTAGATACGAAACTCTGTGGACCCCATTAATTTTATCATTGACCTGCGCAAATAGTCCCCTGTCGGCAATTTGTTTAATAAATGATTTGATCATTATTATATAAAATGTATGTATGTACTCTATGCGGAAGAGATTGGTGTTTACCTTTTATTCGATTAACTGTGAATGATGATCATAGCAGATTTATGTCTAGTGGGAGCGTAGGTGGCGCGTCACGCGTCTCAAGATGTCAGTAACCATAGGGGCCCAGCAGGGTCGAAGGCTACTGGGCCAAGAGCCTGCTTCTGGAAGGAAGACTCGGCACTGATATGAAAGACAACGAAGGAACAGGAGTGGATTTTTATTCAATAGAAATCTGACACGGGAGGGTCTCGCTCTGCCCAAGAGCGGTAGATGTCATTCGGTGATTTTCTCAGCTAAAAAAAGAGGGACCAGCAGAGTCGAAGCCTACAGGTCATGAGTTGTGCGAAAGTGAACCTCGGGGCCCTGGGATGAAGGCAAAGAAAGAACAGGAGTGGGTTATAGTCAGTAAAAGTCTGAAAATGGGAGCAGTCATTGATGAATTTCACACATAAAAAAGACATAAATAGGTACTTTAAAAAATTGGAAGTTTGATTCTAAGTTTGAAACTATTAGAACCTTTGTATAGAAGTATGAATACGACTGTCAAAACCTAATATAGAGACAAAAGTCAGGAACCACAATACTTCACAAGTCATCCAATCGTGAACTCAAGCAATATAGTTTATAGTAATGAACATAAAGTTAATAAACTAAATAACAAAAGGGAGCTAAGTCCGCATGTTGTAACGGGTGACTACGAAACTCTACACTGAGTGGTCCAACACGAACTTGGTCGGTTTTTAGCGTATTATGAGACCATTAAATTATTTATTGTATTTGCCGGTATTTGGTGTTAGTGCTATATAATGTAGTCAATAGGTCTTTAGGGACCATAAGCTAAACCTACATTCGGATGTGTGTAGGTCTAGAGTAACATTACCACAGAGACACATACGCACTGGCTGCTGTTCATCATATCAGCCGAAAGACGTCCACTATTGGACAAAGGCCTCCCCCAAGCGCCGCCACAACGACCGGTCCTGTGCGTCACGCAGCCATCGGATTCCCGCGACCCTGACCAGGCCATCGGTCCACCTTGTTGGAGGCCGTCAAACGCTGCGTCTACCGGTACGTGATCGCCACTCCAGAACCTTTCATCCACAACTGCTGTTGTGTCATTATCTAAACATCCTACTTACATTATACTGCTGAGAGCCTCGACCAGAGGAGGCTATGTTTTTTTTTTTTTTTTTCTATGGGAAAAATCATCTTATGAGAACTCCCGCTCTTGGGCGGAGCGGGAGATAGTGTCAGACTCTTACTGACTAAAAAACCCATCCCGTTCCTTCAAGCCTTCATACCGGGGCTCGAGCGCCCTTTCGGATAACCCTGGCCCCAGTAGGCTTCGACCCGGCTGGGCCCCTGCTGTTGCTGACAACTCCTTGACGCGCGCGGGAACAGCGCGCGCCGTCGACGACTTGGGCTTGGTCCGGACGGTTACCGGACGGCCGGACAGAGGAGGTTCGCGTTGGGCAGTTGGATCAAGGGCTTGATCCAGAAAGTAGTACTCCTGGGCACACCGCATGTTGTTAGGAGGTTCTTCTCTAAAGAGCCCTGACCACCGGTAGCTTAGGCCCTGTTCCATCGAAGGGTGGAAGCCTACTGGGGCCAGGGTTATCCGAAAGGACGCTCGAGCCTCGGTATGAAAGTTAGAAGAAACGGGGTGGGTCTTTTAGTCAGTAAGAGTCAGACACTATCTCCCGCTCTGCCCAAGAGCGTACAGCGTTGCGCCACCGGTACATGGTAGACATCCCACCCATACGCACAAAGCGTTTTGCGAACACATTTATTGTGCGTACAGCCAAGGAGTGGAATTCCCTGCCCGAATCTGTGTTTCCTGATAGCTACAACTTAGGAGTCTTTAAGTCGAGAGTGAATAGGTTTCTTCTAGGCAAGCGTGCTTCATCGTCGACCACATCATCGCTTACCATCAGGTGAGATAGTGGTCAAACGCAAGCCTATCATTAATAAAAAAAAAAAAATGTCATTGCATGATTTTTTCCCACCATAAAAAAGCCACATCAACATTTGTTTCTTTCTTTCTATAAAAACAAAAAAAAAAAAAACAAACGAGAAATATTGATACGATGCGTGTTTCCTAGTATTTTTGTAAAATATATAGTACTATGAAACTTGATAAGCAACATACTTATCAAGTTTCATTTCATTTTGCATACGCACAGATTTTTCAATTATTAACCTATTGAAAAATGTAGTTGAACTTCACAACATTTTTCGAGCTTTTTTGCAGAACACTGTACAGTGCCAGTGCAATGTGACTACCAATGAAGAGTTCTATGCGTAGTTACATAATAGAGGCTAGTTTCTAAAAAAAAAACTGTATTTTTTGACATCCAATGTCCGGTGACCGATATTCGTACTCCCAGTGAAATACATAGAATGTTCAAATAAGGGTGAATAGAGTTTTTTTTTTTTTCAACGTTATAAAGACACTTTTTTTGCTATTGAGAATGTATTTTTTACATGCGTGCAACTTTATTACATTTGCTTATGGCTAAAAGTACAAAAATAAGCTGAAAATCTTCAAACCAAACTACACGTCCAAAGCACGTAGCAAACTAATTGCTACGTCGTATCTTGCGTAGCGGTGACTCCCGCTACGCCGTAGCAAATTACGTAGCAACTAGATATTTTAGTATCTAAACCTGTTATATTTTGCGCTACACTGAATCTTGATATTATGTTAGGTTTATAGATACTACTTTTATAAGTGTTGAATGAACGTATTTATTGATTTATAAATTACTTGAGTACAATGATACACAATGATGCACAACGACGCACAATGATGCACAATAATTTACAGTAATGCACAATGATGCACCATGATGCACAGTGATGCACACCAATGCATAATAGTACACAATAATTTACAATGGTAGTAATTTAAATTTGCACTTAAACCAATGATGCACAATGATGCGCACTGACGTAAAATGATGCACAGTGACGCACAGTAATGCACAATAATGTAAAAGGATGCACAATGATGCACGATGCTACACAATTATGTACGATGTTACACAATGATGCAGAGTGACGTACGATGATGCGCAATGGCGCACAATGATGCACAGCAATGCACAATGGCGCACAATGATGCACCATGAAATACCATGATGCACAGTGATGCAAAACAGTGATTAACAATGCTGCTAATTTAATTATTAATCTAAAATTTGGGACCACTTGATGTTTCAAACAGATTTTTTGGCAATATAGTAAGAATATTAAAGATATTAACGATTAAAGTAGGTAACTTCATAATTTCTACAACAGTATGATAACTTTGAATAATGGATTACAGTGTGTAACAGATACCTATGAAACCAGATTATCCGATTTCTATAGTTCCTGAAATTTCTACTGCCAATTACCTTTGCTGGAAATCGAACTAGTCTCCTTTGACGATTAACCTGTTATGTCAGCCACACTGAATAATTCTACGTACAGTACAATTTTGTGTGATTTAATGTTTTGAGTTGTCCTGGCATACAATGTTAATCGTTTAAAGTTCTAGTAAATCTAAACTTAATCTATTTAAGAGATAAAGTTTTTTTTGTTTGTAGGAGGTAATCTCTGGAAGTACTGGTCCGATTGCAAAAATTTTTTCACCGATAGAAAGCTGCTTTATTCCTGAGTGAAAAAGGCTATGTATATTATATTAAAAAATTACACTTCCCGGACTTTCCCGTGTTAGACTTTTACTGACTAAAACCACACCTATGTTCCTTCTTTGCCCTTTGCGTTCCAGGACCACAGGTTTCTCTTTCGGAAACCCAAAGAAAATTTACATTAAGGGCGTTTTCAATTTAGACGTTTCATGTCTGACCGCTCACGCACGTTTACCGAGCCGCAGCCGGCCGGTTACAGTACGTTAGCAATCCGACAACAAGCGCCTAAATCGAAAACGTATCTGGCTGTCGTGCGTTTGTATGCCAGTGATGTGCTATTCAACACTGCACTATTGAACACCGAATCGAACACGTACTGCTTGTGACGTTGCCGTCCTGTTATCGACCGTTCGCCGCACGGTTACCGCGCGCTTTGTATGAAAAATACGACCGTCAATACGCATACGACTAATGCACTGCATCCGCACCGCAGCTCTCCATCAAAAAACGCATAAATTGAAAGCGCCTTATGGCCCATTTTGTACTAAATGTATTTAAAACATGATATTTACTGCTTCCAATAATACGATTGATAAATATACGAGTATATCACGTTAATTTGAATTAATTCAGCAGCATATAATTATTATTTAAGAAGTAAGTGATACTCGGATTTCAACAGAATCCATTAGTGAGAAATACATATATTCGTATTAAATGAAATACAATTTGTGTCTTGTTGAATCCATGTAGCACAATAATTACGTAATAATTTGTATACCTACAATCATTTTTATTACAATGATAGTAGCATAAAATAATATTTTGGAGAAAGGAGGTCTTATTACTATTAACTTTAATTACGAGTCCTCCTTAGGCTCGCCGTACACGAGCCACCGGCCGCAACCACAAAACGCCACCATCGGCATATTTCCCGTGGGTTTCATAAAGGGCTCGAGCGCTGCACACGGTTGACGCCGGTGTCCGCCACACGCTACAAGTCTGCGCTGCTCGCTTCTTGTGGTCCGAATCAGCCGCTAAACGCCGATATAAACATAGTATCCTGAGTATCTTTTTCTCCTTCTCTGTCAAATCCATCCAAAGGTTGTCTGTAAAAGATCGCTTTTAGCGATAAGACCGCCCTTTGTGACACCCTATTAATTTTAAGTTTCTCGTGTAATTTTTATTTTTGGTGTACAATAAATAATCAATCGATCTATCTATCTATCTATAGATAGAAACATAGATTTAAGTTTATGTTTATGTCATTTTACTTTTGGTGTACAATAAAGTTTATTCTATTCTATAAAACGTTGCGACACGCCATTCGCACATTTAAACCTTCTGCGTCAGAGTGCATTATGATAGTGTGCGCATGGGTTAAACGCTTGGCTAAACTGCTACTTTTACAGCCACCGGCCAAAAGTGACTGTCGCGCGCTTCAGCTCTCTTTGTGGCCACTTCTAGCTTCTCGTGATGGCGTTTGTGGCTGTGGCTCATATACAAGGATACTAAACTTAGGTACTATAAAACTTCATTGATATTATTTGTAAGCAAGATACATCTGAAACAAAAGAAATATACATTTATATAAATATTCAGGCAGAATTTCTTAATTCTATAGAATACTAGTAATGTATGGAGTTCCCTCAGACAGACATATTATTACCTCAGAACACTAAATATTTTTATATCCAAAGAAGTTAATCCCACGCAGCTTGTTGATATTAGGCGATTCTTTTACACCACCCACATATAATCAGAAAATTGACTATTTCCTTGTTATTGTTTACATTGGGGATCCAAATACAAAGAAATGTGTCTCGAAACATTATCAGGGATAAAACATGTAGCACCCACTCCTCTCGTGTTCGGAGACTGTTTGCACTAAGTTGTAGATCTTGGACAAATGATCTATTTAAGACAAATGGTTCAGTGAAGTAGCTCTAACTACACAAGAGGTTGATCGTCAAATCAAAAACAAGAGGTTGATCTTCAAATCCGACTCGGCTGGGCAGCGTTCGGGAAGCTACGCAGTATCTTTTCGTCTGGCATATTAAAGTGTCTCATCGTCTATGACCAGAAAATATTCCAATAAATGACAATTGGCTCCAAAACGTGGTCACACTCAATAAGCCTCATCAGGAGACCTAAAACTTGCTTGATTGAATGAGCAATGAAGATACCCGTAGGAGAATCGAGGTTACCGACATAGCGAGAAAAATCGCCAAAGAAGTCTATGAGGCAAATTCTGAAGTGACGGCCTTGTACCGAAAGACGCAGCATAGAAACACCTCCTGCAAAGTGGACCGATTACCTGACAAGAGTATTGGTAATAAAATAATAATAATGTAATAATTATAATATTCCTCAACTATCACACAACGCCGTCAAGTCCCAAGCTAAGCAGAGCTTTTGTTATGGGTACTAGATGGGTTATATATTTCTAAATACATACATATTATAGATAAATTACACCTAGACCCAGATCAAATGATTATGCTCATCACACAAACATTGTTCCTGAGTGGGAATCGAACCCACGACCTCCGGCATAGCAGTCAGGGTCACTAACCTCTACACTAACAGGCCAATGAATGCCAAAATGAATGCGAGAAACACGGGACGGCTTCTTTACAAGTTGGGGGAAGTCTTAAGTCCAATAGTAGACGTCTTGATCGAAATCATGGTAATAACTGATGTGTTGGTTTATTTACCTGGACCATAATCAGCATGTAATTGATGCTCACATCCAGCACAATCATAGGAGTACTAAGTCCAATAGACAGGATAGAGCCGCTAACATATTGAGGCCGTTGAGATATTACTATCGAGTACCACCGTTTAACTGTCTTGTACTGGCATGGGTTTGTTTCTGAAATAAATTATGGAGTTAGTAACCTGCGTAATCTGGTAGTGAGACGTTTTAGCTGTAGCAGCAATGGGCCAGCTGGATGAGAGCTGCCGAAAATCAAGATTAATGGTGAGAGATTGTTAAGGGACGTCTTAATGGCCCAGTGGTTAAGGCACCCGCCTCTAATGCGTGATGTTACGGGTTTGTAACGGAGCAAGTACTAAAGTGAATTTTTCAATTCATATGTGCTTTTCTAAGTTTATCATGGACATAACAAATATCGGTGAAAGTAAAGATTGAATTTTTGTTTGGTTGATTTATCAAATGCCTCTTTTTGCCCTAAGTAGAGCTAGAAACCCCTAGGTCCAGCTTCACTCCGAATGAAGGAGTCATTTCAAACCCGCCGCGTACCATTATGGATTAAAATTTGATACTATACAAGCCTTCTTATCTTCTGCCAAAGTGTCCTACATAACTTATAAGCACTTAATCGTAACCATTACTGTGACATTCATCATTAATATCGAGGCTAGCGAGATAATGTATCAAGTCTATTAATTATTGCTTAAATTCTGCTTATGCATGCATCACTAATTAAATCAAATACAATTATTTGATAGGTAATAAATCTGGAACCATTTTTTTTTTGTGAGTATTCGACGAGCCGACTTACCAGTTGTAGGTCGCGGGTTCAAACCCAGCCAAGTATATTACTTTGTGTAATTTATTTCATCACCACTGTTCTCATAACGGTGAAGGAAAACATCGTGAGAAAACCGGCATGTCCTAGAACCAAAATTTTGAAGAATGTGACATCCACCAACCCGCACTGGACCTGCGTCGTGGATTACGACCCGTTCCTTCATCTAGAGAAGAGGCCTGAGTCCTAGCAGAGAGAAAATGGCTATGCTAATCTAGAAGTAACTTTGCACTCTTGTCTCAAATATATTTTGATTGGATTGTAGCTACTAGAATGTATTATTTAAGTTCGTGGTGGACATCTTAAACACGGGTAAAAAAAACTTTTTTTGTTTGTTTATCAAATGACTTTGCGCTCAGAGCGGAGTGAGAGTTCCATCTCACTTATACTTTTACTGAACAAAATTTACTTATGCTCTTTTAGCTGCCATTTCGCTAAGCCCGTTCCATCATCGGACCCGTAGACGTAGGTATAGCATCGCGCCATTGATACGTGGTTGATATCCCACCCATACGTACAAAACGTTTAGGGAACACATTTATTGTCCGTACGGCTAAGGAGAAGACTTCCCTGACCTACAGGTTTTAAGCCAGGAGTGAATAGGTTACTTCTAGGCAAGCGTGCTTCATCGACCACATAATTGCTTACCATCAGGTGAGATTGTGATCAAACGCGAGCCTATCAATAATAATAATAATAATAAAAGATAAACAAGTCAAGTATAGTGACTTGACTCGCGAGGTTGTCGACATGTGGGAAGTGGATTCAGAGATCATTGGTTAAATAGTTATTATTATTATTATATTACCGATAGTCTTTTCAGCCAATGGCTTAATAGCCAACAGCCTCGACCAACACCTTAGGAGGCCTTCGTAAGGCGGCTGGACCAAGCCCAAAACATTCAGAAAGCCGTATTATTGGACACGGCTCGTATTGTTAGGAGGTTCCTTTCTCTGGAGCCCTGACTGCCCGCGGTAGCTTGTAACCTGTTTCCAATACCAGTGGGCTACTATTTTTTATATTGAAATATTTAAAAATATAATTTATATGTGTTTACGGAAAATAAAGGAAATAATAAATAATCCCAGGGAATCGGACCCCACTGCAGGTTACAGGCTAATATTTATTATCAATACTTACTTTTCCTAATACTCTTGTCTTGGGTAAGTCGGCCAGCCAGACACAATGACAGTTCATTGCAGAGAGTGTCCGTTCTTGCGATGGCGGAACACATCATCCACAAGGAATACATAGATCTTGATTCACGCCATATTAGATAGAATGATAGGTGTATTATCTGCAAAAATAAATAATGAACTATTTATGCACACATAAGAACGAAAGACGATCATATTAAAAAAAAAAAACATTAATTCGAATGGGTGAGAGTTCGGCGAAACTACATTTTTACCAAAGACGTCGATTCACGTGCTTCTCGAGGCACAAGGTTTCATTAATGTCTGAAAACTTGAACAAATTAATTTAAAAAATAGGTAAATTCTGGAAAAAAACGGACTCTTTGTACCTGATCTGTAGTATGGATACACTACAGAATAGTTTAATTAACCTGATGGTGATCAGGCTAGGGCGCAGGACGATGGAAAGGGCTATGCTCGGAGTTTCCTTGCGTGATCACATCAGAAATGAAGATATCTGCAGGAGAACCATGGTTACCGACTTAGCTCGAAGAATCACCAAACTTAAGTGGCAATGGGCAGGACACATTGTACGTAGAACAGAAGGTCGAGGTTCTGGAGTGGTGATCTCGTACCGGAAGACGCGGTGTTGGAAGGCCTCCAACAAGGTGGACCGATAACCTGGTCAGGTTTGCAGGAATCCGATGGATGCGTGACGCACAGGACTGTTGTAGTGACACTTGAGGGAGGCTTAAGTCCAACTGTGGACGTCTTTCGGCTGATATGATGAACAGCAGCTAGCGCGTATGTGTCTCTGTGGAAATGTTACTCTAAAGCTACACTCATCCGAATGTAGGTTTAAAGTATGGTCCCTAAAGACCATAAGCTATTTTGAAAACAATCTAATATTGAGTACATTTTTTTAGCACTAACACCAAAAACGTGATGTACTAAAACCGGCCAAGTTCGTGTCGGACCACTCAGTGTAGAGTTTCGTTGTCACCCGTTACAACATGCGGACTTAGCTCCCTTTTGGTTATTTAGTTTACTAATTTTATGTTTATTACTATGAACTATATTGCTTGAGTTCACGATTGAATGACTTATTGAGTATTGTGGTTCCTGACTTTTGTCTCTATATTAGGTTTTGACTGTCGTATTTATATATATCACGTCTAATAGAAACTCTTTAAAAGAGATACGACTTATTTTTTAATACATCTACATTTCAGCAGTTATACCTGACTAAGTCCCCTGTACTAAGAAGCAAACTTTTTAGCATCAACCATACATAAATTTAGATCCCAGGTTACTACTGAGAAATACATTAACATACAACATTTACACACTCATCACATACCTACAATACGTTTTTTTCCGTCGTGAGAGGTACAGTTTAATTACTTTTCTGTTGCTGGCTATCTCCACGGATCGATATTAATTAATTTAGCAGCGCTAAAGCAAATAAATAAACAGATGTGCTGCATTTGTTTATTACGTTTGCATTCGGATTAATTTTAGTATTTACTATAGGTTTGTAGGCAGTTCTGGTGTGAATTTAATGAACTAATATTCAGAATTTGTGACCCAAGGGCTGGCTTTTACCTGGAAAAGAAAATAAGCATTGCCAGAGAGCATGACAATGCCACCAGTCTTTTGGGTGCATGGAGGTTTGCGACGCAATATTCAAGATTGTATCTGTTGAAATAACTAATAAATGTGTACTCATTGAAATAACCAATCCAACACTATCTCATTATTTAAATAGAACTTCAAAACCTCATACCGTAAATTATTGACAATTTTTTTTTTATAAAAAATTCTGATCTTGAGACGACGATAAGTATTTTTAAACATGTAAATAATTTTACTGTAGTGTTTGTGTGTACATAAATTAACAAAAGTTTAGCGGTTTATGTGCCTATATAAAAAATAAACATTTCAACAATACCAAATTAAACGTTAAAAAAAATAAAAGAAAATTTCTATCAAACGACGCCATTACATTAAATTAAATCAGACCATTACCTACAGTAAATCAGATTAAATAAATTAAAATCAAAACTTTCTCTTTGTGATAGGAACATGTATTGTATGTCTGAATTATACCTCTTCATAATAGTTATTAATTGTTAATTTCCATTAGATGTATCTGTCTTATGATTTACAGTCAAATAAGTAGATAAAATTTACATCGTATCACTTGTAACCTTTCCATTTCGCAACTAACATCATTGTATCAATCTGTGACAAGTTGCCAGCTCATTGCCTATGCATAACACCACCCCATAATACATCCGATACAGTCCTTCCACACATATTAATCTAAATTCCAGGTCAGCGGCGCATTATTAAAATTATCATGAGCCATAACAACTTGAGCAAATATACTGTGGATTTTCAATTTCAACTTGGCATCTCTCTTACTTAATGGCCACATACAACCATTATCCTCTGATTTATGACACTAATACGAATATACTTAAGGATTTTTCTTGAAAAGCATCTTCATTGAGATGTAGGGAAGCTTTTGTAATCTTTATCTTTATTATTCATACCAGATTAAAAAGAGGAAAATGTAATTTGGGTGATGTACTTACTTTCTCGGAGTCGGCGAGGACCAAAATGAATTCGTAGGCTATTGTTGTGATTAAAGTTAATGCAAGCATCAGTAGCAGCTGGAAGAGTAAACCTAAATTAAATAGACTATAGACTCTTAAAACCTAGATCAGCAACTTAAAAAATATGAGGCTAGCATGCTCATTGAGATTAAAGTCCCCGAAAAATAAACAGGAAAAAAAAATCTTAAAAATATTATCCAATATTAATAATTCTTCTCGAAAACCCATAAATCAAATACTAAGTTCCATAATTTATGAGATACTTACCCTAGGAGTATATTGCTCACTAATATGAGCTGCAGCAATTAAAATATGTCTATAAACTTTCGAACCAGTATTTGGCAAAGCATACTTCAGTTTTTCTAGTCTCAAATTAACGGTCTCTATCATCAAAGAGGCAAAAGCCATTTCTGCATCGTGTGCAGCAAATGCCACAGATAGAAAAATAGCAGCACCTACATTAACTTCCAGAAATGTCAATCCAATGATATCGACGGCAAATGACGGAAGAAAAATCAGTATCAATTCTGTAGTTTTTGTTCGAATTTTGGATCCATATTCATCATCAACATCGCATTTTTCGTCAAGTCTGTCAATAGCATAAAATATTTCTTTTCTATACCTCGATCCAATAACAAGACCACAAAATTCAATACACAGAATAAATTCAAATATTCTGGAACCAATATCCAGGCTGACGGTAATAAAATCCATGATAATAAGGCTGGTGATGGTGATGATAACACTGATAGCGATGATATCACAAACAAGTCTAGTTCTATGGTCATCGATAAGGTGGGGTCGACTGACACCGAAGAAGTTTTCAAAGATGATCAAGTTTTTGAAGTAAGACATAGTTTTCGACGACATTTTGATGATTGTTGAGAAGTAATTCTGTAATCAACAAAAAAAATAATATTAACCTTTCAATCGTGGAAATTATAGACACAATAGAAAGACAATAGGTGCGCGAACGCGTTCGCTTGGGGTTTAATGAATTAAAATTGGAGCATAACAGTCAAATTATGAGTATGTATTGAATACAAAAATGAACATGGGCACTTTGACAAGACGTATCATTTCAATAGTTGAATTTCCATAAAGACGTTTTCAGTAATATTTTTAATCACGATCGATCGAATCTTTGGATGTGTCAACAAATACCAGGTACTTTACAATCAAGGAGTTGTCAGCAACAGCAGGGACCCAGCCAGGTCGAAGCCTACTGGGGCCAGAGTTACCCGAAAGGGAACTCGAGCCACGGTATGAAGGCTAGAAGGAACGGGGTGGGCTTTTAGTCAGTAAGAGTCTGACACTATCTCCCGTTCCGCTCCGCCCGAGAGCGGAGACTGTCATTAGATGATTTTTCCCACCATGAAAAAAAGGTACTTTTTTATCGGTTATAAACTAGTACTTGACTGCGATCCCGCCTGATGGTAAGCAGTAATGCAATCGTTGATGGTGAGGCGCACTAGTTTATTAAGAGCCTATTCACTCTACAATATCGTAGGTATTTAATATAAATTTAATGTGTACAAGACACATTAGGTGGAAATCAAACTTAAATCAAGGTTTATCGTACCATATTCAAGATTAATTACTACAACGTAATTAGTTTCTCCATAATCGTTAGTGTAATTAAAACCCCTCGGTTTAGAATCTTACCACCGAGTATTAGCACGTTAACTTTCGAACTAACCATTTTGTGCTCTGCTTAACTTTTCAAGTCTTTACAACTTTCACTGGCGTCTAAAGTAGTTATCTTTATCTATAATATCTCTTTCTTTTGAAATTCTACTTAGCTACAACCTTTGACTTAAGTCTTGAAGTTGAAAAGCGCACTTTATTCATTAAAATTTATGAAATTTACAAAACTTTAATGTACGTTATTGAAATGGAGAAAACGCTTGCATAAAACAAGAGTAAAATCAAGTATAATATAATTACTGTATTATAAAACTAATAAACTGAAAGGAAAAAACTAAGAACAGACAAGATGCCACCAAATTTCTTAGTTTTCCTCTCTTTGAGAGGGGCTCAAGCACACTCATATTATTAAAGTGAATGTTTGTATATACGTATATGTATGGCATTCCATCAAGACCAAAAGTAGTGTGTTCGAGAAGAGATGGCAGATATTAACTCACTGATTTTAAAAGGGTTAAGTAGAAAACTATGGCTAGAGATCGAAGAATTAGAACTGTTACTATTACTTTTATTCATTAACGAATTTGGGGCATGAGATACAAAATGTCGCGTGTATTTCTTCAAAAAATCCGTGGTGTATTTTCGGGTGTATCGTTACTCCTTCATGCTCAAATAGCTGAACAGATTTGAATAAATTTTGCACTCGAGTTTTTATCCCAGGAGTATGTTTCCGTTTAATAATTTTAGATTTTTGCGCTGCTATTTGAAATCTGTCTCTGATAGCTGTGATATTAATGCACACTTTTACACAAACCTTGTTAAAATATAACAAATCAAATGTATGTTTAGGTTTAAACAACCAATTTAGGTTTCCAAGATTTAGATTTCACTTAAAGAACAAGGTACACTTAAAATGACTTTACATTATTATGACAATCTGGTTACTTTGTGTCAGATGGGTTTTATTATTCCGTAATTGAGCGTTTTTACGTAAAATGACCAAAAAAAAAACCTTTTTCTGGATATTTCTAGAAAAACTTAAAATTAAAAGAAATAAAGGCCAACATTTTTGGCCGAATGTTCACCCGTGTGTACTGGACGATAATTAAGCGCTTTTTAAGGACACTTAAGTTTTGCAGATGTATGTAGGTACTATCGGCACTTGAGGAGTTTATTTTTGTTTATTTATTGAGTGCTGCCACATTACAATACGTTTAACAATAAAATAATCAAAGCTTAAATCTATTATTATTCAAAATATCTGGTTTTACATCTGATTCAGTAATTTCAACATCTAAATTATGTTTTACTCACCACTTAACTTTTCTTTATTTTTTCTGGTTCCAATTTTCCCGAGTACCTGTCCAAGACTGGCCTGAGGCATGACCAACAAATGAAATTAAACTGAACAGTGTACACCTACCGCATCCTCAGGGAATCAGACTCTTATCGCTTCGATTGGATTTTATTTGTTTTCATTTTTGTAATTTTCTAGGCTCTAGGGACGGTTGACTGATGTGATTTTAAATCATAGAGTCATGAAAAGTAAATATTAGTAACTAGTGGCTGCCAGCGGTTTTGCCCACTTGTAAGTCGGAATATTGACCAAAAGGAGCATAATCTATACTACCCAGTGCTGGGCACGCCACCTCTGGCTGGAAAGACCTCACGGCGTCTTTACCTTCCGCATGACGCAGGTCCTCACCGGAAATAGCAAGTTCGGGAGGTTCCTGTTCCAGATTAAAGCAGAAGTGAAGCCCGGGTGTCGCCACTGTGCGGAACGCCCGGAGGACATGGTTGAGCACACAGGTTGAGGTGTGCCCTCGTGGGGGCGATCGGCGGCGGAGACCTCTCGCACCAGGTCTTTGTTGAGGCCATGGTCCGGAGCGAGGAGGAGTGGCAGGCGGTCGCCAACTTTTGCGAAGCAGTTATGCTCGCAGAGGATGAGGCTGACCACATCAGGCAACGGCGCTCTCGCCGCCGCTGGGATTCCGATCCCGATTTCCAGCCACCGTAGGCGCGGGCTTGCGGACAGTGAGCAATGGGTAGCTCGCTGTCCGACCGTCCGGTAACTGTCCAGACCAAGCCCAAGTCGTCGACAGCGTTCACTGTTCCCGCGCGCCTCAAGGAGTTGTCAGCAACAGCAGGGGCCCAGCCGGGTCGAAGCCTACTAGGGCCAGGGTTATCCGAAAGGGAACTCAAGCTCCAGTATGAAGGCTTGAAAGAACGGGGTGGGTTTTTTAGTCAGTAAGAGTCTCTGACACTATCTCCCGCTCCGCCCAAGAGCGGGGGTGTTCATTAAATGATTTTCCCCGCCAAAAAAAGCATAATCTATACTTTAGGTATATATTTTATTAAATATGTATGTATAGGTATATATGTTATTAAATATACCCGGAACATCTATCTGTATGCTATCCAAATATTTGTTTCGTGCGGGAATCGAACCCGGGTCTCGCAGCGCAGCACCAAATCGCTTAACCACTGTGCCAACCATGACGTCAAATTATAGCTGCATCGTGTTAATAGGCTCTTAACCTTTCACACACGTAGTAAGAAAATAGGTGCGCGAAGCCGGCGTTCGCTTAGAGTTTAATGAATTTAGTGCGCCTCACCATCAGAGATTGGATCACTGCTTACCATCAGGTGGGATCGCAGTCAGGCACTAGTTTAAGTCAATGAAAAAAAAAACCGTGTCAATTAAAAATTGTGATTATTGCTGACAATATTCCCAGATCACTTTATGGCGGATAACGTTCAACGGTAAACTTTAATGGCTTAAACACTTACGGCACTAACGGCTTATTGAAATACCTAAATATTCCTGGAACTTATAAAGTTAACAAACTTCACAAACCAGCAAAACATTTCGTGATATGTAAGTCCCATGAACGTAGGTAAGTACCTATCTCTCAGCAACGATGTCCTGGAACTAATTTAAACTTGCTAGTTCGAAATGAAAAAAGTTATGCGCATTTTTTACTTGAAAATTTCATATTCGATCGCTTCCGTTAAAAGATGAAAGTACAAGTTTATTTTTATTAAAACTTTGAACAGCTGTCGTACTGATTTTTGTCCGTGTTTCAATGTGGACAATGGCCACTGTGTTTAGGGCGCGTTTTGGTTAGTTCCGAGAGTTTTCGCTAGATGGCGTTGTGCTCAAGTTTGGCTTCTGTAGTCCTTTAAGTACCTATTTATTTTCTCTGGTGTTGTCTAATTTTATTAGGTACGTGTCGTGTTTGTTTGTAGATTAGATTCAATAATTATCTCCGAGTGTGTTTATAAAAAAATACCTACAACGTACGAATACAGAATATTTACGCACATAATCTGTTTTTTTTTTTAGGTAAGTACCATCAAAGCAATGTCGAGCTTCACATTGCGTTTTTCTGTGTTGAATATCAGTAAGTACGTCTTTTCTAATCTCTCTAATAATTTTAATAATTTAGTAAAAATAATTTTAAACTTAAATTTTAAGTTAGTTCAAATATATACAAATATTACTTTAAACATGTTCAAAGAATATAAAGTATTTTGAAGCCCTGCAACTTTTGCAACCAACTCAAAGGAATTTCGTATCCATTCCTTTGAAAGTGCTCAAACCAAAACCATCGAGGTTTGTATAAACGCGCGGCCTTACAATATATCAGGCAAAAGTTTCTTAAGTACAATTAATTAAGTAAAGTCCTGAAATCGGCCATTACTCTTCACTAGACCGATGCTCTTCAAAACTGAAATAAATTTAATTTAAGATTTACTTGCTGGAAAGTCATTATTTTCCGACATTCATTTCCTTTAAATAGTTCTGTTTATAGGATACGCTGCGTGAACGAGACGGGCTTTTTTGTGACTTTAATTCGTGTCTTGATTGAAAATAAAAATTATATTAAAAATAAAAAATAAAAATTGTGAAGTGCGTATATCTTTATCATAAAGAATGCACAAACCAGGGCTGCGGGAATGATCGAAAGAGTTCATGATCATCATCACCATAAATTCAGCCGAAAGATATCTACTGTTGGGCACATACTCCCCAAGTGTCGCCAAAATGAAACAGTCCTACGCATATCGCATTAGTCGAATTCCCGTGACCCTCACGCTAAAGGCCTTCCAACGCTGCATCTTCCGGTAAAAGGTCACATCCTTTCATCCTCATCGACCATCTGTTCTGTGAGCAATGTACCTGGCCAACTGCCACTTAGGTAAGTTTGGCGATCCTTCAGGCCATGTCGGTGCCTCAAGGAGTTGTCAGCAGCAGCAGGGACCCAGCCGGGTCGAAGCCTACTGGGGCCAGGGTTATCCGAAAGGGCGCTCGAGCCCCGGTATGAAGGCTTGAAGGAACGGGATGGGTTTTTTAGTCAGTAAGAGTCTGACACTATCTCCCGCTTCGCCCAAGAGTGGGGGTTGTCATAAGATGATTTTTCCCATCGAAAAAAAAAAAAAAAATACCATGTCGGTAAACTTGGTTCTTACTACAAAAAGAGTTACCAAAGAAAAATTTAAAGAAATACTGGTGGATTTTAATCAGTGAAAATCTGGCATTTTCTTTCACACACGGTGGCATCGTAATCTGACACACACAAAGGGATTTGACTGATTTTCCTGTTCGAATGCACCAGTAAATTTGCTATGCAAAGCTATCAAGAGAATATTGCACATTCTATCACGAGTCCAAAAAATCACCAACCTTTTTTTATAAAGTAGCACTAGTTGTATTTTTATGCTAATTTTGGGTTTAGCCAACCCTCTAACACCTGAAGTCAATGTGGTTCTTCTTGAGACTGATGTAAGGAGCATTAGACATTATGATTTTTTCTTGACAATAACGATTTAAAACCAGTCTTGATGTTTTTACGATAGTTAATCCTCTGTAACATTGTATCTGTTGTCCTCTGTATCTCTGGAACTAATCTGTCCACAACTATCACATAGCGCCGTCTAGTCTAAAGCTAAGCTAACTTGAGTTATGAGTACCTACTAGACAACTGATAAAGACATACTTATATATTTCGAATTACATACATGATATAGATAAACAATCAGACACAGAACTAATGATCATGCTCAACACACAAACGTTTGCCATGGGTAGAAATCGAGCCCACGACCTCCGGCATAGCAGTCAGGACCACTAACTACTAGACCAACAGGCCAGTCAAAACATACTTCCCCACCACGACTGACTCTCTGTCTGTCCGCAATAAACTCAATAACTACTGAACGGATCTTCATTCGGTTTCCATCAATAGACAAACAGATTCATGAGGAAGGTTTAACTGTATAATATTAGGCATGTTAAAGTAGGGAAAATTCGATAATTTTAAAGACTTTTAACTTCCGCGCGAAGCTGGGACCAGTCGCTAGTATTTAATAAACAATAGAGGTGCTACGTAAGAATATGAAAATAAATTCACGCAATACGTCAACGTGACTTTTTTCGATTATATTCAAATCAAAATATGAATGGTAATATTATTTATGTAACGAGATATGGGCGAACTTATCCTGGGTACCAATTTATTTTCCGCCCAACCTCGAAAGTAGACTTTTGAGATGAAAAACAGGCTTGTTATAACTTCTGCTATGAGGCAATTTTGACATTATAATTATGTTATTCATTTTAACCTCAAAATAACTTATATCGTACTTTTTTTGTTTGAATTGTTACCTTTCATCATTTCAAATTCTTGTATACATTTTACGAGTATCTATTTGTATTTTTTTTAGCATAGTATAATAATTATTATTGTAATGTTCCCACTGCTGAGACACAGGTCTCTTCTCTAAGAGAGGGAATGGGCCGTAATCCACCACGTGGGCCCAGCGCGGGTTGGTGAATGTCACATGTCTACGTATTTTTGGGTCAAGGGCACGCCGGTTCCCTCATGATGTTTTCCTTCCCTGTTTTGAGAGTAGTGGTGATTAAATAAATTACACAAAGTAATGCGCCTAGTTAGATTCCATGACCAGTTGTAGGTCTATGACACAGCAACCTGCCTAAGTTAGGGCCTCTACTGCTCTCAATTATAAATAAGTATTTAGCACAATTCCTGATAGTAATTAATTTAATAGGCAGAAATAGGACGAGATGGAGCTATGTTTGGCGATAAAAGCTCTTTGAAGATTACATTTTGTTAATTATTGCGATGATTTATCATCGAGACATAGGCACAATCCAAAGCTCTCTTTTTCGTTTTTTTTACTTTTTAATTTTAAATTATTGTATAAATACGAGTATTATATCAATTGGTAATCATCACGTACAGTATAAAAATCCCGCTTTTTACATTACTTGTGATTAAATTTAAGTCACTATCCGTCCAGCGGTGCCATGCAATTTTCACCTGAAAAGCCTTAATTTTCCATAAGGAATTGTTAAAGGTAGCCGTGAATTCAGAGCAATTACTGACATAATTCGTTGTGGCGTTTTTTGACGCGCCATTTTACCGTAGTTTTTGGATTTTCGGGTGTGAGCGTTAATTTTGTGTTCAAGCGTTTTAGGGTTATTATTATAGACGTTGGTCGTAAGATAAAGTACCTAGTCTAGTGTTAGCTTTAGTGGTTGTAATTTTTTATGTTGTTGACGTAAATCTGAAGAAAGGTTAAGTGTTTCGTATAGTTTTACTTTCTAAGTATAGTGGTTATCAAATGTTCGTGATGAAGGGCGATGATGACATCACAGGCCCTACCAAAGGCTCTTAATGTGTTCCGTTTGATTGAACTGTTAAAGGGACGGAGCTATTTAGGGGAGGGGGGGTTCAGTCTCATGCGTTGTCCTCACTAACGCTCGCATGCGAGACGCACAGGATCGTTCGTTGTGGTAACACTTGGGGGAGGCCTATGTCCAAAAGTAGCCGTCTATCTGCTAAAATGATAATGTGACATTTCGTTCGTATCTGTTTGTGTTTTTGTTAGGTACTCCTTCATGCTCAAACGGCTAAACGAATTTGGCACATAAATAGATCATGGACTAAAAAAGCATGATTTTATCTACTTAGGATAACTATTAGGCAAAGCGATAATAAAGGTTAGGTGACTTCAGCAGTCAACGTTTCTAAGACATTCTATCGTTTATATTTCGAGGAGTGTGCATTGGAATTGCACAATTTCATTCCACCGAATCCATTGCATCCTCGGACCACAAGACGTATGGCGTTGTACCACCGGTATATGGTGGACATGAACCCATGAGACATGAACCGGTATATGGTGGATACGTACAAAGCGTTTTGAGAACACATTCATTATGTGTACAAATATGAAATGGAATTCCGTGCCACAGTCTGTGTTTCCTGATAGCTATAACTTAGCGGTCTTTAAGTCAAGAGTGGAAGGCCAGGTTGCTACAAGGCAAGTAAAGAACGAAAAAGAATTAAAAAAAAAAGACGTGTGGCACTCGGGGACTGCCGCGGTAAAGGTATTGCATAGCATTTTTTATCAACTTATGCAATAGACCTCGCCAATAGTTGCTTAACCCCACCCATCCAAAACCAGACCTCGCCAACAGCTGCTGAACCCCACCCATCCAAAACCAGACCTTGTCAACAGCTGCTTAACCCCACACATCTAAAACTAGACCTCGCCTACAGCTGCTTAACCCCACCCATCTAAAACCAGACTTCGCTAACAACTGCTTAACCCCACCCATCCAAAATGAGACCTTGCCAACAGCTGCTTATCCTCACCCATCCAATACCAGACTTCGCCAACAGCTGCTTAACCTCTTCCATCCAAAACCAGACCTCGCCAACAGCTGCTTAACCTCTTCCATCAAACACCAGACCTCGCTAACAGCTGCTTAACCCCACCCATCCAAAACGCCGACAGCTGCTTCCACTCATTTGTTTTCTTATCGGTCACCACGCTCAAGGCCCGCGATAGAAACTATGCAATAGCTTAAGAAAGCAAGAAAAACAGTTTATTTACGCGATTTACGCGAAATGACGCAATCTTTTATCTAGCTAACAAACATAATCAAATAGATAGAGAAGATATGTGTCATATCACAAAACGGCCGAACGCTCAGCATAATGCTGCGGCCTAGCACGCATAATTCGATAAGCAAACAGCACTGGTTTTCAGGGTGAGCTGGTGTGCTCCATTGTCGGCCACATCATCGTTTCCCATCAGGTGAGATAGTGGACAAACGCGAGCCTATCCAAAAAACAATCTTCGTTGTCTGTGATAAGACGGTGTAGATGATCGCAGAAAGCTTGCATATCCATGGATCTCTTCAATTCTTTTCAACCAAAAGAGCACAAAGGCAAACACACAAGTATGCAAAGTAAAACCACCTCTAAAATCCACACCGCCGTTTTGTGTTTCGTCTAACGTAACCTTTCATGAAAAACTGCAAACAAGGTGAGAGGAGGGGGCAGACGGATAAACAGCTCTCCCTTTATGATGCAAATCCCAGCACTTCAGCTGAAAATTCACGGCAATGCCTGAAACGCTGAAAAAGACGCTCTCGGTCGGACGCACCCGGAATATTTAGTAGTGGAATATACGCCTTTTTGTTTGTGTATGCGTTTGGATCGAGGAGTCACGTTCAGACGGAGATAGGTGTTCTAGATAGGGTGGCGGCTGACGACACGTTTGTTGATTTTTTTTTGTAAGTAATGTTCTTTTGTGGAGTTCTGAGTGATATGTTTAATGTAAAAAATTTAAACAGGATAGGCATATTGTAGTATAATGGACGATGGAGCTGAAAGGTTATGGTGTGGTGACCACGCAGCAAAAGACGTAGCATCTCACAAGGTGGACCGATGACCTATTGAGAGTCGCAGGAATGCAATGGTTGCGATACGTACAGGAACGTTCGCTGTGGTAATACTTGAGGCAGGCCTATATCCAGCAGTTGAGTTCTTTCGGCTGAAATGATAATAATGATGATTATGGCGTCTCTAAAGCCCTATGTTTACGAGCAGTTGAACCAGTCAGCTCTACTAATTCAAAGTTAGTTCCTCTTACAAATCATTTCCCGATGAGACAACGATAGGTTTTTTCCTGAATTATTTTTATGATAATAATGATGATTATGGCGTCTCTAAAGCCCTATGTTTACGAGCAGTTGAACCAGTCAGCTCTACTAATTCAAAGTTAGTTCCTCTTAAAAATCATTTCCCGATGAGACAACGATAGGTTTTTTCCTGAGTTATTTATTTTAAAAAACATACTGTCGTTTATTTATTAAAATAAACAAACGACAGTCAGTTTTTTTTTTTTAATTTATGGCGTTTTATGCTTATTCCATAGAAAAAAAGCAAACGGCTTTGAATAATACCTATTTTCTCGGTTGCAAAATGTTCCGTGGCGAACTTTATCGTCTGCATAACCATTAAAACAGTTAAGCATAACTTATGTTGTGCTTTGTATTTACTTTAAACGAACTAAATTAAAATGTCTGTGTGTCAAAAAAACACACTAAATCAAGAAATATATTTTTTTTACGGTGGGAAATCATCCAATGAGAAAAGTCACTCTGGGGCAGAGTGAGAGGGTGTGTTAGACTTTTTCCGACTTAAACCATACACCTATGTTCCTTCTTAAATAATCGACTATTTATTTACCGTAACGTAGATTGGTTTATTGTTATTAATTATGTTTTTATTTTAGGATTGTAAGTGTAATAAAACATATAATCGTTGCTGGCCGATCAGCGTCTCATCGTCGACGACGGCTGGTACTGAAAACCAGCGCTGTGGCTCTGTCTTACACGAGCCCCAGCATTTTGCTGAGCGCTGGCCGTTTTGCGCTGATGTGACATCCTACTTACATGTTATTTAAAGTCAATATTGTTATATGTTTTATTTTAAGGTTTGACGCAAATAAACACTTTTTTCTTTCTATCTTTCTTTCTTACTTTCTTTCTTCTGTCTTTTCTTTGCCTTACGTTCCAGGACCCCAGGGTTCCCTTTCAGGCTATCCATGGCCTCAGTAGGCTTCGGCCCTGCTGGGCTCCTACGGTTTTGTTCACATCTCTTCTAGGCATTCGTGGGACACAACGTGCCGTAGACAACTCGGGCTCGTTCAAGATGGTTACCGGATGGCCAGACGGCGAGCTTCTTATTTCTGGTCGTCTACCAGCCTATGCCACGGCTGGAAATCGTGGTCGGGGTCCTGGTGGCTAGGGCGAGAGGACGTCTGTTCCCTCAAGCGTGCGGCCGCTTTTTTCACTAGCATTACTGCAACGCAGAATGGGGGCGACCGCCTGTCATTCCTTCTCACTCCGAACTATGACCTGTACCTGACTCCGTTGCGAGAGGTTGCCGCTGCTGATCACCCTCACGAGGAATGGCAGTGCTTTGTCCACAGTATGCTCCACCATGTTCTCCGGGCGGTGCGCATAATGGTGACTCGATCCACACGAAACAAATGCAGGAACTTCCCAAAATTATCATATCCGTTGAGGACTTGCGTCATATGAAAGGAAAGACGCTACTCCTCAAAGAGGAGACTTACCGCCATGATAATGGTATGCCCAATTCTACTCTACTAATGCTTGAGGTTTAATTTGAAATAGTCATTACACAAAGGCTCTTCTTTTTAAATATAATTTTCTATTCTTCATTTTCAACATAAATAAATAAACATTACCCTGTTCTCCAACAAATTATACCAGGTTTAACACAGCAATACATCTGACTGAAGATCTAAGCATCCAGAGATCCCCGGAGTCACACTTATCTATGTATTGCAAGAGCGTGCCAATACATTCCGTGTATGCAATGCTACTCGGAAAGTGTGCGATGCTGCATGCATTTTCTTACACTATTGATTTGGAAAGTATTTTGTTTGACTAGTTGAGATCGTGACTCTGCTTAAATTTGAATGATATATTTTTACCCGACTGCTCTTGAAGGAGGGTAATATTTTTCGAGAGTATGTGGAGAGAGAGAGAGAGTATAATATTGTTTCTATGTATATTTTTGTGCCATACCCTTCTTTTTTGAATGGTATGAAATCATCTAATGGTTTCTCATGCTCTAGGGTAGAGCGGGTGGGCGTGTCATAACCGACCTTAATTCTTTCAGTTGCTCTTGCGTTCTTAGACCACGGGTTTTATTTTTATAAAGCACAAGTGCTTCTACGGTTTTGCTAACATCTGCTCTTTGAGGCGCGCGTTAAACACTACGCGCCATCGACGACTGAGACTGATTCCTTGGTGGACGATCGGACGGTGAGCTAAGCATTGATCATCGTCCGCAAGCCGCGTCGGGAGAGGCATGCCCTATAGCCTAAATGAATGTATGAATTCCAGCAACTGTGATATCATTAGATTAATATCAAAGTATGAATTTTGAAAACAAAACAAAATGGCTGCCGCCGTTAGATCAGCGAAGTCGTATTTCAACGTGATGTGCTCATGTTAAAATATCAAAATGATAGTCAAAGTTCGAAGAATCCATCATAAATAAAACTCACTAGAATGTTGAAAATGGAAAATTAATAATGTCAATAAAAACTGGACTCCAAAACACAACTATTAAAACCATTATAGGCAAATTGCCTTTCAAAACCTGAAATTGAATGTTATAAGTAGTACACAACTTAGTTACTAACATTCAGATTCAGATTCAGATTCGTTTATTCATTGTAAAACATAGGTAGGTACATTTCAAGTTCTTATTTAATACATTGAGGGCGCTATGTTTTGCCTCTAGGGCATACAAACTAGTAATACATGCAATATAATTAAAACAAGAAATTAATATTATGAACCACATATAAAAAAATAAATCGAGATAAAACAAATAAAAATAAAAGTCCGCAGTTAGATAATAATGTCAAATTGTCAGCACTTATTTAAAAAAAAAATGTTAAAGAAACTGAAAAGATGTCACAATTATTAAATCAAATATCATAGAATACTTATCAGAAATAGTAAATTAATAATTGTCACAATTTAAAATTAAATGTTGAGATGTAAAATTAAATGTCAGAATGTAAAATTAAATGTGTCAAAATGTAAAATTAAATGTCAAAATGTAAGATTTAAATTTCAAAATGTAAATTTTAATATTAACATGTATAATTAAATGTAAAATTGAATGTCAATATAGACAATCAATAATTTTTACTTATTTAACCTCTACCTATTAACATTCAATTTCAGGTTGTTTGAAAAGCGTCATGTATTTGAATTTTTGAATAGTGTTATTTTAATTTAATTACAATAGTTTTAAAAGATTCTTCTAAGTTAACAAACAAATTAGTCGAAGGGAAGGAACTGTATTTTTTTTTTTTAATGAAGTAGTCGGGGCCTCGGGGGCTTGATTGCGATCCCACCTGATGGTAAGCAGTGACGTCATCGTTGATGGTCAATCGCACTAGTTTATTAAGAGCCTACTTACTCTAGCCTTGAAGACGCCTAAATTATAATCGGACGCGAAGATCACTACAGGCAAATAGTTCCAATCCTATGACTCTTGCAAATCATTTAACCATGCATTATCATGTACATGTAGATAGAAGCATATTACAAAAAAAAAGAAAAATAAAATATAATATTGCCCAAGAATATTTTAGAACTAAGTAAACACTGAATAAAACAAGTCAAATTCTGCAAACTTATTGCGCCGATGAATCTTTTGCCCCGCATGTGCCAAAAACATTAGTACCACGTTATTGCATTTCTCATTTTACATTGTATTATTGTGTAACGTCATACAAAATGTAGCGCAGTACAAGGCATCTTTTGTCAGCACAACAAAACATTTGGTTCCGATTATTACCACGGTGGCGCTGTACGATATTCTGTAACGAGGTTACACACGAAAGAAAGTCTTTTCAATAAGGTTCGCGCTGTTTGTCATAGATGGCGGTAGTGTGCGATGGGGAAAAATGTTTTTCTTTTTTATTAAAATATCCTTGACGTAGGCTGAGATTTATAACAATAAAGCTAAATAAAATAACAACTTTAATGGAATTTCGGCACAAAAATAAATGCTGATTTTAAATTGATAATATTCATGTCATAATGAATAGCTATTTCAAATGAATGAATTGAAGTGAAATGAAAAAAAAAAATACTGAATAAATAATTTTATCAAAAAAAGACAAAGTTATGAGAAAAAACACTTACACTGTGACGTACAATCCAGTGTACAAAATCTAAATCAGGCAGAAAATAAAAATAATGCAATCTTTAGCAAGTTTGCTGTTTCTTACTTCAGAAAACACACTTAAAACTTACTTGTAACTTACCTGTTTAAACAGACGGCAAATAAAAAGCATAAATAATTTCCCAACACTATGTATAAAGGCAACTGCACATGAGCACATATTACGGCACAATGTTATTGTAGTTTACGGGCCGGTCGCACACTGCGCTGAAACTACGGCAGTTTTCTGTCAAAACATTCTCCGCAGAGAACCAGGGACTCCGCAAACATATTTAACTAAGTTTAGACACACACTTGCGAATATTAATGGTGACGGCAGTTTCATATTCACAGCTTGGGCTTGTCAGCTTTATAGCCTTGTTTTCTAGTTTAGTTTTCGGAAAAATATGATTCGTTTTGTCTTTACTAATGGGTGTGTTAAGGCTATTAAGGATACGAACTTTTGGTAGAAATAAATAGTTACATTTCAACCGACCTAATTTTTATAATCTTAAATCATTAAACTGACGGTTACAGTAAACAGCTAATAATAATAATAAACAATAAACATTAATCGAAGATTATTTCTGTTGGCATGAAAACTGAAGGTTCCTTAAATTGTTTTGGAGTAGGCCTTAAGAGGGTCCTACCCCAACCTTTCAAAGTAAACCCGATCATGGTTTAAACGGTTGAGCGTTCAACGATTCTACCATCGGACAAACCGACGAACGGCGAGTATCCATCCTCACATTGTTGAAACCTCTACGGTCCGGGCCAAGCGTTTTGGCTTGTCATTTATACCGCGTACATCGAGGAAATGGAACAATTTACCTGCTGTGGTCTTTCCATCGGATTATAATTTAATTGTCTTCAAGTCTAGAGTGAATAGGCTCTTAATAAATTACGTACGCCTTTTTTATGGTGGGAAAAAAACATCCAATGACAACCCCCGCTCTTGAGCGGAGCGGGAGATAGTGTCAGCCTCTTACTGACTAAAAGACCCACCCCGTTCCTTCTAGCTTTCATACCGGGGCTCGAGCTCCCTTTCGGATAACCCTGGCCCCAGTAGGCTTCGACCCGGCTAGGTCCCTGCTGTTGCTGACAACTCCTTGAGGCGCGGGAACAGTGCGCGCCGTCGACGACTTGGGCTTAGTCCCGATGGTTACTGGACGGCCGGACAGCGAGCTACCCATTGCTCACTGTCCGCAAGTCCGCGCCTACGGTGGCCGGAAATCAGGATCAGAATCCAGGCGGCGGTGGCGACGGCGAGAACGCCGTTGCCTGATGCGTTCGGGCCTCCTCCTTTGCGAGCATTACTGCTTCGCAGAAGTCGGCGGCCGCCTGCCACTCCTCCTCGCTCCAGACCATGGCCTCAACCAAGGCCCGACACGAGAGGTCTCCGCCGCCGATCGCTCCCACGAGGGCACGGCGACACCCGGGCGTCACTTCCGCACGAATCCGATGCTGGAACCTCCCGAACGAACTATGTCCGGTGAGGACCTGCGTCATATGGAAGGTAAGGACGCCGTGAGGTCTTTCCAGCCACGCCTCAAAGAGGGGACTTACCGCCATGATGGTGGCGTGCCCAAAATTAGTGCGCCTCGCCATCAACAATTGTATCACTACTTACCATCAGGTGGGATCGCAGTTCAGCACTAGTTTATATCAATAAAAAAAAGTTGTGAAATAACATCATAATCACATAAGAGCGGTTGTATGAGAAATAATGAAAATGTATCTCGAGTTGGACTCTCTTAAAGTCATGACCAAATCGTTATTTTTTATGGTATGACGGCTTATAGAGAGTTGTTTTGACAAAGAAGAATTGCTGCGCTGACCCCAAATAAATTGGGTTGAGATCGGGTGGGCCGGAAAATGATGATCAGTTTGTTATTTTTATATGACGTCATTTTTGATTCATCATCAATATATTTTTTTGGATTTGTCGCTATTATTTTGGTAGTAGTATATAATTTTTTTTTTGTTACGTGGAGGAGTACTTTGACGCCTGAGTGTACTTTGTCAATTTGTATTATACTTTATTTTACACTAGCTTTTGCTCGCGGCTTCGCCCGCGTGGAATTAGGTACTTAAGGAATCGGGATAAATGGTGGCCTATGTTCTTTTCCACATCAAAGGCTATATGCATGCCAAATTTCATCCAAATCCGTTCAGCCGTTTTTGCGTGATTAAGTAACAAACATCCAAACATCCACACTTTCACATTTATAATATTAGTTAGGATTGATAGGTTTTAGTATAAATAGTTTAGTTAATAAAAAAATTTTTATGTACATGTTACTAACAGTTTTTTTTTTTTGAGGTGGTTAATCATCTATTGTCTTCTTCCACTCTAGAGCAGAGTGGGGGGGAGTGTCAGACTTTTACTGACTGAAATCACCTATGTTTCTTCATTTACACTTTGCGTTTCTGGACCAGGCGTTTCTTTTTCAAGAGTCAACCCCTGGCCCCAGTAGGCTTCAGCTCTGCTGGGATCCTACGGTTTTGCTGACAAATTTTTGAGTAGTGCTTGAAACAATACGCACCGTTGACGACTCGGGTGGCTTCGTTGGACAGTTAATGGACAAGCGAACGATGAGCTACACACTGCTCATCGTCCTGGTTGGGAGTCGATGTGAGGATGTCAGTGTCCTCATGCGTATAGCCACCTCCTTCACTAGTATGGCTGCTTGTAGAATGAAGAATGAATATTGCTTTTGAAATACATTTGTAACAACAAAATGTATGAATGAGACTCGTAAAGTGCGTGTGGCGGCTGTGTGCGCAAAGTGCTCGCGAATTTAGATCATTTAATTAGAGCTACACTTTTTGTATGGTACAAAGCATAAGCGGAAGCGATTTATGTAGAAGTAAGTTGATAAAGAATATATAATATAATCTTCATTAGTGTTAAAATTATATCGGTTTATAACAGTGGTTTGGCCGAAATATAAATGCTGTTTCCTGGAATAGCAACAAACGAGTAGACCGTGTCCCGAGCCATTGCTCGTCGTCCACATGTCCGGGCCTATGGTGGGGGGAGCTTGTCGCCGCTAATCACCTACAATTACAAGAACACAGTGATGCTCCATCTAAGCTCCTAACACCTCCATCATATGCGCCATCGTGTCCTCAAGGCGGTCCGCATAATGTTGACCCGACGAAAATATTGAACTTTGTTTATTGCTTTATTTATATAGAGTTATTTGCAAAACACTAACAACCTTGTAAGACTGTATTACTAACATTCTAGACAAAAATTTTTGTTCTATGACTTTTTAGAAAACAAAATTCATTTACCAAAAACAAACCTTCAAGATTTCGTTGTTCTATCTAACATTTAAAGTCTGTATTTTGCTATGGACCTACGTACGTCTGTAACGCGTCGCAAGCGCATTAAGCACTCCCGCCACCCGACTATCACTTGCTTTGCATAGGCTAACATTCAATTTAAATATAATTTAAGTATGAAAATCTGATTAGCTAAAATAGAACAACGCAAATAAAACACAGTCACAAACAATTTTTAAAAGTCATAGAACAAAAGTTGTTGTTTATGATGTTAATAATAGTCTTGATGATTGATGTAATATTCTCGAGAGGCTGCTTGTATAAGGTTTAATGTTTTAAATAGAATTCTTTTTTAAAGTATAACATAACATTATTTTGTATTCAAGAGTTAATTTAAAAGTCAAAGTCAAAGTATTTAATTTGTAGAACATAGGTAATATGGTACATGTATAAAATTTGTGTTAATTTAATCTAATTAATTGGGTGTTTTCTGTAGAATGATAACATTGACACATAGAGTTGAACCATAGGATTTTCTAACGCTATGCAAAAATCAGGGCAACCGCGTTAAACTCATTACTTGCACCTTAAAAAAAAAACAACAAGCAGTGCTCTTTAGATTTTGTGCGCGTCTTTAGTATAATTGTGGAGAAAATTAAGGTCTTTTCATGCGGACTGAGCCCCGGGCGCGTAATTATGACTACAGCATACCGGCGCCTCATAAATTGAGCGTTTAACACTTTTATTCGATACTCTTGATGTACCGTTAATATCGCTACGTTTCTTTTTGAACCAAGTGTTGAATATAAACTGCTTTACAAAAGATTCAAGATGGCTGCTTCTTGGTGACTGTTACTTTGAGTGACGAAATTAAATCACATCATACTAATATTGTAAAGGCGAAAGTTTGTATGTAAGTGTGTGTGAACGGATTTGGATGAAATGTGGTATACGGGGAGAGTATGTTCATAAATGATAAATGATGTTTATTTTGCAAGAAGGTTTTTATTTTGACACGTAATTTTTTTTCCGTCAATTAAAAGTAATGAGAAAAGAGAAAAGAAAGAGATGAGGCCGGTGTTTCCTGGCTGGTTACCCTGAGAAGAAACACCGAAACAAACTCAGGGGTCAAAGTCTCTTTTAAAGTCCATACAGCAAAACATGTAATGGTCAAATCTTAGTCGTGTAAGTAGGATGAATAAGACGTGGATTTTATCTTTGGAATATGTTCCCTTATGAGCTTGCAATCCGACATATATGTACATTTTCACTGTTTTTCATACCTTGTCTTCACACATATAACTATAGAAATCAATTTATAAATTCATGTAATACTAATCCAGATCCAGTAAAGACTTCTGAAAATCTGCTATTTTGCACAAATTTTGACCCTTCATGTCAAACAACATGTCATGAACATGTCATGTCATGTCATGTCTTCATGTGAAACATTAAAATAATAAAAAAAATATATAGCAATAGAACCCTTGTAAATTTAATCAAGATTCTGAATGACGATCAATTTTTTAAAAAACTTTGAGGTTTTAAAAATAAACGCGTATTTCTGTGATGTGAAATATTCGAGTAAATCATAGAATTACCGAATGCTTACAGAAGTGTTATCTCTCTTTTTTCGCGTTGGATTTCGTTAGATGAAGCAACAAGCTTAATAAATTAATATAATGTTCTACTTTGGGTGAAGCCACTGCCAGAATCTAGTAATTTTATATGAAAAAGTGCTCCCAAATGAAACATTTACATTGTTACTTGCCTGGTTTTGAACCACATGCATGAGAGGCGGGTGCCTTAACCACTCGGCCATTACGACAACAATATTTATTACATAATAAACCCAGGACATAAGTTTTGCACAGCGAAATGTTCCTTAATAGTGACCGTATCTTAAGTAATTTCTGTGCACCTGTGACTGCAGTATTACCAACAGCAGAAACCTGTATTTAATTTCATATAATGTAATGTATAATAACTATAAGACGCAATTGCTAACGATACATTCTTGCACTTGCCTGTAATTAGAAGCGTTAATAAAAAATACCTTATTTTTTCAACAACTTTACCTTTACGCTTTCCAGTGACCAGTCGTCACTCCAGAACCTTTATCTCTATCGACTTATTGTTATTGTTGCATTCTTTTAAAACAGTTATCAGACTAAAAAAATCTGGCCAATTTTTTATTGGGCGGAGCGGGATATAGTATCAGACTCTTGCTGACTAAAAAACCCACCCCGTTCCTTCTAGCCTTCTAGCTCGAGCCCCGGTCTAATGATTAGTGACCCTAACTGCTATGCCGGAGGTCCTGGGTTCGATTCCCACCCAGGACAATTGTTTGTGTGATGAGCATAATCATTTGTTCTGTGTCTGGGTGTAATTTATCTATAATATGTATGTATTTAAAAAAAAAATATTGCCGAATTTTCCTAAGGACGGTACACGGTAACCCTTCGTGCGGGAGTCTAACTCGCACTTGGCCAGTTTTTATCCTTTGGGGACGGAACCCTAAAAAAGAATGACTATGACTTGATTTTGAATGATTCTCATCATAGTAGCTCATTTAAATTTAATCTGCAACAATTAAATAGCGTTACTCAAAATTCAAACACGTAATTCACACGTAAGTCTCAAGCCACAAAGGACACAAAATAACGAAATCATTTTGTTAAAAAAATCTAATTCAATCCGTAAGCGAATTAAACTAAGTCTCTTTCTAGACCTGACACAGAGCGACCCCAATAGAGTCAAAATAACTTTTACCATGTTGTAAGTTATATCAGACTAGTTTTTGCCCGCAGCTTCGTCCACGTACATACATAAAATATAGCCTATGTCACTCAGGAATAAAGCAGCTTTCTGTTGGTGAAAAAATGTTAGCAATTCGACCAGTACTTTTAGAGATTACCTCCTATGAACAAAAATACTAACTTTACCTCTTTATAATATCTACTAGCTTTTGCCCGCAGCCTCGTCCGCGTACATAAATTATAACCTATGTCACTCAGGAATAAAGCAGCTTTCTATCGGTGAAAAAATTTTAGCATTTAGACCAGTACTTCCAGAGATTTCCTCCTACAAACAAAAAAACATACTTTACCTCTTTAGTGTAGAAGAATAAAAATAAATGTATTAAAGTGTGTTACTACGTTTATTTCATCATCATACGGGGCGAGAGAGAATCAGAACCAATCATCTCCTTCTGTGAAGTAGTAATACAAGCAAAAACAAAATGCTATATAAAATGGAGCATCAACTCTAGCAGACGCCGTCCATTTTACCACGATATCACTGACTCAATTCAAACATGTAAATAGTTTAAATAATTTGAGTTTGAATCGGTCGAACTGGTCGCGCCACCAAACTGGTTGCGCAACCAAGCGGACACCAGGTGAGTAACTTCCTATAGAGCTGTATACATTTTGGTGGTCGCGCCACCATGGTGTCTCGGTGCAATATAGTCCTTATGGCTCTGTAAAGATTTACTCACCTGGTATCCGTCTGGTTGCGCAACCAATTTGGTGGCGCGACCAGCTCGGACGTGTAGCGACTCTGGTGTCTGTATGGTGTCTAATTTGGTAGCTTAGGGCTATATTTCGCTATACTTCAATAAAGCCCTAACTCTCGCGGCACGTACCCATATCCACTTAATGGAAAACAATTCATTTTCTGAATTTATCTCCTCATAGTAGGTTATAAAAACATGGCTCCCACAATTTCTATTAAACAAACATACGAATATAAATTACGTAAACTAATATAAGATCAGGGTCTGCTGCGGGAACATGCATACAATATTTCCCTATGGAATGAAAACTGTCCAAAATTGGAAGGCCTTCCTTTCCTCTCTCCATTTCTAACACTTAGTACATTTTAAAGGGGCCTCGTTAATTTTCGGGGTGAGTGGATATGAGTGGAGGGGTCAAAATGAAATGGCGTTTTCGATTTCGGTCGTATCATATGGAGTTTCAGATGGTTGGGAAGAATTTTATAGAGACCCCAGTTTTTTGGTGTTGTTTCGGTAAATAGGATCGCGAATAGCGACTGCTACGTCTTGTAAGTGGTTGTGATAAAGAAGTATTGTTTAATATATTGGAAATGTTTTGTTTTATGCATTAGTTTGGATTTTTACTGTGTTTAATGCAGTAAAATAGTAGAAAGTAATATAAATCATCATTTCATCATTATCATCATCTTCCTGCCCTTGTCCCGTTTCATTTGGGTTCGGCGCAACACGTTTTTTGTTTTGTAAATCAATATAAATCTGTACAACTTTAAGAAGTATGGTTAATGTAAAATTTCACACTTTCCTATAAAAATAGCTTTGCAACTCACACTATTTCAATTATCTTTTTCGTAAAATCATTGAATTATTGAGCTATTTTTATTTTATCACAACATAAACAATTTTTAATCAAAAAATTATTTCATTAAACCCCAAGCAAACGCAATTCGTTCTCTCTCTTGTTTTTTTATTGTGTCTCTAATTAAGTATTCGAAAGGTTAAAATTAAAATGTACTATGTGTAAAACTGTCAAACAGTTCTTCTTAGATTTTCCGGAGTTTTAGTTCATTATGATCATCATTATTTCAGCCGAAAGACGTCCTCTGTTGGACATAAGCCTCCCCTAATTATCGCCACAATGAACGGTTCTGTGTATCTAGTATCCATCGGATTCTCGCGATCGTCACCGGGTCATCGGTATACCTTGTGGGAGGCTTTCTAACGCTGCGTTTTCGGGTACACGATCGCCAGTCCAGAACCTTTTAGCCCCAATGGCCATCTGCAACGGTAATCTAGTACATTTCAGTAAATTACGTTGATAACTTTCTCCCTTAGAGCATGAACAAATTGTGTAATAGAAACTCATTTACTAAATTATTGCAAATCGTCTTTAAACCATTCAGTGCACCAAGATTTGGGTGAAAAATCATGAAACAATTCTTGCATTGGGTGGCGCTCATAATAGTAATCTGGGCAGAGGTGGCGAGACCTCCTGGATGCCTACTATGAGGACTGGTTCGGGGTGGCTTGAGAAAAGACCACGTGGAAGAGGTTGGGGGAGCCTTTGCCTAGCAGTGGGACAGTAAAGGCTAATAAAAAAATATATAATAATATTTGTCAGGAAATTAATGCCATATTAAAACATTACAATTAATTAAAATTTACATAAATAAACAATTATATAACGAGATAATTACATTAAAATCCAATTCAGTTTCCTTTTCATGTCAAAATAAAATTAATATAATTATTCTAATTAAATTCAAAACTAAATCTCACTACAAAATCTCAGCAATTAATCATCATAAAACAAGAACATTTAAAAAAATTGCCTTAACCATAACTCCAGATCGCTAGCAATTCCCAACAAAAACGTGAAAGCATTGATACCGACATTCAACATCAGAAAAAGTATTAATATCCGCAGTTATACCCGGTAGGGTATATTATACCCGGCAAGGTGTATTACACCCGGCTAAATTGACTTATATCCGTGTCGAGCCGCACTGAGATTACTGTGCCAAGAGGTAGGAGCGATGGAGGTGGTAAAATCGATCATGGAACTTTATATGGGAGTCGTAAACGGTGACTGAAAAAAGAACGATATCAAAATAAGGATAGGAAACCTGTTTACTCATTCATCTTGCTGGAACAGAAAAGTACAGAAACTAAAGTCATAAGTTGGCTATCGGTAAAAGATTTATAAAAAATACCGTTAAAATTAAAAATCTTCAATTTATACAACTTTTCATAGCTGAAACTGGTTTAACTGGTAGCCAATATCAACATTTTTTTTTTTTTTGGGAGAAGGCGATCACCTATAGTAAATGACGATCACTCTGAAGATAGAAGAATAAGGATAGACTTTACCAAAATGCAATATTGAAACGATAAACTGTGTGCCAATGTGCAAATATAGGCTTATAGTTTCACATTTCAGCTACCCAAAAAGTCAGAAAATAAACACAACTTAAACTTTAGTAGAAGATCAAGTTTATAAATCGAAAACTTTAGAGGAACCAGTCAATTATCAAAAATATTCGAAAAATACATGTTGTCATCGTCGTCCGTCCATCTAAAAGATGCCACATCCAAACTTGTCCATCATCCACAACTTCTCGCCCCACAGCCGGGCGACGATTACCGCGCCATTTTTGAGTCATTCCCGCCTCTCTGTATGCAAATTTAGATGGGTACCCCGCACCCGTCCTCGGATTGTGAGCGGGTTAAAAAATGGTAACGTTAGTCAACCCCCCGCAGGTAATTAAGTTGTGATTGTGCGTTTATGTCTGAGGAGAATGGATGGAATTTGTGCTAGATTGATGTCTTTTGTCTCAACTCTCGGTGACTTTGGGAATGTAATTTGTGTTAAAGGTGGTTTAACACGTTTGACAGCGTCTTTTGTTTCAAATTGCGTGTCTTTTTTTTCTGTCCAGAAATTGAGGTACCTTTTTATACCTTAAAAAAAGCGAAATATTCTTTTAACTTTATTTCGTTGCTAAAAACTTCGTGAACTCCCGCGTGGAAAGAAATTAAGGAAGGTTTGACAATTACAGGCGAAAATGATTTCAGAAATAACTTTTCGTCTTTTATAGGTCCGAGTTGAATTTTCAGGGTTAAATTCGTGATCGATGGCAGCAGACTGCCTACTAACCGTGATGACAAAATTGCCAATTTGTTACTGATCATCATATTCCATGTCTTTAAATATGTTCATTTGTCAGGGCAACCCATTTTTGTCTTCTATACACTGTCATTGTTCCTGTTCATATCACTCCTCACACAATCCAACTATTGTTTTTAGGCCTTCCTCTCCATCAATAAGTACACATTTAGACCCATAACTCATTTCCTTTATATATGTTTCGTCCCTCCTTTTCACATGACCATACGATTTCCTTTCAACTTTTTAGTTATATTCTATTTACAAACTTTCTTTATGGTAACTTTCTCATAGATGTGACTCATGTCTTACTTCATTCATTCTCGTCACATCACACATCCATACGTATATCAAAATTTTTACCTCCAATGTATCAGGGTCTCCATGCAGTCACAGAGACTCTGACCCCGACTTTCTTACAGTAGGCTTGCGAACGTGTAAATGTGTAACTCGCCGTTAGCTGTCAGGTAACTGTCAGGATCGAGCCCGAGTTGTCGACAGCGCGTACTGTTCTAGGCGCACTTCAAAGAGATTTCAGCAAAATCGTAGGGGTCCAGTAGGACCGAAGGCTACTGGGACCATCGGTGATCTCCGTAATAGAAACTCGGTGTCGAAGAACGTTTGACTGGCCTGTTGGTTAAGTGGTTAGTGGCCCTGACTGCTAAGCCGGAATCGAACCCGCGACGGGTTCGATTCCCACCCAGGACAAATGTTTGTGTGATGAGCACGATCATTTGTGTGTGTAATTATGAGTCTTAGTTACTTGCTCAAATAAATGATGATGATGATTTGTTCTGTGTCTGGGTGTAATTTATCCATAATGTGTATGTATTTGGAAATAAATAAGTAGGTATATTTATCAGTTGTCTAGTACTCATATCACAAGCTCTGCTTAGCTTGGGACTAGATGGTGTTGTGTGATAGTTGTGGAATATTAGTATTAGTAAGAGCAAAGAACACAGGGATGGTTTACTCAGTAAAAGTCTGACACTGATTCCCGCTCCGCCCTAGACCAGAAGTCATTGGATTGTTGGTTCACACAACAGACATCGACGTATTCAAACAGAAGTCCTACAGACTACTAACTAAAAATAAAAGTCGCAAACTACAATATTGCTTTCTCAAAAGAATATTTTTCAGCTGTAACAATAAAAGAGCAAGAAAACCGCCCGGTTGCATTAAATACTCTTGTTTCCCTCAACAAAGGGAAAATTAAATTTCTACTTTTTATTGTGCCGCGTTAAAAATAACTGTTCACTACTAGGACTGGGGCAGACAAGTCGATTTTTATTTGGTTAATTATCTTTGCCTATCTTTGAAATGCTTTAGTGGTTGAATTTACTTCTGTAATTTTATTTCAGTCCATGTAAAGTATTGTTTTTTTAAAATACCCGTGTCTATTAACAGGTATTGTTCCATTTAGAAATAGGAAATTTGTGAAACAGATGAATGCAGACCGATGATTAGTAAAACGGGGTGAATAGAGACAAAACTTTGGTTTGGTTTTTCACTTTGATACTAAAATATCGGCCTCTAACAAACCATCGATTTTTTAGAATAACAATTCATAAAAAAATTGATATAGTTAAATGCTGCAAAAAATATTCAAATATCGAGAAAATACCCTTTAAAGTTTTGTCCCTATTCACCCCTAAGTCTCTATTCAGCCCATTTTACCCAGAATGATTTTAATGTCACAAGTCATCGAATTTATGGTTCTAGGACATGTCGGTTTCTTCACGATGTTTTCCTTCACCGTTTTGAGAGCTGTGGTCATGAAATAAACGACACAAAGTAATACGCCTGGCTGCGCAAAACGACCCACAACTCGTAAGTAGGGGCAATTACCATTCGACCACCACGGCTCTCAGGTGGCTAATTTATTATTATTTAATAAGGTGAAAAAATCAATTAAATAATCTATACAAAAAAATAAAATTGGAGTGTCTGTTTGTAATATCGAAATAACCGCTTTTTACTATACACATATGAATATACCTACTCGTATATACGGTATATATACCAAAATAACATTTTTTTACAATTTTTGTCTGACTGTCTGTCGGTTTGTTTCGGCTGATCTCTGAAATGGCTGGACCGATATTGACGGGACTTTTATTGGCAGGTAGCTGGTGTAATAAGGAGTAACTTAGGCTACTTTTATTTAGAAAAAATAAATTGAAGATCCTGTAGTCCACGCAAATGAAATCGTGGGCACAGCTAGTATAAACTAAATCTAATAGTTTAGAGACCAGTCTGCCTCAGTCTTAAGTTTCTGTGCAAAATGGGAAACTGTCGCAAGTCGATGGCAATTCCTTTGTTTTATATCAAAGCATTCTCCGAGTTCATTGAATTTCTTATTAGGTTATTATGTTTGTTTGATGGTCTTGGTAGATCGGTCTTTTTCTAGCTCTATTTCAAGTTCTTTATAAGTTGTAATGTTTTAGAAACCGTTGTCCATTTTTCTTTTTATTGTGGTAAACTAAATGTGTAAAGTTTTCTGTTTTACCGAATGTCCTCTAAGTTGGCCTCAATCTAACCATTGACGGCAAAAAACTTGATATAATTTCGAAAACTGTGCAATGGGGCCCGCACATCAGTACTCTCTCGGTTAGATTAAGCTCAGCTGCATATGCAGTAAGAAAAATAAGGCAATTAATAGACGTAACCACATCTAGATTATTTTACTATGCTTGTTTTCACAGAATTATATCTAATGGCATTTTGTTGTGGGGATCTGAAGCTGATGTAGAATCAATTTTCATTTTGCAAAAGAGAGCAATCCGGGTTATTTACAAAATGGGAATACGAACTCTGCCTTCACTTTATATCTTAGAAAGTATTTAGTATATTTGTTAAAACTTAGGACTTATCAAAATTAAAAGCGATTTACATAATAGAAATACACAAAATAAACAAAGAAATAGTAATACCTAAATGGAAGTTAGCTAAGACTAGCGAGCTATTCTATAATGACAGCATACGTTTTATAACAAGTTGCCAAAGTCGTTTACTATCAGACCTTAGCGAGGGAAAGTTCAAAACCCATATTAAGCGTATCTTTGCCAAGAAAGCGTATAACAAGTTTAAAGACTACGTTGAAGACACGCTTGTTTGGCAATGACCACTTCTGCACAAGTGGCTTCCCCGACAGATCATTATTGCATTATCGTATAGTCATCTATTAACTGCTCCATCATTGATTTTCATTATTTGTGGGGATCAGTAATTTGGGGAGAAATAGAATAAAAGGAGAGGTCCTTTTATCATCATGATCATCATCATTTGAGCCGAAAGAAGTCCACTGTTGGACTCCCCCAAGCGTCGCCAAAATGACCAATCACCCTCACCTTACACATACCAAAATAATCTTTTACCCTTACTTTTTCTACTGCTATCTGTAAGCAGCTTTGTCGAATAATTACACAACAAAACGTAATTTGTGGTGCCTCGATAAGACAACGTGCTCTTTGAGCGTCGATTCATGTACATTGCACTTTGTTCGAAGGATATCGTCATTTGGTGTAGTCTGTTTGCAACGTGGCTTACAGCCTGCTGGCTTGAACATTATGTGGAGGATGAAGTAGAACCTATTGCTTAACGCAGAGCAGAAAAAACTAAAAATTATACTAAGTTTCATCGTAATCGATTTGGCAGTTTTTGCGAGATGCCTGAACAAACAGACAGACAGACAAAATTTTTTTTAATTCCATTTTTGGGTTCGGTGTCGGTCTAGTAACACCGGTGCCCAGATTTATTTTTTTGATATTTTCAATGTACAGAATTTTAACTTCTACAGATGTATTATAAGTATAAATATCCTCCTTTAAAAAACATATATTTATTTATCAAACTACATATTTCAATGTGCACAAAGGTTTTCTCCACTATCCTGGAAGAAAAGATCGCAGCACAAAAGGCGACCAAACACCTAACCTGAGCCATCAAAATCCTAGTTTCTCACAAAATCTATGACGATCAGTCTTCCTTAGTTCGTAACAATACCTGCCGAACTTACAATGGAACGTAAAATAAACCGAGCTAAGTTGGAACAGTCCCGGTGACGACTCGGTTAGGGCACAAACGTTCACTTTAACACATGGAACGATCTCACCAGATATCATATGTTTGAGGAGACATACGGCGCTGTGTTTTGGGTAACATTTTTAAATTATCAAGTAAGTCTTCCCAATGAAGGTGGGGAGTCCGTAGGCGCGGGCTTGCGGACAGTGAGCAATGGGTAGCTCACTGTCCGACCGTACGGTAACTGTCCGGACCAAGCCCAAGTCGTTGACGGCGCGCGCTGTTCCCGCGCGCCTCAAGGAGTTGTCAGCAACAGCAGCCCAGCCGGGTCGAAGCCTACTGGGGCCAGGGTTATCCGAAAGGGAACTCGAGCCCCGGTATGAAGGCTTGAAGGAACGGGGTGGGTTTTTTAGTCAGTAAGAGTCTGACACTATCTCCCACTCCGCCCAAGAGCGGGGGTTGTCATTGGATGATTTTCCCCACAATAAAAAAACGTGTGGAGTCAAAAGGAGTGCCAGACTGTTACTAACTAAACCGACCTGTGTTCTTTCAGTAGCCCTTTGCATTCCAGGACGGCAGTAACTCTTTCAAACAATCCCACAGCCTGAGCAGCTATCAATTCTAGTGAGCCCGTCACGTATTCTGATCTCTCCTTGAAGCACCGTGAAATACATCTCAACGTGACACGGGCCTGGACTCAGCCTTGTCAGACGGCAAATTGACCATTTCTCGCCATCCAATAACCCGTGCCTACGATAGCCGGGACCTGTCCAATGACTTCTGTCTTACAGGGCTCTCTTATGGTGGCTAGGGTGTGAAGATTGCCCCTTATTCACGCTTTTCTCGACCTGCTTCACTCTGGGTAACATGACCCGTAAATGTCAATGATCACTTCCATAGTAAAGTAGCTTGAAGTGGATCATGCTTTTTAAATATTACCCTGCCAAAATATCTGTATAGTATAAATGGTAGGCATCAGCCGTCACCTCAGCGTCGTCGTCGTCGTCTCTTTTCTTTCTTGTCATTCTTTCTTTCTTACTTATTTATCTAAGAAAGAAAAATAATAAGCTCACGTTCCTACCCAACAATGTGTATCCCGTACGTTATCGGTCGCACACCGCTCGAGTGAGCACCGGCGATGACGTCATAATCCCCGCGTATCACGCCATACTTCACACCGCGTGCTTGACGTGACGTGATTTTATTAACGACACTCTTCGCCCGATACCCACGTTTCCGCGAAGTTCGTCTGTCTTGCTGTCTGTGTGTAAGACGACTGTGTGTGAGAGAGAAGTTTGATTCAAAATATGCGTATTAGTTTAATCTTGGTGTAGGTTTCAAGTGAGTTGAATTTAATATCTAGTTTGAGATGCATTGTGAGCTGAAATAGTTTTGAATAATTGCATAATATTCATTGGAGTTTGTATATTGTTCTAGATCAGATGGGCTAGCGAAATTATAACGTATAGGGACTGAAACAATGTGAGTCTTATGTTAACTTTATAGTTTTACCTTAAACAAGTATGTCTTACTGCAGATCATTGTTTTATTATTATTTTTTCATTTATTGATAAGCTTGTAGTTGACCACCATCTCACCAGATGGTAAGCGATGATGTGGCCGACGATGGAGCACACTTGCCTAGAAGTAACTTATTTACTCTTGACTTAAAGACCCTTAGGTTGTAGCTATCAGGAAAAACAGACTTTCTTCGTCATGAACTGGCATTGTGATGTTTAGTGAGATCTACGATAACTCATTTACTGAATCACGTTTAAGTTAATGTATCATGTTTAAATTTAGTTTTATTTACTCACAAACCTGTAATGTAAATTCGTAGGCAAAATAAAATATTAAACAAGATAATTTTTTTTTGGAGGTGTATCTAATGATTTCTGCCGCACTAGGGTGGAGTACTCACCTCTTTCAGTTACCTTTTATGGTCTAGGACCACTGGTTTCCTTTCCAGAAATTACCCCGTGGCCCTGGCCTGCACTTTGGTGGCTTCAACTAGCGAGATGTGGGTACTAAATCAGGCTTGACTCTGTGTAATTATTTCATCACCACTGCTCTCAAAACCGAAACCGAAAAGACCCCATTACGTCATAGAAACAAAACTTCGAAGACATGACACCAGCCAACCCTCTATGGGCTTGCGTGATGAAGCACGGTCCATAACCTCTCCTAGAGAAGGGGCACAAGTCTCAGGACGGGAATGATGATGATGATATAGACAAGCAAGCAAGATTAGCCTTTTAATTTTCCCACTGCTGGGACTCAGGCCTCCTCTCTAGGAGAAGGAATGGGCCGTAATCCACCACGCGGGCCCAGTGCGGTTTGTTGAATGTCATGCCAGGCCATGCCGGTTTCCTCACGATGTTTTCCTTCACCGTTTTGAGAGCAGTGGTGATAAATTACACAAAGTAATGTGCCTGGCTGGGTTCGAACCCGTGACCTACCACTCGTAAGTCAACCACTGCTCGCATAAATTTCTACAACTTTAAATCACACGAGCAGTACCGTAAGCTTTGCCTAGTTCACAAATAGACTCGTTTCTTGATATGAGAGTAATGACAACATTTGTCACAGTGATTTAGCTCTCCCCCCATTGTACCTAGCTACTTACGTCCCTCTCACCTAATAGACTATGAGATATCTTATTATGGGATAAAACGGTATGTGTGTTCTAGGCACTAGATGATTGGATTTGGACATTTTTCTGTGCTTATTATCATTCAAAATTCTATAAAAAAGACGCCAAGGGAGTTATCAAAAAAAAAAAAAAAAATACTGTAGCAAAACAATGTATGACGTACATTGACTATCCATTTTGTGTGTAATTGTTGGCTGTTCGTCCAATATACAACAGTGCCTCAAGATGAAAGTTCATGACCAGTGAATGTTGCCAGGGATGACGTATGGTTCCAAAACGTGGTCGCTCACAATGGGCCTCATCAGAGGCTTATAATCACCAAAAGAGCTATTTTAATGCTCAGAGTTTCCTCGAGTGATCGAATCAGAAATGAAGATATCCACAAGAAAACAAAGGGTTGCCGACATAGCACAAAGATTAGCGAAACTTAAGTGGCAATGGGCAGGGCATATGGCTCGCAGAACAGATGGCCATTGGGGCCGAAAGGTTCGGGAGTGGCAACCGCGTACTGAAAAATGCAGCGTTGGAAGGCTGTCTACAAGTTGTTGTTTTTATCTCAATCAAAAAGTAATTTTAATTTGAAGTAAAAACTATAGTGGTAATTATGTTGTGTTGTGTCAAAAATGAACATAGGAAAACTCGTTCATTAATAATTATCTAGTTTTTATTCCGTATGCTCCTAGTGCTGCAATAAATAAACACAAAAATAACAAATTAATAGAGCAAAAAGGTTATCATCGTTTTAGCCGATAAACGTCTGCTGTTGAACATAGGCCTCCCCCAAGTGTCGCCAAAATGAACGATCCTGCGCATCACGCATCCATTGGATTCTTGCAACCTTTACCAGGTCATGGGGCCACCTAAACCAACAAGGTCAATAAAGTAGTAAATCTCAATCAACCACTTAAACAGTAGCAAGCGTTACAATAACATTAAACACAAATAACAGTTAACTAAAGTGAAACATCATTCTATCTCTTTCCCCCGATCTTAGGGATCCGCAAGCTCCGGGGAATTGCTAAATCTTGTAAGTAGTTTCCGAGTTTTGATGGATGAACGAATAGATAACCGATAGGCGTCTGGAGACTTCGCTAATTCTGCTCGGCGATGTATTAGATCAAACTGCTTAGACGATGGCTGATAGAATGGCTGATGATGTAATTCTGGGTGTTTTTTTATTAAAATCATAAATTACTACCATTCTTAAGGTTTTCTGGTAGAAATCGCTAATAATCCTAATAAGCGATAAGACCGCCATTGTACCCATAGATTTATGTTTGTGTTTATACCATGTTTCTTTTGGTGTATAATAAAGTTTATTCTATTCTACTACAAGGTGAGTTTTTTAGCTGTGGCTGTAATAGTTCTTACAGAGACCTGTAAATTACAAGTATTAGAAATTCCTTCAATGCTTCGCTTTCTGACGAGAATATAAAAAAAATCTTAGTCTAAACTAATTAAGCATAATGTCTAGATTCTCCTAATATTTTCGTTAGTAAAATATTATATTTTTTGCCAAGAAAAAAAAATAAAGTTGTGTGTTGTACTTAAAAGTTACTGCGACCCTGAAATACACAGGACAACTGAAGGGACGCAGTGTGATTAAGTCAGAAAGTTTCTTGCTTCACCCAAAGCGAAATAAGTCATTTAGTCAGTAAGCCTCGTCTAAAGCGGGAGGTAGGCGGGGTTTGTAAATAAATAAATAAATAATAAGTAACTCATTTGATGATATTGCAACAAAAAAGCTGAACTATCTTTTATTTTCCATGATTGCACTGTGAAAAACAGCAAAACATTCAATAAAATTCTCAGTATACTTCTTCACTATTGGTTTGATTGCCATCAACATGGTAATAAGAAGAACCCACAAACAACTACATATTATTATATTTCTGGGAGCTTTTCTATCATTTGAGGGCATTATAAGGACTCATCAATATTATCCCCAACGAAAAGCATCTGTCACGTCAAATCTTATCTCGTCACGATGCTAGGTTGATAGAATCGATAATAGTGACGTCACTATGCATAATATCGACAATTTATAATCGTGGAGTCGGAGCGGGATCGCTCAAGTCTAGTGAAGTGGTGTTGGGGCAATTTGTATGCAAATATCGATGACACTCATAGCGCCACGATTGAGTCATGGTGCAAGTTATAAGCGGGTGGAGTGTTTGGAAAATACTTATTTATAAAAGAGAAAGAAAAATACTTCATGGAGATCTTTAATTCATTAAACCCAAAGAGAACGCCGGCGTTCGCGCACCTATTGTCTTTCAACTGTGTCTGTAATTTGATTGAAACGCTTGAAAGGTTAAACCCTCAGGGAAAACAGCTAAGCAAACCTGCTTAGCTACTAACCAGTAGCTCTGATCTTCATACTGTTAATAGAACTTACGTTTTACGTTTTGAATATGACCATAAAGGTTAAAGATTGGGAAGAGAATTACTCATAGTTGTGTCTTTTAAAATTATTACTCACATCTTCTTTCTTACACAAATTGACGGCCTCAAAAGTGATAATATTAAAAGTGATATGAGCTACACAATTTAACGTTGTCACATCCCTATATTTTGACTTTCATTATCGCTGATCTAGAGTTAAGTACACGTTGTTATGGCCCTCTTAACGTTTGATACTTGGTAGCAGTCTTCCATCTTTTATTGTTTACTAGATTCTGTCAGTGTCTTCCTTTACGTGTTATTAGTATTTCTGTCCATTATAAATCAGCCTTCATGTTATTTTCATGTGTATGTATTCTATATTACTGTAATGTTTCTTCAAAATCCGTTTAGCTATTTGAAGCTAAAGGAATTACAAACATATAAAAACATACATGTAAATACTATCACTTTTAAAATATTAGTTTGGGTTTTGAAAGATGCATGACATGACTAGAATGACTAGCACAGTCACATAATCGTTTGGCAATAAATGAGCTTCGAACTTAGAAATCTATTAAAATCGCTGTTGCCTATGACTCGCGCCGAGCTAATATGTATATTACGAGATAAACTTTGTTCACTGGTCATATATTTCATGTCTGAGTTACTGCCAGTTTACTGATTAAATTTTTCTCGAAATATATTGCTAAGAAAATTATTTGCCACATTGGTTTCTGATAAATTATATCTAAAGTTGGCGCAGGATGAAATATTAAGGTTATGTTTTTATGGGTAGTGAGAGTAATGTAGTTGTGATGACACTATTTAGTTTTTGATGTCACTTTTTGTTTAATGTTTTTTATTCTTTTGAACAACAAAATTTTTTTTTTTTTTCTTTAGGTTTTTGTTTTTATAGATTATAAATGTTCCAGCAAAATCGTTATTGTCACAGTCGTTTTTTGTATTGAAAAACTTTGTAGTCTAGACGGATTTGAGTACTCGACTGTGAAGTCCAAGATGAAAGTTTAACATTTTTATTTCAAGGTTTCTATTTAATATTTTTTTACCCAATACCAAAACTTATTTCTTTACAAATAACATGGTGATGTAACAGCCAGCATTTCTTGGCAGCACAACGTTAGCTCCGGTACTGAGTTCTCACAACAAATCCATTTGAAGAAAATCTCGACATTTTAAACATATTCAAGACTGGTAAGCGTATGAACCAAGTTAGTAAACATACAACGAAGTTTTCCGTTTATTGTTTACTAAAAACTCTTGATTTTATTGTAAACTTATAAATCATTTAAATTTATAAGAAACTTGAACTAGATCTAATTACGCTAAAAAGAGAAAAATGGATTTTTATCTTTTTCGAGTCGCTGCATATTATTACGAGTATGTATTTCGACATGGGCGTTATCTTCCGTCATTTAATCTATCTTCAGCTCTCGTGTCTGTACATAAAAAACAAAGCAAGAACGAGCAAAGCGAGCTCGCACCTTTTTACTACTCGCCTTAGGTCAGTATGCTATGAATTATATAATTATATGTGTCTTTTTAATTGTTTTTATATGTTGTATTTTGGGATATTATATCAAACGTATGATGAACTTTTTTGATTTGAATTTTAATTAAAAAATATAATAGTTCGCAATAGTTTTTCTTTGATATGACGAATTGAAAAATCACTCATTACTGTGATATCTAAAGAAAAGCATGCAATGGAATATATTAGAAGAGCTGATTAACCTTATTTTATTCTGTGATTCCACAAGTACTTTACAGATTTAAGCTCACCTATTAAGGTTCTGCTCCAGGAGCCCATGGTGTGTGATATATTTAACTAAACTTTTGGGACCAAAAAGTGGCCACGCCACATTAAAAACTATCGGGCACATACCGGAGTACGGCATTTCCAATTCCATAAGAGAGTATGTTGGAGCAAGTAATCCTGGCTTCAAGGTTGTGCCTATATAAGTACTATCTATTAGCTAGAAGAGAACAACCATGTTCTCATTTATTTATTTATTTAATTCTTTATACACAAAAGAGTACAAAGGCGGACTTAATGCCTCAAGGCGTTTTCTACCAGTCAACCTTTGGGTAATGCAGAGACCAAAGTGTGGTAGGTGCAGTATTATCCATTACATATTATTGAAATTCTTCATACAAAATATACATAAGATACAAATGCAGTATAATTGTTTGTCTTGATAACTTCTTTCATAATTGCACAGACGAGGGCTCAGCTATTCTAATTATTAATTAACAGTTTTTAACTTACCAAACCGCGTATCGGAAAACGCAGCGTTGGAAGGCCTCCTACAAGGTGGACCGATGACCTGGTGAAGGTAGCGGGAAACCGATGGATGCGGGACGCACAGGAACGTTCGATGTGGCGACGCTTGGGGGAGGCCTATGTCCAACAGCGGACGTGTATCGGCTGAAATGATGATGATGAACTACCGGCCTCATCTAGGATTATTTGACGAAAAAAAAAATTGACGTGTAAAAGTGTTTTTATAAAACCTACTTGCAAAATAAAGATCATTTATCATTTATTTATCATTTACCAAAAACTTTAAGAAAAATAAAAACTCAGAAACTGATCAGGATCACACACCCATATCCCATATTTTAAGCGAATAATCTCTTAAAAAGCATTCGGGATATTAAACGTAGTCGCAGCGAGCGCGTGTCAACGGCAGCGACGCATTTACATAACCCATCGGAAATATTGAACTTGTTAATACGAACGTTTGCTGTTTACAAGATTCGATTCGCGATTCGGTAAAGTTCTTAGGAAGAATGAGATTTTTTGTGATTCCACATTATGTTTACACTCCATTGAGCGACTCGTTGTCCAGGGACAAGTGGAGGGGAAGAGGTCACGCGGGCGCTCACCTACGCGTTGGACAGACCTCATCAAAGCTGCAACACAAACCTCCTTAGTTCAGAGTTCTCGAGACGCCGTAAACCGGGACAAATGGAGACGCATCGCGAGGGCCTCACTCGCCAAATGAAAATGTAACATTATCAACCACGACCACTCTGTCAAGAGTGAACGACTAAGGAGGAGGATTATGTTTTACTAAGAGTACAGATAAATAGAAATTGGATAGAGTTGTCTCAATGTTGAGTGATTGAAATACAGTGTAATCACCAAACTGTGAAGGCAATAATAGTCTCTAAGATATATTACTAGATACTTTTGTAGGAGTATTGCATGGTGTTTGCTTGCGTTAAACAACAATTCTTTTTCTATTTAGGACTGTCCTAATATAGCGATTCGTTGACTTCAAGTACAATTTATGATCTAAGATACGTAGAAGAAATCTCTTCCCTCATCTCTTGTTTAATTATGATAAATATTATATGCAAGATAATGCGTTCATTAAGACATTGCGCCTAGCTAAATCTGGTGCCAATGATATCCTAACTAATATTATAAATGTAAAAGTGAGAATTTTTGGATGTTTGTTACTTAATCACGCAAAAACGGCTGAACGGATTTAGATGAAATTTGGCATGAATATAGCCTTTGATATGAAAATGTACATAGGCTACTTTTTATCCCGGAAAAACATCTTATTCCTACGGGAAAGCAAGTTTAGATTGCGATAACCGAAGTACACGCGGACGAAGTCGCGAGCAGACAGCTAGTTAAACAATAAAATTATCTAGCACATTATCTAGCACACAACATTTATCATAATCGAATAACAGATGAGGGAATAGATTTCTTCTACGGATCTTATACTATTATTGAACCAAAACGCATTATTTTTAATGTTCTAAATAGTCTCTAACTTTGTTCGGTTACGGTTGATAGACATCATTCTGTTAGCTATTGATTTCGCACACCGTCCTTTAAGATATGGCCTAGGTTCGCTTTTGGCAAAAAGAACTGAATTGTATGCCCACAATATATGGCAAAAGTTTCATTTGTGCAGGCAAAAACCCTTACAAAAAGCAAATTGTATCATAATATAATTTATATTCTGTTGTTTCCTCCACGCCTATTATTAGGTGCGCCTGTTGCTAACGTACTTAGCGTTAACGTAATTCTAAATTCTATCAATCTTCAAAGCAAAAACAAGTCTGATAAGCCTATAAAGCAGTCAAATTAAGTTAGTTTTATTTGCGTAGGAGGCAAGACGAAAACACTGGGAACCACTTATAGGCAGAAATAGATTTCTGTGAATTCTTTCGGTGTGACCTGGTGCAAAAAAGAGTGTTATTTCACTCTTCTTATAATAGTATGTTTATCAATGTAAAGGGATATTATATCGACACTCCTGCGCCATCCCCTCTTCCTAGCTCATCGTGATGTACTGGTGCTGCCGTTACGGCTGCGGCAAACTTCAAGCGGCGGAAATATAACAACTTCGTCGGCAGTTACATTTTTGAGCCGTTTGGGGTTGAAACTCTTGGACCGGGGGGTCTGAGTGCTCATACGCTTCTTAAAAAATTACCCAAACGCTTAGTTGACACTTCGCGTGACCCAAGGGCTGGCTTTTACCTTGGTCAGAGATTAAACATTGCCATTCAACGTGGCAATGCCGCCAGCCTTTTGAGCACACTTCTAGTCGACAGCGATGCGGAGGAGTTTTATGACGCCAGATTTTAGTTATGAGTAGCCTTTAGTGTGTATATTTTGTGTAGTTAGGTTTAGCATAAACAATTTGTTGATATTTAAATTTCTTATGTATGTATATAAAGGTAAAACTAAAATTGGACACAGTGGGCCACGTACGCTGGTCTGGGCGCGTCGGTCTCCATACATTTTATATGGCAACTAGACTTGTAGACCTACATTAGAAATACTGCCACGCGTCCGGCCGTGGGCCACGCCTAATTTGTGTGTATCGGTCTAATGTAGCTCCCGCTTTATTGTCTGAAGTTAACAACGGAATCAATTGACAAATGAAAGGCTTCCACAAACAGTCGTGAATTTTCATAGACTTTTACATACTAAATACTAGATATCAGTAGAAAAGTAGGAATAATTTTCTTAAATTATAGTTAATTGAAACTGGTGTAAATCTAATTAATTATAATCAAAATGTGAATACAATACGCGCGAAACGTTTTGGGAATACATTGATTGTGCGTACAACTAAAGAGTGGAATTCCCTGCCCGAGTCTGTGTTTTCTGATGACTACAACCTGAAGTCTTTAAATCAATAGCGAATAGGTTACTTCTAGGTAACCACGGTCCATCATCGTCGCTTTCCATCAGGTGAGATAGCAGTTAAACGCGAACCTATCAATAATAAAATAAAATAACCTAATTACTTAGTGTAAGTATAAATTATACCTATTGATAGTTGTATCGCACCATTTTCAAAGCTCTTTCATCTTTTCAACCAAAACACATCTACTGCCACATCAACGATTCCTGTGTGACTCGTGTTCAGCCCATGTCTTCTTGCAGTCTTCAAAAGTACAGTGAATAGGTCTTCCTGCAACTTCCTATACACAGTCGCCACTGCAGAACCTTTTTTTATAATGGATAGGCTCGCGTTTGACCACAAACTCACCTGATGGTAAGCGATGATGTGGCCGGCGATGGAACACGCTTGCCTAGATGCAATCTTGACTTAAAGACCCCTAGGTTATAGCTATCAGGAAACACAGACTTCGGCAGGGAAGGAACCTTTCAGCAACATTGGCAATTCGAAAGTAAATCTTTTTGATCAGCCTGTTGGTTTAGTACTTAGTCGCCCTGACTGCCGGAGGTTGTGGTGCCATTTTCACCCAAAACCAGTGGTTGTGTGATGAGCATGATCATTTGTTCTCTGTCTGGTGTACCACAAGCTCTTAGTTTGGGACTAGATGGCGTTGTATTGAAGTGGTGGAACATTGTTATTATTATCATAACTTTAGAACGTTCCAAATTATTTCAATACTGTTCTTCTTATAAAGTTCTTCTCCATAAAGATCTACGCTTTGGAACGTGCAATTTAGCTTCACATTTCTTGGACTGACCGAAATTTGACTATTCAAAAGTGCCTGCTAATGGTCTATTTGAATATAAATGTTTTTGATTTGACTTGAATACGTTTTCAGAGAATTTTCAATCACTCTAAAATAACTTTTTGTCTATCACTTTTCAGCCATCTTTTTTTCAACAAAAAATTTACCCTTCCCATTTTACAAACATCAAAATAACCAGTAACCCCCCAATATGAATTATACCCGCATTCACTTAAGAGTGATTCGTGTTCCAAGGGATGTCCTTCGTCCATATATCAAGGGTTGCCCCCCAAGAACCGTTATAAATTTTTCGGTCAAGAAATTGGTCGGTCTCAGTGATATATACCGGTTTAGTCACTGTAAATACTTACTCAAGTTACACCGAGCTACTATGAGAAATTTATGGTCAGTAATATAAGGGCTGATGAAACTAGCCGACGTACGGATGGATGCGATATTTTTATAGGTGGGTCGATGTTATTTTTATGCGTGAACGTTTTAGGGTTGCGAAGTTTGTTTAATTTAGGGTTGTCATTTTAGTGAAATATATGTTTATGTTTGCATGTTTAGAATAAAACTTATTAAGAGGCTGCTTTTCCACTCGCCTATCGTAAACATCGAGCATGGTTTAAAAGCTTGTTACTTCATCTAACGCAATCCAACGTGATGTTTGACGAAAAGGCAACGCGAAAAAAGAGTGATAATACCTGAAAACACTGTTGACGTTCAGAAATTCCGTGATTTACTCGAATATTTTACAAAACTAGTTCCACAGGAAACACGTCTTTTTTTTAAACACTTAAAAGTTTTTGAAAAACGTTTTCATTATATAGATTCTTGATTAGTTTTATACAAATTTATAAATTGATTGTCATAGAAGCCTAGACAATATCCACAAGATACTGTGTTTCCAAAATATCTGAAGAAAAATGTGTAATAACGTCATAAACGCGTAAAAGCGGTTGTATAAAAAACAGTGAAAATGTATGTCGAGTTGCATCCCCTTAATTATAAAATACTGTCAAATAGTTGAAAACTTCAGTACACCACAGACTACCCCGTGTATTATTTTAAGCTCTTATCTATCCTAAGGTTGTCTGGAAGATATCGCTTTCAGCGATAAGACCGCCATAATTGTACCCACAAATTGAAGTTTTTGTATAAGCTGTGTTACTTTTTGGTGTACAGTAAAGTCTATTCTATTCTGAAAATAAATTATGAAAATTTAGTTTATTTATATTGGGGATACAACGAAATTTTATGTATGCTTAATAAGGCATAACCAAATATGTTTATTTTTTTGGTGGGTAAAAATCATCCAAATGTCATCTTCCGCCTTTTTGTGGAGCGGGAAATGGTGTCAGACTCTTACTGATTGAAAAACCCACGCTGTTTCTTCTTGCCTTTTTTACTGGGGCCGAGCTACCTTTCGGAGCTAGCCCTGGCCCCAGTAGCCTTAAACCCAGCTGGGCCCCTGCCGTTGCTGACAGCTCCTTGAGGCGCGCGGGAACTGTGCGCGCCGTCGAAAACTTGGGCTCGGCCCGGACAGTTACCGGACGGTCGGACAGCGAGCTACCTATTGCTTGCCGTCCGACCGCGCATACGGTGGCCGGAAATCGGGATCGGAATCCCGGCGGCGGCTAGGGCGCCGTTCAACGTTGCCTGATGCGACGTGACTAACGTGGGGCATTTTGTTGGACAATTTGACAGCGTTGTGCGTCATTTTATGTACATGGGGCTTCACAGGTACTTATAACGCTATGAAACAAAAAGAAACCCATCAAAAACAAAACACAACTAAGAACCAAACATTTCACAAATACATCGTGTTATCTAAATTCCTCAATACATTATCTGTTCACAAATTCACTCACGTCCCGTCACCCGCCGCTCGATTGTCAGATGAGTGTAGTTCTGCACACACCCTGTATACATCCCTGTTATTTGTCACTGTTGCTTCCCATAGACCGGGTGATTTTTCTTGAGATGCTTCCTGTCGTTGTGCGAGTGTTTTGCTGGGAAATGGTTTGATTTGTGTCTTGAATTGCAAAACACTTGAACGAAGAATATTACAAAACTGTGATACCATAATACAAGTCCTAAATTATATTTTGCAGGATCAAAGTGGACATAGAATATAGGAGTTTTACACCTTTGTAAAACTACTATATATTTTAAGCCAGAACAAAGTGTGTGAAATTCCCTGCCGGTGTCTGAGTTTCTTAATTTCTAAATCCTTAAGGTCATCAAAAGAAGAGTGAATAGGTTACTTCTAGGTAATCATGCCTATCACATCATCACGTACCATCAGGTGAGGTAGGAGTCAACCGTGAGCCTGTCAAATATAAAAAAAAATCCTTTTAGAATGAAACTTCCTCCATTACAAAGCAGAAAAAGACTCTTAATAAATATCACCAAAGAATAATAAGTCTTACCTAACCGTGGCCAATCTCAATAAATACCTATTAGCCAAGCAGGTAGGAACTATGCACTGCAGCAAACAAATATTTACTCTCTAGATAACTCTCTCCCTGGTTGGATAGCCGTCTAATCGGACCATAGAAATATGTACTATACAAATTATATATTATTACTAACAACTAAATAAGTATGATTACAGTAAATTAAGAAATAAATAAATTATAAAACCCTGCGTTAATTGAAACTAGCTAAAATATGGCGTCAAAAAACTTTTCCACATCGCTGTCGACTGGTAATGTGCCCAAAAGACTGGCGGCATTGCCACGCAATGCTTATCCTCTGTCCAGGGTAAAATGTTTTCTTGTGTCTATGAATTTGACTACGAGAGTAAAGTCACAGTCGGATTAGACGGCTATCCGACATGACCAGGGAGAGAGTTTTCTGAGAATAATAGAAAAACTCGCAAACTCATTTCTTTTGGATGTTCCACCAAAAGTAGCATCCTCAAAAAGCCATCCGTACTTCGAGGCAACGGGATTGATCGAAAGTTACCGTTGCCCTGGAACGCAAGGGGGCAGTCACAGAAGGAACTTAGACGGATTATTGTCAGTGAAAATTAGACTCTTTCTCTCTCTCCATACAGACAGGGAGAAGTTATTGTTAAGTTGATGATTTCCCACCCAATAAAGCCTCTATGCGGTCATGGTAATCGATGCATCCTAATATTAAATGACTGGAGACTATTACCCCCAACTATTGAAATATTCAAACAATATGGGCCGATGACCTGCCCTCTAGCCAGGTTACAACCGTTTCACTTGCGCCGAATGCTTCGAGTTGACCTTGCCACCAATACTTCTGTTCTGACCACGTGACTGAGCGTTAAGACGACGTCACTCCCGTACATTTGAAGCTTTTCACATTCGTTAACTATTGCAGATTATTAACTTGGCTAGGGGTACTGGGCAGGGTCGCGGGAATCCGAGTAATGCGTGACGCACAGGACCGGTCATTGTAGCGATGCTTGGGGGAGGCCTATGTCCAACAGTGGACGTCTTTCGGCTGATATGATGATGATGATGATGATGATTAAAACATTTAGTTTCTGACTTACAATTTTCGACAACTAGACAGACAGTAGAATTTACTAATCGCTTGAGGGCCCGAAGTTGTATTAAATTAGTGATAACGTTACTTCGCCCTTATGATACAGACACTGCCATCTATTTTACATACAGTGGTCCTTCCACTGTAAAATTTTATATTATATACAACTTGTAGCAATTATCCGTTTAATATTTAGTGTGATTAATCATTAAATTAATGGCTAGTGCCATTGTTACCTCCCTAGCCTTTTCCCAAATTGCTTGGGGTCAGCTTCCAGGCCAACCGGATGCAGCTGAATGATTACTTATAAGACCTCCACAATCCAGTTACTAGGCAACACGTCGTCAAACTCTTACTGACTAAAAAACCCACCCCGTTCCTTCATCCCTTTCATACCGGGGCTGAGCTACCTTTCGGAGCTAACTTTGGCCCCAGTAGGCTTCGACCCAGCTGGGCCCCTGCAGTTGCTGACAACTCCTTGAGGCGCGCGGGAATAGTGCGCGCCGTCTATTGGGCTCGGTCCGGACGGTTACTGGACGGTCGGACAGCGCCTCATTGCTCGCCGTTCGCAAGCCCGCGTCTACGGTAGTTGGAAATCGGGATCGGAATACCGGCAGCGGCTGGGGCGCTGTAAGCGTCGTTGGAAAACAGGCAAAGCTTTTTATCTATGGAGTACATTCTCTTGGGATAACTTTCAACTATTCAAAAACATCTTGAGGAAACCGGCATGTCCTAGAACCAAAAATGCGAAGACATGAGACATTCACCAACCCGCACTGGGCTCGCGTGATGGATTACGGCCCATTCCCTCTCCTAGAGAGGAGGCTTGAGTCCCAGCAGTGGGAACATTAAAAGGCTGATGATATGATGATCTCGAGGTGAAGCAATTGGCAGTAGAAACTAAAAACATTAACGTCAATACATTTAATACTGAACCTCTCTGCACATAAACCACAAGCACAAACACGTATTAACATTCGCCGCCGTTTGTCTCAAAAAGGTTTTCGCTCGGAAAAGAACCTGTTACCCGTACGACACTCGGCACGACATTCGCAAACACTCCTGACTGTGAGAGCTCACTTGTGAGTCGGCACAAAGGCCACGTGTCACACCGTAGCGTAACAGAACGCGTGATTGAATTGAAGACTGAGGTTTGACTGAGGCCGAGCGATGGTGACAGCGGGGCGACGTGATACGGTGCGATCAGACAGCGATATCTGTACCCCTAGCCAACTTGCTAATCTGCAATAGTTAACGCTTGTAGAAAGCTTCAAATGTACGGGAATGACGTCGTCTTAACGCTTAGTCACGTGGTCAGAACAAAAGAATTGGCGGCAAATTTAACTCGAAGCGTTCGACGCAAGCGAAACGGTTGTAACTTGGCTAGGGGGCTGGTCCAGAGACGAGACCAAATGGCGAGGACGGGCAATCGCGCTCGAGCAATGTTTTGAGAAACATACTAATAAGGTGAGCAATTATTATTACCTAGAGATGGTCTTCATTCAATTAATTAACGGAGACGCAATTTGGAAGAATTTTTTATGCTTTACTACGAGCTAAGGCGCCATCTAGGTAATCAAGGTGGTCCTAAAATGCAAAGGACAGCTAAAGGACTCAGGTGTGGTTAAGTCAATAAATGTCTGACATGCTCCACCCAAAAGCGGGTGACTGATGACTACCTCGTTCGATTTTATTTATCACTTCAACAAAAAAATTGCACGATTAGTATTTTCTGCGCAGCTGCTGTATTCAACTAATAACTTACAAAATCTTTAGTTTATCAAGCTTAAAACGACTAACATCGACACTTTTAAAATATAATAATCTAGTCCTCTCAACGTTACACTACGGTGTAAGGCAAGGTTCCCATTAAAGGCACAGTCTTCACACCGGGCTTACTTCACACGTAGCCGCAAGAAATAAAATGTGCTAGGTAAAGATCGAGTCGCGCCATTTTATGAGATTTTCCTGGTGTAGGTGTACGTACATAAACAAAGAGGGATATTATTTCAGTTCTGATAAGCTTGACGTTTGATTAGTCATCACGGCGAGTATGTTCAGTTTGAGAAACAAGAGATTTTTTCTAAAGTAGACTAGGCTATAGCTCCTTAGGCGTGGTCACTCGCGAACTGCAAACAAAAAAGGATGCGCTACTATGCTTGCAAATATAAAATCATTTTAGTGATTTAATAAACAAATTCCATAATGAAGTTGAAACACTTTATCGGTAAAACATTGCTTGCAAAATAATTTGATGAAAAAAATCACAATGGTTACATTTATATTAGTTCGTTTTAAATCGTTAAATGTAATTTTTAAAGGTATCTTCGTATTTGGTTTTTCTGTCACACTAATTGTCTGTATTATGTTTGGAATACACTATTTTTTTTAATCTAAAATATTCTAATGCGATCCTATCTTATGGTAAGCAGTGATGTAATTGTTGATGATAATATAGGTAATATTTTTCTGATTATTTTTTAATGTAGGGGATCATTTATACTTTTGCGCATTACAATTACAATTACCCTTAATGATTAAATTAATAGTACTTATTGATGAACTAATGCGAATAGTACACCTCTGATTAACTGTTCAGAAAATACTAACATGATATTAAGGTAGGTCTTAACTTTTTATTCCTAACGATACCGCCTTTACTATCTGAATCCCAATCCCTAAAAATTGTTTTATCAAAGCACGCCCATAAAGTGAACAATATTATTAAGAGTCTATAAAATTGCTGTTTTCCGGATCACTAGTCTTCGAACCAATAAATAGTTATCTCTGATGACGTATGACGTCAAAGCTAACATTCTCAGACATTTTTCTCTTACTCATTGACCCATAATGCTATGCTTATGATCCCTAAACCCTGCCTAAACGTTCCGACGAAGCCTCTAACTCATTCCTACCCTCAGCCTGTACAAATGTCCTAGCCTGCTAGGCCTAAAACGTGACTGACCTTCCCTAGTAAAATATATTAAGGGTATTACACGCAGTAAACTGTTTTTGTTAGGTAACCTTAGGTCACGTTCTCATTTGTCGGACCGTACAAGGAAATATTTTTGTAGAAGTTATTGCGGTATATTTTTCTAAATATTACCATCTTGTGACTTGATATTGTGGCATGTTACCTTTGAATATTTAAGCAACGTTCGTGCTTATAATTCAGTTGTCGATCAATTCGGTTTTTTTTCTGTGAATTTAGTCAATATCAGGGCATAATAACATCAGCGTATATTTTTCAATTGTAAATAAGTTATGTCAACATCGACAATATGGCCTGTAATAGATTTTCTCTCTATCCCAAGAACTCATTGTAAAATGGCTTAATTTTTTATTTTTTGTTTCTTTTTTTTTGAGTGTGTAATAATGATTGTGCATGTGTGATTTGTTACTGTATGTGTAAGTAATTTGTTTGTGTAGGTGTAATTGTAGTATGTGTTGATTTGTTTTATAAACTCTGGTCGGTAATAAATTTATCATTATTATGTTTATATTTCCTGCTCAACTAATCGTTCTTATTAGACGTAGGGGCTGTGATGGCAATCAAAATTTTATCCTGATTTAAAAAAGTGTGCAAAAATTTTGTGTTAGTTGAATGTATCGGTCTGAGTTGTAGAGGAACATCTTGCCTAGTTTTTAACAGTCATGTTATGCAGGCCTATTTAATCTTATATTCTGAGTTACAAACTTCTCTCGGAACAGCCAAATTAATAGTTATAGTTGGTTCTTCATTGACAATAATCGAGAATTTTATTCTATTGCCATGATGCCTAATACTGCTAGAATGGGTGGTTGCTCCATTTCGTTTAGTTCAGAATACACAGCGTAGTACGTCTACTGTGTATTCTGCCCAATGTTTTTTTGTCTGTATCTTATCGTGTCCTGCAATTGACCGGGTAATAGTAAGGAGCCAGAGTACATAGCATGCTGTGTAGCAATAATGCAAGTAAAGGAGATGGCCGAAAGTGTGAGAGAAAAGCAATTTTCCATAGTCACTGGAGGAGACGCCCTGGGCATCAGCAGTTGCAGTATATATAAGCAGCAAATAGGATTTAAAAATTTCTTTGTCAGTAAGTCGGACACTCCCTTATACTCCACCTAAAACGGAAGATGTGTCTTTATGCTATCCCACTCAAAAAAAAAAAAACTCAATGAGTGTTAGCCCTTAGATAACCTTTTGTTCAGAACAACAGAAGACGTAAGGTAGTTTGGGTGTCGACGTAATCCTGTTTATACTTCAGTTGCCGATGGGAACGTGAGTGCCCGCGGCCTTTTGCTGTTTTTGTGATCTAGATTATAAAAATGATAGCAGTCACATGTTTGGAACTTATGTGGATACTTTTGACTTGCATTTATGAGGCACGTTGTTTGAAAACGACACATTAACATTATGATTAGTGATGTGCCGTTTCCGGCAATATTGCCCGAAGTATGAATATTGGTGGCAATATTGCCATATTGCCGGCAACGGCATATCTCTAGTTATGTTAGTTTTAATGTTTTTTAATTTTAAATAATGTAATTAAATGTAATTTTTAATAATGTTTTTTACTTTTACCATCAGGAAATACAGACTACAGCAGCGAGTTTATGCTAGTTAGCCGTAAATGCGTTTCCAAAACGTTTTGTGTACATGGGTTTTTTGAGATGGTAAATCATCAAATGACTTCACCTGCTCTAGGGTGGAGTAGGAGAGTCAGACTTTTACTGACGAAAATAAGAAATAAGTTTATGTATAAATTGTGTTACTTTTTAGTGTACAATAAAGTTTATTCTATTTTATCATAACTATGTTCCAGTTCCAGTTCTAGGACTAAGAGTATATCCGTGGAACACTACGCGGCATCGTTGATTCGGACTCGGTCCTTATGACGAGCGGGTGGCGATCGAGGTACCCTTTGCTCGTCAAACCTGCGCTTTCAGTGGCCGGATATCGCTCTGCGATTCCCAACGCCCGGAGCGTCTTCTGTCATGGCAGTTTGAGCTTAGAATCCAATACTAAACTGCAAATTCTAAAAAAAATGTACGAAAATTTGTATTTCGAAAGTTATTCTGATCGCCTTAGCGACCGGTTCTGTGTGTCTCACATTCACAGGATTTCAAACGCTGCATCTTTCGGTACTTGGCCACGAACCAGTCTTCATCGACTATCTGTTCTGTGAGTAATTTGGCCTGCACTACCACTTAAGATTGGCGATTCTTCGAGCTATGTCGGTAACCTTGATTCTCTGGCGAATATCTTTATTCTTTTTTTCTTTTTAAACGGTTTTTTTTTATTGTAACTGTCCCACTGCTGAGCAAAAGTCTCCCCCAAGTCCTTTCAGATATTCTTTTCCCACGCCGTCTCGAACCAACCCTGGTAATACGCGTCCAGATCATGTCGTCACCTCTTTCTAGTTCGGCCCCGACAACGATGACGAACGAATACACTCTAACACGAATATCTTTATAGGCACAATATTTGACTTTTCACTTCCTTTCTGTCTCGTCTGCACCTCCCTACCTCCTCTGTGCCCGCTCTGGTCCTCCACACTTAGTATTCCGTGCCATTACCGTAATCCGTCGGGCCGCGGCCTGCGCGCAATAAGCATCACAATTTTGGCTTTGTCTCACTAGGTGACGAATATACGCTCTAGTGCTGTTGGTTTATTTAGATTCACGTTTGTTTTAGTACTTAAGTACAAAGAATTTGTAGGTTAACTTTGATTATGAACTTTACAAAGTCTCGGTAGTTGGTAAAAGTATTAAAATTTATTTGGCGGGCCAAGCGAACTATTGCGAAACGAAATTGATTTTGGTCGGTTTGTTCGATTGATTTGAAATTTGGCTGTGGCGCGGGTGTGGCTTTGACGTGCTGCGTGGAAAGATAAATCAAAACGACTCGTGCCTTAGAAGAAAGTTTTACACAGTACTTATATTCCTGGGCACAGCAGCACATACGGCATAGTTTTTTGAAGCACAAACACCAACTTTCACGTGATTTTCAAATTATGATGAAGATCCGAAACTCATAGTTTAGACATACTGACGCCATTGCATTTACGGGTATCGACAAAACTTCATTTTATTCGAATAAGCGCGCACTGGGCAGCTCAGTCCCTCTCGCTAAAAATATATTAGCAAGAAAAGGAGTTATTGCCAACAGTCAAATAAAATTACCGTTATTCAAAATCAACTTTACCCGTATTTATTATCATTGTAAATACTGTATTCATTGTAAGATGCATATCAATTCCATCATTTCAGCCGATAAACGTCCACTGTTGGACATAGGCCTCTCCCAAGCGTCTCCACAAACGATCCTGTACGTCTTGCATCCATCGGTTTCCCGCAACCTTCACCAGGTCATTTGGTCATATAATATATTTAAAATATATTTTTAAATTACAAATTCTTAAATATATATATATATATATTTTAATTCAGTCTCCACACCGGTATCAGGAACAGGAAACTCAAACTCCCAGCAGTGGTCAGGGCTCCAGGAAAGTAATTGAGTTATAAAATACTTGTATTCTAAGAAATAAGACGATATCAACCGTAAAATATTCGAGAAAAATCAAGGCAGATTCATTGATTTGATGAATGTCTGGGTATAGCGGGAGATAGTTACAGACTTAAGAAAGTCTTTGAATATCTAAAAGGAATGAAATTAAGATAGTTAAAGTGATTGAACACAATTTTAAATTGAACCCATTGAATTTACAGAAAGGCTTGAGTCCCAGCAATGATGTCATTATAAGCTGAATCAGTATTCGCTCAAACGATGAAAAATGGCACATTAACAGACCCAATAACCATTAAACACACACTACGTTAATAACATTTGTTACGAGGTACTCGTGCCGAACACGGTAAACACTCATAAATTCCCCTTAAACACTCCCCCTATTAAACATTCATCCTGAAATATAAACAAATTATGAAAATATTACCAACTCTTTTTTCACACAGACCAAATGCAAATGACATATTATTATAGACTGTGAACTGGTAACCCGGTAATATCTCAATTTTGACAACTTTACAGGATAAAGAAAAGACTTGGAAAAGACTTGTTTGTTTACTTCATTAATATAGCAATTAGTATCTGTGCTAATAATAATTCTGTAGAAGTTTTTTGTTGTGCGTGCATAACTTAAAATCTACAAAATCGATATAGATTGGTAACATTTATACATTAAAATTTTGTCTAATTTATATTGGTTTATTAATTAGCCTTTGTTTATAACGAAAGATATACTAGATTCATTAAATGTTGGCATTACGAAGTTCGGTGGAACATACGTTAGCTAGTATTTAATAAAATGCGTGTTTTTTATATTTTTTCTTTTCTTATCTTATTTAACACAAAAATTATGTAATATGCTTCCTTCTAATACAAAAACGAGACAGAACAATAATATAAATCAACAAAAGAAGTTGACATAGTCCAAGTTGAATTTAACTTGTATGTACAATGATTGGACTTTAAAAGACATTTTGACCCCTGAGTTTGTTTCGGTGTTTACTCAGCTAGGAAACACTGGCCTTGTCTTGTTTAAACCGACGAAAAAAACAAAATAGACGTGTAAAAGTGTTTTTTTTTTTAAACTTATTTGCAAAATAAAAAAAAATCTATTCTAGCACCAAGTTTAAATATATCTGAGACGGAATTTCTAGCAACGCTGCGGATTGCGGATCAAACAGTATAAAATGGTATTGAAAAGTGTAATCTTCAAAAAATTGAGATAGGACCGATTGCCAGTTCACAGCAAAATTTAAAAATTATTTAAGCGTCTGCCTTCGGGACTCACCCTCGGATCTGCGAACTGTGTATTATTTTAAACGCGGTCTGAACGACCCAGGGGAACAATTTGCATCCAACCCGCGTTTAAAACCCTTGGTTCTTTCACCTGGATTTTTTTACCCCTTACTTTGTTTGCATACAATTTCCTCTGAGCAAACGATAATGGTGCTAAGTGGTCTTCGGTAATTTTATAATAATGTCAAGAAAATTTTCACGAGGAATATTGTGAAATGGAAGACAAAGATTGTAAGGAAATTGGAGTGTAAAGGGAGAAGATAAGAGCTAGTTAATTATATTAATTAGTTACGATGAGCATAATTTGAAGTGATTAAAGTTATGAGCAGTGGTGGCTCAGTGATAATGATATCAATTTACAAGTTATAGGTCGCGTGTTCAATTCCAGACATGTGCATATATACATATATATTTTTTATTTAGCCTGCTGGGCTAGTCTTTTCAACTTCTTCCAAGTATTCTTTTCTAGGGCCACTTCGAACCATCACGTCGCACCGTCCATCTTCAGCTACCCACATCGTGGTCACTCTTGCCCAACGGTCAGTGTGCATGCTGCCAATGTGACTCGCTTAATCTTATTTTAGCCTGGCAGAATTTTTCCCTGCATCTATAAAATCACTGCGCGGTGTTCCTAATTCTATCGGCTCTTTGGACCCAGGAGCATCACTTTGTGTTATTCACATCATCACCACTGCTCTCAAAAACGGTAAAGGAAAACATTATGAGGAAAATGGCGTGTCTTAGAACCAAAAATTCGAAGACTTGTGACATCAACCAATCCGCACTGGGCCCGCGTGGCAGATTAAATAATAACGATGACAAAAATAAACATAATTTATAACATTACACCATATACATAATTACATACATAACTACATCTATTAGATCTGTCAATAATAATAAATTCCATGCATTGTAATTTAGCCTTCATCCTCTCTCCTAACTTTACTGTGCCCGACAGGGTCCATATTGATCTTTAAAATATGTTATACCACCTATGTATACAATATGGAATGTAATAAAGTATTGAGTATTGAGTACGACTTCAGCCTACTCCTAGTCTGAGTCCCATCAGTGGAAACGTTATAAGACTGATAAGGTTAGGCAGAACTGAAATTCTCATTATATCTTTAACTAGGTTTTTCCCACAGCTTCGCCCGCGTACATTAAATATAACCTGAAATCAAAATTCGGACCAGTTCTTTCAGAGATTACCTACTACAAACAAAAAACAAACTTTACTTCTATATAATATTAGTGTAGAAGTGTAGATTATAATATTAGTGTAGATAGTAATTGTTGAAACTTGGAATATTTTCTTGTCTTTGTTGATAAAACACTTCAACACCAACCGGTGTATAATCGCCTACTGTTGGTAATCGAACCCAACAGACCATACCAACCTCATATTTTTTGGACATTTCAATTATGTCGGACATTCACCGCTAGTGGCATCCAAGATTCTAGGAAACACGGGGTAGGATGAAACAACTGACAATAACAAAAAAATATTTTTGAATTTCGCCTTATTTCTCTCTTTTATTACTCCAAAAGTACTTCCAAAACAGTCTTCTCAGAACAAAACCCTTATTATTTCTGGTAATGAAGGTATAATGATTCCGAGAAATGCCTGAAGCTTTTCTGAGACAAAAGCTTTAAGACCTGAAATGGTTATGTGTCCGATATATTTGAGAGCTGTAATTGATCAGTTCAGTTATTGAAAGCCGCGCCAATTTCCACGGCGACTGCCTTCAGCGATGCTGCTTTGTGGTATGTATATGTTACCTGTTAAAAAGAGGGAAAATTTCGACAAAATTTCCTGTCATTTTTGGCCTTTGATTTCGAATAATCGATTTAAACATCAGAATATAGTTTTGTCTATACTTAAGTGTTTCCAGCGGCTCGATCGCGTGATGATAGAAAATTATCCCAAAGGCATACTCTAGCCCGCACCTAAAGTAGCCATGGAATACTCCGCGACTCCCAAATGCACTTAATAATTACAAATACAATAAACTCTTTCAATTACTTAATCACTTAATATTATTCCTCCTCCTCGAGTCCTATTCTTCATTACTGAGGGTCGTGAAGTTCCTTCTGGATTAGCTACTTACTAACAAGCTACTACCAGCTTTGCTACTTTCTTAAAGGGCCGGCGACGGATGAATTTCCATACAAACGTAATACCACGCTCATTTGCAGTTGGAGCATATTTCCAACATATTATGATGATATTCGGTTATAGACAATATTTATCTAGGTTCCTACGTCGAGAATATTAGAAATATTGTTATTTTTAATACAGGAATAGCCAAATGGCATGTTTTGCCATTTACGCTTTAAAAAAGTGCGAAATACAATTCGCTTTTTCTTATTATTTTTTTTAAAAGAAAGACACGATCATCAGATCAGGTCCATGTCATAATAAGTTTGTATTATCATCTGATTTACACACGCATGCAAAATGTCAGCTCAATCGGGAAACCGGAAGTGGATCAAATTTAATTTGCAAGATAATCATTACAAACATCGGGACAAGTGAAACTAAATAAAACCTTGCAAAAATTTCATTATCTCATAGATACCATTTAAAATAAATCACCTTTCACCATTTCCTCACAGCTACTTACCGTAGGTCAGCCGGCGCGCAGCCATCGAAAGTTTAATTAAAGGAGAACGAATAAGGTGTAATATTTCTCACTCGACATAGGTTTGACATAAAGCAAGCGCAGCCATTAACATCCTATATATTTTTATCTTTTTTGTACGGATTTTAAAGAGGTTTCGATGAGCAGTGGTTGCTGAGTGGTAACAGCCCTGACTTACGAGTTGTAGGTCGCGGGTTTGAACCCAGCCAGGCGGATTACTTCATGTAATTTATTTCATCACCACTGCACTCAAAACGGTGAAGGAAAACATCGTGAGGAAACCGGTATGTCCTAGAACCAAAAATTCGAAGACATGTGACATTCACCAACCCGCACTGGGCCCACGTGGTGAATTACGGCCCAATCCCTCTCGTCGAGAGGAGGCCTGAGTCCCAGCAGTAGGGAGATTAAAAAGGCTGATGATGATGATGATGAAAAGAGGTTACTGCCACTGGTTATACACGCATGATATTAGAAAATTATCTCAAGGGAACATACTCCCGAGATAAAAAGTAAAATCCTATTCGCTTTTCCTGGAAATGGTCTGCCTGTGTGCTAAGTTTCATCGAAATCAGTTTAGCTTTTCGAAAGTGAAGAAATAATACACACACATACAATGCTTTTATTTTTGTTGTTTGTATCGGTGTAGGTGCTTGGTTCTTTATAATTTAGTTGTGCTTTTGTGTGCATTTTGTGGTGCAACGAATAAATTTTAATCTATCTATCTTCATACACATAGACACTAACCCAAAAACTTATACACTTTTATATTATTAATATGAATGGAAATTAAATCATCCACGGTATCTATTTTTCGTATTTTTATTCTTTTTTGTGTATATTGCACGACTACATGTATATGCACCTGATTCAATTCATATGACATCGAAATCATATAAAAAATAAAAATCATGCAAATTAGTGTTTCAAATGGTATTTCATGGAAAAAAAAGACGTGTGGCACTCGGGAACTGCCGCGGTAAAGCTATTGCATAGCAGTTCTATCAACTTATGCAATTATAATTATTTATTTATTTTATTTATGCAGAATTTTTTTCCTTTGTTTTTTTTTTCTTTGATATTAATGAAGTTACACTTTCACACACTAAATTGAATTTTGATTGATTGTTCACTCGTTTGTTTTCTTATCGGTCAAAAAACAAATGAGTGTTAGGTTATTTTCGTTACGGAATTTCTGGATTCGGTCTCCACGCTCAAGGCCCGCGATAGAAGCTATGCAAATGTATGAACTTAACTTGTCAGGATGTAAGTATAGATTGAAAAACTACGTACAGAAGATGTGGATATTGCACAATTACACGTATGATTAGTGTTTCAGATGGTATTGTAAGGCAAAAAACTACTTATAATTGCATGAACTTAACTTCTGTGCATGTAAGTATAGATCGAAAAATGTGTACAGAAGGAAATTGTTGGACCAATGACGGTTTCCGAGCTACAAAACAACATAAAACACTGTCCACAATATGTACCGACGTCGTTTGAAAGGTGTCGCTGTCGTGTTGATACGAACGTTGTTTGGACAACAGATGCGGCGTCGGCGTCGCGGTGATCAGGGCTGCACTCCCGCAAATTGACAACAATTTATGAAATGGGAGAAATGGTGTTAGCTGCTGTGTAAAGGAGTTTGTAGTTTTGAGCAGGGGTGTTATGAAGCTCGGTAATGTAGTCCAAATAATCGGATAGACAAAAAAGAAATCCGTAATCGAAACCGATATAAAATAATCATCCAATGACATCTCTCGCCCTTGGGCGAAGCGGGAGGGCGTGTCAAATTTTTACTGACTAAAACGCATTTCGGTTCCATCTTTGCCTTCTTCCAGGGTCCTGGGGCCTAAGTCTGCTATTTTTATAAATTCGTCATTCCAACACGATCTCATTGTCAATTGGCTAAAAGTTTGTAATCTGCTAATTCATAATGATCGATCATTGAGCGGTCAATGGTCTTGTAATAGAATTGTGGTGGAATGACAATATCAAGCTTATTAAAATCTCTAATTACGCAATGGCGTCGTAATAGTAGGTCACTGATCAAAGTAACTGTCATAGTTTTTGCAGATTACCGCATACGTCAGAGATTCATTTGTCATTATTGTTTATTTGTTTATCCTCGCATCGGAACGCCTTACAGCAATTATACCAATGGAGCACTGTTCATTCAAAATCGGCTACTTTTAACCTTTCAATCGTGTAAATTACAGACACAATAGAAAGACAATAGGTGCGCGAACGCATGGGGTTTAATGAATAATCATAAGCGCAGTGAAGTGGTAGTCTTCATAGGAGGGGCGTGGCGCGACGGTGGGTCACGTACGCTCGCTTCCGCAGCTTCAGGCCAGCGCTCCTCCAGGATTCCACATATACCAAATCCCATATCGCACACATTTTTGAAATGGTAAAGATCTTTCGATGAGTTGTTCAAAAGAAATTGATTTGAATTGAAAAATACAGAAAATTTTGATATGTCATCTTGACGGTAGACCATAGAGCATTATGTACGAGATTACCATTCTATGCCATTTCTTTCAATGGAGTGTCAGTGGTTGATCATCGGAAAGTCATAGTAACGCCATTATATTAGAAGATTACCAAAATCAACAATTAGTTATGAAATCAATGATAGACCATTCTGACACTATTGTAATAACAGACTTGAGGCCCTGGAGTTCACTATCGCACAACCCATGAAGTTGCATGTTGTCGCTTCAACATGTAATTTTAGCTTATAATGTATTTTATTATTATAAGCACCTTAATTCATGATAGGCACATCATTATATTTGAAATAATAATAATATTACACAACTATCACACAACGTCGTCTAGTCCCAAGCTAAGCAGAGCTTGTGTTATGAGTACTAAACAACTGATAAACATATTTATACTAGCTGACCCGGCAAACGTTCTTTTGCCATATAAATAATTTTTAAGAGAAAAATGTTAAGGGTGGACAACCCTTATCACTAAGGGGTATGAAAAAGATGTTGGCTGATTCTCAGACCTACTCAATATGCACACAAAATTTCATTAGAATCGGTCAAGCCGTTTCGGAGGAGTATGGGAACGAACATTGTGACACGAGAATTTTATATATTAGATATTTCTAAATAGGTACATACATATTATACCTAGATAAATATTACACCCAAACACAGAACAAATGATCATGCTCATCACATAATATTTGTCCTGGGTGGGGATCGAACCCACGACCTTCGACATAGCAGTCAGGGCCACTAACCACTAGACCAACAGGCCTGTCAGGAAAATATCTTTTAGGTACTTATTTATTGTGCACACCTGTGATGTCGTTGTAACCCAAAGATGGGCTGGTAAAGAACGCCTTGTTACATAAAGTCCGCTACTATATACGAAGTTTAAATAACAGGTTCGGAATCAATGACAAGTGAGCTGCTTCCAGAACTTTTGTGCGAGTACCTATATAAAACAAGTAATACACATGACTGTAATGAGTATTACTTCCTTTTAAAAAAAAAAAAAACTTTACTTTTCTCACTGGAAATTAATCCTGTATTGTGGATGCGTTAACAAACAAGTAAACTCACATACTAAGACGCTCGAACCTGAAACGACTATCTGGGGCATACAAATATTTGTGCCAAGCGGGAATCGAACTCGCGACACCCAGCGCAGTAGCCAATCATTCAACCACTGCGCCAACCATTTTGTTGCACTAAGCTTTTATTCGACAAACTCGCATTTTCATTATACGTCCAAAACTAACGACAGCATGAGGCTCAGCTTCACAAACTACAAAATAAAATCTACCTAGGTAGTACTACGTTGGAACGCACTTCCTCCAGGCTACGAGCTCCCCCCCGTTCCCGGGGATAGGGGGGATCTCGTCCGTCCCTTGTGACTTAATGAGCTTTCTGCCTGTGTTGACTTGCTAGCAATTAACTCCGTCAAAGGAGACGGAAGGCTCTACTCGGATAGTTTTTAGAAAGTTCCTGACAGCATTGTTTTCTAGCTGATCTCTGAGAATTTGCTGATTATTAGCAGATTAGTAATGAGATTAATAGCTTATAAAAAATTCTTTTCATTTAGGTATAATGTAATTTTCAAACAAGTGTACAATGTGCGGTCTTATCGTACAGGGAAATCTCTTACAGACAACCTTTGGATCGATGAAAGATTGATCGATCGATCGATTCATTGATTAACCTTTCGTATAATAATTTAGATAATAATTAGAGACACAATTAAAAACCATTATGTGCTGCATGCAACGGGTTGGAGATCGCTTATTAACTCGAATATCCACTATCTGCGTATCATCGTTGAAAAACATTAACAAACAATGGAATTTTAAAGATGAGTCGATGCTCTCAAACTATAATTTTTCTGACCAATATTTGGCAACCTGTACAGCTCTATTGTTGGCCTCGTATAGGTCCTGAAAAATGCAGGTGGTTATGCAAGATGGGCAGCAAAGTAGGTGATGCATGTTCTGAGGAGAGGCTGCACATTACGCCATTTAGCCAGGTAATTACAGACGCAATAAAAAGCAATGAGAGAGTAAACGCTGGCGTTTGCTAGGGGTTTAATGAACATAATGAATATATTTTTTTAATTATAATGAGTAATCTTTGGCTTCAATCTTCGTTACCTTAACGCGCTGTTTATACTGTTTGGGATTCCGTTGAATCTCGTCATCAGACATCAGAAACAAGTAGGTAAATAAAACAATGGAAAAATAATCAATTCCAAATACTTCATACTCTTTATTCAAAACTGCATACTCAACCCTATATCACCACTCCATAACAATTAAGTCGTTCTGTAAAGCGACGCCATTATTCCAATACCGACCGATCGTCCCAAATGTTCGACCGTTTACACAAATGCTAAGAGCTTGTTCAATTTTCAGTCGATAATTAGCTGTTATGCAAGGCTGAGTTACTGAGTCAAAAGCTATTCAGACAAAATGCTTTATTATAAAATAAAATAAAATAAAATATTAATATCTATATATCTATATCTATATATATATATAAATGAATTGCTGTTCGTTAGTCTCACTAAAACTCGAGAACGGCTGAACGGATCTTATCTTAGTCTTGAAATGTTCGTGGAGGTCTAGGGAAGGTTTAAAAGGTTTTTTTTTTTTTTTGGTTTTTTAAGTTTAGGTCTTTTACTTATCGATTGAGGCAGTACGAAGTCTGCCGGGTCAGCTAGTCAATAATAAAAATAATAATTATTATAAATAGTGTTGGTGAAAAGGCCGTTGAATCTTACATCTATCTAGACATAATAAAATTGGAGTGTCTGTTTGTAATATTGAAATAACTGCTTTTTACTATATGCATATGATTATGTATATGGTACATACACCAAAATAACATTTTTTACAATTTTTTTCTGTCTGTCTGTTTGTCCGGGCCTATCTCTGGAATGGGTGGACCGATTTTGACGGGACTTTTAGCTGATTTAATAAGGAGTAACATAGGCTACTTTTATTTTAGAAAAAATAAATTCAAAATCCTGTAGTCCACGCGAACGAAGTCGCGGGCACAGCTAGTGATAAATACGATGTTATTTTTTTTTTGCTGGGAAATCATCCAATGACTTCTCCTGTTCAAGGGTGGCGTGGGCGGGCGTGTCAGATTTTTGCTGACTAAACCTCATTGTTATATTCCTTCTTTACCTTCGTAACAGCGCCCTGGAAATCTTTTTCGCACCACCCATGGCTCTGTAGGCTTCGACCCTTCGTCCTACGATTATGCTGAAATCTCCTTGAGACGTGCGTGGAACCGTGTTATCAAACGGCCGGACAGCGAGAAGTAGTACTTTTTGTTTGTATTGTACTTTTTCTAGGGGCGCAGTTATAGAAGCTTTTTTTTTCTTTTTTTTTCGATGGGAAAAATCATCTTATGACAATTCCCACTTTTGGGCGGAGCGGGAGATAGTGTCAGACTCTTACTGACTAAAAAACCCATCCCGTTCCTTCAAGCCTTCATACCGGGGCTCGAGCGCCCTTTCGGATAACCCTGGCCCCAGTAGGCTTCGACCCGGCTGGGCCCCTGCTGTTGCTGACAACTCCTTGAGGCGCGCGCCGTCGACGACTTGGGCTTGGTCCGGACTGTTACCGGACGGCCGGACAGCGAGCTACCCATTGCTCACTGTCCGCAAGCACGCGCCTACGGTGACTGGAAATCGGGATCGGAATCCCGGCGGCGGCGGCGAGAGCGCCGTTGCCTGATGCGGTCGGCCTCCTCCTTAGCGAGCATTACTGCTTCGCAGAAGTCGGCGACCGCCTGCCACTCCTCCTCGCTCCGGACCATGGCCTCGACCAAGGCCCGGCGCGAGAGGTCTCGGCCGCCGATCACCCCCACGAGGGCACGGCGATGCTCCGTCCAAGCAAGGCACACCGCGATTGTGTGCTCCACCGTGTCCTCCGGGCGTTCCGCACAGTGGCGACACCCGGGCGTCACTTCCGCTTTGATTCAGAACAGGAACCCCCCGAACTTGCCATTTCCGGCGAGGACCTGTGTCATGTGGAAGGGCAGTTATAGAAGCTCCGCGCGCATAAAAGGCTGGTTACGGTGCTGATCACCGTCCGCAAGCCCAGCTGATATGCAGTGCTGAGGTACTGAATCAAATGCTATTCAAACACAAATCTTTATTATGCGATAAAATAAATTATCAGCAATAGTGTTTGTTGTTGTGTGTTGATGTTCATTTTGGTAAAAAAAAAAAACATTTTCATGCGATTATATTTTGGTTGATTTAAACTAGATGAAGTCGGTGAATACTCTTATAGCTGAGAAACAGTGACGCATATTATGCTATTTTAAGACATGATCTACTTGTGAGCTTTTCCATATAATAAAACAGTAAAATTGTTGACCAGCAACCATGCAACAATTCTCTCACAAATTCTTTATTTTACTTTATTAATCCCTTCAGTTTTATTTATTTATCTTCCTTACAACTATCATTAAAGGTACATACCTAATGCGATAGCGCGGTCTTAAAATTAACTATAATACAAAAATGAATCGCAAAATGTGTTGGTAAGCGCATAACTCAACAACGCCTGGACCGATTTCGCAAATTTTTTTTTTTGTTATTATGAGGAGAAAGTTCTTATGGAAAAAAAATGAAAATTAGGGTAGTGTAGGGTAGAGTAGGGTAGAGTAGAGTAGGGTAGGGAAGGGGAGAGTAGGATAGAGTAGGGTAGAGTAGGGTAGAGTAGGGTAGAGTAGGGTAGAGTAGGGTAGAGTAGGGTAGAGTAGGGTAGAGTAGGGTAGAGTAGGGTAGAGTAGGGTAGAGTAGGGTAGAGTAGGGTAGAGTAGGGTAGAGTAGGGTAGAGTAGGGTAGAGTAGGGTAGAGTAGGGTAGAGTAGGGTAGAGTAGGGTATCAAATCAAATCAAATCAAATCAAAATCAAAAATATTTTTATTTCACATAGGCCTACATGGGCACTTATAAAACGTCAGAAGCTAGTGCACGGTTCCAAATTGGTCGTTTCCTATGGAGAAGAACCGGCAAGAAACTCCATGGTTACTCTTTTAAAAAAGTGGTTATTTTACAATATTGATAGATGTTATGTAAGAACAGTGTAGACCAGTCAAATATTGTACACAAAAGCACAATAAAAATTTTCTCAGTAAAAAACAAAGTAAGTCGTAATAGGAAGTAGTCTAAGAGTTCGTGGAGTATACAGTGTTCTCACATTTACAATACAAAAAGAGGCTACATATAAAAAAAAAAAAAACAGGAATAATATAATAATTACAACTATCAATAAAATATTAACAAAATAAATTACTAACAAATATATGACAGTTGAAATAAGAATAAAAATATTGCAAAAGCAATGGGTCAGAGAAAAAAAAAATGTATATATAATTATTAAAACAAAGGTGGAGCAGTTAATAGACAAAATATTGATGATTTACCAGGGGGCCACATGTGCAGAGGTAGTCATAGCCAAACAAGCGTGTCCTCGACATAGTCTTTAACCTTGTAATATGCTTTTTCGGTTAGGACACGCTTGATATGACTTTTGAATTTTCCCTCACTAAGTTCTGTTACCGCCTTTGGCAGCTTATTATAAAAGCGAATGCTGTTGACTAAGAATGACTTGCTAGTCTTAGCTAGTCTCCATTTGGCTAAGACAATTTCGTGTTTACTACGTGTAGAGTAGAGTAGAGTAGGGTAGAGTAGAGTAGGGTAGAGTAGGGTAGAGTAGTGTAGAGTAGGGTAGAGTAGGGTAGAGTAGGGTAGAGTAGGGTAGAGTAGGGTAGAGTAGGGTAGAGTAGGGTAGAGTAAGGTAGAGTAGGGTAGAGTAGGGTAGAGTAGGGTAGAGTAGAGTAGAGTAGGGTAGAGTAGGGTAGAGTAGGGTAGAGTAGGGTAGAGTAGGGTATACTAGGGTAGAGTAGTAGAGTAAAAGGGAAGAGCGGGAGCGAAGCCGCGCGGGCAAAAGCTAGTACAATATAAAACTTGAAAACAAAAGATAATCTAGTACTTACTTACTTTACATCGATACTTAAAAATACAACATTTAAAATATACAAATATATACGTATATCCTACTCTAATCAACCCTATAACATAAAATAAACAATAGCATTTTTGCGAACTCACTCGAGCTACATGTAAATATATCAATATTTACGTGAAGCTGGTTAATAATTCGAATTGCACGGGTCAATGGCGTTTTGGCAAGAAGATTGGTCCTGGCAACTGAATCGGCTAGCAGCGGCGGGCGGCGCCGCTTCCACACATAGCGGTCAGGTACACACAAATTGAGGTGTTGCAGCACTCCTGGGTCATTTATTATTATATTTTATTTATTAATTAGTGTGAAGGAGTAACAAACATGAAAATATAGACCTTCCGCCTTTTTAATATAATTGTGATTGTTATAAAATCAGAAACGCCATTTTTGACTTTTTTTGGCAGGAAATCATCCAATGACATCTCGCGGGAGCGTGTCAGACTTTTACTTACAAAAACCCACTCCTAGTTCCTTCGTTGCCTTTCATTTTGGAGCCGGGTTTACTTTTCAGAAGCGAACCCATGGCCACAGTAGGCTTTGACCCTGCTAGATCCCTACGGTTTGCTGAGGTCTTGCTACGCACATGCCTTCCACGTGCGCAGCAAGACCTCAGCAAACGATCGCACTATACGCGCCGTCAACAACTTGAGCTCGGTCTGGACGGATACCAGACGGTCGGAGGACGAGCTACCCATTGCTAGCCGTCCGCAAGCCCGCGCCCATGGTGGCAAGAAATCGGGATTGTGATCCCGGTGGCTGGAGTGTGAGAACTATTGCACCACGCGTCCCATTATTGACCTAAGATTACCTCCATGCTACCTGGTACACTCATTATTTCGCCTATTTATCTCATTTAACATCAACAAAGAAAGCCGTCCTCAATAAAGTTATTTACCAACCAGTAAGTACCAACGTATTTCATTTCAAAACAGAACGATGATCCAGAGTACCAAGTAAACATTAATAAAATTACGTAAACATTTAATTAACCAATAACGGAAAGTACAATCATCTCCAATGTACAATCATGAACAGAAGTGTTTCAAATAAATTTGAATTTAAGTCAAATGAAAGATGGCACTCATATTTCTGCGTCATTGGCCCTCAACCGAATATAAATCTGAATAACCGTGGAACAGGATTTGTTCTAAATTTGAAATTCAAATTCTGTAGCGGGAAAATGTAGCCTACCCGTGAAAACAGAGAAAAATGTACCCATTCAAATATAATTAACATAAAAAAATGTTAAAAATAAACACGTATTTTGGAACGAGACGCAAACATTTTCTCCCCCAATCTTTTTAGCGTTTACATCTGCATAATTCTACAGTTTCTTTCTTTAATAGTGATTTAATCGGAATTCAATTATTTGACAAGAAAAAATAAGTAATGACCTTTACGTGACTTTCCATTTGATATTAAAAGTATTTCAAACGACCTTTAAAAAGTTGTTAATTTTAAGGAGTGTCGTTTCAGTTTCCTGTTGAAGAACAAGGGATTTTTAATGAGTTTTTGATTCGGAAGAACACCGGGTTTTATCCGGATTTTTATTCCAGCTCCGATATACTATTATCCTTATTGAATCACCATCTTCCTGGTCTTTTCTAAAATATTTTAGTCGACTTACAGCCTCTCACAGGTCAACGTGTAAGGTTGTCATCTGCTTATTTTACCTCCAGTTAGAGCAGTTGTGACAGCAACGATAATGAAATAAATTACAAAAAGTAATGCACCTGACTGGGTTTGAACCAACGACCTACATCTTGTAAGTCGGGGCCGTATCCACTAGGCCACCATTGCTCACACTCTTCTATTAGTCTGTTTTCCACTGAAAATTAACCATCCTTCCCCCAGACTTGTTCTACACGATTTTACTTTTCCCGATACTTCGATATCGCTCAGGTTTGCATTTTGTTCCGACACAGCTCCGGCACGGTTTATGTTTATGTAAATGGTCGCCAACAAGCGATTTAGCCGGTTTATGGCGCGTCACTGCCCGTGGTGTACATCTGGGATACGTCGGTGCTGGGGAGTTACAATGGCTCGTTGGTTCGGGGATGCGTTTGGATGGCATTTAGCAAATACTCAAGATGAGGTATTGTAGACGACACATAAGACGTACGTATTTAAACATAGACGACAGGTAAATAACGCTTACGCTATGTAAAAAAAAATGTTGTTGGGACCCAGCAGGGTCGATGCCTACTGGGGCCAAGGATCAGGAAGATGATGTTTCTGAAAGGAAGATTCGGCCCCGGTATGAAAGGCAACGAAGGAACAGGAGTGGGTTTTTAGTTAGTTAAACTAAAACTCCGCCCAAGAACGGAGGCTGTCATTGGATGATTTTCCCACCTAAAAATAACACTATATAATAAAAAATGTCGATATAGTGGTTTAGGTAGTTGGTATCACAACAGAAAAAAAAAAACGCAAATATTGGCACAAGGAAAAAATGAAGATGAATAAATTTTTCAAACGAAAATATAATTTTTTTGAAAAAAAAAAAAATGTTTCGATGGTTGTATAAGTATCAAATTTTTTATTTCGACCTTTATTAAATTAAGTTCCAAATAGTTTTTGCCAACGGCTTTGCCTGCTTGAAAGTAGAAAATGTATAGTTTATGTTACTCAGTTTAAAAATGGTAAACTATTGGTGAAAGAATCAAGCAGTAGTTTTGATTTTATTTGTTAATAGCTGTTGCCTGATATTTCATCCGCGTCTATTCTTTTTATGCTTTAGCACAGGCGAAATTGAATTTATGTGATGTATAAGCAATAGGTACAAAAACATTTTAACATTGAATATGTCGAATTTTAACCAAGTCGCTACAAATCTTTTGAAAATAAGAGAATTTTTAAAATAATATTTCCTCAAGTGCCATAATCCCCCACCCTTTAAACTCCCAGCAGCTGTGCACAAAACATTCTTCCATTTTGAACACAAAAATTCTTAGTTTGTCTTTATACATCGCAAAGCGAGTGTACGACATCAAATTACCATTTTTGCGCGCGTCTGTACTTTACCGAATGAAAACTTTAATGACGTATGAACTGCGATAAGAGTGTAGTTCTTGTAACTTACCAACTATATTTTAGGAACCCTGTTTTGATTTTTGCAGCGTCTGTATTTAGGTTGGAAGATCACGCTGTGTAAGGTGCTGGGGTAACCTAAGATATAGCTTTACGATGTGTCATCATCATCATCAGCCTTTTTAAAAAGGCTTAATGCTCCCACTGCTAGGATTCAGGCCTCCACTCTAAAAGAGGGAATGGGCTGTAATCCACCACGCGGGCGTAGTGCGGGTTGGTGAATATCACGTCTTCGAATTTTTGGTTCTAGAACAAGCCGGATTCCTCACGATGTTTTCCTTCACCGTTTTGAGAGCAGTGGTGATGAAACAAATTACACGAAATAATGCGCCTGGCTAGTTGCAAATCGGTGACCTACAACTCGTAAGTCGGAGCCATTACCATTCGGCCACCATTGCTCACGGTGTGTATGTATTACACATCGTGAGCAGTGGTGTTATGGGTAATATACGAGTTTTCATACTATAAATATCAATTGGTGTTTTTATGTGCCCATTGTGTTGTTTATTCATTTAAACTTCATGCAACACAAAGGAACAAAGGCAGACTTAATGCTGTGGGCATTCTCTGCCAGTTAACCAAGGGCGACGAAGAGAAAAACATGGCAGGTGCATAAAAAAATAATAGATTATTAAGGAAATACGTGTACAAAAGCCCGGCCCGGTGAATTTATTAACCGACTTCCAAAAAAAGAGGAGGTTCTCAAGTCGTCGGATGTCGACGGCGCACACTGTTCCCGCGCGCCTTAAGGAGTTGTCAGCAACAGCTCTGCTCAGCTCAGCTCTTTCTGCTGGGTCGAAGGCTACTGAGGCCAGGGTTATCCGAAAGGGAACTCGAGCCCCGGTATGAAGGCTTGAAGGAACGGGGTGGGTTTCTTAGTCAGTAAGAGTCTGATACTATCTCCCGCTCCGCCCAAGAGCGGGGGTCTTCAATGGGTAATTTTCCCCACCCCAAAAAAAAAAACATTTTTTTACGTAAGTATGCACCATCAAAGACACTTCCGCCTAATCACCAATAAGTTCATTTTTGCTTGCACTCGAAACAAAATTTTCAAAGAGATTCTTTTTTAAGTGATCTGGCAGAAATTACAGCGATGGTACCTACGTTAAACATAGCTTGAATTTAATGGCAAAACGTGTTTATAATTTTTGGTTAGGTTAAGCGGTTCCCTCCGACTGACCATCGGCTACAGTAGGCGCGAGTTTGTGGACGACGAGCAATAGGTCACACGTCTTCCGGCTATCCGGTAAGAACCGAGCCCAATTTGACGACGCATAGTGTTTCACGTGCGCCTCAAAAAGATGCCAGCAATATCGAAATGGCTCAGCATAATCGATGTTAGCTAGGGCTGCGGGAACGTTTCAAAGAGTTACTGTGGCCCTAGAACGCAAAGCGCAACTGAAGCGGAACGTAGATGGATATTAGTCAGTAAGTCCCATTTTGCTCCACTCTTGCGCGAGGAGAAAGATGATACTTCACCACGAAAAATACGTTGGGAGCAGTAATTTGATGATACTCCACCACGAAAAATACGTTGGGAGCGGTAATTAAAAAATAAATTTGACTGACCTGTTGGTCTAGTGGTTAGTGACCCTGACTGCTATGCCGGAGGTCGTGGGTTCGATTCCCACCCATGACAAATGTTTGTGTGTGATGAGCATAATCATTTGTTCTGTGTCTGGGTGTAATTTATCTATATTTGTTATATGTATTTAAAAGTATATAAGTATGTTTATCAGTATCTAGTATCCATAACACAAGCTCTGCTTAGCTTGGGACTAGACGGCGTTGTGTGAAAGTTGTAAAAAAAAAATTGGTGATAGGTACTCCACCACGAAAAATGTGTTGTGTTAGGTTAGGATGCATACTGACTCAAAACGGCTTGCTTTAAATAAAACCAAGCCATAAATCTACCCCTACTTTAAAATCAAATTACCTATTCATCAAAACATCTCAACTTTACGATACACTATTATCTACAGATGGTTCCCCCCTCACTCTTCTTGAAGCCTTTAAATCAAGAGCACAGAATAGATAAAACAGTAATGACGGTAAAAGCTCATAAAATTCTAGACTTTTAGAAAAACAAAGGCCGGTTCTACATGCTAGAAGCTTTGGTGGATAAGTATAATATAACTAGAAGATAGTCCAATATATCTCCAAGAGTCAGTGTGGCCATTTGCCATCATATGACGACGAAGAAGACGTCCACTGATGGACAACCAAAAGCAAAAAATAGTTGGTGAATGACACGTGTCTTCGAATTTTTAGTTCTAAGACATGCCGGTTTCCTCACTATGTTTTTCTTCACCGTTTTGAGAGCAGTGGTGATTAAATAAATTGCACAAAGTAATGCGCCTGGCTGGGTTTGAACACGCGGTACAACTCGTCAGTCAAGGCCGTTACCACTCGGTCACCACTGTTCTATATTGCTGGACAAAGGTCTCCCCAAAATGCTGCTCCGTTGATCGATCCAGTAGATCTTCTTAATTATCTTAGGGTTAGTTTCCAGTCTAACTGGATGCGGCTGCATACCCGTGTTTTACATGGAGCGACTGCCTATCAGACCTTTACAACCCAGTTAAGTACTGAGCAACTTGATACTGCTTGGATAGACTGTGGGTCTGACTTTCTGGCGTCTGACCTATGTATAATCTACGAAAAATCTACGAATGATAACCGGGGCCAATGGTTTCTTGCACGTTCTTCTCCATAGCTACGCTTTGGAACGTGCAATTTAGCTTCATTTTTTTTGTTTTTGACTGACCGACTTTCCGAGGCACGGGGTGTTAGTAATGTCTTAGATCAACTTAAAAAGGTACATATGAATGAACTGATATGATGTTATATGAGTCTTAAATCTAGATTTATCTAGATCTACGGCCTAACAAACAGCTGTAAATAATTTTCTTCTTATAAAATGTACTACGTTTGACAGATCCATTAATCTATGCCAAGGCGCTCATATTTGTAGGTGCTTCACAACACAAACAGAAGCATCTTGCAATGTGGCTTCGACCTAAGTAAAACACACACAATATGTGATAGGTAGGCTGAAGCCCCCTCGAGTTGAGATGATAACATTGCGATTCAAATAAATGCGGCGATATTTTGTGGGTCTGTCATAAAGAACAGGCGTCTGGACGCCGACTCAGCGAATGAAAGGCCTGTTGAGAGGTAACGATACGGACACGATACGACGCGACTTGTACTAAAACTAAGAAGAGTTTTAGTCATACGATATTGTTAATTTATTTAGGTAAACATGCCAATTCCATTTTTTTTTCATTCAAAAAAGCACACCAATACCATTTTAAAATCCAAAAAAAAAATGGTAGTACACTGTTGCCGGGAGAATGGTTCAAACAATTGGACCTAACTTCAGATATTATTTTTTCAGCCGAAAGACGTACATTGTTGGTAAATGGGCTCTCCAAGTTTTGCCACAACGAACGCTCGTGTGCGTCTCGCATCCATCGGATTCACGCAACCTTCACAGATCATCGTCTACCTTTTCCAAGGTCTACCGTTGCTGTGTCTTCCAATACGCGGTAGACCTTTTGGCCCCATCGACCAATGCTTACGAACAATATGCTCTGCCTACTGTCACTTAAGTTTAGCGATTATTTGGGTTATGTCGGTGACGTTTTCATTCCTGATTCGATCATGCAAGGAAACTGCGAGCCGAGCGAACTTCCAATTGGGTGACTTTAAGCTTTCTGATGAAACCAAACCGTGTTAATTTGGAAAAAATAAATAGCACTATGAAATATGGAGTAAAACTCACTGTGCATTGGTAATTCAAGGACTTTTGACAGGACCGGCAATATTGGGCGCTATAGTAAATAGTAGACGACGTTTTTGGAGCTCTACTTATACACAATGATGTTACTATTGTCCAGCATCCAAAATAAGGAAAAATTCAGTCAAAAGATAGTTAAACAAAAAACAAAACGCATCTGAACAATATAATTCTCATAAGACTTAATTATGTTTTAATTTGGAATGTTAAATGATATTTATTTTGGAAATAGGTTTTATGAATACTTTTACACGTATTTTTTTTTGGTCAGTTTAGACTAGATGAGAAGGAAGATTTTGATACTTATGAACTTACAGTGAGAGTATCAATATATTTTATTAGAAAAAGAGAAAGTGTATATATTCATAAAGTTTATTTTATAAGTCTCCACAAGGCGACGAAAAAATACTCGTGCCTCGGTGTTGGTCACACACGTCATGAGACTGCGAGGAACCGGCTCGGCACGCGAACCCCCACATCTCTTAACGCCGTTAGGTCTAAAACCCCCCAATCTCCGAGATTTACAGCTACTCCACAAAGTAACTTCATTCTTTTATTGACGTTAAACGGAGCGAAAGTGACAGATAGACGTGATCGCAACCGCCATGATGGAACGCTCTTATTGTAATGTGAATTATCTCTTATATGTGGTGTGAACATTGAGGTGGGGGAAATACGACTTTTAGGAGTAACGGCTGGCTAATCTTGAGGGTGGCACTGGTTTGTGGAAGCAGTCAATAAAAATAGTTTGTGAAGTACCTATAGGTACAACATTATTTTTAGTATAAGCAAAAACCTGATTAGTTTGTTAAGAATCAGTAAATGAAGCGATTTCAATAATTTTTACACCATGTTATATTTTATCCCAAAAACATTGAAAAAACGTCACAAGTTGGACATCATCGACCCTAAGTACAACACAAGTCACGGAAGGTCATAGCGGGCATTATCAGCACACAGCCCACAGCTGGATGCGGCAGCTAAACAATCCCTTAGTCACCCAGATGGCCTGGTGACCATGTATTTGTGAGGTCAACCAGGTAACCTTACCATCTCACATTTTACATAATATCACAGGTGTATCTTGGTATACAAAAACTTTTTTTAAAATACCAAAACGGTGAAGTAGATCTCTAACAGAAGCTCAACACTGACAACAAGTACTTATCGTGTTTTCCAAGAATAGAGTTGTATACATAACACAAAAACAGCCTTTTAATTTTCCTACTGCTAGGACTCAGGCCTCCTCTCTAGGAGAAGGAAAGGACCGTAATCCACCACGCGGGCTAATTGCGGGTTGGTAGATGGCACATGTCGTCGAAGTTTTGGTTCTAAGCCAAGCCAGTTTCCTCACAATGTTTTCCTTCATTGTTTTGAGAGCAGTGGTGATGAAATAAACTTCACGCAGTTATGGACTTATAACGCTTTGCACACTCAGTTTACTTACAAGGTGTTGTTACGTCTGTCATGCTTCTGCGGTACTTCCAGCATGGTCGCTGAATCGCGCAAAGATGACTTTGATGCCAGGTGGCGCAAAAACACAGCATCACTACTAAGCAGACTGCGTGGCAGCAGCAACAGCATTCTGAAAATGATAGTTAGTAAGTTTGATAGCCCTTGGGTGTGGAACCTTACCCAGAGGACTAAGTCACTTTTAGTTATTAGTTACTAAGATAGAATTTTTAGATCAAACTAAAAAAAATCTGGTAACGAATGGACCAATATTGACTGAATAAATAAATAAATGTATTAATGCAGCAGGCAGATATATCTTTGATCTCGAGCTTTATTAACACAAAAAATAAATTACACTGAATTTCCAAAGGAACGGGTCATTACTTGGTTCTGTCAGGATGTCAATATGGTCACGTGTCAGTTGGCAGGGACGTACGTGACTAACAGTTAATAATACTTAGTCAGGGCATTAGGAAGGCGGAAGAAATGACGGTTTTTTTTTGTCATTATTTGGAAAATTTCTTCAGTAACTACGTGTTAGTCCTTCTGGTAACTAAATGTGGTTTTTACGATTAGGGTAGTTAACGATGGATTTGTAACTTTTATTTACTCAAGCATTTGCTATAGACAGATAGAAATATATACTCTTCCGTCAGCAATTTTGCCCGCAAAAAAGTCGATAAAGTCAAAAGTACGTGGTCTATCCGTACAGTTACAAAGTTTCACCAAATTTGATGAGCTGTTTAAATGTGAAGGGATAGTAAACAGACAGACAGGTGCAGTTATTCTCACATTTATAATATGCATTAATAGTAAATTAAACATGAACATAAGTATTTTAAAAGTTCAAACTATCAAATTTCCAAAGAGTTCTTGTGATGCCTACAAAAAGTTTAATATCATCTTACAAACAAGTAAAACTAATATGTATCTAATAGTAAGCAGTGACTTTGTCCGATGTACTAATTTCCACATTAGTCAACAATCGTGTCTATTAACTATAGAACTCAGGATACTGTGGTGACTTCCACGTAGCCAACTGATTAAAGAAGAAGGAATTCAACGACACTTCTATTTTAAAAAGCATTCCCTTTTTACAAACTCAATTTAAAAACAGGGAAACAATTGGGAATCGCAGAAATGTTTTATTAATTTATTTAATTACGCTCAGTACGGAAGTCAATAATTATTTATCAATAATATTTCCTGAACAGAATGGCGAATACGGGATGTTACCAAATTTAAAATTACTTTCCCGATTTTTTTTTAACAAATGTAAATTTAAAGTACGTCAGGCGTCGTATTTCAGTCTGATTTAAAATCGTTGTGCGGAATTCTGATTACTTTTAGTATTCCGTACTTGAATAATTAAAACGGAACAGTTTTAGAATAAATTTTGTTAGAAAATTTGGTTAGACTGGGAAAAACACGAGATTTCGAGCAATGAAAATATGTTATTGAATATCTGCCAACCCATGACCATGTACCACACAAAAAAAAAGTAGAGCAAAACTTAAATTGTTGGGAGCCTTAAAATCACTAAAGGCCGAGTTAACAATTTCAGATAGTAACTTAATCTGGAAATCTAGCCTGTTTTAGTATTTTTAAGTAATATTTTTCATTCAGTATAACTTATTATGAACTTCCTACGTCAACCTATACGCTGGCCATTAAACCAAGCCATTTCTAGCGTTGACCTAAAAAGTGCACTTACCTTAATATTCTTTTTTCACTACCCCACGGAACCCATCTTACGGCCCCCCTCTCACATTTCCCTTTTTATTCGTAACAACCCCCGGTCAGTGGCGTGGCATTAAATCCCAAATTACAGTCGTGATGCCAGGTTTCAGTACTTTAATAAACATTTATGTTTTTTATGTCGTCCGACTTAATTTGCCGGGTGTACATATGAGAATGGGCCGGGTGAGGTCTTATTTATTATATTAATGTATCATTCAATGGTTTTATTGGTTTAAAGAAAATTTCGTTTTTTTTTTGTATTATCTGTTTATTTATGCTTATGGTTAAAAAATGAACACACGTTGTGTTACGGGTAAAGTAACGATCAAAAGCCATTGACAGTCCGTGTCTAATAAAATAAGCTGTTGATCTTGTAGCAGCTTACAGGTATAAATATACAGGTCTTACCCCATAGGGGCCCACAGGGTCGAAGACTACTGGGGCCAAGGGTCTGCATTTGAAAGTAAAGCTCGGCCCCAGCCCCGGTATGAAAAGCAACGAAGGAACGGAGTGGGTTTTTTTGTCAGTAAAAGTCTGACACTATCTCCCGTCCGCCCAAGGGTGGAGAATGTCATCTAGATGATTTTTATTCACCGAAAAAAAAAACAACTACTCTTACCAATAAATTTTGTGTTAGTTAAGTGGCAATGAGCAGGGAATATTGTTCTCAAAACAGATAGTGAATGGGGCGAAAGGTTGTCAAATAGCCAAAAGGATTTCTGATGGATTTGATAGACATTTTGTGCCGCATCTTTGTTAAATTGAAAGTGGGCCTAACATAAAATGCTATGTAGTGATGATTTGTCTAACTACGCTTACTACAGTGAAGTTGTCACTCATAATAAATAAGTGAGCCGTATAATCAATGATTGCATCACTACTTACCATAAAAGTAATTATTCTCACACTAGAGCGAAAAGCGGAGCAAATGCAGAGAAATGGCGACGATGCACCCTTTCATTGAAACACTGACTAATTAGGTCAATAATGGCATGCGACGTTACCGCTCTTCTTGAGCGTTTGTGACATTGAATAAAGTTGAAAAAGGAACAATTTTTTCAGACTGTAATTAAAAGCTTTTGTTCTTTTTCATTTTCGGACTAGCGTGGATGTATTTTATTTATTAAATGAGTTCATAGACACACTCGAAGAGTTTTTATAAAATTTGTAATGCGATACGTTGGCATTTATTGCGCGGTCAGATGAGTGGAATTCCCTGACAAAGTCTGTGTTTCCTGATAGCTACAACAAGCAGTAAGCGTATCAAGGTTGACATCCCACCTAAACGTACAAAAAAATTTTGGAACATTTTTTTTGATGGCTGAAAATCATCCAAATGACATCCCCCACCTTTGGGCGGAACGGGAGAAAGTCTCAGAATAGAAAAATAGAATTGTGTAATTTTAGTTGGTCGGTTGGTCGTTGAATCCAACTCGGCTGGGCAGCGTACGGGAAGCTATACACACCATAGCTATATACCACAGTGTCTCAAGACAAAAGTCTATGGCCAGTACATGTTGTGATGCGAGACGCACAGGATCGTTCATTGTGGCGACACTTGGGGGAGGCCTAAGTCCAACAGTGCACGTATATCAACTGAAATGATAAGTTGGTCTTGTGAAAGTACAATTCAATTTTGTCTTTAAACTTATCAACCGTCAGTGATCTAGTTATCTTCCTCCCACTTTATTTATCGTCCGTCAGCCCATCATGATCTCATCAAAAACTCGCTGTGAATCCATTTGGAAGCAAACAAGTGAAACGGTGTTGATCGCTGGTTTCGTTAGCTTTCTCATTCACAGAATAGATAGGTACAGAAGGTGAATTCTGTTCGATTGAGAACAGGCGCACATATATACGTAAACGCGTTTGTCCAGTGATCTCCAATAGTATCGGTCGCGAAAGAGCTGACACTCGCTGAACGTGAAAAGTGTTGGTGTTTGTGTGAATTTTGGAAGAAATGGATCTTCTGTATTCATTTATAATGTGCCTCATTGGCCAGCCGAAATAAAATTTGAATAATAGACCCGGCCAGGGAGGGAAAAAAATCTGAAATTCAAATGCACTCCGGGACACGAGTGTCGGTACATTTGACTAGAAAAAAAAAATCGCATAAATATTACGTGTCCACGGGGAGTGGAAATGTGTTTTTGTATGAAATTGATACTGATTAAATTGGGCGTCCAACGCTATCGATGTCGCTGAGGTACGAGTTTTTGATTTCGTCCGTTTTCCCTTCGTGTTTCCGATTGTTTTTTTTTTTTTGTTTTATTACTATTTTATTGGATGTTTTTATTGTGTAGGAGGAATTGTGAGTTTACGGTATTTAAGTACTTACTGGTCATCATAATTGAGTTCTTTTTTATTTTAATTAGATCTAACTAGTTTATCGCTATTACTATTACTGTTTGCCGTAAATAAACACTTATTCTTTCTTTCTTTTCTTCTTTCTACTAAGCCAGATCCCTAACTATTAGTCGCTTCAAAAGCGACCGGCGGCCATGCTGAACGCCTGCCAGAAGGTCATGGCAATACGGATGGTGCGGGGATACCGCACGATTTCCCGCGAAGCGGTGAGCCTTCTGGCTGGTCTACCACCGTGAGATCTGGAGGCAACAGTCCTTGCACACGTGCACGATATGCACTTGGAGATGCAAGTGGGGTGAAAGGTCACGGCATGGCAGACAGAGCTCCGGCGGGATCTCATGGTGAAATGGCGTCAACGACTATCGCAACCCGATGCTGGGCACGCCACAACTATGGCGGTAAGTCTCCTTTTTGAGGCGTGGCTGGAAAGACCTTACGGCGTCCTTACCTTCCGTATGATGCAGCTCCTCATCGGACATGGCACGTTCGGGAAATTCCTGCTTCGGATTCGTGCGGAAGTGACGCCCGGGTGTCGCTACTGAGCGGAATGCCCAGAGGACACGATGGAGCACACAGTCGAGGTGTGCCCTGCTTGGGCGTAGCATCGCCGTGCCCTCATGAGGGTGATCGGCAGCGGAGACCTCTCGGCAGCGAGAAGGAGTGGCAGGCGGTCGCCGACTGGGGCCAGGGTTATCCGAAAGGGAGCTCGAACCCCGGTATGAAGGCTAAAAGGAACAGGGTGGATTTTTAGTCAGTAAGAGTCTGACAAATATAATGTTAGGCAAGCTGCACACTACATGGCAAAACGGGTCTTTTATTTTATTTTTTTACGAGTCTACGATCGTCAAAATACAGTCGGAATCATCGGCTTAATGAACTTTCAGAAGCATAAAGGGGTTTTGATATATTATATTGGTCCAAGTCCATCTAAGGATTGACCGGTATTTATTGTTCGATTTTGTTTAGTTAACCTTCCTCACCCTACCCATCTTACTTTAACTCCCAATCTTATTTAAGATCCTATGTCCCCCAGCTGGAGCAGAGAGCGTTGACAGTAGACTGGTCTTGAGCTTTACGGTCCACCACGCTCTATCTCAATCCCATGGCCGTCACAACACGATACGTCGCCTGTTTTGCCGAGGACGACCACGCTACCTTTTCCTTTGAAGATTCCAGTCCAATTCCTTTGTAGTTATGTGAACAAAATCCCTCTTAAGCATGTGACAACTCCATCTACACTTACGATGTTTGATCTGATGGTCGATCGGGCTTTCCGTCCCCACCCTCTCCATTTTAGGGCATTGAAATACATAGTATCCAAAAATTATTATAAATATATGTACTTCTCTAAGATTATTTGCACGCGTGTGCTAACGTAGTTATATTGATTAAATCAATTAATATACAATCATCTTTATTTGTGTATCATTGAGGGCGATTGGTGATTGACCTAGAAGCTGTAATTACTGTTCGAATTAAAGTACGTATTTGGTACATAAAAGAAGAGTTTAACAAAGACCTTCAAATAAAAGAGTTTGTTTGTAAAATTACAAGTAGTTTTATGATTTGATTAGCTTCTGCTAGTATCCACAACCTCGCGGATGTGTGAATTTATTCTGTAATCAATGTAATCACCCTATGTTCGTCTCCCATGTCTAATAGAATCGAATAAAATAAACTTTATTGTACACACAATGGTGGACTTATCATTCATAGCGATATCTACCAGACAACCCTCTAGATGAACTATAAGAACCTAAACTAAAAAACGAGGTAGTCTGCGATGTACGCTACCAAATACTAAAATTTTACATTTAAAATGATACATCTGAGATATAAATATACATATTTAAAAAGAAAAACCTAAAAAACGTTCAATGATGGAAAAAACTAAATTAAGTAGAACCAGAATAGTATTATATAGAAACATAACCCAGCGACTAGACTTGCATATTTTATTTATGTACTAAATAAAATTCATCAAAATCTGAAAATAAGCTGCAAATTCACGCGTCCGCTTTGAACGTTGTATTTACCGTGATAGAACACATCTGGACGGTGTAATATTCCATACATAAAATCCCCACTACTATACTATAGTTTAGTCACTATCTTTGTTTTTTTTTATAATTATTGAAAGTTTAAAATCGGCTCTGAGACACTATTACAAACAGATTAATATAGAGATAGGTAGGGTTACTTTTGTGTTAGGTCCTGTGCCTCATCATGTCCCAGTCGGATAGCTGTCCCATTGGAATATGATAGTAAAAGAAAAGAGAGAAAAAAAATGTTTATTGATACCAAACATAAGCATTCACAATATTATAAGTCCAATATAACACAGGTACAGTAATCGCAGAAGTTGCAGTTACTGGTTCCCAAACTAAGTTTTCACTTGTATTTTGGGTATGCGGAACAGAGAGTAAAGTCCCGCAAACCTCCGTTGAAAAGGGAGGATCCTCCGACCAGACAGGTGTTATAGTTTGGTGGGCTACTGCCCGATAGATGATTTCGGGCTGTCGTATATGTTCAAATCGCGCGGAGAACTTCGTTTGCGAGATGCAGGATTTCGAACTTTCTTCGTAGTTCTTATGTGGCGCCATAGATGTCGCTACAAATCCACAAGGCACATCTGAGGACCTTTTCAATGCGAGGAACTTTTCGTACCCTTAGCCCTTGTGTTTGCGCACACTTTTATTGTTCATTTTAATATCTCCCGCGGCTAATGTGTTAATTTTGCTAACATGGGTGAAATTTGGCCGGGAGGTATATTGAAATGTATAAATAAATAATAGCAACCAACTACAATTATAAAATAACAAATTAAATATTCAATATCAAAAGAAGCTTGATTCACAAAAGACTTCGATTGACGACAAAAAAATCTGAGCAGGTTTTAATTAAACCCTTATTGATGACACAAACAAGAAAGAAACCGAAAGTTAGCTTCACGCCACAAGCGAAATTGCAAAAACCCATTTAAACTTGCTAGGTAATAAACGCTATAAACATATACGCTCCAGTTTTTGCTTTTGTTATTCCGATGTGTGATGCCGATCTTCTCTGGAGCGGTAACGGGCTCCGATTTACGTGTCTTTTAAATCCAAGCAGTAATTTCACTTACTGTAAATTACTTCTTCAAATGTACAGCTCAGCTTGAGAGTACAGGGTGTAACAGCTCCGACTAATGAAGTCGTGGGATCAGACCCTGTCAGGTGCATTACTTTTTGCAATTTATTTCAATATTGCATGACTTGATTCCGTCATCTCATTTCTACCATCGGACAAAACGACGCACGGCGAGTATCCACCCTTACGTTGTTGAAATATCTACGGTCCGGAGTAAGCGTTTCGCCTCGTCATTTATTCCGCGTACTTCGAGAAACTGGAACAGTTTGCCTGCTGCGGTCTTTCCGTCTGATTATAATTTAGGTGTATTCAAGGCTAGAGTGAATAGGCTTTTAATAAACTAGTGCGCCTCGCCATCAACGATTGCATTACTGCTTACCATCAGGTTATAACAGATTTAAAAAAAAAACTACTTTTATAATGGTGAAGCAAAAAATCGTGAGGAAACCGGTATGTTTTAGAATCAAAACTTTGCAAACATGTGATATCTACCTATCTGCACTGAGCCCACGTAGTGGATTTCGGCCCATTCCCTTTTCGAAGGCCTGAGACTTAGCAGTGGTTAATCTAACGAAAACATGGGTCACCCCCTAACCTTCACTTTTGCGTGGTATATTGATGCTCATTTCGTCTCGCTGAAAGAAGACCTGTGTCCTAGCATTGAGACCGTTATAGACTGATTACGCTATGAAGTAGACCTTCTGTTTCTATCTCTTTTCAGTTGACGAGGTTGCAAATCATCGCTCGGGGATGTTCGGTTGCCTTCGTTTAATTTACCGTTCGCTATTTACGTTCAACTGGTGTTTAACGACGTTTTTAAAGGGTTAGCTATCAAGTATTGGTAATTGAGTCGTCTGGCTTCATTTACCGTTTGTTGTAAATAACTCTGAAAGGTCGAATGGGTTTTGTATTACGTTCGGGTCATTTTGCTTCTTGAATCTTTTATTTTATGTTTGTAAGGGTTCATTGACTTTCGTTAAGTTTTTGTCGCTTTTTATTGAGTAGAATAATGGCTTTTAGATTATGATGTTTGGTGCCCTATTTAAATGATAATTTTGAAGCTGACTTGAATTTGTAGTTGTTTTGATAAAATCAAGAAATTACCTGTCCACGGGTGTGCTGCCCACAAAAGTGAAACCCGGGGCCGTGTAAGGAAAGCAAAGAAGGTACAAGAGTGGTTTTTTAGTCAGTAAAAGTCTGACACGGCCTCACGCTCCGTTCAAAGGCGGGTGATGTCATTGGATGATTTTCCCACTTAAAAAAAACCTGTTTATGTAGTTTTTGTAGGTCCAGAATTATATTTACCTATTAGTGACATAGACAACATGAAGCATGAGGAATTTTACGGCTGAAATGATATTGATGATTATATTTATTTATTTATTATATTCTTTATTGTACACCGCATGAACAAAAAAGATACAGGACAAACATTATTCAAAATAAGTGGACAATGGGCGGCCTTATCGCACAGGGCGATCTGTTACAGACAACCTTTGGATGGACTAAAATAGAGGAGAAAGATACTAGGCTGTCAGTGTACATTCGAAATACATACACACAGTATATGTGTACATATACTAAAATAAGGCTATAATATTGTCGTCTTGGCGCATACACTGCATGGGGCGCTCTCGGCCAGCAGTCTGACAGTGATCATCACAGCGTGCAGACATTGAAGGTTGGGCACGCCACAATCATGGCGGTAAGTCCCCTCTTTGAGGCGTGGCTGGAAAGGCCTCACGGCGTCCTTACCTTCCGCATGACGCAGGTCCTCACCGGACATGGTTCGTTCGGGAGTTTCCTACACCGGATTCATGCGGAAGTGACGCCCGGGTGTCGCCACTGTGCGGAACGCCCGGAGGACACGGTGGAGCACACAGTCGAGGTGTGCCCTGCTTGGGCGGAGCATCGCCGTGCCCTCGTGGGGGCGATCGGCGGCGGAGACCTCTCGCGCCGGGCCTTGGTGGAGGCCATGGTCCGGAGCGAGGAGGAGTGGCAGGCGGTCGCCGACTTTTGCGAAGCAGTAATGCTTGCAAAGGAGGAGGCCGAACGCATCAGGCAACGGCGTTATCGCCGCCGCCGTCGCCGGGATTCTGATCCCGATTTCCGGCCAACGTAGACGCGGGCTTGCGGACAGTGAGCAATGGGTAGCTCGCTGTCCGGCCGTCCGGTAACCGTCCGGACCAAGCCCAAGTCGTCGACGGCGCGCACTGTTCCCGCGCGCCTCAAGGAGTTGTCAGCAACAGCAGGGACCCAGCCGGGTCGAAGCCTACTGGGGCCAGGGTTATCCGAAAGGGCGCTCGAGCCCCGGTATGAAGGCTAGAAGGAACGGGGTGGGTCTTTTAGTCAGTAAGAGTCTGACACTATCTCCCGCTCCGCCCAAGGGCGGGGGATGTCAATGCATGATTTTTCCCACCATAAAAAAAAAAAAAAAAAAAAAAAGACATTGAAGGTAGTAGGGGGATGGTAGTAGGAGTATTCTGTTATAGCGGAGCCGAAAATATATATTATTAAACGTGGAATTATAAAACTAGAGAATAAAAAAAAACTTTGCCACTGATGATGAGATACTGTTTTAATAACTTGAGCGGTATGAGTTTGAGTAAGCGAAAATTAATTAAACTTACGACAGATATTGATCAATAATAAAATCTAGAACGAGCTTACTAAAACTAGGTTATTGAAATCCTAGCTAAGTGACTAAATAAGTAAGCGAGCGACTACAAATAAAATTGAGGTTTGACATAACGACCTACTAAAAAGTTCACTTTAAGAAAGGTTTTCACTATTGTCTAATTATCTAGTCGCCGGCAGATTCATGATTTAGAACTGGGTGAAATAGGTTAGGTTAGGTTAGAACTGTGACTAACCGCGCCACATACAATTTATTACTGCGCGGTTACTAAAATTGATGTTGGTAAAATAAACTAGAAACAAAACCGTTTCCTACTCACTCCCAGGTTTAAGCACACATAAAACACAGTTGAAGGACATCAGCGAACGAATGACGATACAATGTTACATCTTACAATTTTAATGAGCAACTAAAATGTTTGTCGTGTTGCTAGTTCCGTGGATAACGTGTTGCAGGTTGTGATTCGATTAAGAGTTTTCATAATAATCCTATATCGATAGTACCGTCTAGAAAAGTAAAATATGATAATAATCGTATAGACATCCATACGTACAAAGGGTTTTGGGAACATATCCATTATGCGTAGCTATGGAGTAGAATGCCAGAGTTTGTTTCCTTATAGCTACCATACCACCTAAGGGTCTTCGAGTTAAGAGTGAATGGGTTACAGGCTTAAAATCAAAACAGTGGAATATAGGCGGAATATAGGTGACTCGCTTCTAGTGCTTGGACTATTGAAACAAGCCTTTATTCACTGAATCGCAATCGGCGAGTGGCATAAATGGGCGTGTCGGGCGTGTTACGCAATAACATATTTTTTTTGTTGTTTGAAATGGGATAAAGGTTACCAAGATACCTTCGTGTGCTTTTATGTGTATTTGTTTCTTATGATATTTCGAATTTCACTTATTATTTCGGTCGCCATTTCGCGAAACGAGATAGAAAGAGCTGTTTTTCGTAGATGTTCGGCGGTTAACCGATTTCGCTTTCGCTCATTTTTCTGTCCGTGCCTATCAGAAACTGTAGGTTTGCGACTGTGATGACTCTGATCATAGATTGTAAGTTTCAGTGCATGTAGTTCTGCACAGAGTTCAAGTTTTCTGATTGCCATGTTAGCGCGTAACATATCTTCCCTTATAATAAGTAATGCTTCTAGGCAATCGCGCCTACCAAAGCTTACAAAAAAGAAAAACAAATCTTTACTGTTTTCTAGATACTCCTGATTTCCGCCTTTTACCGCGGCACAGTTTTCAAGCTTGTGTGAGATTGCATTAAGCACAGACGTCCAGCTATTCGGAGCTGCGGTTTTACTCCCCCTCCCCCCAACTCCTCCAGTTTTTACTAGCAAACGTCCAAACAGTTACAAAATAATAATACATTTGTTGCTTTGTGTGATTTAGTTAAGGAAATATATGTGATAAGCTTAGTAGGAGAATAGTTTTTTTTTTTTAATTTGTATTTTTATATTTTATTAGTAAGTGATAATGTGGTCGTTGAAGCATGCTAGCTTAGAAATAATCTATTCACTCTTGACTTAAAGCATCCAAGTTTTAGCTATCAGGAAACACAGTCTCCGGCAGGGAATCCCACTCCTTTGCTGTTTATATGTGTGTGTATGACTGTGGAAAACGATCAATTGACCAAGAAGGCCCTTCGACACCCGCTGCGATTGGGGTGGTCTTAGCTCCTGACCAGACAACACATTTATTAGAATAACTAAAGAGTCTCTACTTCTGCACTTTAGAGGATCTGAAAAACGCCACCAACGCCATTTATTTATTTGTTTATCCTCGCATCGGAATGCCTTACAGCAATTTTACTAATTGAGCACATTAAGTTCAGAATCTGCCACTTTCTAACGTCATGAGCGCAGTGGAGTAGTAGTCATCAAAGAGTAACATACGTTGGCCATACATAAACATGGTCACCACTATATTATGACTATGCGCTTAACTTTTCAAAAGTAAGTATCCTATAACTCTAGCCAGTATTTAACCAGTCGGTTTAAACCTAAACCTTATGTTTGCGGTTATTCGCAGATACTGTCGTTAATGACCCACAAATTTAACCAGTGCGACAATTATAACTGTTCAACTGCAGTGTCGCCGTTAACTTTGTCGCTTACTGTCCTGCACGATGTGTGTTTACTGTTTAGTTATCTTGTTATATTGTGTTGTTAAATTATTGTACCTGCATTAATAAAATCAAGCCAGTTTAGTATGTAGTGCCAGCCATACACGATCCTACCTATTGTCCAATTGGTTGGACGCTACAGGTTTTATCCAATCTGTAGTTCCGTTTGTGGGGGTGAATTGGTATGACTCATACCAATCCACTCCCACACATGATCAAACCTGTAGCGTCAAACCGAATGAATGATAGGTAGGATGGTGTGTGGCCGGCATAAGCCACCTCAGCTGGAGACGCCCGACACGAGTCGTAGGACGATTTTCGGTCATCATAGGCGCGGGTTTGCAGACGGCGAATAATGGGTAGCTCGTCTTCCGGCCGTATCATAAGGGTCAAGCTCTTATTTGTGCCTCAAAGAAGAGCAAAATTGACACGGTTTAAGTTAGGGTAGGCTGCAGATTATTCAAAAGAGTTACTGTAGCCCTCGCAAAAAGGGCGACTGAACGAACACTGTGAGTTTTAGTCTGTAAAAGTCTGACAATCCCTCCCATTCGCACCGGAAGAGTGTCGTTTGATGATTTACCACGTAAAAAAAACATGGTATGTAGCGGAGTATAAAATCCATAAATATGAGAAGTTGTACAGTCGCATGTCTCTTACGAAAAAAAAAAAATTCGAGACCTTCATAATATTCCGTACAAATCATAGATCATAGTAACTTCAAAATATGAAAGATATAAATTGCACTACCCATTTTTATCGCACAAATAAGTTTCTGTAACGCAATAATCCATTTTTTCCCGACTGGCAACACCAACCGATCCTACCTACTGCCAACATAACTACAAAACTGATATGTAATCGAATTAAAGTCTGCCGTTCTGGCTGAATGCTGGTGTGGAATCAATTGTCTGCCAGTGGTGATCAGAATCGATTGAATCGATTCGACAGCCGATATGCGAATGAGTAATCGTTTCATGGGTTTTTTACTGTAATACTGCCAATCATGGAATATGAATTGATTTATGGTGAGTGATATCAGTTTCATGATGTCGTTATGTTACTTTTTGACTGAATTTTTTTTTAATATAAGTTAGCCAACTTCGATGTATACACTTTTTTTTGGTGCGAATCAGATTTGCGGACGATTGGTTGCTTGATATCGATTTTTTAATCTAAAGTGAATTGAAATATTCAGCATTCATCATCCTTTTAGCCGAAGGACGTCCACTGTCGGACATAATATATGGCTCCCCCAAGTGTAAACCACAATGACTGGTTGCATCCTCACAATGTGCATCTCGCATCCATCGTGCTCCCACGACCCTCACCAGGGTGTCAGCTTCTTGTGGGAGGCCTTCCATCGCTGCGTCTTCCGGTACGTAATCGCCAATCTAGAACCTTTCGGCTCGATCAGCTATAGAAAAATTCAAAAAAAGGGTGAAAAAACACTATCTTTCTATTTCGTCATAGTTGCTTATTAGTATGTATTTATAATTATTTATTATATATATGGTTAGTATATTTTTTTTTTGCGATATTTATTCTATTATATGTATGTTTACATTTATGATAGTACATATATACATATTTATATGGTAGGTATATTCTTATAATAATTGTTTTGTTTGTTTCTTTTTCCTTTCACTAAGAAGAGAAGAGAAGTAGACACCGTGTGTAAAACACGGTGTCTACTTCTCTTTTTTTCCAATTCTCCTTTCGCGGGTATGCTGGAAGAGATTTCGTTAGAAATAAGCATTACCTATGTACCTATTTTTCTGTTTCTGTCTTCTTTTCTTATATAAGTTAAGTGTGTACATGAATTGCTAAATAAATAAATAAAAATTATTACCAACTTTTTATGATTTAATTGACCCCAAAATTCACAAATACAAATAAACTATTAATACGGTTAGCCCAGAGGTTGAGTGATTGACTGGTACGTGGGCTCAATCCGTACAAGCGATAAATATTTACTTGTAATATGTGATACATGTTTCGGGTCTGGATGTCTTGTGTATATACGAGTTTACATGTATGTGAACGAACTCGCGTCATTTCTAGTACAGGGCAAAATTAAAACAAAAAATGGATTGCTTAATTTTAATACCAACTGTAAAATCATTTTCAACCTAAAATAACTCGTTTTAGTTGCTGTCACACGACTGACACTAGTGCGCTATCAACGTCAGCATCGCGCTGAGCGAGCGGTCTCCGCGCTGACGTGGTGACGCCGCGTGTTGATGCGGCGGTCAGCAGGTGCTGAGAGAAATAAATGCATACTGGCTCTGACAGCTTAATGTCTGTGCAAATAAATTAGGGAATTGAATATAGCGCTAACAGTAATAGTAATTGGTAAAATAATAATAAATATTCCACAACTATCACACAACGCCGTCTAGTCCCAAGCTAAGCAGAGCTTGTGTTATGGGTATTAGACAACTGATAAACATACTTATATATTTCTAAATACATGCATATTATGGATAAATTACACCTAGACACAGAACAGATGATTATGCTCATCACATGAACATTTGTCCCGGGTGGAAATCGAACCCACGACCTCCGGCATAGCAGTCAGGGCCACTAACCACTAGACCAACAGGTCAGTCGAATAATGTCAACCATAAATTCGAAGATATGTGACATTCACCAACACGCACTGGACCCGCGTGGTGGATTACGGTCCATTCTTTCTCCTAGGGAGGAGGCCTAAGTCCCAGCAGTGGGAACATTAAAAGTTGATGATGAAAAATGATAAAGAATACTGCGATACTGTTAGATTGTCAGTTTATCTACACTTTGCCCTAGGGTAAAATACTATTGTTTTTAATATTACGGAAGTTTCATACGACTCTCATAAACTGTAGACTTTACTACGCTTAATTACTGAGTACTAGCTAACAACAGTGTTAATTAAGTAGGAAACGTGTTAATTAAGGAAATGTACACTTATATAATTTAAATAGGCATACATTTAGAGTTATACGTTTAAACTAATGTGTTGGTTTAGTGATTGCGAACATACACCCGTAAGTTATGGGATTCGATTCTGCGATCAGGCAAATAAATGAAACCCTAAAAATCAAAAAGGGAATATTAAAAAGCAATTTTTAGTTTACAAGTTAGTTTAGTTTGTTAAGCTTCGTGCTATCATATTTAGATGTAAAACTTTCTTTACTGAATTTATTCTGAACTTACTAACCATATGGTCCCACAAAAGCTTTACTAGGCTAAGTTAAACTTTGTGGTTTTAAGCATAATATATAATCTGGGTATACTCTACGATTTTGAACTTAAAATCTTAGATACGTGACATTGTGTAATCTGAGTTTTTTCAGTCGAAATCCAGAGTACGGGTTTGTGCCCAGTTGTTAAGCTTAGGGTAGCCGCAAACGAGCTACCGACCACAACCACAAAACGTTGCCACCAGCATATTTATTATGGGTTTCATACATTTTCTATGGACTCGCCGTACACGGTTGACGCCAGAAGCCGCCACACGCAACAAAAAGCCACTGATTGCTTCTTGTGGCCCGCTCTGGCCACTAAACACCAAAACGCTGTCACAAGCCACTCTCGCTTTTAAACCTTCTTCGACAGAGTCCATTATACTAATGCGTACATGGGTTAAAACAAGTAACAGCCTTGAGTTGCTTGTGGCCGCTTCTAGCTTCTCGTGGCTGCGTTTGTGACTGTAGCATGTGACCCATGTAGGGCTACACTTATTCCTATTACATAAAACTTACATAGACCATTTAAGTCAAATATAGGTGAACTAGGTCGTTGTGGCGACGCTTGGGGGAGGCCTATGTCCAACAGTGGACGTCTTTCGGCTGATATGATGATGATGATGATGATAGGTGAACTAAGATTTACCTGACCTAACCTTCCGAGAAATATCATCAGCCTTTTAATGTTCCTGCTGGGACTCAGGCCTCTTCTCGAGCAGAGGGAAGTATAGACTTTTATAGAGATAGATTTTTAATTATAGCACTACTGAGGGACTCTAATAATATTCCAGCGATCAATAATCGTAGTTGTGTTTCTAATTCAAAGAAGTAATTAATTCTTCATCAACTCGGTAATCTGGAAACACACCAGTTTCGTACCTTATAATTATTATACTACAAACTAGTAACTAACATAAACAAAGTAAAGCAACTACTATCGATACAATACATATTTATACATATACGATAAATAATAATAACTGATATAGGTGTTGAATTTCAGCATGAAAGTAACTCAGACCGTCACTTAGTGTCACTTAGTCAGATAATGGTTAATTGAATCTACAACAATATTATAAAGAGGTAAAGTTTTTTTTTAAGTTTTTTTTTGTTTGTAAGATGTTATCTCTGAAAAATCTTCAGCAATTTTTTTTAGCTACAGAACCAGTATTAAAGTTAAGTTAAGTTCTGTTGCTAAAATTTTTTCGCCGATAGAAGGCTGCTTTATTTCGGAGTGACAAAGGCTATATTTTATGTAGGCGAGCGAAGCAGCGGGCAAAAGCTAATTAATAAATAGATTATTAGAGCAAGCGAAATTGCTGTAATCAAATAAGTGGCTGTAGTCTAGGTAAATTACTCACAGAACAGATAGACGATGCCACCGAAAGGTTCTGGAGTGGTGGCCACGCACCGGAAGACTTTGCGTTGGAAGATCTCTCCGAACGTGGACCGATGACCTTATGATAGTAGCAGGAATTCGATAGATGCAAGACGTACAGGACCGGTCACTGTGGCGATACATGACAGATGCCTATGTCAAGCAGTGAACGCGTATCGGCTGAAACGATGATGATGACAAAATAAACATTATTTTACATTATGGCTTTTATCAACAGAGTAAATAATTTTTATACTAATGAGAGATAGTAGGTTTACCAGTTGACTTTCAAGAAAAATAAGAAAATAACTTGACAACAGAGTCTGTTTCCCGATAGCTACAAATTAGGGGTATTTAAGTCAAGAGTGAATAGGTTACTTCTAGGCAATCGTGCTATATTGTCGGCCACATAATAGCTTACCATCAGGTGAGAAAGTGGTCAACCGCGAGCCTATCAATAAAAAACTTAAATATTTCACGGAAAACCGTAATGTTTCGTAGCACACAGAAGATCCGTAGCTCCGTAGCACGTAACCGCGTAGCAACATGCTACGGCGTAGCAACGTGTGTTTGTAAGGATGTTGATTTTCCGCGCTTGAAATTATGGAAGATATTATCGCTATACATTTACTTGTAAATTAATAATGGCGTTAACAGTAAGGAAGTGTTTCCTTTACAACTATTCCGTATAATGTATGCTTGCCTACTAATATGAATAATATTAAGATCACAATAGTACTTATGTATCAGTATATTTAATAATAAATAATGAAAATTATCTGTTAATAGTTTGTGTTGGTCCAAAGCATAATTTTATTGCAATGGTATTTTGCATGCTTCAGTTAAAGTATTTAGTAGGGATCAAAAAACTTGACAACGACATGTACGTAACCTGTTTATTCATACCTATTGTCTGCGCAAATAAAAATCTTTTTTATGTTCAAAATCAAAATCAAAAATATTTATTTTAAATAGACTATTTGCACTTTTGAATAGCCAACTGTCGGTCAGTCCATGAAAAATGAAGCTAAATTGCGCGTTCCAAACCGTAGACCTCTATGGAGAAGAACGTGCAAGAAACTCTATGGACACTTTCTGTTTTATTACTGTGAATGTAGGGACTATGTGGATAACCTTTTTCCTTTGTGTATTTTAACATGATGTCTGGCAGTTTTGAGTATTTGATGCAGTCTACCCAAATATCCTTTCTTTGGTCCTAAGTTTGAGCTACACGAATACTGCCAAATGCTTGCATTGACTGGACAGGTCCACTCAAATCTGTGTGAAAATTCATATTAAATTCATCATATTCCTCAAAAGACCATCTGAGACGCTAATCTGCATGGTTCTCATATGATTTGACCATTATATGTTCTTTACTGTATGGACTTTAAAAGAAACTTTGGCCCCTGAGTTTGTTTCGGTGTTTCTCCTCTAGTTTAAACTGACTGAAAACAAAATTAACGTGTAAAAGTGTTTTTTTTAACTTTAAACTTATTTGCCAAATAAAGATCATTTATCATATTTTACTTTTTAAAATCAGATTATAAGTTTCATATAATCTTGCTTACATATTTCTTGTTGCTTCTTTATGTGAGCACAATGTAGATGATAAAATAAAAAATATTTAGAAGATAGAAATTGAATTAATTTTTTATTCTATTCTATCTCCAAAATAAGGAACTGTGGCATCCAGTCTATATTTCTTATCACAAAAACTAATGTTACCTTTAACGTAATTGCCACATATAATTATCTCCTTATACAAATAACTAACAACCAACAATGTACATAATTTAGCCCACAATACCGTATGTTGTACAAATTCCATCGTTCATCATAGACGACGTCGCGGTCTGGTTATTGCGCTGTATCGCGCTATGTTATGCTACGTTGTGCTGTGTTGCGCTATATTGCTGCCGGCACTCATCGTGCGGTCGTGAAGAATGTCAACTTGATAGTTTATGTTATAGCGGGAAATATTTTAGGTTTACGTTAGCTTAGTATGTTTGTAATTATTTGGACTTTAGTTCCAAATATTTACTTATATTTATGTATTAAATAAATCTGTCTAAGCAATAAATTGTTCTTGTAATATTTTGAAACTTTGCAAAAATTTACCAATCTTGTGTATGTCTTGTTCTATATCTTTTTTTTTATTGAAAGACATCCAGCTTTTTGAATTATTTGGGCATCGTCCTGACATTTTTTTTTGTTATTATTGATAAAGCGCAGGCCACACCGGCAGCTAGCGGGCGGGCGGGCTAGGCGGGCGAACATCGTTTCACCTCTTGACATACTTCGGTTCACACCGCGAGCTACCGACGAACCTAACGAGCTAAGCTAACGAAATATCCGACGATTCCAGCGAAGCTACTCGTTCACCTCGTTGGCGCGCCCGCGCTTCGCTAGCTTAGCTCGCCCGCCAGCCCGCTCGCCCGGTTCGTTCGCCCGTCCTCCCCGTTTCGAGTAGACTAGTCGACGCTCGTCTTTCGAATAGCGGTGTAGTGTTTAGTTTGGGAACGATGAATATGTCATATATCGACGAAAGTTCTGTTGATGACTTAACTACAAATACTACGCCCGCTTCGCCCGCTTAGCCCGCTCCGCTCATCGCTCGTCTTTCCGTAGTTTTCGGTGTGAACCCCATAGTTTAGTTCGCCAATATTTCGCTTAGTTTGTTTAGTTTCCTTCGTTCGCTTCGCCCGCCCGCCCGCTAGCTGGCGGTGTGGCCTGCGCTTAACCCAGCCACCACGTGCCACGTGCCTATCATGTTTATTAAAACACGATAGACTAAGTATGACAGTTAATAATTTGATAGTTTTCTGTTAAAAAAATAGTAATTATTAAAAAACCTGATAATTTTTTAATCGTCTGGATTGACAGTATTACAAACATAAAGAAAAAATGCAGCTTTACAGTGAACAGTAAAGGATATCAAAATATTGACATCATAAAAAATTATAAATCAATTGTTGTTCGTTAGTTTTACCAAAAATCAAAAATGGATTGACCAATTTGAATATTATTATTTTTTTATGTGGATTAATTTAAAAGAGAAAAAATGTAAAAGTGAAAAAAGCGATGTGAAGGAGTACTTTGACGCCTGAGCGTACTTTGTCATTTTGTATTATTTATTTATAATATAGTTAGATTTTAGTATAAATAGTTTATTTACTATTTAAGTTTTCTTTATGTACATATGTATTTACTGAATATGTAATTTAAAATGGGTTTTGTATAGAAATACCTTCTTAATGTTTAGAATTTATTGTTGAAAACATACAATTTGATGTGAAAAATCCGCCATTTTAATATTGGCCCAGTGTCACTCTCATATTAAAACAATTTATTTTTATTAAAACAATTCAATCCTCTCAAGCCAAAATGCAACAAGCCATTTAGGCTTCTGGGCAAGCTGAGGAAATCAACATATGAACATTCGCCGTGCCCTCGTGGGGGTGATCGGCGGCGGAGACCTCTCGCGCCGGGCCTTAGTCGAGGCCATGGTCCGGAGCGAGGAGGAGTGGCAGGCGGTCGCCGACTTCTGCGAAGCAGTAATACTCGCTAAGGAGGAGGCCGACCGCATCAGGCAACGGCGCTCTCGCCGCCGCCGGGATTCCGATCCCAATTTCCAGCCACCGTAGGCGCGGGCTTGCGGACAGTGAGCAATGGGTAGCTCGCTGTCCGGCCATCCGGTAACTGTCCGGACCAAGCCCAAGTCGTTGACGGCGCGCGCTGTTCCCGCGCGCCTCAAGGAGTTGTCAGCAACAGCAGGGACCCAGCCGGGTCGAAGCCTACTGGGGCCAGGGTTATCCAAAAGGGCGCTCGAGCCCCGGTATGAAGGCTTGAAGGAACGGGATGGGTTTTTTAGTCAGTAAGAGTCTGACACTATCTCCCGCTCCGCCCAAGAGCGGGGGTTGTCATAAGATGATTTTTCCCATCGAAAAAAAAAAAAAAAACATATGAACATACATTATAGGTACACTCTCTTGATACCAAACCCTCCTCCTCCTCTAGCGCAGTCGAGTAAACAACAAAATGACTTTAGCGTCTGATTTTAAATCTAAGTTTAATTTCAGTAGTTTTACTATTGAATACAAGTTGTAAATATATTTAGTTCTTGTAGAATTCTCTATTATTATATTTGGGATAGCTTTCAAGGTTTCAGACAAACTAATATTAGATTATTCTTTTGTTTGATTTAAAACTCTTCAAAAGGGAAAGTTATAATAGCCAATTTTAAAGTTGACACGAAACAATAGTTTTTCTCTGTAAAGTGCTGAACTAAAAATTATAAGATATTAACTTTGAAAATATGATATGCTTTGATACTAAAGCAATATTATTATTTTATTTTATATCTATTCTTAATATATACGAGTATTAAATTTTTCCTATATTAATTTGACCCTGAAATATTGCTAACATTTTTAACAAATCGATATTTTTATAGTATAAAAACATTGTTGTATTCCGCATCTGTCTGTATATAATTCCTTTTAAACGTTCATTTATACAAGTACCCTGGCTTGACATGACTGAAGCTAGGGCGCGTCACTATTATGAACATTATCATCATAATTTCAGTCGAAAAACGTTCACTACTGGACATTACCTTCCCCAAGTATCACCATAATGAACGGTCCTGTGCATCTTGCATCCAACGGATTTTCGCGACCCTCCAAGTCATCGATTCACCTATTGGGAGGCCTCCCAACACTGCGGCTTCCAGTGTGCGGCCGCCACTCTAGAACCTTTCGTCCCCATCGACCATCTGTTCTGCGAGCAATGTGCCCTGCCCAGTGCTACTTAAGTTTGGCCATTCTTTAGGCAATTCTTGGTTCTCCTGCGGTTATTTTTATTTCTAATGTGATCACGTAAAAAAACTCCAAGCATAACCCTTTCTATTCTTTTTTGGGTGAGTTAGGACCTTCTGATATGGCCTATTATAAGCGACCATAACGTAAATCTAGTGCATTATACAGTTACCGAAGATTATGAAAAGAACCAACCCAACTTCACGACCAGCGGGGTTACCATGACGTTCAAAGTAAGATTGTTTTATTCTTATTCCAGTGTGGGTAAGAGACAAAGCTATACAGGTTGTCTAGCGCCAACTCTTACCCACACTGAAACAAGATTAAAACAATCTTACTTTAAACGTCATGGCCTAGGTCCTGCGGCCGTATTATGACATCTTAAAACCATCATGTTTTCTGTGTGAGAAAAGGATAGTGCTATTCGTCCTGTATAGCTCCGTCTCTTTTTCACACCGAAAACATGATGGTTTTAAGAGGTCATAATACGGCCCCTGATAATAAACTCAATATCTCAACGCTGGCCTCATTTAATATTATTAACGGAAAAGAAAAAAAAAGACATAAACTAAACACCAAGAAAGTACAGTCACCAAAAAAAGACTGCGGCGACATTTTTATATTAAACCTCGTGTACGTTAGTGTCGCTTCAAATCCGTATTTCCATGCAAATGAACTCAGTGGGGCGGAGGTAACGAGGCAACTGTACAGTGTTATTAAATTCTCATTTTGTTGCTTCGACGAATGAATCGGCTTAGTGTAGTGAGTAATTCTGTGTACGTACTGTGGATAACTTTGTTCGAGATTATTTTGTTACAATGAGTTTTTTTTGTTAGTACCTAATCGGATTTGTATCGTTTTTCTGATGTAGTAGCTGAGTTCAAGGGGTTTACTGATAACGTATTGGTCCAACTGTAATTATAGCCTAATTTACATAAAGCTAAACCAGTAAATATTATTTACTTTTAAATTGTCATGCATCCATCGGATTCCTGTGACTCTGACCAAGTTCTGAGTGCGTACTATGGATGCGTGTCGCACAGGACCGGTCGTTATGGCGACGCTTGGGGGAGGCCAGTGTCCAACAGTGTACTCTTTTGGCTGACATGATGATGGAATTGTAAAAATCAGACAGAAAAAAATTAAAGCTATTTGCGCGTCATGAAGCGTGGATTTGTATGTAGTATGTACAACGTATAAGAAATTCTTCGGAACTTATTTTACCATCATCATCTTTTTTTAAGGACGTCTAATATTGAACAAAAGCTTCTCCAAGTGTCCCCATAACGGACGATCCTGTGCGTCTCATATGAGAGATTTACTGATTGAGAGTCGCGGGAATAATAATATAATAATATTCCACAACTATCACACAACGCCGTCTAGTCCCAAGCTAAGCAGAGCTTGTTTTATGGGTACTAGACAACTGATAAACATACTTATATATTTCTAAATACATACATATTATAGATAAATTACACCCAGTCGCGGGAATGCAATGCGTATGCACCACCAGGTTATCGGTTTACCATGCGGAAGACCTTTCAATGCTTCCAACTTTTTAGGATTCTGTAGCCAAAGGGTAAAAACGGGACCCTATTACTAAGACTTCGCTGACTGTCCGCCTGTCTATCACCAGGCTGTATCTCAAAAACCGCGATAGCTGTATAGTTGAAATTTTCACAAATTGTGTATTTCTGTTGCCTCTATAACATAGTAAAAACAAAATAAAATAAATATTTAAGGGGACCTTCCATACAACAAACGCTTTTTTTTCTGCCTTTGTTTTCTACGGACAGGACGTAACCCTGCGAGTGCGAGTCCGACTCACTTGCCCAGATTTTTTTTTTAATAAAAAGAAATAATAGTACAAAGTTACGGTTACATCGTAAATGTTGAAATTATACACACGTACTCATCTTCCCAGCCTTTTTCTAACTAGTGTAAGGTTTATTTTCAGTGTAATCGGATGCGGTTGAATACCTGTGTTTTACATGGAACGACTGCCTATCAGACCAACACAACACAACACGATACTCCCAACTGTCAGGCTATATTCAAGATGAAGATGTTTTCAGTAATTAATAAAATTAACACTCGAAGCACCAAGGCAAGGTTGTCGACATAGCATGAAAAATTGCCAAACTTAAGTGGCAATGGGCAGGGCACATTGCTTGCAGAACAGATAGCCGTTGGAGCCAAAAAGGTTCTGAACTGGCGACCACGTACCGAAAGACGTAGCGTTGGAAGGCCTGCTACAAGGAGGACCGATGATCTTGTGAATGTTGCGGGAAACCGATGGATGTGAGACGCACGGGATCGTTCATTGTGGTGACACTTGGGGGAGGCCTATGTCCAATTACAGTAGACGTATATCGGCTGAAATGATGATGCGCCGATTGTGTCTAATTACGGTATTCGAAAGATTAAACCGCCGTGACAATTTTGTGCTATTTAAATATTTATTGCAATGTTCCTTAGTTTAAGATATGAAAGTTACTATTAAAACGGTGTATAATATTATTAAAACAGGTTTATTTATTCATTAAGGTACCTACCAAAAACGATCACACATGTGCTGATAATGTATGAAGTTATATAATGCTAAAAATATTGAATTTATACAATCCAAACATGGATTGTTGAGTTGCAACCACAATTTGAAACAGAGTTTGTGGTTGACTGTACTATTTTCATGACACCCTGACATTGTTTCAGATTGGTGTAATTGTCATTTTGTTTCAAATTCGGGAACGACCAAGACGACGAAAAAAAAAAATAAGAACAAAGAAAAACATTTGCAAGTTGTATTACTAAACGTTAATTAACAAATAACAGAATAAAAAAAACGTGATACAAAAATGGTTTTAATTAGAAGACCCAAAGTAGAACTAGAAATAAATATATCCACAAGAGGTAGGAGGACCCAGGTAACCGATACCCGAAGAATCACCAGTATCACCAAAAACAAATGGGTAGAGTACATCGCTCACCGAACAGATGGTTGATGGCGCCGAAGGTTCAGGAGTGGCGTTGCATCATTGAAGGTCTTCCAAAAAGTGGACCGCGAAGCCTACTGAGGCCATTGGTAATGCGAAAGAGACCCCCGGGGTCCTGGAACAATGACTATGGTTTTTAGTCAGTAAACGTTTGGCACGCCCTCTCGCTCCGCCCAAGAACGGGAGATGCCATTTAGATGATTTTCCTACCTAAAAAAAATGCACCAACTGGTTCTCATATTTCTCATTACTCACTCACCGTGAAATTAAAGTGTAAATAATGAAGAATATTTATTTGTAAAGACATTATTTTAATGAGAAATTATTATTGCGGCTTGCTTTCCATACGTTGTTGGTGCATCCGCTGTTAATATTGAAATACTGGATTGTTGTATAACCTGTGCAAGTCTAAAATAAATGTTTTCTTTCTTTCTTTTAGATGACATAATTATTTACTTTACAGGTGTGTATATTACAGGAGTATCAGTTAAAATTAAAAGTCAGTACACACAATGTCCACTGCTTATAATGTTTCCCTGATTTCTGAAGTTTACATGTTTCATTAATTTTAAATAATAGTTTTTATAATAGTTATTTTATTTATTTTATGACAAAAAGTTTTCTATTTTTTAAATCTTTATTGTTTTTTTTATATTATGCTAAAATAAAAATAAAAACCCTGATTAGTGCCATTTTATTTTTATATCAGCATCGCTATATTGCTAAAGTCGTATCTGAATTATTTAAACTTTCTCGTAGATAATCACTTTCGCTTACGTCTTTCGCCTCAAAACTCATAACCTAAACGCTCTTGTGCGGCATTTCTTTGCATCTTATCCTTGGCGGCAGATCTGCTTCTCTTCTGAAAATCCGTCGAGCTGTGCGGATGCTGTAACCGATGTGATACGCCAAGCTATGGAGTATTTTATCCCTTATAGCGATGTACGCATCGGTGGCTCAGCTCACCCGTGGTTCAACGCCGATTGCGTTCAGGCTGAAGAGCGTAAGCATTCGGCGTTTCTCGCCTGGGTTGACGCTCGTGACCGCAAAGCTCCGGATCTGAATTCTAAGAAGAGAGCCTTCAACCATGCTGCCAAGTCCTACAAAAAAGCACTAAAGAAGGCTCGCTTCGACCGCATAACCCATATTGGCAAAAAACTCTCTGCACAGCCGTCCGGTAGTAGAGCATTCTGGTCTCTTGCCAAGTCGGTCGAGGCGAACTTCTGTCGGCCCACTTTGCCTCCGCTGGTAAAGCCTGATGGAACACTGGCTCATACGGCAAGAGAGAAAGCAGGACTCTTTGCATCTCTCTTTGCCCATAATTCTCGTCTTGACACTAGCAATGCTGCTCCACCGACTCTGCCTCATTGTAACTCTTCAATGCAGGAGGTTCACATGAGGAACAGAGAAGTTCTGAGAGAGCTGCGTCGTCTAGACGTGAATAAAGCCAGTGGACCAGATGGCATACCAGCGATTGTTCTAAAGGCTTGTGCGCCCGAGTTGTCTCCTGTATTGACGCGCTTGTATCGCCTCTCATTTAGGACTGGTATAGTGCCCAAGTCCTGGAAGCTTGCCAACGTGCAACCCGTGCCCAAAAAGGGCAGTCGTGCCGATCCTGCCAACTATCGGCCGATTTCGGTAACCTCCATACTCTGCAAGATTATGGAGCGTGTATTGAACTCGCGCCTCATGGCATACCTGGAAGGTAACGATCTCCTCAGTGACCGACAGTACGGGTTTCGCCGCAAGCGGTCTACTGGGGACCTACTGGTATATGCCACCCACTTGTGGGGCGAGGCCCTCGAGAGGAATGGAGAAGCGATTGCCGTTTCCTTAGACGTCTCGAAGGCCTTCGACAGGGTATGGCACGCTAGCCTATTGAGTAAGCTTCCAGCGTACGGCATTTCCCATGGTCTGATTAACTGGGTAAAAGACTTCCTGAGTGAACGGTCTCTCCGAGTTGTTGTCGACGGATGCACATCAAAGCCCATGACGATTAATGCCGGAGTTCCTCAGGGGTCTGTTCTCTCTGCAACTCTCTTCCTGTTGCATATCAACGATCTGCTGGTGCCCGGTATCTATGGGTATGCAGATGATAGCACAGTTGTAGAGAGATACCTGCCCAGTGCTCGGGCTAGTAAGGAACTAATCCGGTCTGAAAGAGAGGCTATGGTAGAGCGAACGAATATCTCACTTCAGGCAGTCTCCAAGTGGGGTGAAGCCAATCTAGTGGGATTCAACGCCGCCAAAACACAAGCGTGTCTTTTCACTGCCAAAAGGAGCCCGTGCACCTTGGTTCCTACTTTTCGGAATTTATCCCTGGAGTACACCGACCGCCTTCAGCTCTTGGGGGTTGAAATTCCCTCAGACCTTAACTTTGGGCGGTTCATTGAGTCCAAAGCCAAAGTAGCTGCTAGGAAGCTGGGCGTTCTTGCGAAGGTCGGGCGGTACTTCACACCGGGACAGCTTTTAATGTTATACAAAGCACAGGTCCGTTCGTGTGTGGAGTACTGCAGTCACATATGGGCTGGTGCTGCAAAATGCCACCTGGCAGCTTTGGACTCGGTGGAAAGGCGTGCAAAGAGGCTAATTGGTGATCCAGATTTGGTTAAGTCCAACCTTCAAAGCCTTGAGCATAGGCGTAGGGTAGCCAGCCTTTCGGTGTTTTACAGGATGCATTTTGGAGAGTGTGCGCAGGAATTGCATGACTTGATTCCGCCATAGCAATTCTACCATCGGACAACCCGACGTACGGCGAATATTCACCCTTACGTTGTTGAAACCTCTACGGTCCGGACTAAGCGTTTCGCCTCGTCGTTTATACCGCGTACGTCGAAGGACTGGAACAGTCTGCCTTCTGCGGTCTTCTCGTCCGATTATAATTTGGGTGTCTTCAAGGCTAGAGTGAATAGGCTCTTAATAAACTAGTGCGCCTCACCATCAAAGATTGCATCGCTACTTACCATCAGGTGGGATCGCAGTCAAGCACTAGTTTATCTCAATTAAAAAAAAAAATGACGTGTTAAAAAAGCGAATTCTTTTAAAGGGAATAAAATAACATTAAGCAGGCAAGTTTATAACCAATCGCGTCATTTATTACTTTAGTCATGTAAAGGTGCAGGCACATCACTGTTGTATCAACAACTAATCGTATGTTTGTTCTAAATATTTGAAGGGTAAGTACAGACAAAGAAATAAGCAAGCTCTACTTAGTTTGACACTAAATAGCACTGTGTGGCAGTTGTGTGTCATTGCTGAAGAGCATTAAGTTGCTACTTCTTTCAAATTAAATTTCTTCCATGGCGACATGAGAGTTGGATAAGAGATGTAGACACATTGTATAATAAATAAGTTACAAAAAAATTAAATTTGATGATTTAGAGTGAAGCTAATTTGAAGTTTTATTATTTTTATAAATATTCATCTTGCTAAAAGTGAAAAGCAAAAACATGTTGCACATTGCACAACGGCAGGAAGGTAATGATGATGTCGCTGAAACTACGTTGCCTACCGCAAACTTTGATATTTGCAGACGTAGTTTTAGCGACTTAAGTTAAGTTTTTGTAGAAACAAGTACCTAGTTGAGGCTGAAATTACCTTACACAGAGGTGACACAAGTAAAGTATAGGGAATGTCCTCGTGAATTGATTTTGAGAAGCCCACATTTTAAGTTTAGAAGTTTCATTAATTTTATCATTATCAAAGATTGCAGTATTGTAATTTTAACGAAATGTACTGAGCTTTGTGTACCTATTAAGCCAAGGAATGAGATTCCTTGAGTCTGTGTTTCCTGATAGCTACAATGTATGGATCCTTAATGCAATAGTGAATTGGTTACTTCTAGGCGAGTGTGCTCCATTATTGAACACATTATCACTTTCCATCAGGTGAGATAGTGGTAAAGCACGAGCCTGTCAACAGTAAAAAAAAATCAGTTTTATCTTATACACACACTTGTACAGATGTCACATATGACATCAGTACAAAATACAAAAATCTCAAAATAGTGATATTGCCTTCATTTTGACTTAGAAGAATAACGTAAACTTCTTGGGTAAAAGAAATAGAATTTAGTCCAAAAAGTCTTCGAGACTTTTTTTTGTAATCCTATTCTGTGCATATATCCTATTATGTTCTAGTTTGTCTCGATATCATGTACGTAGTCTACCCAGTCGCGCTATTTCAGTTTAGACTACGTGTTGTCAATCTAAGACCATTCTTAAAAAAACAGTATCATTTTCATTTTACACAAAACAGCTAAAGTATGGCCCTGCCTTAACACGTTCACTGCGCCATCATTTTCAAAGAACTTTCAACTGATGCTTTAGAGACCTAAAAGATCTCGAAACTAACCTACCCTTTGGTGCGTTTGAGACCTAATCAGTCTCTTAAAGATACAGTTTTGAAAATAATTTATATCTTCTAAAAAAACAATGACATATATTTCGAAGTTGTTGTGGGTGAAAGATAGCCTACTGCTTTATATTTTGCTAGGTTCGCACGCTGTTATGACATTTGAATAAACTCCAAATACCAAAAAAAAAATTGATATCGATTGTATCTCGTAACGCAACCGAAGATAGTTCAAATTGTGCAGTAAGTAGTGATGGGAATAAAATAATATCTCAGTTGTCGATTGAAAAAGTTTTATTAATAATGCAAAGTGTTTTTCACTAAAACATGTTTAAGCACATTGATTGCTTGCATTACGCGTAAATGGTAACAATTCGTTTAGTTTTTTTAGAAGCGTCAGTGCTGTTTAATGTGCGTCGTAATCTTTCGTAACAACCCACAGAACGTCTTTTTTGTTGCCACGTTGGAAAATATGATCCGTACATCTTCCTTCGGGGAATTCTATAATAAAATGCATTATAATTGTAATGCATTTTAATATAACCATTATTATATTATAAATAGTATACGTCATCAATAATATGGTATTATTGTTACTATTTTTCGGACTGGATATCGTATTCTGAAACACACTAAATCGTTTTCCAGTACATGTCCTGATATATATTTTCATTACTTAGCTGCGTGAGCTCCAAATTTTTTCTTTTAAAAGCACTCATTATTTATCAAAAATAATGAACACGTAGGTATATACGCGAGTGTTATTTCCAAAACGTGCGAGCAACCTCCACGTCGATGCTAGGACAACACTAAAACGAGTCACGCAGCGCCCGCGCCGCTCACTCTCACTCTCTTGCGTCTACGAGGCGTACGATTCCACGAGTACCGACATATCTCCTAACGCAAGGAATGAAAATAATTACAGTACTGTGCGTTAGGGACCTAATCCATCTCTAATTTATTTTTTGATATCCTTGAATTCAGCTCTAAGTAGGAAGCAAATATGTATATTTGTCCTATTCATATTTAAAGAACTTCACACGTTAGACCCTCCCGCAAGGAGTGAAACAACACGATTATTTTCAACGCACAATACAAAAGTCCTGCAAGAGACCTGATAGATCTCGTAATGCAATGAACGTGTTAACACTACTACTATTGACTTTTAAATTGCTTTGTTATTTTGCTAGCGACTGACGGGCTAAAGTCGAACAATTTCATTAAATAATGTTCGCGCTGTTATTTAGAGTGAAGGCTTTTATTATAGAGACTAGCTGTAACCCACAACTTCGTTCGCGTGGAGTTTAAGAACATCTGTTAGTTCAAATCTTTTTTATTTCGGAGATATAATTCTTCTCCCCCAGCGATGCAAGTCCCATTCCCGCGAGAAAATAAAAATTGGCTTAAGCTACTAATTACGAGTGTAAGATTAGCTAGATTCCAGCAGGGTAGCTCGCTGCCCGACCGTGAGTAGCTCGCTGCTCGGCTGTCCTGTAACTGTCTGAACCAAGCCCAAGCCATCGACGGCGCGCACTGTTCTCATGCGCCTCAAAGAGTTGTCAGCAACAGCAGGGACCCAGCCAGGTCGAAGCCTACTGGGGCCAGGGTTATCCGAAAGGGCGCTCGAGCCCCGGTATGAAGGCTAGAAGGAACGGGGTGGGTCTTTTAGTCAGTAAGAGTCTGACACTATCTCCCGCTCCGCCCAAGAGCGGGGGTTGTCATTGGATGATTTTTTCCCACCATAAAAAAGGCTACATTCCAGCAAAAGTCGTAGTTTGAAATCCCGTCACAGCAGAAACATGGGAAGTAACCCTAAGTTACTTCTAATAACAACAGCTCTTCGTCAGTGAAAGTCTCGTCAAAGTCTATTCAGTTGTTTATCCAGACTAAACAGACAGACAAACAGATACTCCTAGACCGACAACAATTTAAAAATTTCAATTTATAATTATCAAATATATTTTCATCCGCATTTAGTATAATTTTTTAGTACAAACAGACAATTTAATATGTTTGCATAATTTATAATACATAATGTTTTTATGCAGAGGATAACGTATAAATGACTAAAATAACACTTTTAAATACTTATGTCTGGTAGTTGTATCGATTTCAAGTTTTGTATTCTAAGGCCTTTACTACAGGTCTTTTTGAAAGGAATGTCCTCTACTTCGACCACCAGTCGGCATAAAAATATAAACAAACTAATAACTGTCAATCCGATTTAGCCAATGGAGGAAATGATTTTAAATATATGGGGCAAGCATAGGTTTGCAATTTAGGACTAACAATATAATCACTTTGTCAAGAATTAAGAATTTAATATGGTATAATCTATACCTATAATAAAATCGTAGAAAAGTCAAAACTGTACATTGAATATTTTTTAAAAAGAATACTTGGGGCGTGATCTACAATCGATACCGAAGCCAAAAATATAGTTTTTAGTATTTTTGTCTGTTTTTCTGTTTGTCTGTTTGTCTGTATGTATGTCCGGGATAAACTCAAAAAGTACTGCATGGATTTACTTCAAATTTTGCATGAATATTACTAAGAGGTCGGGTCAACATATAGGTCTTTCGCTTTTCTGAGGACATTCGATGGCGTGGAGTATCCCACTTACCGCGCAGCCTTTTGCCTAATTGGGATGACACCCTCGCGGAGGCAAGCGTCAGTGACAGTCCCAGCCACATGCGTCATCTGCTTGCCATCATCTTGGTGTTTTGTGGAGTCGCGAACCCGGTTGCTTTGTGGGAGAAGTATCGCCATCATCTGTCTGAAGATTTTCTACGAGCTTTGAGGCGTGCTACTAGAGACGAAGTCGAAGTAACTGATGAACGCGTGCTGAACACCTGTCTCAGTTCACTTTAAGATGTGGTCATTTCTATCGGCGGCAATCCACTGATCGAATATGGGTTACCAGCTCTCCAATCATGACCACATCAAGACCGTGGAAATCGGGAGTATAACGCTGAGACAAATTACGATCCGGGCGAAATAACCACCATACGAAATTACCATGTAGCTTTGTTCTCTTGAGAGCAAAAACAAATTTATGACACCGTCCTTGAAAGCGTTGGGTAAACCAAGGTTAACATGTTTTTCTTGGCTGTTCCTGGTAGAACAGGAAAAACATTTGTTACCACTGGCATACTTGCAGAGGTCAGGAGCCAAGGCAAAATTGCTATTGTTGTAGCGTCGTCGGGAATCGCTGCCACACTGCTTCCGGTAGGCAAGATAGCACATGCCATGTTAAAAATTCCCATCGATTTAGAGAGCGCCAAAACGCCTGTTTGTGGTGTGTCACGTAACAGCGATAAGGGACACGTACTCAAAGATTGCTCTCTGATGATGAGTGTACGATGGCCAATAGGAAGGCAGTTGAGGTCGTGGACAGAACCCTGCAGGGCATCCGCAGGAACTAACATTTGATGGATGGTATCACAGTTCTGTTCAGTGGCGATTTCCGGCAAACACTTCCCGAGGTGACGCGGGGATCGAGGGCTGACGAGGTGAATGCTTCGTCGAAACGATCTTCGTTGTGGTCACGAGTTCGTACACTGCGCTTGACCATTAATATGAGAGCTCGGCTCGGCGGCAATGCACGTGCTCAAGAATTCTCCGATGTCCTTCTAAGTCTTGGCGAAGGCACTCTACCAGAAGAGAGAGGTGGACAGGTGGTGCTTCCAGAGTCTCTCGGTAGAGTGGTATCCAGCTTAGAAAAACTCATTCACTGTGTGTACGGGGACATCAGTCGTATACTGCACCAGCAGAATTCTTGGGTGTGTGAGCGGGCCATTTTGACGCCCAAAAATTATCAGGTAATTAACGAATGCATTCTCTCGGAAATTGAGAAGAATGAAGTGGTCTACACCTCGATAAACACTGTTGTCGAGCTAGATGATACCACACGTTATTCCGTGGAATTTCTGAACTCCCTGTCAGCAAGTGGACTTCCGGCGCATAACATCAAGCTGAAGGTCGGTGTCCCGATTATGCTTCGAAGTTGTGACGGGACCCGCCTTAAAGTCATCTCGCTCCACACAGACACACCATTGAGGCGGAAATTCTTACGGGTTGTGGCGTCAGCGAGGCAGTATTTATACCACGCATTCCCCTCATACCCCATAACTTCCCGTTCCAGTTCAAGCGCGTATTGTTCCCCGTGTGTGTTTGCTTTGCGATGACCATCAATAAGTCGCAGGGGCAGACACTGAGGGCAGCGGGTGTCGACCTCAGGAGGATCAGGACGAGGATGAGGCGGGGGACGACCGCGCCACCAGTCCTGACTCTCTTTACATTTTGGCTCCTGGCAGTATAACTACCAACGTAGTTTATAGGGAAGTCTTGTAAGGTATGATACCTTTGTACGTATTTTTACTCTTTTGTGTTTCCTTCAGTCACATCTTAAAACTGAACTTAGTAGGATTCTCATATAACTCTCTTCACTTGCTTCGTTTGCAAAGAAAACTTATATTATAATGCTATTTTAAAAGTTGTTTATTTATAATGCTATAGCGACACTGGCACCTTAGGTATTTTTAGTGCTGTAGAGGCTTCACACAGACAACGTCGCGGGCAGCAGCTAGTAATATAATATTCCACAACTTTCACACAACGCCGTCTAGTCCCAAGCTAAGCCGAGCTTGTGTTATGCGTACTAGACAACTGATTTGTTGTTTGTATTTATTTAGAATAGATAAATTACACCCAGACACAGAACAAATGATTATGCTTATCACATAAACATTTGTCTTGGGTAGTAATCGAACCCACGACCTCCGGCATAGCAGTCAGGATCCACTAGACCACCAGGCTAGTCGACAATACCACAGCATATTTTTTTAGCAATTTTATACATATATTTACATTTTATGTAACTATAAAAGTTACATTGCATTGACACAGTTATTAACTGATACTATAAATTCCACAATATCCAAGCCGTGCATTTGTAATTTCTTTCACGATCAGAAAGGCGGAATCTTGAAAGAGATTCTTGCTCAATGATTGCGGTAGAGATAGAGGAATACCCTCGGGACGATGCGCTAACATGGAACTGTAACTGCATAGGGATTGAGTGGCTTGATTCATTCATTTTCACTTTGATTCTGAAATAATACTTATGGGCTTATGCTGTTTTATCGAACTACTAATTGAAATTGCAAATTCGTATTTAGTAGCATTATCAGCCTTATAATATTCAGCCTAGGAATACAGCCTTCTCTCTATAGGTTGGCGGATGTCACATGTCTTCGAATTTTCGGTTCTAAGTTTCCTCTTTATTTTTTCCTTCACCACCGTTTCAAGAGCAGTGGTGTTGTAACAAATAACATAAAGTTATGCGCCAGGTTGGGTTTGAACCTACAGCTTATATCTCGTAAGTCAGAACAGTTACTACTGAGCCATCACTGCTCTCAAAGTTCGTATGTACATATTATAATGTGTATGATTGTTACTCACTCACATTCAATCGGATAAACGAATTTGTATGAAACTTGGCACGCTTTTTTTAAGATGGTAAATCACCCAATGACTTTTATCCCTTTAATATGGAGCGGGAGAGTGTGCCAGACTTTTACTGACTAAAATTACCTGCGTCTTTTAGCTGCCCTTTGCATTCTAAGGCCTCGGGTTTCCTTTAAAGAAAATCCTCGTGAGCTCAGCAGGCATCAGCTCGGCTATGGTTTGCTGACATCATCATTATCATCTTTGGAATGTTTTTCTATTTATTTGCGGGCAAAACCCTTGGTTAAGGATAAACTTAAAAGCTTTCTGTTAAAAACTAAGCAAAAAAAGTTTGAGTGCATTTATTTATTTTATTTATTATAAACCATTATTGTACACCATATAAACAAAAATACAGGACAAACATTAAAAAAAATAAGTATACAATGGGCGGTCTTATCGCTACAGACAACCTTTGGATGGACTGAAAGAAAGGAGATCTAGATTTAGGGTTGTCATTGTACAAATATATGATTTATAAGTATGTATTCTTTTTATATTCTTAATATTATGTTGTGCCAATAGCACATAAAGTCTATAATACGAGTATATCTAGGTCAGAATATATTGGTACGAGTATCTTTTTAACTACAATCCAAAAAGTACAACGATCTATACCTAGTTTAGTACTGTTCTTGTTGTAATTGGAGGTGTTTCAACTAGCCTATTAAGACTTAATTCTTTGTGTAACGACGCAGAAGAACAAGCGCCGCATCGAGGATATCTTTGATTTCGAATATACGGGACGTTATTTTGGGTGGAGAATACATCGTGGAGAATTCGGCATTGCGAAAAAATCGAAGATATTATTGTTGTATTTGTTAATACGCAGTTGATTACCAGGGTCGGTTTTTTAGGTGGGTAACCATAACCTAGGCGCAGGCTTGTGGAGGGTGAGCAATGGGTAGCTCGCTCTCCGTCCGTACGGTAACCGTCCGGACTCGGACCGAGCCTACAGACAGTGCAGACAGAGAGGAATAATTCTCGGGCGATCTCGCGTTTTCTGACGGATGGCGTATGTCGAAGATAGTCTTCCCGCGTATCTTCAAGGACGCGTCACGTTTGTCAGGTTCACGCTTATATGCACTTTATTTGAATAAGCTTAAAGTTTATTTTGGAGTGCCTTAGTAAAATCCTTTCCATTGTGCTCCTTTCTGTCTGCGCTGACACTTAATCGTCGACGGCGCAAAGTATTCCACGCGCGCCTCAAGGAGATTTCAGCAACCGTAGGGGCCCAGCAGGGTCGGAGCCTACTGGAGCCATGGGTGATGCGAAAGAGAACCCCGGAGCCCTGGAATGAAGCCAAAGAAGGAACAGGAATGGGTTTTAGTAAAACTCTGACACGCCCACTCATTTTGATTTGATGATTTATTTCCTAAAAAAGAAAAACATTCCTACAAATGCAACCGGTACAAAACAGACAGGCTATTTTTGTTAAATCTTAATATCTTAATGTTGTTTCTACGCTGTGTGTATCTATGTGAGCTAAATTAAACTATTTTCTTTCTTTTCTTTATTAAGTTAAATCAAAATACGAAAAACGACCCTCTCTCCCACACACTTATACATATCTTAGCTCAACGACCTCCTCCTACACACACACACCTTAGCTATCAACCCTTGAAGACACACTCACAGATTAACCTTGACTGCTGGCATCTGATTACCTGTAAACAAGACTATAGAGTTACAACCCCATTGGGTGTGATTTATGACTCGCCGTCGTCTTGGCGCGACGGCGGTGGAGGCAATAATAGGTGTTCAATAGCCGGGTGAGTTATGGAGGTAGGCGGTAATTGGTTGGGTTTTAATTATGTGGTTAATTTTGAAGGATTCAGTAGAAGCACAGGTTTTGTTAGAGGTAAAATTGTTTGGTATGATAATCCTCATACATAAAACAAACGGGCCGGCCGAGTTTGTCTGTATGTTCACGATATAGTTAAAAACTACTAAACGGAATTTCATTTGATTTCCACCAATTGTTAGAGTGATTCATGAAAAAGGTTCGAGTATATTATAAAACATGTATATTGTAGCAGAGAAATGTCGAGAATTTCAAAGATTTGAGACTCCCGTGCGAAGCGCGAGCGGGTCGCTAGTTTTTTCAATTTTCGTTGATTTTGAAACAATATGTGACTGTTTATAGACGTACGTTGTTGAGTATAAGGTGTTATTAATGTATTTTATTCAGTTATGGCTGATATTAAAGTTGCAATAGCATGATCGAGCTATAATTTTTTTTTTTTTTTGTTTTCCCCTCTCTATGTCTTTCTCCTGTATTGTGGGTGCATTCACAAACAGGTAAATTCTCACACACAAGATACGCAAACCCGGAACATTTATCTATAGGCCCTACAAAATTTCTTGCGGAAATTGAATCTGCGCGACGCAATATAGCAGCCAATCTCTCAACCGCCGCGTCAACCATACCGTCAAAGGTGGTATAGTAATGTCAAAGTTTCTCAGTCATAGTTAGTTGCAAAGTAGCAATGCTAAAAAACGTGTCCCGCGTACCTATTCCAAGCATTACAATAAATGGCCTTAGTACAGGCCATGGTCTGCAGCGAGGAGGAGTGGCTGATGGTCGCCTCCTTCTGCTAAGCCATAGTGCAAGAAAAAGAGGCGGCAGCACGCGCGAGACAATTGCTCTCGTGCCCCAGCTGCCGGGATTCCGATCCTGATTTTCAGCCACCGTAGGCGCGGGCTTGCGGACGGTGAACAATGAAGAGCTCGCCGTCCAACCATCCGGACCGAGCCAAAGCTGTCGACGGCACGTAGTGTTCCACGCGCGCCTCAAAAGGTTGTCAGCAACCACAGAGGCCCAGCAGGGTCGAAGCCTACTGAGGCCATGGGTGATGCGAAAGAGATACCCAGGGCCCTGGAACAATGGCTAAGAAGAAACAGGAGTGTTGGTTTTTAATCAGTAAAAGACTGACACGCTCTACGCTTTCCGCTCCAAGGGCAGGAGACATCTCCCGCCCTTGGACGGGGAGGGAGCGGAAGAATTGGATGATTTTTTCACCTAAAAAAAAAGCATTACAATAATACTAGCTATGAAAAGGACACTTGTGGGGGTTATGCGTGCGGAGCAATCTCCCATGCATGATCAATAACGTACGATATTAAAAACACCCTAAACAGTTGAGCCAGGCGCATTACTTTGTGTAATTTATTTCAAAACCACTGCTCTCAAAACGGTGAAGGAAAACATCGTGAGGAAACTGGCACGTCCTAGAACTAAAAATTCGAAGACATGTGACATCTACTAACCCACACTGGGCCTGCGTGGTGAATTACGGACCATTCCTTCTCCTAGAGAGGAAACCTGAGGCCCAACAGTGGAAACATTATAAGGCCGACTATTTTATACTATGGTAAGCAGTTGGGCATCGTTCATCAATAAAAATATTTCAAACTCGTGCACGCCTCAAGCATCGTCTACTGTATTTTCATTTTCAGTCGTCGAACTGAATCGTAGCGGAGCAATTCTTTTAATTGCCCACGTCCCACGGGGCACGACTGCGGGGAGGTGGGGGCTGGAAATTGGACCCATTTAAAGTTTTTCGATTTACCCAGACCCGTCTAGTCTAAAGATATGTTGGGGTTAGCTTTCCCTCGGGTGTTGAACAGGTCCAGCTTGAAGCTGTTCACTGGTAAGCTGGATATTGACTTGGTATTTATGGGCTAGGAAAGTTTGCGGTGTAATTGTTTTGGCCTACTTTGTAAGTCTCGTGTGGTCATGTAAACAAATGTTGTGCAACATGTTTTTGTGTTGTGGGAAACGGAAACATGTTGCTTGTAACATTGTATGCAGTAGGTGTGTTAAAAAGCTATCAGCGACAAAAAAAGGTGTTTTGAAAAGGGTGTATCAATAAAATAATAGATTATTTTCAAGAACTAAAGGAAGGCATTCACCATTTGACGCAGACTAAACAGTGTGATTGCTCAGCCTTTCGTACCTTAGAGACACAAAAGAAAGACAATGACAGAGCAAACGCGGGCGTTCCTTTGAGGTTTAATGAATTTATGGGTCAGTGAGAAATATCATTGGATGATTTGCCACCTATAAAAAGCCCTGGAATCCAACGGGCAACTGAATAAACATAAGTGAGTTTTAAACAGTAAAAGTCTAAAACTTCCTCTCGCTCCATCCAGAGTGGGAGAAGTTATTTGATGAATACCCAAAAAAAATAATAGAGTGATGAAATAAATTGCTCAAAGTAATACGTTTTCCTGTTATTGAACCCACGACGGAAAACTAGAAAGTCATGACTCTTACAACTGGGCCAGTGGCAGTAGACAGTACTGCCTACACTGAACGTAATAAAAGTTTATAATTGTTTATTAGGGTGATGTAAAACGCAGACGGCCGCAAGACGCAGCGTTGGAAGGCCCCCTACAAGATATACTACAGAAATACGATGGAGGCAGGACGCGCAGGATCGTTCATTGTGGCGACGCTTAGGGGAGACCTATGTCCAACAGTGGACGTCTATCGGCTGAAATGATGATAATGGTAACGTAAGAAAAGCTACCTTTCAACATTTTCAAAATATAACCAATGTTAATATAACAAATCGCATTGAAAGCCAACGTAACAAATCTAGCGTAACATTAATTTAATCCAGCGACGTTTCAGTCTCGTTTACAAGCTAACACGATAACTGCTGGCCTAAGTGGTCAAACGGCTTTTTATTATATCGTTATTGATAGGCTCGACCACTTTCTCACTGTGATGATGTGGTCGACGGTCTATTGACTCTTGACTTAAATTCCCCTAGTCTTCGATTCCCCCCCCCCCCCCTAGTTTCCGATTTTGAGTTTCCTCGTAGCTTGTAGGTAGCCCGAAGGGAATTAATTTTTTTTTGGAGTGGAAATCCTAAGTGGTGTTTCTCCACCCAGGGTTGAGTCGAGGGGTTACTTAAACCACCCTAGTGTTCCTTTCCACATTTGTGTCGGGAGTTACAGGTGCAGTGTGACTTCTGCTGCTCCAGACTTGATGGATCTTACAGATCTCCGTTAAACATCGACTTTTTTATAGAGGTGGGAAGAAAGCGTCTTCCTATTAGTTTCCGCAGCCTGCGAGATGACATTTTCGCAGAAGGAGGACTTTGCACTACCGACTATACACTGGAGTACGGTGGCAGTCCCTGCCTAGTGCCACTTTGGCTATTCTTCGATTAGTCATCATCTTCCTGCCCTAGTCCCGTTTTATTTGGGGTCGGCGCAACACGTTTTTTTCTTCCATTCTGTCCTGTCACTCGCCACGCCATCACTAACTCCCTTTTCTTTCATATCGCTTCTCACACAATCCATCCATCTTTTCTTTGGCCTCCCTCTTCCCCTCCATCCATCCACATGTAAACTCATAACTGTTTTAGCAACATGCGTTTCATCCCTCCTTTTCACATGACCGTACCAAGACAAACGATTCCCTTTCAACTTTTCAGTCACTGGCGCTACTTTCAAACTTCCTCTAATATACTCATTTCTCACTTTATCCATTCTCGTCACACCACACATCCATCTTAACATTCTCATCTCCGCTACATGCAATCTCTTTTCATCCGTCTTTTTCACAGCCCAACATTCTGACCCATACAGTATGACAGGCCTTATCACGGACTTGTAGATTTTACCCTTCAACTTGAGGGGCATCCGTAGGTCACAAGTGGTTCCCGTGACCTGTCGCCATTTCATCCATCCTGCGTTGATCCGACGTGTTACGTCCCGGTCCACCTCACCATCCCCTTGGACAAGCGACCCGAGGTACCGAAAGTCGGAACAGATCGGTATGGGCGTTCCGGCGAGAGCTAAAGGCACTGGATTGGAGACACCGCCAAAATCGCAGAACAGGTACTCCGTTATATACCGGCTATTCTTCGATTAGTGTAAGTTTTTAAAATTACTTAATAATCTTTTCATTATGTCTTCTTCTAACCTGCTGATTTTCTATCGAAAAATTGATTAATTAGTCGCAAAGAAATACCTCGAGACACAGGTTTATATCTTTCATTACATCTTAAACTTTTCATAATGTTTCATAATGTCTTTTTCTAACCTGCTGATGTTCTATCGAAAAATTGATTAATTAGTCGCAAAGAAATACCTCGCGACACAGGTTTGTATCTTTCATTACATCTTAAACTTTTCTTTGTGAATTTGTCAGTACTATCGTCCGAAAAGACAATCTGAGTCACGACAGCTTCAAAACAAAGAGCATTATCTCTGACATATAACTCACAGGCTCACATTAACTTCATTTCCACACTTCTAACACTACAATACTCAACAGAGCCTACATTTTCACACAATGCAACCCCCATTAAAATGTCCAACTACCTAAAACGGCCAGCAACGGCCAGCATGGTCAATGAGCCCCATCATTTCCCAGCAAATTGTGATACATAACAATGACGGAGTAACGAGTGTCATTGTCCTCACAAGATTGATTGTCCTCAACTTTTGATGAATGAATAAGAGAAATATGCTCCGTGATGTATTACCAGCACCTTAATCTGATTACGTGTGAGTTTAAATTGGGTTGCGAGCTTTTGAAGGATTGTTTTTTGGAATTTTGGGACACATTTATAAACCATTTTTAAGTGAGAATGGATACTGTTCGAAGAACTGAGGGTCGGTTCTTCTATTTTCTAAGTCGTGGCATCGACTCCATTTTATCATGGCCTTGATAGAGAAAGCCAATATTCAACAATGAGTCCGTCATTTGACAGCATGGTTGACGCAGTAGTAGAGCGATTGGCTACTGCTCTACTTGTCGCGATTTCGATTCCCGTATGAAACAAATGTTTGTATGATCTATAGACAGTTGTTCCGGGTCTGGGTGTCTTGTAAACACATCCATGATACAGGAGTCATTCTTAGAATGGTTGCTACATTTATTTGTTTAAAAAAAACCTTCAACAAATAAACAAGACTACATTTCGTTTAACAGAATTGACACAACATTTATTGGTCCAAGTCAGGTGGGTGTACTTTGTTGTGAGGTCGCCAATATCATTTAAACTAATAAATAAATAGAATTCGAAGTAGGCAAAATTCTTTGTTTGTAGACGACAATCTCTGGAATTAGTGACGTAATTACAAAAATATTTGATACTCTGATAGAAAACTATGCTATTGCTAATCAGTAGTAGTATATATGTCTATGCCTTGGACGACCGACAGCTGCTCAAAAAATGTAAAAGAAAAGAAAGAAAATATGTTTATTTCGCTTCTATTTAAGCGAAATAAACATATGTTCTTTCTTTTACGCACAAATAAATACAATATCAATAATACAAAAATATAAAATATAAAAGCCAAGTTATGTACGGTGCCTTTATATCTAAGAGCCGATCCAAGTTGTAGGAAAAGTGTTTTTATAAATTAATACAAACAACAAATCAGTTGTCTAGCACTCATAACATAACCTCTGCTTAGCTTGGGACTAGACGGCGTTGTGTGATTGATGGTTGTGGAATACTGTAAAAAAAAAAAACGAGCAACTGCAGTTTGGGACTACCAACAAGTACCTTTTCATTTATTTATATCTAAATGCCGTCTGTCCTTGTAACCAACTGCATAAACGACAGTCCTCGCATCCTACCGCATGCGAGCAAATGCACAACACACTCCAGCTTTTAAAGAAAACTTCGTATCATGTCTCTGCAACCGCATGCGGGCACGACCAAGTATCCAACAAGAGTTTACCCCCAACTTCACGGACGTTAGTCGCGTCCAATTTCCCAGAACTGTAGTTTTCAAGTCCCAGAGTCCAACGAGATTGTATTCCGAAGGTTCCATTACCGATCTGACATGGTACTGGTGGTGGCAAGTTGGTAATAGCATTACAAAGTTTGCTTAAGAGCGTGTAACGTGCGGCGGGGCATAGCGTCTAGGGCACACGAACTCGGCGCTAATTCGATTGCCGTCGACGCTAGCGGCTGAAAAATAAGTTTGGGTTTTAGTTTATGGTGTTACTGGTAGTGAGGACACGGCTTTATTTGATTGTGGCTTTGAGGTGTTTGAGATTTGGTTAGTGTCTGTGTTTTTTATTTGAATTTTGCGCTTCGTAGGTCGAATATAATCGTAAGCCGACATCTTGTTGCCCCAGCTGTCACCGCAAGGCACTCCCCGGGAGTGGCAAGGTGATTCTCGGCTACCGTAAACACGAGCTTGCGGACAGTGAGCAATGGATAGCTTGCCGTCCAAAAAGCCCAAGCCTGAGTCGACGGCGTGTGTTTCATGGATCAAAATTGAAAGAGCTCATTAGGGCCGATACCAGCTAGAGCTTTGACCCAGAAATATTTAGGGCAACTGAAAGAATACAAATGGGTTTTAGTCAGTTAAAGTCTGACACGCCTTGTAGCTCCACCCACCAGAGCCAAAAATGTTGTTCGCTGATTTTCCACCTGAAATAAAAAATGGATAACTCATAACGATTAACGCTTAGTTCCGAACTACAAAAGTTGTCAATATTGACATAACTCGCAAAATAAGCAAACAGAAGTGGAGGCAATGGTCCGACCATGTCACCGTTACCGATAGCCGTTGTAATAGATGTGGCGGACGAATAGGAAAGGCTCTTAGACGAGGTGGAGTGACGGTCTTCGCAAGGTGACTGATAGCAGCTGTATGAAAATCGGACTACTACAGGCTAATGAAACAAAATTACCATAGATGAGTTCGCACACTTACCATGTTCGTCAAGCGGAATTTATTAAACAACGTACCATTTCATGAGTTTTCCCTTTTACCCTTAAACAAGCCAAACACGCTTTACTGCATATAACAGACAACATCCTTCCCCGATGGCACATAGACTTAAACGGTAACAGAAGCGGCAGCTATTAGCAAAACGTAAAGACGTTCGCACGAGCTGATTGCAGACTGAACTTAACACACTCAAGAACGCGAATGAGTGTCATTAAGTCGAACATCACTTCGCAATTTCGCTGCTAATTTACATTTTCGCCTCTAGATGCTTAATAAGCCTTCGCGAGTTGGTAAAGCACCCTGTAATCTTTGCTCGAGCGGTTATAGCCGGATGAAAGCGGCGCGAACCAGTTATAACCAGACTAAGGCGGCTGCAACCGGATTATGTGACGCTGTGTCTGATAGATTTGCATTCTGTTTAATTTGTTAGTGTTATAATCTGGTGTTTATGAGTCTGTATTTGAATAATTCTGAATTATTCATGATGAATTTAGATTACATTATTATAGTAATTTAAAGCTGTAAAATAAATTAGAGAAGTTTAGAGGTTATATCAGTCACGGTACACTTATCTTTACCTACTTGTAAATTGCGCAATAAGCGAATGAATTTTCATTAACATTATTATTTTATAAAACAAACCTTATGAGAATTGTTTCATACGAGATAATTTTTACCGTGATAACGTATCGATTAATTATTAACAAAAATCATCATCTGCTTGCCCTTAATTGTCCCATCTTATTTGGGGTCAGCGCAACATGTTAAACAAAAAATAAAAATAAATACACTTGAAAATATTTTAATGTTTATCATAAAAATCAAGTAAACAAGATAGCTGTACCTCAAAAACTTAGCAAAGACTGAAAGACCGAATCTCCGATAGCACCTCCGTACAAAGTCACATCACCCCTCAAAAGTTGGAGTGTACACAGAAATTATAGACCCAGAGCTGACTGTAGTTTTGGAGTAGGTAACATCTTGAACTTGTAATACTTATGAGCTATAGGGTAGTTTCAAGGGTCAAAATAATTACATTATATTTAGTCCGTATTTTAGATTATAAAAAAATTGACAAAGTTATAGCCCATTAAAGTTACGTGTTGACGTCACACGTAAAAAAAAACACCCCGTGAAAAAAAAAGTAGCACGGCGTGACGTTATACGTAACTATAATGGGCTATATCTTTGTCATTTTCGATTTAATTTACAAATAAAAAATACGTGTCCTTTATTTTTGAATAATCTAAAAGAGTAGTAAAAGAGTGGTTGCCGCAAAAAATGTAATTAGTCCGTAATTACATTTTTTACGGCAACTAGCCTATTACCGAATTACACTTTTACTATTTTTGATGAAAATAATCATCCGTAGGAGGACCTATTTAGTAATCGGTGAGTTTCAAAGATTTTCTAATTATTAATAAAAATAAATTACAGTAGCATAATATCATGTGCAATGTATACTCATTCATCATTTTAGCTGAAAGACATCCACTGTTGGACATAGGCGTCCCCCTAGTGTCGCCATATTGAACGGTTCTGTGCGTCTCGCATCCATCGGATTCCCGCAATCTTTACCAGGTCATCGGTCCACCGTAGGAGTCCGTAGGAGGCCTTCTAACGCTGCGTCTTCAGGTACGCGATCGCCACCCAGGATCTTTCGGCCCTAACGGCCATCTTTTCTGTGAGAAATGTGCCCTGCCCATTGTCACTTAAGTTTGGCGATTCTTCGAGCTATGTCGGCAACCTTGGTTCTTCTGCGGATAATCTTCATTTCTGATTCAATCACGCAAGGAAACACCAAGCATAGCCCTTTGGGTGACATTGATACTCATTAAATGTTAAAAAAACGAAATCTTAACAAATTGTACGGTTTAAAAGCAAAAAGAAAATAGATCGGTACCTACCTAAGGTACTGAGTGAAGCCGTGGGCAAAAGCTAGCTTACTTATACGTATTTTTTTTTATTTATATACATTCAGCATTCAATAAGTACCGTCTCTGAAAATTACAGCTCTCTGGCTGTTAAACCGGCGGCGCTATCCAATTGGGGGCGTCGCGAGCTAACCTTGTTTGGCGGTTCTTTGAAGAGGTTGCGACGCAAACCGCTAGATGGCGCTACTTGTAACGAAGTTGAATAATTCGGATTTGTGATTTCGTTTGTCTTTTGTAAATGTTTTGTCTAAGAGTGTTTTTTTGAATGACTATAATTTATTTATGTTTATGTGCTTTGTTTGTTTATTTATGTTTGTGTGTTTTGTGACCAAAAATGTCGAGTATGTCTTTTGTATTACCATAGTCCGTGACTTGAAAATTACATCAAAAACAATGTTTTTGCTTTCTGCGATAGCCCTTACGACTATCATGTCGGATAGACATAGACACGCAGTCTAAGCAGAAGACTATTATGATTAAATTTGGCTTAACTTAAATAATTTAATTCTAAGTTCACTTCTGTTTTTGTAAACAAGTTCCTAACTTAAGCACGAATCCACTCCTTAAATAATTATGCTAATCTCCTTAATACCATTAGACACTAAAACAGCTAAACTTCTATTAGTAAGCAGCTGAAAAACACTAAATATTTACGTAAGATTCCTATACAAATATTAAAACAGCCGCCTTTGCAACGTTATTTAATTTCTTGTACAAAATTCGCACGACGACGCTTAAAACCCTTTCGCCATTTTAAAAATTAACTCCTCACTTAATTCGGTTCGTTTCTGAGTGGCTTATTGAATTAGCCAACTTAAGCCAACTATCCAGCTAAGTGGGTTAAACTGGCCAGCACTGGAAGTCGACGGACACCAAAATGTTCCCGTAAAGACGTTGTCCAATTTCATTTCGGAGAGATCGGGTTTTCGTGGTCTTTATGGGGTAGATCTTGCTTTTGTGGATGGTAGTAATTTGGGTAAGTAGGTACACGTACTTGTTTCATTGTTAAATTAGTGAAAATATATTATTTTAGTGGCTAAAGACAGAAAAGAATGGAATAACAGAAGGGAGGCCTTTGCCCTGTAGTGGGACACAACAGGCTCATAATAAAATAAATAATAATAAATAAATTAGTTTATTTGTTATTTTAGCGTATATATGTATTTTATTATTAATGAAAGTTTAAAAGGAGCACCAGTGACTGAAAAATTGAAAAGGAATTGTTTATCTTGGTATGGTCATGTGAAGAGGAGAGGAGTGAAACGCATGTTAAAAAAGTAAAAGTAATGAATGAGAGAACAGAAGTGGATGCATGAAGAGGGAGACGGAAGCCAAAGAAAAGATAGATGGATTGTGTGAGAATATGAAAGTAAGGGGAGTTAGTGTTAGCATGGCGGTCGTCAGGACAGAATGGAAGAAAAAATAAGTTAAGTAAAATGGGACAAGAACATGCCTGGTAGAGAATGTCTTGTTACATACAGCCTACCTATGTATCACTACTGTACATACAGTACAGTTTTAACAAATAAAAAATTGACAACACAATTTACTTACATAATAATTCTAATTTTTAGAATTTCCACGGCATTGTAGTTATCAGTAAAAATAATAATACATTTTTTTAAACCTCGTTAGTAAGTTAATTAGAGAAACTGTAATACGCACGTTACTTGTTACTTGTTAGTAATTTACTATAAAACACATCACCAATAATAACTATATGAGTATTTATTTTCAATACGCTAGTACAGAAAACTTTGCCTACAAAAAAACATAATTATAGACACAGTCTACAAAATTCAGTACACCCAAAAATTACTATTCATGACAAGTCAGTGAAGGCGTTAAACCGTCGCAGCTACAACTAAATACAAGATAGTTCCGACTTCGCAATTACTTGGACGAACAATCACGAAACGTTACGACGTTTTAAAATGAACACCGTGGAACGAGGACAAGTTTCATAAATTCTTAATTAAACTGAAATGCCGTAAATAGAATCAGTTCTGGAAGTCGTTGCAAGATTGGCACGAAATTAAAGGTAAGTTTAATTTAGATGATAAGATAAGAGAAAAACTTGAGCTACGGTATTTTTTAGACTGTGAAGTATTGACTAAAAAGGTATACTTAGCTCATTTAAATACTGTTTCAATATTGTATTATTCTATAAATAAATACTTGTAGAAAATTCTCGTGTCACGAAAAGTATCGAGTTTCTAAAGCAGAAAATTTGTGAGTCGTAGAATAGCGTGTTCTACAGTCTATCAAACATATTGCATATGGTTGTTCTCATCTATTTATTTTCCAGCACATGCACAGGCATAATCAAGTGGCCAGAATTATTCACCAGCAACTTACTTTGAAATACAAACTTATGATTCTGAGGTATAAAAGCATATCGATATCACGTTGTACTGGTGGTCAGTCTATTATCACTGACAATACTATTGACGCCAGTAAGCCAGACGTACTGGTGATTAACTGATCAGCCTGTCGCTAAATGTTGATTGATTGATGAAAAATTCGAAGACATGAGACATTCATCAACCCGCATCGGGCCCGCGTGGTAGATTACGGCCTATTCTTTCTTCTAGACTCAGGGACTCAGGCCTCTGTGGCCTGAGTCCCAGAAGTGGGAACTTTGAAAGGCTGATTAGGCTATGCCATGCTCTAGCATTGTCGGGCGTTGTCGGAAGCTTGAATCTGTTCCTGATACCGGTGGACTACTTTTTCATACTTTTAAATGTTTTTTAGTAGTGAATGGTTTGGGTGAATGTTGTCGCCAAATGTTATCTGCTGACAGATACAATTCTTTTAATCTACTTATGTTTTTCTCTTTAAGTAAATTTATTATTCTTCTGAGAAAATAAATAGGTATCTTTAACCGTAAAATTATATGGTAATAAATAATTTTACCGTAGTAGATTATTTTAAATAGAGATTAGAAGCAAAAACTTGAAAAACCTTTTGAATAACCCTTGTCAAACAAGGCATGTGATAGAAAATACACCTAACACTTAGGTACAAAAATAAACATACTATACATATATGCAAACCAGTAAAAAAGGTACCCAACATAAAATTGCTAAATAATTTCGCCAACCTGAATACAGACACAACCTTTCATGATAATTTAGAACCGTTTTCCGAGCGCCACTAAATTTTCAGCAAGACAATAATTACCACCGAACGTATACAAATATACGTTAAAACATAATTTAAGGACCTTTCAGTGTTGCTGTAAAAAGTACCTCGTAAAAAAATGTAATTAGTAACAAAATATGTGGGCGGTGGACTCTGGGACCGCGCACGATACAGCGCTGCCACAGAGTAAAAGAGTTACTGTAATTTGACGTCATTTATACCCAGTACGCAAGAAAAGTATCAAGTATTTCTGCAACATATGACATGTTTTGTTTTGTTTACAACAATAAAATGCAGAACAAGTTCGCGAATGGTTACTTTTCTCGTTAAAAACTTGTGGATTTACTGTTTAGAAGATAATGCGTCGCTCGTCGACAGCTTGATTCATGTGTTGTGATTATAAAGTTGAATGGGAGAAAATTTGTGATTGTGGGAAACGAGGATTTATTGTACTTTCTATGGTTTTGATGTATGTACTTTAACTGTAACAGTATTTTTTTATGGATTTTTTTACAGAAGCCATGCCAGCTTGTATATTATGTTTTTTTTTACTTTGGTAATCATCAAATTACTTTTTTCGCTCTGATTGTAGCGAGATGGAGTGTCAGACTTTTACTGACTAAAACCCACGATGTTCTTTCAATTGCTAAGCATGGCCATTATAATATAGATAGACTGACTAGCTTCTGCCAAAGGTTTTGCCCGCGTCCTCATATTATTCGATAATAACGTAACATTTAATTGGTAAAAGATTTTATAAATCGTTTTAGTAGTTTTTGGGTTTATTCTTACTAATAAAAATACAAACACATCATTTATGAACAAGTTGGCATGTGCTGTGATGCACTACATGAGTCTAATATAGGGGTGATGGATATCACATTCATGTCTCCGATTTTCTGGTATCTTATAATCCTTACTAATATTATAAAAGCGAAAGTGAGTTTGTTTGTTTGTTTGTTACGTCTTCACGCCTAAATGGAAAATCCGATTTTGATGAATTTTGGTACAGAGATAGTTGGGACTCTGGAGACGGACATAGGCTAATTTTTTCACGTGGGCGAAGCCGCGGGTGAAAGCTAGTAATCTATATATCTTTCTATAATAGGATATACCGGTTAACTTGCGAAGTTTTCCTACTTTATTTTAAGAGTACGTACTAGTGATATAACAATTTATACAAACTATAAGTAAGTATGCTTAAGTTTGAAACCACACCTATAAACTCGATAAGTCGCGATCGTTACTGCTGCTCTCACTTGTACACTGTTTAAATTAGTATAATACGTATAATATTGAATTATTTATCGTAAGCGCAGCGTTGGAAGGCCTCTCCCGAGGTGGATCGGTGACCTGGTGAGAGTACCCATAACGATCACCAGGTCATCGGTCCATCTTGTCATCATGCGACAAAGGATGGATGCGAGACGCCCAAGACAGGTCGTTATACCACACTTGGTGGAGGCCTATGTGATAATTGAATAATTTTTCTACAACGTACTTTTATGATATTTATGTATACGAAGATTTATGAATGACACCCACAAGGTTTCCTATTTTAACAAAATCCTTGTACAATACCTCATTAACTAAGCAAAAAATATACCACAAAAAGTCGAAACACACAAAAAATATTTTAATAAATACACCCACAGTCTACTTTATCATCTCCTCGTCTAAACCTCGAAACATACAATAAGCCAGCGATGTCAAGAAAAAAAAAACAAAAGTGGGCACAAAGTAAGTATAAAATCCGATAAAAGAGAAATGTAAAAAAGATGAGGACATTTCAGAATAACTTGTCTTTTGAATAGCTTGACAGCAACTGTCAGCTTTGACAGGAGCGGTTGACAATCTACAACTGTACTTTTTTGATTGCGAAATAGTAATTTCTTATGAAAATTGCTCAGCTGAGACACTGGATATTGAAAACTGCGGTTTTTGCTTTGCGACAAAGGAAAACAATTACCGGTTGTGGTTGAAACTGTGAAATTAAAAAGTGTAGTTTGAATATTTTTTTTGAGATTGGAAAGAAAAGTTTTTCAATATATTTTGACATGGTATTAACCAATTTTACAAAATAGTGGTAAAAGTTGAGAGTGTAAATTTATTTTCTGGGTTCCGCACCTAAATGGCACCAGGGGAGGCCCATTGGCATCCGTTGGTATTACTGATATTATTTCCGCTGTCCGTTCGTCGGCTCCTATGTCAGCGGGCTGTATCTCATAAACCATAAGAGGTAAAGGTTTGAAATTTTGTATTATTGCTGCAAAATAACATATAATGAAATTAAAATTGTCGACGTCGGACTCGCACTCTGAGAGTTCTGTACAAACTTACCTATGTAAAGAGTTCAATTCCTGATTGGAGTCCCAAAGTTTTTTTATAGTTATAAGATCTTGCCTTATTGCAAAAATTCAGAATTCTGGGTCAACGGGAAGTACTCTAGCATTTCGTTTCCCTTGAGCGTCGAAATATATGTTTTTTTGCGGCCATATCTATTTCCGTTACTTAGAAGTTTGATTTTTTCACAGCTATTTATTTCAACACGATACGTCTACGCGTTCCCAAGATAAAGGGTCTTGACAGACAGACAGGCCGATGGACGGACGGCAAATAAAGTGATCCTATAAGGGTTCCGTTTTTTTCCTTTTGATGTACGGAACCCTAATAAAAGAGGTTTGTCAAGAAAAGTTATTTTGTCAGATTGATTTTAATATTGTAGTACGGAACCATTCGTGTGCGAGTCAAATTTTATTTAGATTCAGATTCTTAAAGTATTTTTTTTTTTTTTATAAATATCTTCCAGGCATGAGTGCGTGACACTATACATACTTCAGGAGCTCCTTAGCTTTGGTCGTTTTCGAACCTAGGATCTCCAAGAAATACTTTTATATGTGTAACCATCGTCGCTTTCAAATAAAATCTTGCGCGTGCATTTCCATAATTATATCGAAGACTAGCTTTTGAACGCAGTTTCACCCGCATTCATAAAATTTAGCCTAGGTCACTCAAAAATAAAGTAGCAGTACTTCCAGAGATGGCCTCCTACAAACAAAACAGACGAACTTTGTCTTTGATGATGGTTGTAGATGATATTGCTAAAGAGAGTAAATCCAAAAAATTGCATAAGTAACAGATTTTACTCTCGTTGAGACCAATTCCGGTAATAATCTCGCTTGTAACGTTTAAAACGGTTACAGAATTTTCTCATTAAGGAAAAGTGTAACGTTAATTATAATTGATGGAGCATTAATTAAAAATTAACAGTAAAAAAGTTTATTCTTTTCTTGCTGTTTATTCGTTTTTTAATTAATTGCGTAACGTTATATTATTCCTTCTATTTGATGTTTATTTTGCTTTGTAAATTGGAATCTTACCGTTTTCGCTGAAATTGTATTGTGATATAAAATTTAGATCATTAAGTTTTTTTTTTTTTATAATTTACTAATTTTACGTATTTAAAATATAGCCTATGTCATTTAAGAATAAAGCAGATTTCTATGGGTTAATAAAAAATAAAGATTGAACCAGTACTTTCAGAATTACCTTGTATAAACAAAAAAACAAACTTTTCCTGTTTAAAATATTAGTTTAAATGACATTTTTATCGAGGTGCGCGACTTCTATGGCACCACATAAGAACTACGAAGAAAATGCCAAATCTTGCATCGCGCAAGTAAAGTTTTCCACCCGATTAGAGTTTATACGACAGTCCGAAATCATCTATCGGGCAGTTGCCCACCAGAAATAAAACCCGTCTGGTCGGAGAAACACCCCGTTTCAACGGAGGTTTGCGGGACTTTACTCTCTTTCTCTTTCTCGTTCCGCATGCCTCCAAAACTGATAGGCTAAGCTAGGCTTGTTATCACAGCTAGTCAAAGTCATGTCATTTATTCATCAGGGGTAAGTAGATATTTTAATAATAAATCACAAAGCCACCCGGTAAAAATATTTCAAACACCAGTCAATAAAAAAATTCCAACAATGCAGTTTGAATTTATTGCTTCCAAACTCTGCGAACATGCTTTATCCGAGCGCCAACTAACAGCGCATTACACCAGTTTATATTTCATGGAACACTCGTAAAATGTCAACCATGTACTACGCTTTGAAGGATATAAAAAGTTAAATGACAAACCTCTTTGTATTGTGTGTCAATGCACAAAAACTAAACCATTTAACTTAAAAACTTCAGTATGACCACTCAAAAATATTTCAGTGCCTAACGCAATTAGAGACATAAAGCGAAACGCTTTCAAAACGTACATGTCACTGAGAGCCTGTTATTGGCGTACAATTTTACTAAACGTCACATTCAAAACAGTGACTCGATCTGTATTTTGAAGGCAATAGAGTCTATTGTAAGGTTTTTGAAGTGCAAAGTAAATTTTTGTTTCGCAAAGCTGGCCAGAGACAAATGACAGTGATATTGGCAGTTAAACCGACTAGCGTCGGTCGGCGTTTTTTGTCCAGAGTTTTTAAGTTCGGCCCACTGTGCGGTACAAAGACTGCAGTGTGTGTTAGATTTTTGATATGGCTCCTATTATTTTTTTCAGTTCCTTTTCTAAGCTTTTGCATGGACGACAGATTTTACTTACTGAATTCGGAACTACTGTATTTTTTCTTTTTTATGTCAAAGAAGTATTGGAGTAGCTTATGATTAAGTAATAACATCCACATGTGTCATTTCTAAGTTAAGCAACGCTTGCTGAGGTCCTCGTGTGGATGGGAGGCTATTTTGACACATCAACCGTTGTTCCCGGTTGTCATTTGAAGATCTTTGATGGACGTTGTGAATTATCAGAAAATAGGACATCTAATCTAATAACCCCAAATTTAACCAAAAGACGTTCACTGTAGGTCATTTTTTTTATGGTGGGAAAAATCATCCAATGACAACCCTCGCTCTTGGGCGGAGCGCGAGATAGCGTCAGACTCTCACTGACTAAAAGCCAACCCCGTTCCTTCTAGTCTTCATGCCGGAGCTCGAGTTCCCTTTCGGATAACTCTGGCCCCAGTAGGCTTCGACCCGGCTGAGGCTGTTGCTGTTGCTAACAACTCCTTGAGGCACGCGGGAACAGTGCACGCCGTCAACGACTTGGGCTTCACTTTTGGCCATAGGCTGTTGGAATAAATAATAGGGTTTCCAAAAGTCTCGCTACAACAACCAGTCTTGTGTCTCGCATCCATCGGATTCTTGTGACCCTCAACACGTTATCGGTCCAACTTGTGGGAGGCCTTTCAACGTAATTCAAGGATATGGTCTGTTCATGAGCGAAATTTCTTCAAAATCCGTTCAGCCAATTTTTTTTTTTTTGTGGTGGGAAAAAATCATCCAATGACAACCCCCGCTCTTGGGCGGCGCGGGAGATAGTGTCAGACTTACAGACTAAAAGACCCACCCCGTTCCTTCTAGCCTTCATACCGGGACTCGAGCTGTCTTTCGAAACTAACCCTGGCCCCTAATCTAACTCAGCCATATAAACGTGAAGGAATAACAAACATACAAAAATCATACAAACTTTCGCCTTCGTAATTACTAGCTGCTGCCAGCGGCTTCGCCCGCGAGGTAGTAGAAAAATAACCCAAGGGAATAATATACTCCCTGAATAAAATAGTATCCCATGTCAAAAAATAGATAGGTACAGAAGATAATCTCATGTTTGTACTTCACTTTTTATACTTACGCTCGGTGGACGCACACTAATGAGCGTTTGAGCTGGAACTGTTCGACGAGTGGTCCAAGACGCTCCAAGATATCATGTCCTTGAGCGGTGTCTATGTGTGCGTTGTTCGAGCGCGCTTTGTATGTAGATTGACTTCTGTATAATCTATTTTGTGTCTATGTGCTATTCTTCGATATGGTTACCCGCGCAACAAGTTTTGTCGAAATCCGTTTAGCCGTTCGAGTATAAAGAAGTGACAAGCATACACACACATAGACGCACTTTCGCTTTAATAATTTTAGTTTAATTGAATCGTTGGGATATTTGCCTTTGTATATAACTGGCCAGCTACAAAAAAGATGTTACTTGTCATCAAGGCTATGATCACAGACTCCAAACGAGTATTTACTCAGTACCTCGGAGGGTATCGTGGAATATCTCCCATTTAACATCCCCTACAAAGTAAATTCTAATTAGGGAAGTTTACTTCGTTTATTTGGACATTTCTGGGTAATTGGACAAAGTAATGTTTGAAAAGTTTTATCTGTTACTTTTTGTTTAAATTGGATGTTTTTATTTATTGTGTCACCTGGATTGCTGGTGTCTTTTGCTATGGTAAGTCAAACGGTAGTAAAAATATCCTGTTATCATATTCGGCCTTATAATGTTTCCACTGTTGAAAGAAAAGAAAGAAAGAAAAACGTTTATTCGTGCCTCACACAATAATGTAAACTAAAAATACACAATGAAAATAAAAAAGAAAGATATAATCAGTGCGAGGCCAAAAAGGCACCTAACTCAGCATATGCTTGTTGGGTTTCAGGCCTCCTCTCTAGGAGAGGGAACGGGCCGTAATCCACCATGCGAGCCCAGTGCGGGTTGGTGGTTTTCACATGTCTTTAATTTTTTGGTTCTAGGACATATCGGTTTCCTCACGATGTTTTCCTTCACCGTTTTGAGACCAGTAGTGATGAAATAAATTATACAAAGTAATGAGCCTGGCTGGGTTTGAACCCGCAAACAACTCATAAGTTCGCGACCTACACTCGGCCACCACAACATGCAACATCTAATAATAATGAACACAATATTTTTCTATGTAAAAAAAATACGTAACAATTGCTCAATTCTTGTATCTACAGCTTTTATTCATCATCGTATTTTCAGCCTGAATAGGCCAAGTGTTGCTATAATGACGATTCCTGTGCGTGTTGCATCACCCTCACTAGGTCATCAGTCCGCCTGGTCTGGTCGGAGTTTCCTTGTATGATCACATCTGAACTTACCATCAGATGGGATCGCAGTCAAGCACTAATTTATATTAATTGAAGCGTAGACTAGGTGGATACATTCTTTAGCCAAATTTCTTACCTTCTTCACAAACAGAAGTACAAAAAAAAATGTACATATAGCTTGGAGAGTACCGAATCAAACAAAAAAAGTTCACGAGTTTTTTTCTAGTTCCAAATACAAGAAATTACAGCCTAACTGCTGTCTCTTTTTGGTTGTTCGGTTAGGGCCACTAACAATAAAAATGTCGGCCATAATTACGAAAACGACACAACACACAACTAGACAAACAAGATCCAACCCGTATTTCATCCACCCGCAGGCCTAAACACCCAATAAATAATCCCCATTCTATAAAACTCTCTATTTCACCACAAGTGCGCAATGATTTACAACGGGCCGGTCGTGTACCGACTCATATAATTCATTTTAATGAGCCACCACTAGACATCAACACGGGAGTGTCGTGTTCGCTGTGTGCATAATTATGTTGTTATTGATGACACCGTGTTCGTAATTGAAAGACGGAATTGTTGTGCGGAGTGAAAAGGTGGGGTAGTGATTTGCCTTGACATATCGGTAGAAAACTCTGGAACAGACTGTAAAAAGCAGTGCTTGGCACTATGATGATCTTTTCTCGAATTGATGATAGCGTATGGTTTGTATGTTAAGATAAAGTCTAGAATTTTAAGTAAAATAACTATTCGTAACATACTTTGATAGAGTCAGACTTTGAGATAGATGGACAGGCCTGTTGGTCTAGTGGTTAGTGGCCCTGACTGTTATGCCGGAAGTTGTGGGTTCGATTCCCACCCAGGACGAATGTTTGTGTGATGAGTATGATCATTTGTTCTGTGTCTAGGTGTAATTTATCTATAATGTGTATATGTATGTTTATCAGTTGTCTAGTACCCATAACACAAGCTCTGCTTAGCTTGGGACTAGACGGCTTTGTGTGATAGTTGTGGAATATTGTTATATTATTATTAGAGAAGGAATGACCATGCGGACCCAGTGCGGGTTGGTGGATGTCACAGTCATGTCATAGATTCATTTATTCCTAGAACATGCCTCTTCTAGAGCTTTTCTCATAATGTTTTCCTTCATCATTTTGAGACCTCAGGCTATGAAATAAATCACACAGTAATGTTTCTGACTCTTTTTTTTAGGTGGGAATATCATCCAATAACTTCTCCTGCTCTTTCTTAACTTCCGCATGAATCCGGTGCAGGAACTTCCCAACCTGACCCGTCATGCAGAAGGTGAGGACGCCTTGAGGTCTTTCATAATAAAACGTGTCTGGCTGGGTTTGAACACGTGACCTACAACTCGTAAGTCTGAGCCGTTACTACTGGGCCACCACTGGTTGACGCTATGGTGAACTAACACTCTTTTCTCGTATTGATTATAGGAAATGGTTTGTATGGTAAGTTAAAATCTCAATTTTTTTTTAAAGTTAATATATACATATCTATATTACACTAAATCATTAGAACATTGAACCTACGGAATATAATAGAATAGAATAAACTTTATTGTACACCAAAATAGTAACAATTTCACAGAAACTTAAATCTACGGGTACAATGGTGGTCTTATCGCTGAAAGCGATGTCTTTCAGACAACCTTGGGATGGAATATAAGAACTTAAACTAAAAAAGGGGATAGTCTGCGGTGTACTTCAAGCAATATAATAATTTTATTTCTATAATTTTATTTCAAAACTAATTTTTAGTTTTTATAGTTTGTTCAGAACCAGTAACTGAATGGATTCTAAAAGTTTTCTGCCATGTTACATTTTTTTCCCAAAAATATTTTAAAAGGTCACAATTAGGACACCACCGACACTAAGTACAACAGAAGTCATGGTAGGTCATAGTGGGTATTAGGCGCCAGCAAACTGCTGCACAGTGTTTCGTCTAGTACAAGCTAGCGAGACAAAATTATTTTTTTACTTATTTTAATTATTTATGCATATTTATGGTGTTTTACGCCGTTCTGTGTTCTCTTACTCAGCAGGTGTGGATGCAAGATGGAAGTAGTCACAAAATTTTCTACTTTTGTTTACTGATATTCTTGATTGTTATAATTCGCTGCGTCTGCCTACTTATTATGCATATACATACGTGTAGTATATATATACTACATGTATATATAATATATATATATATATACAAAAAAAATCGGGGTATTTAAAAGTTAAAATCATAAATATGTGTAAAATAGGTTTTTATTTATTCACTTTACCAAATAAAATACAATAATAGTCCAAGACAACAACAAATATCCATAAATATAAAATAACTCTTGAAACAAAATCGTACAAAATCAGAATTACCCGTCTAAAATAATGTTATATCTAATATATAAAATTCAAATCTAATTAACATTGATTGATTTTTAACAAACAAAAATACTACATAATAAAATAGATTAACATAACAATAAAAAAAAAAATCTACCAAGTCGAATCTAATACTCATCATCAGAAGATTCCTCATCACTTGTCTCCAATTTGCTAGAATCTTCCGATAGTGAATAATCCTCTTCACTAAATTTGCGAACTGATGTTGATTGGGATGGTAATGGAGGTGGGACAATCAACTGCAGAACTTCTGGTGGTAACGTAGTTAATTTTTTTCGAGGTAATTCTCTGAATATATTTATTACAGGATCGGACGTAATCAAAAGCATTCTCAGAAGATCCGTATTCGTGGCACAACGTGATCGTTTTCTGGTATGTCGTTCCCGAAATCTACGACAGTCTTTATTTCTTGCTTCTTGGGCTTCTTCGGAAAGCTGTTCAATGACTTGTCTACTTTTCGTTTAATTTGGTGATAGGCTCGAAATTTTCATTTTGAGTTTCCTCAGTGAATCTTCAGAAGCATCTAGTAGATTATGCTGTACACATAAATGATCAAAAATGCGACTTGCCAGTCTTCAAAACTTTCGTCTTTCAGTTTTATTATGTTTTAGCCATTCTTCAAAAAACTCCAATTTCATCATGGCTATGGCTCGTTCTGAAAGAAAATAAATAACTTTATCTACGGGCGGTTTCGGGAGCCAAAAAATAAAGTACCTACGCCTGAATGTTGTAATTATCATATACAGAAGAATCTAGCTGGATACATTGGTATAAAAAAAGTTGCAACCCTTTAAAGTTTAAAGTTAAGAAAAAATATATGGGATTATTTCAACATACTTATAAACTCTAATTACAGCCAAAAAGTACATGTGTGTTATTTAAAAACAAGTCAAAATAGTAAGCACATACCTTCAATAGTAGAATCCATCACAAGAAAATCGTTTCACTTTGATATCAATTATTTGAGATGGTGTCCCAAGTGTCCTAAAAATGCAACTTATTTAGAAATGCAAATTGCGCTTTCTTAATAATTAAAATTAACCCCTCCACAAAATTACATGTTGAAGTAACAAACAGATTTCTTAGAATTCCTTCCCTGGGAAGGGTTGGTTTCGGCCTGTAACAAGGTGGACCGATGACCTAGTCAGGGTCGCGGGAACCCGATGGATGCGTGACGCACAGGACTGGTCGTTGTGGCGACGCTTGGGGGAGGCCTATGTCCAACAGTGGACGTCTTTCGGCTGATATGATGATGATGATGATGAAGGGTTGGTTACAAGTTGTTATCACGAATTCCTGGAAATGACGTCATGAATTTTGTCCCGCTGGCTTGTACTAGACGAAACACTGTGCGCTGGGTACAAGTGCAAAACAACCCTTCAATCACCTGGATGGCCTGGTGACTATGTGTTTTTGCTGACATAACAAGCCTAAAACCTGAAATGAAATTTTGTACATAAATTCTTTACATACAAAGACACGTTTTGAGTTTTGCATAAACTAAAACTGATGCTGTATACACTAAATCAAAAAGCAAATCCCTTGAGAACTAAAAGTAATATAAAGTATGGCTTCAAAAAACTCCTCCGCATCGCTGTCGAATGGTAATGTATCCAAAACGCTGTCAGCACTACCACGCTGTATGGCAATGCTTATTCCCAGCCCAAGGTTAAAGTCAGCTCTTGGGTCACGCGAAGTGTCAACTAAACACTTAGTCACAACTACAAGACAGATAAATGTACATGATGTTGGTTTTGAGTGTGCAAAAAAAAAAACCTTGGCCACAAGTCTGCCATTACAATAGTGTCAGAATGGTATATCATTAATTTCAAAATTGTTGATTTTGTTGCCAAAATTTGGTAATCTACTAATATAATGACGTCATTATGACTTTCCAATGGTCAACTACTGATACTCCATTGTAAGAAATGACATAGAATGGTAATCTCGTACATAATGATGTACGAGACAAATAAATGTATGACATATGGTAATCTGCAAAAATTTTGACAGTTTCTTTGATCAGTGACTTACCATTTGAACGTCATTGCGCAATCAGTGCTTTTAATAAGCTCGATATTGTTATTCTACCACAATTCTATTACAAGACCATTGACTGATCAATGATCGATCATTATAAATTAACAGATTAAACACTTTTAGCAAAATGACAATAGAATCGTGTTGGAATGACGAATTTATAAAAATAGCAGACTTAGGCCCCCTTTACATTTTCACTGAAAATCGCCCGTCTGCAGCCACAATATTTTATCTACAAACGCAGGTGTAATAACACTCTAAACACTACTTACAGGCACAGAATTGCAATCTGCCTTCATGAGTTATGCCCATTACCGTGCTGCTGCGGTCACGTACGTACTCCTTGCTTTATGACCGACTTACCCTCACCAGGAGTTACACCACTGGATTTTATACTCTCAAGTGCTTCTCAGAATGTATGGCCTGTTGTGTCTTTTATTTGCGAAATAAAATCTTGGGTTTGTGTCGTGGATTAGCAATTTTAAGCCGCTGAGAAGTATACAATGATAAAATATAGAGCATTACACAATAAGATTACTATAGCAAAGTAAGTTACTTGAAAAAAATAATTCTAAGATTATATTTTATTCCATTCATCATCACTTCTTCAGAGCGAAATTGCGAAGGCTAGAAGACTTAGATGTCTCTTTTAGGGATTGGCAAAAAGTGGCTCAGAGGCGGTATTAATGAAAAGATTGGGGATATAATAAAAAATAATAACCCCATCGCCGTATCTCTACGTTGATGTCGTAGTGAGGCATGCACTCTCTAATAAGCTGAAAGTCTGTAAGGCTTGCTTTTTCGTAACATGCTTCGGGTGAAGGACTAGACTAAGAGAGATACAATGAAATAAGCGTAGTTCATTCCCTAGAACTGACGCTAAAATAGCTTTTGGTCAGTGAGAAAGTAAGTGCAGATGCACAGAGATGTATTAGAGCTGACGAAATTGGTTGATGCTTGCTTGATTTCCTTTCGTGTCATGGACAAAACCGCGCTGATTTTACAAAGAAATCATTAACAATATAAAACGATTGATAGATTATAGCTTTGGTTTGTCAATAGGTTTTTTCAATAGTTCCCACCATTAACAAAAAACAATCAACCATTTTCACCCCCCAGAAAATAGTACCACTTAATGAAAACTCATTTACAACGGCCATTCGGTATTCCTGTGTTTATCAGTAAACACGGCATTACGGCGGTGAATCAGGGGCGGTTTGGCTCGACGACAAATCGGGGTATAAATCAAGAGGGGATGTACACCCCTTCAACCCTGCTTCACCCCCCACGCGCATTACACCGCTTTTAATGATTCATGTTTTGTTAAAACTTAATTAGAGGAATGCATGCTATCTTGCACTGAGATTTGCTTTTGTTGCTTGGAGTAAAACTGGGTGTTGTTTTGCTGTAGTTATATTAGTAGTTTACATGTACAGCGAGCAGTTAAGACAAGTGTTTGCCAAAATGGTCCTTATTAACAAGAAGCATGTGCTTCATTATATCATAACATTAAGTATGGACTTATAAACGTTCCTTTTTTTAATGGCATGATCTAGTGCTTGATTGCTATCCTATTTGATGGTATGCAATCGTTGATGGCGAAGTGCACTAGTTTATTAAGAACAATGTGCTCTGCCCCCCTGCCACTTAAGTAAGCAACGTTGAAAGGCCTCCCACATGGTGGATCGATGATGTCCTGGTGAGAATCGCGGGAAACCGATGGATGCGAGACGCACAGGAGCGGTCATTATGGAGTCACTTGAGGGTGGCCTATGTCCAAGAGTGGACGTTTTTGGCTGAAATGATGATGATGATGATGAATATGATCTTAACCTTTCGTATGCCGTAATTAGAGACACAATTAAAAAGTTATTGTGTCTCGCGTGGATCCATGTTCCGGACACACAAAGGGTTAAAATACTAGTACATACTCTCGCCATGAAGACATAAATTACATTATAATGGATGGAAAAAAAATTCTTTGATGTAACTGTATATCTATTTATTTTGCACTACAGAAAAACGTCATTGTGCTGATATTGAATTGACGTAATGAGATAGGTGCCAGAATTGCAGTTGTGGCAGAAGGTAGCAATATTTGAAATACGGTACCGCTGGCTGACCACAGGTAGTTGGGGCTTTTTTCCGGTGGAAAAATCATCTAATGACACAATGAATGCTCTTGGGCGGAGCGGGAGATAGTGTCAGACTTTTACTGACTAACAACCCACTCCTGTTCCTGCGTTGCCTTTCATACCGGGACTGAGCAATCTTTCGAAACAAACCCTGGCTCCAGTAGGCTTCGACCCAGCTGGGCCCCTGCCATTGCTATCAACTCCTTGATGTGTGCGGGAACATTGCGCGCCATCGACGACTTGGGTTCGGTCCGGACGGTCGGACAGCGATCGACCCATTGCTTGCGTCCGCAAGCCCATGCCTACGGTGGGCCGAAATCGGGATCTGAATCCCCGGCGGTGAGATCGAAGTGCCGGCGGCACGTCAATTTTTTCGTAAATTTAAACTAGATAAGGCCGGTGTTTCCTAGCTGACTACCCGGAGAAGAAACACCGATACAAACTCAGGGGGTAAAATATACAACGTGTAACGTTAAATGTGCAAAACCTGAAAATAGTTTGATCAGAATAACGAGCAGAATTAATTAAAGCACATCCAAATTAAAAAAAAAAGATGCCATGTGTATTTATTATTAAATCAAGCTATCACGTGCGCAACCCCCCCCCCCCCCAAGTAGGTGAACATGTATTCTTCTTCTTCTTCCTGCCCTTGTCCCATCTTACTTGGGGTCGGCGCAATACGTTTTTTTCTTCCATTCTACCCTGTCACTCGTCATGCTATTGTAAGCAAATTTTGAATAAACTAAAAAAACAAATGGTTGTTGTCCAATTAAAAATTTCTCACAAGCGGGATAATAATAGTTCTTATTTCAATGCAGATACAAATTTTAAACAAACTAAAACGGCACATAAAATCTTCACGTTTTTTTATGTTTTTTTTTTAACCCAATACAAAAATAATCATCAAGGTCGGTCCACAAACTTTAAAGAATTTGTAATCAAACTCTTTAAAATTTACGGGCCAATCTAAGCTACTCCTGGGGATAACATTCTTCCCAAACAAAAAAAAAGAGTCGTTAGAACCGGTTAACCTTTGGCAAAAATATCGCTGAATAAGTTAAAAAAAAAAAGAAAAAAACAGCGAGTCGACTTGAAAAGCTTTTTTGGAAATCGCTTAAAACAAAACAATCAATTTATTCATCAAACTCATCCATCCACTATTTTACCGTCCCACTTTTACTCAACCTTAAAATCAAAGGCGTTACCACAAGATCAGTGCTCTGGTTACCTTATTAGCCCGGTGGGTTTCCTCGGAATTCCCCTTCGTTAGCTCGGAGCCACTAATTGGGGCCGTTACGTAGCTACCTTGGCTTGACAAATCTGTGTGCTTTTCTGCTAAATAGCACGCCATTTTGATATGCAGTGAAGTTACAACCTAAAATTATAATTAAAGGTATCATTATTATTTGTCCGATGGAAATATGTGCGGTCTTCGATAGATTTTTTCCGAAGATATTTATGAGTGCTAATTAAACAGATTTAAATCTACATTTCTTTCTAAATCATTAAGTCAGCTACAATTAACACCATCTTAGCCACTTTTCTAGTTAGTTATAAAAAAATAACCATGAAAGCTAAGGTGGGAGCTCTGCTTCTCTCTGCTCTGCTCTACTCCCGCATTAATTTAGATTTCTAACCTAACCTGTTCGTGTTGAAATTTGATGTTCTACGAAATTGTTTATTAAATGCTATTTCATTTTCCCGTTGCTTAGTTATATATTGAGAAATATGATCTCGTGGCTAATAAAGTAATTTGTAGCTTGACTTATAATCAGTATGTAAAATCGTAGACTATAGACTAAATGTTTCAAAAAATAATAATCAAATTGCAGTGAAATTGGTCTGGCCACGATTTTCGCATGCGTTTTTTTCTTCATACGGATTTTTGTAGTCCTTGCTATAAATTCTCGGCTGGTACTATAATTTATGTACATGTATTATTCACCTATACCTTCCTCATAAATTACTCTGTCTTTTGATGAAAACCGCATGAAATTTTGTTCAATACTTTTTGAGTTTATTGCAAATAGGTAGAAAATAGGTGGGCACTCTGTTTTATAATATGTTACAAGGATGTAAAGCCCTGATACAGAAAGAAGATTTTTTAGAAAATAGCGAGAAAAAGTTAGCAAAATTAATAAGAAACGGTCTACACCAGTTCTGACTTGCACTCATGGAAGGCGATTTTGCTTAGTGCATGCTTTTGTAGCTCATGAGCATGGCACAAACGCCGCCATGAGAAGCTAGAAGTGGCCACAAGCCACTCGTGGCCAGTGGCTGCTACTTTTTTTAACCCATGCGTGCAGTATCGTAATGAGCTCTGTCGAAGAAGGTTCGTTTTGTATCGACGTTTAGTGGCCGGTTTTGGGCCACCAGAAGCAAGTAGCTGCGATTTGTGGTGGTTACCGGTGTCAACCGTGTGCGAATCCATATAAAATGTATGAAACCTACAGAAAATAGGCCGATGGTGGCGTATTGTGATGTTGGCTAGTGGCCCGTGTGCAGCAACCCTTAATAGCGAGGTAATACAGGCTACTCACTCACTCCGCCAATGACAAATCTATTCTAATAATATATAACAGGCTCGGTGAAGCATTGGCAGCATCGTATTCCCTCTTAACTGCTCATGCAAATAATATGATAGTTGATAATATGGTAGTTGTGTGATAGTTGTAAAAAAAAAAGAAGTTATTAAGCCCGAATTAGGGTTCAGAAAGCTCATTTTCAAATGATACTTATGAGAAAAAGTATAGGTATAATTTTTTAAATTATTTTTTTTAGAACGTTACCTGTCGAGTACCTCAGTATCTTAAGTCTTGTGCACTCATATATAAACTTACAATCATAATACATCCAGATCGGAACAACTATCTGTAGACCATACAAACTTTTTGTTCTGTGGAGTGATCGAACCCGTGAAAGGTGCAGTACTCAATCGCTAAATGACTGCGCCTTGATATTGATCACGAAATAAACAAAACGACTTAACTTTATCATCCTTTGCTATCCAATCACGCCATCAACAAACGAATTTCAGCAACAATCAAACTAAAAAATACACCCAGAACCAATCTGAAACCACACAAAAATCTATCAGTTGCACCTCGTTTAGCAATACCGATTCTTTGACCCAGATTCGGGACACACACATACAAACACGAGTAGATACATAGGCTGAATGCCTTGTCGGTTTTCCACCATTTTAGCTGAACTAAACATACAATCTACATACAAACATAGATATAGCAACAGTTTTGCGCACTTGGATTATATCATAACTCTGGGCTATCGGATTAAAATGTTAGCGATGGAATATTTATGTGTAACTAACAATTTTAGTTAAAATTGTAGGCTCGTAACTGTCCGGCTGCAATGTAAACAGTGGTTTTTATAGAGAGACTAGCTTCAGCTACCGGTGTCGCTCGTGTGAAAGTAAATAAATCATTATACTCTTGAAACAGTGTTGACCGAGCGGTAATGACTCTGATTTATGAGTTGCGGGTTCAATCTCACCCAGGCGCGTTGCTTTGTGTAATTATTTCATCACCACTGCTCTCAAAACGGTGAAGGAAAACATTGTGAGAAAACCGGTATGTCCTAGAGCCAAAAATTCGAAGACAAGTGATATTCACCAACCCGCACTGGTTCCGCATGGTGGATTACGGCCCATTACCTCTCCTAGAAAGGAGGCCTGAGTCCCAGGCAAAAAGCCCAATGTGTTGTTCAAATGTGCAATTCTACCCGGGTTACAAACCTTTCTGCCCCTTGGGCGTGAAGGAATAAGAAACACACACTCGTATACTTTCACTTGTACATATATTAGTTATACTAACAATATACTTTAGTATAACTTTAATATAACTGTTAGTATAACTAATATACAATTTTTTTTTTTTTTTTTTTTTTTTTTTTTTTTTTTTTTTTTTTTTTTTTTTTTTTTTTTTTTAGAAACTTTTCGTTAATATAAATATTGATAATTTTGAAATATCATCATCATTTCGGCAAAAACGCGTCCCCTGTTGGGTCTCTTTCAAATGTCGCCACAACAAAAAGTTTTGTGCAAATCGCATTCATAGGATTTCCGTGAAGTCTTTCAACGCTGCATCTACCGGTACGTGGTCTTCTAGGACTATCTTCTAGTGTTAATTTGGAACACAAAAAGCCATTTTTGTGAAAATTTGTCTTGGTCTGCCACCATCTACACTATTATAATAAAGAGGTTTGTATTAATTTTTTTTTGTAGGATATAATCTCTGGAAGTACCTACAAGCCCGATTGCTAAAATATTTTTACCGTTAGAAAGCTGTTTTAATTCTTTATGACATAGGCCATATTTTAAAAGGCAAGGCAAAAACTAGTCATATAATAAAACATATTCTACCTAGTGATTATCGGGTTCATGTCTGCAATTCAATATTCAAACACATATTTTAAGTAATTGTACGACAAAATATTACTATTCACCATTTACATTTTTTGTTCACAAACAACCATATCTCCACACCATTACAAGACACAAATCTTACAAGAAAAAAACCTCGTTTATCTCACCGAGTCCAGTAAAACAATAAATCAGCCGCGTTCTTCATATTCACAAGTTCGCAAGACCCGAAGATGTCGTCGGCACATCCTATCCCATTAATTTCATCCCTTCACCGCCGGTTTTTCAGCTCATACAATTTTAATTCAAGCCCATATACGCTGAACATAAATATATAACTTCAGCATTTTTCCTACTAATATTTCCCTCGTGAACTATGCATGTGGCTTGTGAAAAATGAAGGTTCGGAAAAGCTGTTTATATTACACGATTTTGGGTTGGTAAAATATTAAATTTGAATTTGTTTATGGGAAGTCGTGCTATTTTATTGTTTATAGATAGAACAATTAAGTTAAAGATAAATTGAGCCCACGCACGTATACAACGTATGCTACTCATTGTGCATATGCTTGAAAACAAACGACTTATGTGCAATGCGTGTGTCAAGAAAGTTTTTAAGTCATCTGTTTTCAGAACTCGAGTCTAGATGTCGTAATACGTAGCATATGTCGCATACGTGGGTTCAGCTTGTCTTTCGCTTTATACTGCTTCTTTCGCCTTGTCTGTGTCAATGTCATTGATAGAGTCTGTCTAATCGCCAACCCCAAGTAATATGAGATAAGGGCAGGAAGACGAAGAGTCTGTCTAGTAAGTTAAACGACTTGGGTAATTATTAGGATTTAATAAAATCTGATGTAGTCAACACGGGTTCAATAATCAAGGCTGATTAAGAGATAGAGATCATTGTTTACTAACAGAAGAACCTTATAAAAAGTATCGAATATAAGTATTTTTAAAAGGATTAAATATTATACAAAATTCGCAAGTCGCGTGTTATACTGGATAGAAAAGATTTAGAACTTAAGCCACATTATTAGCTGTGTAACAGTTTGTGTATTACTGCTAAAACTTATTAGCTTTACTCACTTCAAATGTAAAAAATTGGTAATGTGAGTTTTTTTTTCACAATGATAAAGTGGTCCTAGAACCCAAAAGCAACTGAATGATACAGGACGGTAGTTAGTAAAACTCTAACACGCTCCCTCACTTCATCCTATATCCAAAAGCAGAAGAATTCATTGGATGACCGGCCACCTCGGGAAATAATCTACTGTGTTTGATTTTGCATACTCTCCAAATTATTTATGTCACGAATTCTAATGAAATGTAGTTAGTGAAAGTTTGGGCAACAAAAGTGTCCTTGACACGAACAGTTATTCCACAATTTCCACACCAAATATCGTATCTATATTAAGACGACAATCGTGTCGTACCCGCATCGTGAGATTTAAAAGCTTCCAGTATTTATGATGCAGTGTGAGTACTGCACATGGCGCGCGGTCGCGTGATTAATAGTCGAATTACCAGCCGACACCTAGTGTGTTCTTCGCTTTATGTCCTACGCTGCTGATGGTACACTAAAATAATAACTGGATATGGCAAATTCTCCCTATGTGCTGATACAAGTACTCATTATGCATCTTGTCTTATAAAAGTGTTGAGTAATTAGCTGACACTTGAGGTTGTTCCTCGTTTTATTTTCTATGCTGCTGACGGTATATCAATATCTGGATTTTATTGATTGTAGTCGTCAGTGTTGGTAAAATTTATTATTTCATGCCGTTTAGAAAAAGACTCCGTTTTGTATCGTAACGAAGGACATCAGAAAAAATAAAAATAATAATTTTAGTGGATTAAAACATTTTGTACACTCAAACACTTACAAACAACACAGAGAACAAAGAGTATTATAGAACAAAAACAACAAGTGAGTATTTGTAATGAATCTGGTACCCAAGGAAAGATTTAACTTGTGTTATGGGTACCAGGATTCTGACGCTATTTTTACACTAAAAGAACAATCAGAAGGCAGAAATATACAAAAGGTAAAAGCCAAAAGGTTAAAATCAAAATCGAACCTGTCATTGTGGAAGTGTGGTGCATTATTAAATGTAAATTATTATACTGCGTTGCCTGCTGCGATTTTCTCGTTCGCTTATTATTTAGTTGTCTTCAAATTTAAAGTGAAAGCGCTTCACCATCAACGATTGCATTGCTGTTTATCATCAGGTGTGGTTGCAGTCAAGCACTAGTTTAAATCATTGAAAAAAAAATGGTAGTGAAAAACGTCAAGAGACAATCACTATATCATTAGCGATATAATAACCTAATAATAATTGGCATAGAGATTGATACTAAATACTAGGTGCTGCCAGCGACTCCGCTTGCATGAAAGTAGAAAATTGTCCCTAAGGAACATACTCCCGAGATAAAAAAGTATCCTATTTGCTATTCCAGGCCGTGGTCTACCCGTGTGTCAATTTCCAGCCGTTCAAGCGTGAAACAGTAACAAACATTCACACATATACACTCACAATCTTTTGCCATAATTATAAATTGTACTAGTAAAAAGGGAACCACCTTTTGAATGCTTTCAATATTTTCTAAAAAACATAATAAATTCTGAGGAATGAACTATTTAGTTCAATTAAATGCAGTTTTTTCTAAAATGTACTACTAGTGTTCATTAGAAGAACATCCTATTGCTGTTTTAACAGATAATTAAGCAGTAAAGGTTTAGATTTCCATACAATATAAAGTCAAAATAACGCATCAAATTGCAAGATTAAAAAAAAAAATATAACATCTCTCGCAAATCATCGCATCGTACGAGTCGTATAATTATTTCTATCTATTATATTATATTGCTTAAAGATGCTTCTCGCAATTAATCACTTCACCCGCCAGTAACTTTGTCTTATGCCTCAAAAATGTTGGCAACACTAACAGGTTAGTAAGATATATTGGTGGCTTATTCCCTTCATGAAAACGATTATTATTCTTGTGTAGAGTAGAATATACGTATATTAATTGATAAATATTTATCACATTGTGGTTTTTCTTGCTAGTCATATACCCCTGGTGAACTGGTCGTGACTAATAAATCGTCTGATAAGTTGGTTGCTTTTTGCGAGGTTTTATCTCCTTCTATTTGTGGCACTATATTTTGTAGCTAAATAAAAAAAAAACAGGTTTCACCACTATATGTATTAATTTTATAGTTTCAAAACATCATGAATGATTATAATAATACACGATTGAAGCAGGATATGAAAAATTTGACAAATTAAACACAATAATGTATTGGTTGGTGTACACTGGAAAAATTGTAAAATTAATTCATTAAACCCCAAGCGAACGCGTTCGCGCACCTATTATCTTTCTATTGTGTCTGTGATTTCCACGATTGAAAGGTTAAAAACAAATGTTCTAGCCAGATTCGAGTGAAAAATATGTTAAATACATGACCGCTAGGTTAAGATTAGAATTTTGAGAGTTTTATGCCGGTTTTTATGCGCAACGTGTAGATTGGGTAAGGGACCACTTTGTAAAAATTTTTATGAAGTTTGTCCTTATGGATGGTTATCGGCCGCGAAACTAGATGAGCGATAAGATGCGCGAGAAGATGAACGATTGTATGAGGCACGATTAAACCGTTTTTTTTTTCTAATTTCTAATCGTTCCAAAGAGTTTCTGATTTTAGTAAGTAAGTTACTAAGTTATGTAGCTAGTTGGAAAAGATGGGTGGATTGTGTGAGGAGTGATATGAAAGAAAAGGGAGCTAGAGATAGCATATTTTTTTTATCCCATTCAGTCGACTGTCACCTATGGGTGACTAGACAGAATGTTGCACCGACTCCAAGTACCATGAGACAAAGACAGAAAGATGATGATGATGACGTCATGATGTATCTGCAGCAGCTGTGTATGTGAAGTAAAAAAATGAAGCTAACTTTTTTTTGGCAAAGAATCATAAATAATAAAAAACAAAATAATAATTAGGTGAAAATTGATATTAGGTAATCATTTTATTTTCACTTAATGTTGCTCCAATTTGTCATGTTAATCAAGCGAAACATATTCTGCCATAAAGTCCATTTCCCACCTAACTTAGACCACCCAAATCTTGACCACACATTGTCGTAACACAAAGGTCACTGTGGTTTGGACCAATGACAAATCGCCGTATAAATCAGATGATGTGGCACCTGCACTTTGCCCCAGTTTGCCCGCTTCACCCGGGCTTGCCCATATTATGACCGGTTTGCCCCACATCCCCACATGTTGAGTAAATACTGTGTTTGTCGACCTGCATTTGTCTATGCGATAAGTACACTAGAATTTATTGTTTTGTTCTTATCTTTGTAACCCTTTTTTAAAGGAAACTGCGTAGTGCATTATGGATTAGTTTCCGGGTAATGTGTCTATGTCGGTTAGATTGAGGTTTGTTTAAATTGTTAACTATTTTTTTAGTGTGATCTATGTATTATGTTGCTTAGCTTAAACGTACTTTTTCTTTTACATTTCAGTCTTCTTATTTAGTGATGTCTTACTTTGTAGAATAACGAAGCATTACACTTTTATAGTGGAGAGAAAGGTAACCCTAAAAAAGGTAGACGAACAGTGTAAGTAATGATATGAAAGAAATGATATATTGACATATCATTTTCTTTATCTATCTATCTTCATAGAAATGCGGTTGGCAGAGAAGTATAGAAGATTACTTTTCGTGTTATACTTTTGCAATCATCATCTGGTATTGAAATAAAATTGAATAGAATAAACTGCACAAGGCACCAAAAAATGTAATACAGTAAATTATTTATTTTGTACACTCCACTGTAAAGTAAGTCAAGGTAACGTAAGCGCTATTGTTCAATAAGCGACAAATTCTACCCAAGAACCATATATCCATCACAGTTAATCTTTTCCACCCCAATTACATTCCTTTACATTAAATTCCACTCCCAAAAACCTTTCGTTCCAAATCAAAAGTCAACAATTAAGCCCGTAACATATGCCAGGAAACAAAAGAGGTTCCGTAACAAATTAACTTTCGACGTTTCCAAACTACTGAATATTCGACAATTTTTATGAAATCTCGACGATGCAGTTGCGTTATCGCTGTGTGAACGACGTATAGGGAATGGTAAATGACAGTAGAGTTTCCAATTTTAAATGATGACTTTTTTGTGAGATTGTGTGGACTACTTGTGTACGGTGGGTCTGCTTGGGTGTATTCTATATTTAAATTCAGCTTTTATTTTCAAACATTTCATCAAAGTTTCTCTCGAGCTATGGGCACGTAAAACACAGGATTAGTATCCAGATACAGCAATATAGAAACGTAGCAGACCACAAAGAACAATGGGGGTATGATCTGGATATGATCTTTAAAAAATGGAAAGAGAAAGCGAGGAGCCTTAATCTTTGGAAAGAAAGGAGGCTTTTGTCCAGCAGTGGAACAATATGGGCTGGCTATAATGTTAATTATATCTGGGTTTAGAGGTTTGTAAAGTAACGCAAACCTTTGTTGAAAAGGATGATTCCTCTGACTAGACGAGTCTTATGTCTGGCCCGAGCAAAGACATTTAAATATTTGTATCTCTTTTAAATGTCTTTGGGTCCGAGCAACTGCCCGATAGAAGAATTCTAATACCGCTATGCAGGATTTTGTAGTTTAGTTCTTGTGTGATGATTAAGATGTCGCTACAGGGGCAAACCATACCATTGTCACGGAAAGACTATACCATACCCCTGTAGAAGTGCTTTACTATAGTGATAATTATTTTTATCATATTATTAACATCTGCGTTATTACTAATTTTTTTTTTAAAGGCGAAATGATTTTACTGTCTGGCGATTTTCGCCGAACACTGACATTCATTCCATAATCCATTGTGACGCAAGCGCTGATACAAAGAAAAAAAGAAGATGCAAAGGTGAGGAGGTACAGCTAAAAAGTATAACTACATTCATTCGTTATTTATTCATTCAAAGTTTTCCAGTTTAGCTAGTAGTGTAATAAATAAGAACTATAAACTAGGGATAAAATAAAGCTAACAAATAAATAATCATTTACTGCAGACAGACAGACCGACAAAAAATATTTACGTGAATATAAACCACGATACGATAGTGACGTCCCTCAAAAACGAACAAATGATTTATCGAGAGGCCAAATTAATGATCAATACTGAGTGATGAATGGAAAATATTCGCAACCGAATGATTGCGATGCAAACATTTATTACCATTGCAATTAATATATGATAAACTTTCTATATTATCCTAGTTCATTTTTCTCTCTCAGCATATGTCCTACTCATTTCCATTTAAGTGTTTTGAATACTTTATTCACATGTTTTTTGTTCCTTTTTTTACGCTTACTTCTATCCCTATTTCATTTTGACATTTGATATTTTCAGAGTAGTACTACAGGGGTGGCAAAAAAATAAAAGGCCGCTAAATAAAACTTTGGGAAAATTACTTCATAAAGTTACCCGTCTAGAATGGATCAGAATCGTAAGTTATGTGGCAGTCTTGTTCAAAGGAGAGGCGGTTTTTGGAAGAACCGATCATCAGTAGTTAACGGATGTAATATGTATGATATACCTGTTGGTATATCATACATATTCCGATAAATGCGTGATGCACAGGACTGGTCGTTGTGGCGACGCTTGGGGGAGGCCTATGTCCAACAGTGGACGTCTTTCGGCTGATATGATGATGATGATGATGATGACCTATTGTATTGTTAATTAATATGGTTAAACAGCAAAAAGGCTCATTTATTAGTCTTTACACTTTTTAAATGATTAGTACCAAGCTGTTGAAGCACCAGCCCCCTTAGCCAAATACGATCGTTTCGTTTCATTCTCTTGCGAACGCCTCGCTGATTTTTTGTGCTGACCACGTGACAGCGTTGAGACGACTTCTAAACAAAGAAATCGGAGGTCGTAATTTGGCTAGGGGTGCAGTTTTGGCCCTGCGGCCGTATTATGACATCTTAAAACCATCATGTTTTCTGTATGAGAAAAGGATAGTGCTATTTGTCCTGTATAGCTCCGTCTCTTTTTCACACCGAAAACATGATGGTTTTAAGAGGTCATAATATGGCACACGGCATAGTAAAGACATGGATCCTAAAAAATTATGTCTAAAGAAAATATCATACTACCGGTAAATTATCACTTCCCAGCAATAAGCAACGATAAATGTAATAAAAATAAAATATGTTCTGTCTATTGAGGTTCAAAAATCAAAATACATACCAAAAAATTCAGTTGAAACCATGCATGTATTTAAAACGTTTAATTGAAACAAATATTTAAAAAAAAAATATTCACTTTGAATACTGACACAAACAAAACTAGGCTTTCATTTGTCTGTCCCCACAAGCAATGTAGCTCTGAGCCCACAGCGTCAATCACGTGATCCTTAATTCTACAAAATAGAGAAGACTAGAAGATCCATACAAGCTGTTGGGTTAGGTATATCTTTTTCTTTTCATATCGATATTCTTAAACTAGTTTTTTTTTTTTTTAACAAATTTTGGCAACCTGTACTGCTCTATTGTTGGCCTTGTATAGATCTTGAAATGTGCAGGTGTTATGCAAGATGGACAGCACAGCAGGTGACGCACATCCTGTGCAGTAGCTCTACACTGGCACTGTATTAGAGATGGGCCGAGGAAGCCCCATTTGGCCTAATTGATTTTACAGCGGCCCACTTGGGTTCGCAGTAAGTTTACAGATTTCCAAATTAGCCACTGTAGTTCGTGGCCAAGGGGAAGATTTAGATATAGATGTACGACGTGCATGTCATAAATACATGCACCACAGCTCAGTGCTATACTGCGTCCATACTGTAAAATTTGCAACGTATTATGGTTACCTACCAACACAAGAATAACGATTTTAATGGCACACCCACTTTTAAATTTTGCAAGGACTGGAGCATCTTGAAAGAAAGACACACAGGTTAACATATGTGAATACAAGCAAGCACATACAAACACAACCTCAAATAAAAGATAGCAGAACATTTTACATGAAAAACTATTGTATAATAAAAATTACCAACATGTTCAATGCTCTCAAGGCAGCACCGGCAAAATGGTCAGGCACAATAAAAGAAGCTATTAAAGGCAGCTTGCAACGAATGTTATATATCCTATATGCAATATCCTCCAGAAATAGGCTTAGAATTTTTTTTGTACCTTAAATTTTAATCCTCTATGTATATAGCTAAGCAGAACTATACTCAAACCATCGCCCTGAAATATTCCCCATTTAATGCATGTAGGCTCATCATTACCTTGGATTGATCGACATCCTGGACAACGAAGGTTTGTCTTCGATTGCCACATACATAACACAAGAAGAAGGAAGAAAGTAAAGGTAGAAGGTGTGTAAAGTAGCATCTATTTTGCTTAACACTAAGATCTGACATAGAATCGTAGGCTTTCTTATAATCATTATCAGTCAACTGTAATTGAGTTGATACCAATGAATTTTCAAGTGTATTTATCATGATTACGGCTGTATTCAAAAGTAAGTAGAACTTCTATATCTGCCTGCTACGTGGATCGGTGTTGTTGTCAATCATACGTTTGTGCACCCAATCCGCTTTGTGGATTATTTTATGTATTGTTTGACAATCCATTAATTCCTAGCATTTTGTATAGCATTGTATTGCATCCTTATACTGGGAGCAATATTTATGTCTTCAAACATGAACACATAACAAGTATGCAACTGAAAACTGTTCTTATTATTAAAACCAGGCTTGATCAACGTGAAGTTTTAAGGAGTAGAAATGAAATGGAGTTCTTTAATATATTTTTTTAATTATATAAACTAGTACATGACTGCGATCCCATCTAAGCAGTTATACAATCGTTGATAGTGAGGCGCACTAGTTTATTATGAGCCTATTTACTCTAGCGTTGAAGAAAATATCTGAATTATAATCGGACGGGAAGACTGTAGTAGGCAAATTGTTCGACTTCTTTTGTAAATAAAAAAAGATTGCAAAGAGCAATTGAAATGTCGAAATAAAACTAAGTACTTATGCTGTTTACAGGATCACAGGGTAGGTTTCCAATCCTATTTAATTTTTTTTAGGCATAAGAGCTTTTGATTTTAAAATTTCTTCTACCATAAACTATAAGGCTTATTCAATTTTACTATTCAATCAGAATAAAACAAACCTCGTATTTATTCAGCTCTAAACCGGATATTTCAGCATAATCCTTCACAAATTGCCGACAGATCCTAACAAGTTGGTGACGTTGTATGACGTCACCGAGCAGGTGCGCTGACCACGCGCTGCCATAGATTGATGATATTAATCCCGAGCCTACCACATTGTGACGTCAAGAGCTGTGCCTCTGATTGTTATGTCCGGTGTTCTGTGAAATTTGACGGTTTTGATGGAAACTTTAATTAATTAATATTGTTTATATTTGAAGATTTACGTAATGTTACGATTGAACATAATTATATCAAGTTTCAAAATTTCATATTCTGATTTTCTGAGAAATTATCAAACAACTTTTTGCAATCTAGGTGGAGTGACAAAGCGTGAAAAGTCCACCTATGTCCCTTCAGGTGGCCTTCCAGGGATGTCCTAAAGCTCTTTCAAACATTCCCGCATTACTGAAATACAACCTTGTTTGATTATTTTGTAAACTTTTAGATCAGGCACATTGCATTTTCATGTGAGCAAGTACTTTTTCTAACCAGTTTGGAAGTATTAACCTCTCGTGTGCCTTAATTAGAGACACAATTCAAAAGCTATAGTGTATCGCGTGGATCCACGTTTAGACACACAACGGGTTAAAAACAATTCCTTATTATTGGTAGGATTTACAACGCAGCATCCAAAGAAACAATTCTTTTCACCTTGCTTTTATATTCAAAAATACTTTTAAAAATAAAAAATCCACAAATTGCAAGCATATTAGGTCTAGCATGTTGTAGGTCATTTGAGGTGATGACGTGTGCACTGTCCGCCAGACTTGTCAACTAACGTGCGGCGTCCAGTTGAAATGTGGATACGTTAACATTACAAATGGTTCTTGCCACTGGAAAATAAGTAGATAATTTTCTGGTTTTGAGAAAGAAATTCTATTACAGTATTTTCACAAACAAGTACATGCAGTTTTTTATTACTTAAGCTACTTGCAGTTATTTGTTAATAAGGCTACTTGTAGTTATTTGTTACTCAAGCTACTTGCAGTTATTTGTTACTCAGACTACTTGCAGTTATTTGTTAATAAGGCTACTTGTAGTTATTTGTTACTCAAGCTACTTGCAGTTATTTGTTACTCAGACTACTTGCAGTTATTTGTTAATAAGGCTACTTGTAGTTATTTGTTACTCAAGCTACTTGCAGTTATTTGTTACTCAGACTATTTGCATTTATTTTTTTCTCCAGCTACTAACACTTATTTGCCACTCAGGCTACTTGCAGATATTTGCTACTCAGGCTACTTGCAAATATTTATTAATCAGGCTACTTGCAGTTATTTGTTTCTCAGGCTACTTGGGTAAAGGGTAAAGTTAAAGGGTAAAATAGAGGTGCATGATACCCCAATTTCACCAATTACGTTTAAGCATTATGAAAATATTAGTCTTCTCTTTTCAGCGATAATTCGCTGGCATGGTATTCAAATTCAGTTTTCAAATTAGTATGCCTGGTCGGGGTACAACGGATGCCATTTTTGCTATACGCCAGCTGAGCGAGAAATACAGAGGTGCGCATAAAAACTTGCACATGGTATTCATTGACCTCGAAAAGGCATATGACCGGGTACCTCGTGAGGTTCTGTGGTGGGCCCTTAAGGAGAAAGGTGTGCCTGGGATGTATATGCAGTTAATCCGAGCGATGTTCAGTCGATGCAGTACCCAAGTCCGTTCTTCAGTGGGCACTACTGGAAGCTTCAATGTGGCTGTCGGCTTACACCAAGGGTCGGCCCACAGCTCTTACCTCTTCCTGATGATAATGGACGCTCTGACGGCTGCCTGGTGTATGTTGTTTGCCGATGACATTGTGCTGGTTGCCAAAAGCGGCCTAGAGGTCCAGAACAGATTGGAGGTGTGGTGGCACAGATTGGGGAGTGGTGGACTGAAATTGAGTAGAACCAAAACGGAGTACTTGTTCTGCGATTTCGGCGGTCTCTCCAATCCAGTGCCCTTAGCTCTCGCCGGAACGCACATATCGATCTGTTCCGACTTTCGGTGCCTCAAACCTACAACAACACCTGCAACCTTTCGGTGCTTTCGGGTCGCTCGTCCAAAGGGATGGTGAGGTAGACCGGGACGTAACACATCGGATCAACGCAGGATGGATGAAATGGCGACATGCCACTGGAACAACTTGTGACCCACAGATGCCCCTTAAGTTGAAGGCTAAAATCTACAAGTCCGTGATAAGTCCTGACATACTGTATGGACCAGAATGTTGGGCTGTGAAAAAAGATTGCATGTAGCGGAGATGAGAATGTTAAGATGGACGTGTGGTGTGACGAGAATGAGAAAGTGAGAAATGAGTATATTAGGGGAAGTTTGAAAGTGGCGCCAGTTACTGAAAGGTTGAAAGGAAATCGTTTGTCTTGGTATGGTCATATAAAGAGGAGAGATGAAAAGCATGTTGCTAAAAGAGTTATGAATTTACATGTGAATGGATGGAGAGGGAGAGAAAGGCCAAAGAAAAGATGCATGAAAAGGGAGTTAGTGATAGCGTGACGAGTGACAGGACAGAATGGAAGAAGACGTGTTGCGCCAACCCCAAATAAAATGGGACAAGGGCAGGAAGAAGAAGAGGTATTCGAATTAGACTTTATTAAATTTGGTGATTGACCGTCTGGTCTAAAAAAATGAGCTATTTTAAATATGAACATTACTTTTAAAAATATAGCTAATACTAATCACTTATTGACTAGTAGAAAGACTAATAGTGTAACAAAACAATTTCTTTACTAATTTTACCTGCCTTTCCTATCCAAAAATATACCTTTACTAAAACCCCCAACCCACAAGTTGCTAGCACATTAGGCCCGACATGTTGGAGTCAGTTGACGCGATGACGTGTGCACTGTCCGTTGAACGTTGGCCAACTGACGTGCCTTGTGCGACCGCCAGTTGAAATGTAGATGCGTTGTTATTATGAATGGGATAACTGAAGAATACTTGAATATATTATTCTTTCAAAACCCTTTTGAGGAAACTGTAGTCTAGTTCTAGTCTTTTTGATGATTTCTAAAAAAAGCAACAAATGGAACAATTTGTTTTACGTGTGAATCATTTAGGTATTAGCGACAGCCCTTCTTCTTTCGACGCTAGGCATATTTTTTTTAACAAAAGTCAACTTCTTATGCTCTGGAATCTTTAATGTTACAAACCAATCCGAAAAATAGCCAACTATCATAAAACTGCCCACCATTACGGTGTATACACACGTGGTGTTGGGATTGCCTCATAAAGCAATGGGCCTCATCAGAAGCCTGAAAGTTACCAAAGGACTTAAGAGAGAGTCTAATCAGAAGATATTTTCAAATTAGGGAAAGCATTTTACTTGCAGAACAGATGGCTGATGGGGCCGGATGCCGGACGGAGCGTACTAGAAAATACAGAGATCTGGTGGGTCACATCACTTGTCAGTATAACGAAACTTAGAAAAGATATATATATATATATATATATATATAACGAAACTTAGAAAAGATATTCAATTCTTGGTCCTTTCCTTTTTCTAGTTTATATTAATTACCTTCCTTACATGATGGCTAATTTATCAGATATAATTTTATTCTATTTGCTGACGACACTTCTCTTATTTTTAAAGTGGATAGAAAAGATGCGGATGTCTTGTGTGTTAACGAAAGTCTGGCTGTTCTTTCGAAATGGTTCGCAGCCAATAATCTTTTACTAAATGCAAATAAAACTAAATGTATAAAGTTTTCATTACCGAATGTTCCTCAAGTTGGCGTCAATCTAATTCTTGATAGCAAAAAACTTGATTTAATTACAGAAACTGTGTTCTTAGGTATAACTGTAGATTCCAAACTGCAGTGGGGTGCTCATATTAGAACTCAGCGGCATATGCAGTAAGAAAAATAAGGCAGTTGACAGATGTCGCCACAGCTAGGTTAGTTTACTATGCCTATTTCCACAGTATTATGTCTTATGGCATTTTACTGTGGGGATCTGCAGCTGATGTAAACTCGATTTTCGTATTGCAAAAGAGAGCAATCGGGGCTATTTATAAAATGGGTCCTCGCGAGTCCCTCAGAAATAAATTCAAAGAAATCGATATATTGACACTGCCTTCTCTTTATATCTTAGAAAGTATTCTGTATGTCTGTAAAAACCTAGGACTTTTCAAAATTAGAAGCGATTTCCATAACATAAATACTCGTAGTAAACACGAAATTATATTACCCAAATGGAGATTAGCCAAGACCAGTAGGTCATTTTTAATAAATAGCATACGCTTTTATAACAAGCTACCAAAAGCGGTGACTGAACTTAGCGAAGGAAAGTTCAAAACCCATATTAAGCGTGTCTTAACCAAAAAAGCATATTACAAGGTTAAAGATTATGTCGAAGACACACTTGTTTGGCAATGACTACCTCTGCACTTGTGGCCCCCTGGTAACTCATAATATTGTGTGAATATATCTATTAACTGCTCCATCTTTGTTGTAACTTTTTTTTTTTCTCCTAACACATTGCTTTTGCAATATTTTTATTTTATTTTATATTATCTGACTCCAACCACATTAAATTCGTTAGTTTTTCTTTTTTGGTTGTTAACGTCTCATTTATTGACAGCTTTTTTTTTATATAGCCTCTTTTTATAATGTAAATGGAAGAACACTGTAGACTCCACGAATTCTTAGATTACTTCATATTTTGACTTACTTTTTTAAATGATTATTTTGATGATTTTATTGTTCTTTTGAGTACAATATAGACCGGTTTACACTGTTCTTAAATAATACCTATTAATACTGTAATATGGAAATATTGTAACTACAACCACTTTTTTAAAAGAGTAACCATGAAGTTTCTTGCCGGTTCTTCTCCATAGGAAACGACCAATTTCGAACCGTGCCACAGTGTTTCGTCTAGTACAAGCTAGCGAGACAAAATTATTTTTTTACTTATTTTAATTATTTATGTATATTTAAGGTGTTTTACGCCGTTCTGTGTTCCCTTACTCCGCAGGTGTGGATGCAAGATGGAAGTAGTCACAAAATTTTCTACTTTTGTTTTTTACTGATATTCTTGATTGTTATAATTCGCTGCGTCTGCCTACTTTTTATGCATATACATACGTGTAGTATATATATATATACTACATGTATATATAATATATAAAAATATATATATACACAAAAAAAATTCGGGGTATTTATAAGTTAAAATCATAAATATGTGTAAAATAGGTTTTTATTTATTCACTTTACCAAATAAAATACAATAATAGTCCAAGACAACAACAAATATCCATAAATATAAAATAACTCTTGAAACAAAATCGTACAAAATCAAAATTACCCGTATAAAATAATGTTATATCTAATATATAAAATTTAAATTTAATTAACATTGATTGATTTTTAACAAACAAACCTTTTTAAAATAACTACATAATAAAGTAGGTTAACATAACAATAAAAGAAAAATCTACCAAGTTGAATCTAATACTCATCATCAGAAGATTCCTCATCACTTGTCTCCAATTTGCCAGAATCTTCCGATAGTGAATAATCCTCTTCACTAAATTCGCGAACTGATGTTGATTGGAATGGTAATGGAGGTGGGACAATCAACTGCAGAACTTCTGGTGGTAACGTAGTTAATTTTTTTCGAGGTAATTCTCTGAATATATTTATTACAGGATCGGACGTAATCAAAAGCATTCTCAGAAGATCCGTATTCGTGGCACAACGTGATCGTTTTCTGGTATGTCGTTCCCGAAATCTACGACAGTCTTTATTTCTTGCTTCTTGGGCTTCTTCGGAAAGCTGTTCAATGACTTGTCTACTTTTCGTTTAATTTGGTGATAGGTTCGAAATTTTCATTTTGAGTTTCCTCATTGAATCTTCAGAAGCATTACTAGATGCTTCTGAAGATTATGCTGTACACATAAATGATCAAAAATGCGACTTGCTCTTTCAGTTTTATTATGTTTTAGCCATTCTTCAAAAAACTCCAATTTTATCATGGCTATGGCTCGTTCTGAAAGAAAATAAATAACTTTATCTACGGGCGGTTTCGGGAGCCAAAAAATAAAGTAACCTACGCCTGAATGTTGTAATTATCATATACAGAAGAATCTAGCTGGATACATTGGTATAAAAAAAGTTGCAACCCTTTAAAGTTTGAAGTTAAGAAAAAATATATGGGATTATTTCAACATACTTATAAACTCTAATTACAGCTAAAAGTACATGTGTGTTCTTTAAAAACAAGTCAAAATAGTAAGCACATACCTTCAATAGTATAATCCATCACAAGAAAATCGTTTCACTTTGATATCAATTATTTGAGATGGTGTCCAAAGTGTCCTAAAAATGCAACTTATTTAGAAATGCAAATTGCGCTTTCTTAATAATTAAAATTAACCCCTCCACAAAATTACTTGTTGAAGTAACAAACAAATGATTTCTTAGAATTCCTTCCCTGGGAAGGGTTGGTTACAAGTTGTTATCACGAATTCCTGGAAATGACGTCATGAATTTTGTCCCGCTGGCTTGTACTAGACGAAACACTGTGCGTGCACTAGCTTCTGACGTTTTATAAGTGCCCATGTAGGCATGTAAAATAAAAAACTTTTGACTTTGACTTGACTTTGACTATATGTCCAGCAAAGGAGTACAGCGATCTGATGAAGTTCAGGAGCTCAGCTGTAGACATCCATTGGTTGCAATGACACTGATGATAATGATGATGATACTATAAGAAGACCTGAATCATCACAAAACTTTATTCTTGTAGAAATAATACTGAAATCGCTCACTATTCTCCAAAAATATTTCACAAAACGGTGCAAAACCCAGCGCCGTAATATTGACTAGTTAATTCACGCGGAGGGGACCGGTGTCGCGCAGTGGTGGACACTCATTTGTCAGCCGCGCTGCAACGGACCTTAATGAATACTTTATGGACTGAACAAATGGTCCGCGTTTGAAAATAAATAGGAATTGTTGTGCTGGGGCTGGAATAGAAAAGAGTTGAAATATTTCCAGTTTGATGTTGTTCTACTTTCGTAAGGTGTTGTATGTAGATTTTTGCCTCAAGCCTTTTTTTTATACGGAAACTTCTCTGTCATTGACACCACATTCTTCATCATAACTTTATGATGTCTTTGATTAAAGAAAAAAAAATACTTACCTTTGGTTTCTGAAAGATAAATATCGGCTCGAGAAGTTAAAAGATGCTGGATGCGGGATTGATCGAAAGAGTTACGACAGTCCTAGAACGTAAAGTGAAAGAACACTAATAGGCTTTAGTCGCTAAAAGTCTGATACTTTCCTCCACTCCACTTAGAGTAGGAGAAGATAGGTCCCCACCAGAGAAAATGAAAGTCAAATAATGCTTTTTACTGTGAGACACACAGTGTCAGTTGTCTCTTTGTTATATAATCATTAGTGTCTACATGTTATTACTACATTGTGTGTATGTACTCTACGAGTGTGTATGCCAAATAAAACTAGTTTTCTTTCATTCTGAGAATTAATTCGACAAATAATCATAGTTTCAGTATGGAACGCCTTCACAGGTGCCACCTCTTTTCTGCTCAGCATGCTCAACTATTTGGAGCAATCCAGGTGGCTACATATTGGTCGGACAAACAAATCATCTAACTAGCCTTTTCCTATCTATCTTAGAGGCGACTTCTAGTCTGACCGGATGCGGGTGAATAGCCATGTTTTACATACACTAACTGCCCGTCAGACCTCCACAACCCAATTACTGCGCAATAGGATACTCCTTGGATAGACTGGTGGTCAAACCTTTCTGACGTCTTAATGACGGTCAAAGTTATATGAATGACAATCGGGACTAATGATCTTACGTGCCTTCCAAAACAAGAGGAATATTGGTCGGATATTTGATTCAGAACAACACTAAAGAGAACGCTTGATAATATATAATACTAATTTAAATATTTATTTATTTATTACAGCTTGGAGGACTTAATCACAGCTTATAAAAAAAAACTAATTAAAAAGAAAAATAATCATAGACAAAAGCTAGCCAATTAAAACACCTCACGTATAGTGTCCGACTTAAAATTGGGAAGTGAGCATAAACAGAACTTTACACAACGAACTAATGAAAAGGAAGAAGAAGAATGAAGTTACATACACAAAGTCACGTTTCAAGAGTTAAAAAAAATACAGAAAAATAGGGAAACAATTGGAAGGCTATTTGAAAAATCTGAGGCTTATTATGCGTCTTCTGGCTGCCGTTTAATTACTCATAAAGGGATCCAATTCAAGTATATAATACTAATTAGATATCTACCAACTCTTTAATTTTATTGAACATTAAAACCAAATAGACATCGTATATCAGCATAAATTGCTGTTATTAAATCACATTAACCTTTAAATTTTGCAATATATCTAAAACATCAAAACCTTTTATTTATAGTCCCGGAAGAACATGGCCGTAGTAAATTGAAATAAGATCCTACGTATTATGAACATGCGCGTAATTACACGGTTGTTAATTATAAGAGCAATGTTATAACTTAGACTTACCTATATTTCGTTTATGTGTTGTTACGTAATATATAATAAATAAATACAGATATCTAAATGTGTAAAACAAAATGGAACATTAATACATAAATTTAATACAAATGCCACCTGGCAGCTTTGGACTCTATGGAAAGGCGTGCGAAGAGACTAATTGGCGATCCAGATCTAGTTGAGTTCAATCTACAGCGTCTTGAGCACAGGCGAAGGGTAGCCGCCTTTCGCTGTTCTACAGGATGCACTTTGTAGAGTGTGCGCAGGAATTATATGACAAGACTTGATTCCACCATCTCACTTCTACCATCGGACAAGCCGACGAACGGCGAGTATCCACCCTTATGTTGTTTAAACCTCTACGGCCCGGACCAAGCGTTTCGCCTCGTCGTTTATACCGCGTACATTGAGGGACTGGAACAATTTGCCTGCTGCGGTCTTTCCGTCTGATTATAATTTAGGTGTCTTTAAGGAAAGAGTGAATAGGCTCTTAATAAACTAGTGCGCCTCACCATCAACGATTGCATCACTGCTTACTATCAGGTGGGATCGCAAGCACTAGTTTATACAAATAAAAAAAAAATATCGTTATACATTTGTTCACACACACGCACACTTGTATACAGAAACACAGTCACAGTGACACACATACAGTCAAACACATCCACAGACACACCATCACAAACTCCATAAATCACGCTTTCAAACACACGTGCGCACATTGCGTGCACGCTCATATAGATTTAGTTCACTATTATATTAATTTAATCATATAGATGTTATATAAGAAAATTATCAAGATGCATAAATGTAATAAAGTTAAGGGAGAGCGGCTTCTCCTGGCACAGGTGTTCTCACACTTAAAAGGAGAGGTCAACCTCAGTATTGTTGAATCAACTTTGTTACTGAATAAAACATTTTTTCATATGTATCGTGAGGCAGACTTTGTATCTCATTTTGAGGTGAAAATCTACAGGAGTAAGCAGGGGTGCATACGTGTCATTTCTTGCCAGGAAAATAAATTCGTCAAACCTGCGTGAATGCCTGCGTGATTTCGCGCCATTTTGGCACAAATTATAAATTATTGAGCATTTTTTTTATAGGGTTGGTATTTATCCAAGAACGTAAATATGTGTTATAAGACTATTTGACCCTTATTATACCCCTACGCGATAAGTCTGAATATCGAGTAGTGTATTAGGCCCTTAAGCTCGAAAATATGCAAACCATTCCATTATACCCTATATTTATATAAATACCTATGGATATTGAACGATATGATTACTTCCGCTCTGAATAGTGCTGGGAGGTGTGTGTGTACACACCTACACTACACTACACTTATGTTCTTTTTTCCTTCCAAAGGCTTTGGCTTTCCCTTTCGGAAGTCAACCCATGGCCCTAGTAGGCATCGACCCTACTAGGCCTCTACGGTAAGCGCGCGTCGATTAACTACTTCGGGCGGCCGCAAATTGCTCACTGCACGAGTTTTGTACGCACCAGTGAAGCAGTTTTGGGACATAGAAACATTTTCACTAAACTACTTAAATTCTAATAAAACGGTAATCATAATAAATGCACATCTGTACCCTGCAGCATCCTAACACCGCGATACATCGGGCATTGCAGTCGCACTCGTAATGTAGTGTAGCGTTAAGAGGGCAGCGCGTAAAGTATGCGAGCTAAATGTGCGCAATAAATTGTAGGGGCTGCACCGAGCCTGCATTGGCAACGGTTTATATGTGCTGTGTACGGGTGGGTAGGATGTAGAGCTTGTTGAAAGTGGGTTTAATATGAAATTGATAACACAGACGGCTGTATGCATGTTCCACAGACTCCTCAAAGAGATGTCAACAAACCGTAGGTGCTTAGCGGGGTCGATACTTGCTAGGACTGCGGGAATTTTCTGAAAAGGGAATCCGTGGTCTTAGAATGCAAAACATAACTGAAGGACACAGAGGTCAGCAAAAGTCTGACATGCCTTTCCGCTCCACCCAGAGCGAGAAATGTTTGAGGATTATTTCCCAATTTAATTGGGGAAAAATTGGTTTAAAAAAATAACAGGTATGTTGCATCTGGCATTCGATTAATTGAAAACAAAACAAGGCACGCCATCTAATAGCAACTAGAAATTATTTTGATAGAGTTGTGGCCTTTCCAATTTGCTACGAGATTGAAGAGAACCCGCCAGGATACTCTGAACCAGGCATTGCAGAGTGAAGACTGTCCTACGTTTTGTTGTTTGGTTTTTTTAATTCCAAAAATATATAGGTCATTTTTATCTCAACTTTGTAAATTAATCAATTTTAATACTTCCAAATAATGAAATACACATCTCAAAAGATACTAACCATTGAAGAAACGAATTCAATCTTGAATTCTTAATTGCCATTAGTGGTTTGCCAAACTTCCTAACTGTATGTCTCAGGTATAATACTACGAAATGTGGATAGCACAGTGGTAATTAATGTTAAACGTTGCCGGTTTTAGGCGCAGCGGAAAAATAGGCTGATGTATTTGAGCCCTTTTTGTCCACAAAGTGCTAACGACTAATTTTGAGGAAACTTTTATTAGTGTAAGTGTCTGTGGGTGTGAAACGGTCCAGTTAAAATGAGGCAATGGTAATTAGTTTGTTTTTGTGAATATTTTATGTGTTTTTAAGGGTTTTGTACACTGAAAAGTCAAAAAAAAGCCTTAAAAGCCTTACTAAACTGTTTTTCGAAAATGTTCTTAACCAATGTTTTAGTCTATATTTTATTGTGTTCAATTAAAATCAGGTAATTCATTTCATGTTTGTAGGAATCGATTGTTTAGTTTTAAATTTTCTGTTTTTATTAAATACCGTGAAAAGCAAACGCTCTTAAAAAAGTTTCAATTTTTTCTCAGGAAAGCTAGTTGAATCATATTTACTCAAAACTGGAATACCTTAGACCTGTAATGAGCAAAAGAAATAACTGTTCATGTATATTTGACGCTCGCAAAGGAACCAAAACCTATAAGGCTTTTTTGGTTGACCTAGAACTATGAAATTTAGCAACAAGCAACGTCTTTCGGTAAAAACACCCAGACTTTCACGTTTATCAACATCTCCGTAGCCTCTTACTAACTAACCTGGGTTAGGTCGGTTTCCAGTCTGACTAGATGTGGCTGAATACCCGTTTTTTACTTAGAGCGACTGCCTATTAGACCTTCTAAGTAATTACTGGGTAAAATGATATTCTTTGGATAGACGAATGGTCAGACTATCAGTCTGAATTCTGGCAACCTCTAACGACTGTCAAAAATCTACGAATGACAAATGGAACCGATGGGTTTATGTGCTTTCTGATATACGTGCTGACAGTAATATCCTAGATAAAAGGGTGAGTTGCACCATTTAACTATAACGATAACCAGCCGTGAAACGGCCCCAATTGGTCAATTCGACGATTTGACAACCGTTAACGGCTTTGTTATTGTTATAGTTAAATGGTGCAACTCACCCTTACAAAAGTACCTCTTTTTAACTTATTGATTGCAACTTCATAAATCAGAGACGGTTGCTTTAACTACTGCGTCATTACGACACGACAAACTTTCACGTTAATGATAAATTTACTCGATTGAATTGGAAATAGGACAAAAGTAATCAGGTGGACTAATTGCCTTAGGCATTCTCTACCAGTCAAAGACAGGTGAACTTTAATTACTGGTTCACAAACTTTAACAAACGTCGAGAACAGTAACCTTTGATAACTCTTAAAATACTTAATCTCTTCGAAACTAAATTCTAACTCCTTTGATTAAAGAAAGTTTAAGTACCAAAGTATGTATCACAAACAAACTTCCACGGCCATAAGGCTGCGACCAAACGAGCCCCGCTCGATCGAAAGGAGATTTGCAAAGTAAATGAGTAGAAAACAATCCTTTGGAATCGGTACCATTCCACACTATTTTGTTGTATCTTCTAAGAAACAAACAAATAAATTGCAATGGAGCGATTAAGGTATACCTTTCGATCAGCCTCAATCCAGATGAATGGTCGGATTAGCCGTAGGGCTGGTAAGGGATAGCTTTTATGAAATTTTGGTTGAAGGGGCTCGTGTGGAATAGGCTGTAGTTAAGGATGATATATACAGGGTGGCGAAATCGAATGTGTATGTCATTGGCAAATTGTAGACTCCATAAAATTGTAATAAAAATCTGTGTTAGTTTATAATTTCTCGACATATTATTGAAAAATCGTTCTGTATACGATAAATCACATCCCAATTAAATAGTTTCCCTTATAACCATGTCTTTTTCAGAAGAAATGGTTTGAGTACCTGCATTTTTGCGATATTTTTCAATTTTAGGCGTTTGTAAATTTCCGGTGACTTTATTCTGCTGCCAGCAATATTTGTAGTAGTTTTCATCTTTTAATTAAAGAGCTGCATTTTTTATTGGCACTTATATTATATCGTTCTTAAAGCCTGTTTTTTTTTTTTTTACTTTATCTACTCATAACACTCAAGACAAAAAGATTTCGTTTTTTTTCTACCAATACTCCTAATGACTATTTCATTTAGCATGTATTTTTTTACATCATACGCAATACACAATACATATAAATGTCGCATTTTATCGTAACAAAAAGACGGATGACTGACCACATTTTTTTTCCTCAAGTGATATCGTGTAATCATTCCTTCCGACTCCTCCCTTCCCGATTCCTTCCTTCAGATGTGCTGTACGACGAATTTAGGTGGAGAGTTTATTTTTCATTAGAAGCATGCTCATATACTGCCGAGTTCCAAGATTTTGTGACTCTTTAGTCTATGCACACAGTCTGATAATGTAAGCTGGATAGCTAGCTGATTTGGACGTTTCTCCAGTCTAGTTTTACATTTTTCTCTACATTTTATTTCTTTCTTTACTGTTGGCATGTTGGTATGCTTGTGTACTTCCGAGTTTCTTATGAACCAAAGCATTACTAATTTAATTCAGGGTATAGTTTTGGGTTCTTTTAAATTATTTCTTTATTTATTTAGTCTATCTTTTACGATTCTAAACTAAATCGTAAAAGATAGACTCTAAACGACGTTGCCAAACGCGATAACGTTAACAGCTCGATGTAGGGCTTCAAGCCTATTTATTTATAGTCTATTTTATTTCGCTTTGATTAAGTGTATATTTGCCATATCTATCATCGGTTCAAGTGCATTTCTAGTCCATTCAGGTATACTGGGGGACATAGTTTTCTTCTTAGTGAAAATATGACCTGGATTGATTTGTTGACATTCTCTATAACCACTTGATAAACCATCAGTTTATGTCACTGAGTCACCTTTGTAATACTGCCGATGCTTTTACTGCATGTGTGCATGTGTGTTTTATTGCTGTGTCGTCTGCATAGGTTGAAATAGCAACCCCGTGTATTTGTGGTAGATCTGCAGTAAATATTATGTAATGGGTCAAGTATTGAGCCTTGTAGAAGTCATATGTTGTTTATAGTACAAAATTGTAAAGTCAGTGAAATCATACAAAAATATCTGTTACTAAAAGTCACTAGGCAATAGCAGAATCCTACAATTTGCAAGTGTTTTCTATACTTCGTAGCATTTTCTAGACTTCATTTTGCAATGTACACTACTCGATGAAGAACTTCTTATTTATGTTCATGTATAAATAAATACCCTACAAATAGAACGCTCAACATTTTATAATTTACACAAACATTCTAATAGTACTGAAAAATTCTTCACATTTATTTCAAAAACCTTATCCAGAAAAAGAAAAATAAAATCTGTAGCTCAAAAATCCCCAAAACCAGATATAGGTTACATAACCCTTCTATAAAATAATAAATAAAATAAAATCACAGCCTCCAATATTCCGGTCAACCCTGCCGGACCACCGGTTTCATTCAGGCTCACGACCGGCATACGAACTAGGCCGGAGATAACCGATCTTTTATCGCCAATTGATGTATGTGCCCCTTAATACTGGCCGGTTACAACCACACTATTCTGGTCAAAAAGTTGCCTTTGGGGAATTCTGGAGTGAACGGCCGAAGGAAGTGTAAAGGTAGAACTACACTGCGCAGACGTGTGACACACACGCCAATCTGGGCACGTCGTCGGTCTCCATACATTTTATATGGAAACTAGACTTGTAGAGCTACACTTGATCCACGCCACGCGACGTTGTTTTACGTACAAATCAGGCATGTTACACGAGTATGTTAGTCTAATATAGTTCTAGGTTTATCTAGCTAAGTGCAGAACTATTGCTTTGAGATTTTTCGAAAGAGTTACCGTGCTCTTAGAACTTAAAAACCCTCCTAAAGGAACATTGGGTTTTAGCCAGTAAAAATTGACATAACCTCTTACTGTGGGTAATGATTTCCTAATTCAAAAATAAGGAGTGTTCGTTGTAGGGGATAGGCAGACTTTGCTGTCAACAATGAATGTAAAGTTACAAGTTTGACGCGGCCAAAGTCATATAAAAACGATAGGTTTTTACGGCGCACCCCCTATATTTAAGTATTGCCTTCCAGTAAAAATTACCATAAGGCATACGATCCTAAAGAATCGCAAATGACTAGTTGCGTTCTAATATATTTTTTTACTATGACGTACAGAGACTTTTAAGGGTTCTGAACTTTTAGAAAAAATAAAGAAAAAAAATATTTGGGACTCGTACAGGATAAACAACAGTATACAATAAAAATGTTAACTATCACATAAAATAACCTAAGAAACAACAATTACAACAACCTTTAGAAAGAAAAACAAACCTGTGTGGAAACAAAAATATTTGCAATATTTAAAAAAAAAACAACGCAGCGTCTGGTATTGTGATAAGGTTACGGACACTCACACAGACAAAAGATTAGATTCTGGCTAAACGTAATTGACAAAACTTTCCGTTTGTGCCCACTAGTCGACATTATACACGCACAATCCCATTAATAATTTACAGGAAAAGCATGTCCAAAATAACATTAAAAAAAAAAACAATTCTGACTGCACGCGATCGCCTACCCCATGGCCACCATAGCTGGTCGAAGTTGATTAATATCGAATAAAAACAATACCTACTCGCGTCGATTCAGATTTATGACGAGTCCACCACTGTTTGTACCGCAACGGATTATTAAATTAGATGTAGAAGTGATTTGTGTACGAGTGTTTGACTGATTTGTTAACTAAGCTTATAGACAGATGTAGATTATTTGGTTTTTCTATTGCAATAGCGACGTACTTGTTAGGACAACGTCCTGTGCGATGCCCGGAGGACACGGTGGAGCACACGGTAGAAGTGTACTCCGCTTGGGCAGAGCATCGTCAACATGCAGCAGGCACTTAGCGTATCCTTGTGGGGGTGATCGGCGGCGGCGATCTCTCGCGCCGGGCCTTAGTACAGGTAATGCATGGAGCGATGAGGAGTGGCGAGCGGTCGCCTCCTTCTGCAAAGCTTCTGCGAAGCAGTAATACTAGCAAAAGAGGAGGCCGACCCGGTATGAAAGACAAGAAGGAACGGGGTGGGTTTTTTAATCATTTTAAGAGTCTAACACAATCTCCTGCTCCGACCGAGGGCAGCGAATGTCATTTAGATAATTTTTACCCACCAAAAAAAAACTTCCTGTACGATTCGTATTCTTAGAATTCCAGTGACTCTTAACAACTCATCGGCCCATCTTGTTGGAGACCTTCTAACGCTGTCTTCCGGTACGCGGGTAGCCATAACTTTGTACCACAATATTAATTGGTAATCATGACTTACAGAAACCCAAAGCTTTGCGCCCTATAACTATTATTACTACTGACTTAAACGTTGTAGATATACATTAATTAATTATTATGCTTACGTAATTATAATTCTGTGAGAAGTTATATTAAAGACAGAATGGAAGAAAAAAACGTGTTACGCCGACCCCAAATAAAACGGGACAAGGGCAGGAAGATGATGATGATGATGATGACAACTATGGAGTGAAATTCCCTGCCAAAGTCTGTATTGCTAGCTACAACCTTTAAGCCAAAAGTGAATAGGTTACTTCCAGGCAAGTGTGCTTCAACGACGACCACATCATCACTTACCTTCAGATGAGAGAATACCATTGATCAAATTCATACGTTACAAAATATGATATTGCATCACTGCTTACCATCAGATGGGATCGCAGTTAAGCACTAGTTTACCCAACATCAGATAAAAAAGAAACAACTTACACTTTATACTGACAATGACCAAGCTCCCAGACAGTAGACAGTAGGTCAAATATTACTAACTCAATAACCGTCGAACAACCACTGAATTCAACCGATAACTACATAATATCAGGATTTATTTCTAAAAATCACATCGTAATACTTAACCGTGTGAATGCGATGGCCGTTCTAATAAATAAAAGGCGACAGGCAAAGGTTTGAACACGACCGTCTGGGCTACACGTTTTAACGTTAAATAGATTGATGCAAAAGGTCCACTTCTTCGAAAACTTATTATCTTTAATATAAAGTAAATAGTGATAAAATTCAACAGTTGAAATGTAAAAGCGCTTGATCGCCACTTATTTAAAACTCAGAGAAGTATTCGTAAGAACCAACTTATTTTAATTCGCTATCTCATCGTCTTTCTATTTTGTCTCTAATTACAGTATTCGAAAACTTAAGTGAACTAAGTTAGGTATCAAACTTATTTCCGACCAAAGGGGCGTTAAGATTTTTCAATTTTATCTTAAAGTGACCATTGGTCAATCTTTCTTATATTCTCACCAAATAGGAACTCAAAATCCTGCTGTTTTTTGCACGATTAGAATATACACAACGGACTGAATTCGAACATCGGCAGTTGCTTCGATACAACAGCTGTCTGATCGGAGGATCTATCTTTTTCAACGGAGGTTTACAGGACTTTAAACCCTGTTCCGCATGCTAAACTGGTGAACCTAGACTATAAATGCCAGCGCTATCTTTGTGCAGCTACTAGATCGTGATGCCATCATTACTTCCTCCGAGTTTTACAGACAGTTCTAAAACCTATCTAAATAATAGGTACTACACTCTCTTACTAAATGAACAATTCCACAAAAGATGCATCTCGAATCTCTTGTGCGGAGCATGCATGAAGATAAGAAGCATAAGATCGTGTAAGTGCTCATTGAGTGCTCAGGCGTCACCTAAACCTGAATTTCTTCGTAGACGTCTCAAATAAACTGGGAGACCTGATCTGCTTCTCAAGAGAGGTGGGCTGGACCTAGATGGAATAAAAACCACTAAAATCCTCGAATAGTAGACATATCGCTTGACAGAGCGTGGAAACAAAAACCCAAATACCTACATCACTTAATATCAAGGCTTAATATTATTTTTATTTTTTATCTATGGCGTAGATTTTCAAGCGTTTTCATACTTTATGAATAAAAACCTTTAAATCTACAAATCAAGCACTGCTAACACATAATAGATAACTTAGCCCATCTACCCACCTACAAGGCATTAAAAACTCAACTTGCAAACTTTGGGCAGAGAAACAGATATCTAAAAACTAATTTTCCTTTAAACTTGGCAATGAAAAGAGGTGGAGTTCTCTTTTGTTACAAAAAATATATATCTATATCGTTTACATAAAAGTCGTGACTGAAACAAAGAAATTTCACTAAAGTGCGTGGAGTCCATAACAACCGCTCAAAACCTCCCCATTTCACCTATTCACACGATGATATGTTTGTGTAAACACGTATCGTTGTAAGAAGTGGACGTTCTGAGCCCTCTAATTTGGCGGTAACACGTCGCAGTCGCAGGTACGTCACGCTCACGTGTCGGGGCGCGTGACACGACGCTACGTGCCCGACACGACGTGCTAACACGTCAACTTTTATTGTGATGAGAATGGCAGCTGAATAGCTGTTTTATATTTTTAGTTCACAGTTTTTATATGTGGTACCTACTCGTATGTCGGAGACGGTGTTTTGTTGTTATTAAATTTGTTTTTTTTTTTTCATTGACATATTCGAAAATGACACACTCGTGGATTATAATATCAGATTTTCATTTGTTTATTAGATTTTGCTAGCCCACCTGTAAATAAGTTTCTCGATACAAACTTTGGTCCCCACCCTGATTCATCTCTATAAGAGGTGAATTTTGGAAAATCCTCCTTTAGTGCTTGCCAACGTCATAAAAGGAAACCTTTTGCAAATCTCATACTCTTAGTCCCGGCAGTTTCAGCTGTGCGTTGATACGTCATTCAGTCATTTTCTCCTTTTTTGTATCCTCCTTAAAATGATTATGTTGTGAAATTTAATAGTTCATCCCCTCGGGCGCTCGCTATTATTATTACGTAGTTAATTACGCGTTTTTACGTAAATCAACAAAAAAAAATTATAAAAAATAAATAAAATAAAAAAACATTTTCTTACATAGAAATCAAAACCTTCGGTCAAATTTTTGTACAAGCGTATGTACAAAACGACAATTAAGCGTTTTTCAAAGTCATTCAAATTGTAAAGACGTATGTACGTACAATCGGCGCTCAAAAAAAACAAACTATCATTTAATAAAACTCTAAAATCAGACAAAACCATTTCACTACATTTAATTTAACACAACACCTTCACAATTTTAAAGCGTTCAACACTTCAGTACTTAAAACCGCACACAGTATCATTTTCTACAAAACAAACACGCAACGAATTTTTATTTTTCCATTTTTATTTTCTTCACCAACAAAAGGGGAATGGAAGAACGGTTTTAAAATGGCCAACCACATATTTCCAGATATTTTCATAGTTAGAACTAACTAGTTTCTTGATTAATCTCTGGGTGGATGCGGGTGGTGCTTTATGGCCACATTACCTCTCTGACTTATGACCCTACACCAGCTGATTTTACACTGAATCTAGGTGCAACGCTGAATTTTATTTGGGTGAACGGATTTTTAGAACAGTAATAATGGAGCGAATTGTTACCGCTTGACTGTGCGGATTTTTATTGTTGAAAATCTTTTGGGCTTAAAATAATCGTTTTTTGAACATTTTTTTTTTTCATTAAATCATCTGATGACATCTCCAGCTTTAAGGTGGAGTGATAGAATATGTCAGACTTTTACTGACTTAAACCCACATGTGTCCTTGAGTTGCCCTATTCGTTCCGGTATTTTATATTTCAGGATTTCCCCGCTGCCATAACAGGCATTGACCTTATTGGGCTCCTGCGCTGACATCTCTTTAGGGCGTGCGTGAAACACTATGCGCCATCGACGGCTCTGGTTTGGTCCTTACCTTTTTTTTATGGTGGGAAAAAATCATGGACTGACATGCCTCGCCCTTGGGCGGAGCGGGAGATAGTGTCAGACTCTTACAGAATAAAAGACCCACCCCGTTCCTTCTAGCCTTCGTCACCACTGCCTACTACCTTCCACGAGGGCACGGCGATGCTCCGCCCAAGCAGGGCACACCTCCACCTCGACTGTGTGCTCCACCATATCCTCCGGGCATCCCGCACAGTGGCGACACCCGGGCGTCACTTCCGCATGAATCGAGTGCAGGAAACTCCCGAACGAACCATGTCCGGTGAGTACCTGCGTCATGCGGAAGGTAAGGACGCCGTGAGGTCTTTCCAGCCATGCCTCAAAGAGGGGACTTACCGCGTTTGGTCCTTACCTGAATGCCAGATAGTAAACTACCTATTGCTTGTCTTCTGCAAGTCCACGCCTACGGTGACTGAGGATCGCCCTGCGACTCTCGACGTCCGGGCGTCTTCTGTTTAGCGGCGTCTGAGGCGTGAGAATATCCATTCTCTCACGGTTGCGCCATTTCTCCTTGACTGACTAGCATTAATATTAAAAACTTAGTGTTTAAAAATGTTAACTTTTTATTTTGTTCGTTAGTTGTACTACTTTACATGTAATTATACTTTTATAAAATCCGTATTACTATAAAAGAAAAAAGTATTAAAGCCAACATTTTTAAACACTTTAAGTTTTTATTATTTAAATATTCCGTGTATGCTCGTATTGTTCTTTTCTCTCGCTGAAAATACGCAACGCAGGTAATCCTCTCCGGGGCGATTATTATTATTGTTATGTTGATAAGAGGATCGAATAAAATAAGAGGATATGTATTTGTAGTGAATAATTTTACTGAAAATGTGGTACAATAACTAGTTACAATGTTGGAAAATACCTATAACACAGGAATTTTCAAACCATAATTTAATAAATATTTGTAATTAATAATAATAATATAATATTAACCTTTCAATTGTGATAATGACAGACACAATTGAAACACAATAGGTGCGCGAACGCCGGCGTTCACTTGGGGTTTAATGAATTAATAATATTCCACAAATATCACACAACGCCGTCTAGTCCCATGCTAAGCAGAGCTTGTGTTATGGGTACTAGACAACTAATAAACATACTTATATATTCCTAAATACATACATATTACAGATAAATTACACCCAGACACAGAACAAATGATTATGCTCATCACACACATTTGTCCTGGGTGGGAATCGAACCACGACCTTCGGCATAACAGTCAGGGTCACTAACCACTAGACCAACAGGCCAGTCTTAATTACTTTGACTAAATGGAAAAATTTAATGAATATGTCTTTTCAATGAATTTAAGAAGAAAAACTGTCTGACTGACATATCATCATATAGCCGAAACCACTGAGACTGCGACTGTGAAAGGAACAAGAATTTGTGACGACGTAGACGAGCTGCAAGAGAGGATTTTGCCGAAATTCACTCTTTAAAAGGAAATAAAACGGAACCTATGTGCTTTGTCGCAGGCAAAGCCGCTATGTGTGTGTTTTTTTTTTGCATTCCTGTTACCGTGTCCATCAAAAAGTGACCTAAAACAATTCAATTATTTTTCTATCAAATTATAGCCTCTTCAAACCTTTAAAATTATATTTATCAAATAAACCTATAAGTTAACAAGACTTTCTCATATGATCACCTTGGATAATAATATCACGATTACCCATTCCATTTGCAGTAGCTATGAGAGCCTGACCATTAACTAGTTCACCGATTGTTGAATAGATGTCGCCACAAGTGTTAGTCGTTTACGTCATAAAATGGTTCTCATTAATTAAATTAAATACAAAATTTAATATTTATCTGCATTGCAGATGATGTTGCCCTTTTAACGCGTGTTGTGAGGCTGAGGGCTTAGTGACGGGATTAGCGAGAGAGCGGGTGACGCGATGTGTATGGAACGTGACGATGTTTGGTACTTTTCTAGATTACGGGATGATGGATGTTTATTGATGCTGTGTAAACTTCCTCATTAAACAGCGATCTCATGTTTTAATCTTGTTTGAATATTGCCTTTGAGGTAACGACGGACCTACTCTATTGGAAATTGCGGAAAATTTCAATTTATATTTTGTTGATCTTTATTTACTTTGTGTGCAAATGACGAACCGTTGATTATTATGACACTTGTACAAAATATAATATAATCTTAACCGATAAATAACATTAAAGAAGTATATTTATTGTTTTTTAAATTCTTTAGGAATACTTAGAGATATTATCTATATTTACGCTAGTAGGTAAAACTGATAATATAACTGCTATGAGCTGTATTTTTAAGAAAAAAACACGAATTCTCTGGGTAAATCTTGGGAGTAATGCCACGTGAAAAAGCTAACTACAAGAGATGACTAGCCTTTTGAGGAAGGTAGTGAAGAAAGGACTTTGGGATTCTCATCAGCACATGCAAGGAGTCACGTTACCTCTTAAAACACCACTCTAGAACCCCTACTATGGGTATCTCCTGAGACTCATTATTATTATATATTCTTTATAGTACAGCACATACACAAAAAAATACAGGACAAACGTTATTAAAAATAAGCGTACAATGGGCGGTCTTATCATTGTACCTACATAAATAATAATATCCATATTCGTAGTACAAGCAGATTAGCAATAATATTGCCTATGTAAGTCCCAATTACGTAATTGCCGAGGTAATCGAAATCAGTGCAGTTTCTGCTTCACTGAATAGTACAAAATCGGACGACTGATATTCGCTTGCGATTTGAACAGAAAATTAGTGCAGGACGATATTGTAATCTTACTTTAGACCTGGGAAGAGGTGGCGAAACGACCTGGATGCCTACCGTGGGGACTGGTTCGAGGTCGCTCAAGAAAAGAGTACTTGGAGGAGATGGGGAAGGCTTTTGCCCAGCAGTGGGACAGTATAGGATAAATAAACATAACTTTATTAAACAGAAGCAAACTTGTTACAATAATAGTAATTGCTAATCTGCTAGGGTATGGTCTGCCTGATTTTATCTAAGTTATTAAAAACAAAGAATACCTATAATTCTTCATCATCATTTCAGCTGGAAGACGTCCGCTCCGAGACATAGGCTAAGTGCGAGGCGGCCAGCGATAAGATCAAAACTATGAAAATGTTTGAAGTTCGCTATAAGACGCTGCTCATAGCGCCGTGCGCCCGTTGACCGAGGCTGCACCGCTCGCCGCGCCACCCGCCACTAAGATCGAAGTCGTGACCAGGCCGTTACATGCCCTTGCTCCTTAGAGCGGGAGAAGTTATTGGATGAAGTCACACCTCAAAAGAGCCTTCTCTTATACGTACATCATTCAGCTCAGTGCGACTCTTATTTTACATCACCCGCTATCGTGAGCAGTGGTGACTGAGTGGTAACGGCTACGACTTAACCTTGTCTAAGCAGGCAAGTAATTTTTGTAATTTATTGCATCACCACTGCTCTCAAAATGGCGAAAGAAAACATCGTAGGGAAACCGGCATGTTCTAGAATCAAAAATTCAAAGCCGTGCGACATTCACCAACCCGCATTGAGCCCGCGTGGTGGACTACAGCCCATTTCCTCGCTTAGAGAGGAGGCCTGAGTCCCAGCAGTGGGAAAATTAAAAGGACTGCTACAAGGACGCTACCGCGTCTCCTATCACCTTACCCGCACCCTGCTCGTTCACAGCACGGTAGCATCGTTCCGGCTGAATTACCAACTAGCGGGTTCCACTAATTGCCCACAAAACTTTTAAAATATTAACGTTTTGTGGAATAATCGCTGAACATGATTATTTCAGCAAAGCGTTACTGTTTAAGCTTTGTAATTTTACGCTACTTGCTTTTTCGGTTATTTTGGTTCACCGCGTCATGGAGTTTGTGTGGCAAAAGATGGAGTACCATTGTTTTTATTGTAGGATAATAAATAGACTGGAAAATGTTCATCATCATCATCGTTTCAGCTGAAAGACGTCCATTGTTGGACATTCCCACCACAAAATATTTATTTATCACAAATCAAGAATACGCAATCAAATAAACCATTTACAGGTATTTTTAATTGCCACAATGTCGGACAGTCAAAAAAGTGATTCTAAATTGCATGTTAAAAAGCGTAAATCTTCATAGAAACGAAAGCAAAAGAAATAAAAACGAAAAACACCAGTTAAATACCAGTACTTAACCGGTGTAGATATAAAAGATGAAGAGAGGTATGCAACGAAGAAACGTGACCCTTATAATTATGTTTCAAAATTAAGAAACAAGTCAAGTTTCATGATGACTTAACTTATCTAATCAGAAACTTAAACTAAACACAACAATATCTTGTTTATTGCACACGAGCCTTTTTAATAAAGATCGAAAAACAGCCTCGCTTCCCTGAATTTTGCTGGAGAATGAACGCTGGAGGAATACTAATCCCCGCTGCTCGAGTGCTGCCAACACTAAACAAGGAAGATCAGAAGATTTAATATAAAGATAAGTAGATAAACACCTGGTATGACAGAATACGCTCTGAGATATTTGAGACAAAAGTTCTGGACCAGTGTCTCTAGACTCTAATGGACATTTCAAGACGTAACCCAACGTAGCCATCTTTTGGATCCAGATTAAGTTAATCTGGATCCAAAAGATTATGTTTAGCACTCTCTAGCCTGAAACACAGGTTTATCCTAGTTCAGGCAAATTAGCAACTGTGTTCTTTTTAATATTTAAAATACTTTATAGTAAATGTGCCCTATGCTACAAATAAACGATTTTATTATTTTATAATCTTTGCCAAGAAAAGAAAAAGAAAACCAGAGACGTTACATTTCAAGCGCAACATATTCAAAAATAATTGGTAATTCTTAAAGGGTAATGAAGAGGAAATACTGTAAACACAACCATTTTTTTAAAAGAGTAACCATGGAATTTCTTGCCCGTTCTTCTCCATGAGAAAACGACCAATTCCGAACCGTGCACTATCTTCTGACGTTTTATAAGTGCGCATGTAGGCCTATGTGAAATAAAAAACTTTTGACTTGACTTTAACTTAGAGCTCTGGTCGGAGTTTCCTAGTGTGGGCAAGTTACCAAGATAGCCCATAGAATCGCCAAACCTAAGTGACAGTGGGCAGGGCACATTGCTCACAGAACTATTCTGCAGTGACGACCACGTACTGGAAGAAGAAGCATTGAAAAGCCTCCCACATGGTTGACCAATGACCTGGGGAGGTCGGAAATCCGATGGAAACGTGGAGGACCAGTCTTTATAGATACACTTGGGGGAGGCACATCTTTCGGCTGAAATAATGATGATGATTTGGAGGAATGCGAAAGAGAGAGTCAAGTCCCATCCCACATACCTTCATTGAAAAGGGAGAATCCTCCAGCCAGACGAGTGTCATGTCTGGTGGGCAATTGCCCGATAGATGATTTCGGGCTGTTGTATACAATATATATTCAAACCACGCGAAAAACTTTGATGACTCGGTGCAGTATTAGTTCTAATATGATTAATGATTCCCTCTCTCAGAGTCTGAGTCCCAGCAGTGGGAACATAAAACAGGCTGATGACGATGTGTCGGCGCTCCACATACGGCCACCGCGTGATGTTGGCTTCAGATGTGATTGATGATTTAACAAAATTGTACCAACCTAAACTTCTGAACCAATTTATTCTGTACTAACGTTGCGACGAACCATCGCAGCATGATAATACTGGATGCCTGTTTATGGTACAATGGGCTCTTAGTGTAATGCTTAGCTTATTTTGAGGGGGTGAGCAGTTTAAGTGATGATGTGAAGTGGAGGAAATGGGGGTTATGTATGGTGGTGAAAGATGAAGTGGCTTGATAACCATTATGTATCTCTATGTCTATGTATCTACGTGTAATAAATATTCTGAAAGCTGGAAGCAAGTAAGTGATTTAGCCCTAAAGAGGTAGATAAACTTATAGTAATTTAATATACAATTTATTTATTTACAAAATTATATTGTAACATCTTTACAGACGCGTCCAAGGCGACGTTATCAGAAAAACTTAAAATAATAAAAAAAAGAAAAAGAAAGAAATTCTATTTATTTGACATACATACTCGTAAATACATACAATGTAGTAACAACATGTAGACACTTCTTCTTCTTCTTCTTCTTCCTGCCCTTATCCCATATTATTACATGTAGACACTAATAGATTATTATATAAAAAAAGAGACAACTAACAATGTGTGTCTCACGGCACACTATAAATACCTATGTAGTATATATAATAAATATGTAGTGCATAGTTATAATTTATTGTGTTTTTTATATCTATTGAATTTATTATGTAAGGTATTGCCATCGATTGTGTTGTCGTGTAGTAATAGTATCGATGTAGGAAAGTACTAGATTATTTTTGTTTTCAAGTTTTATATTGTATTTAAGTTAGTTTTAAGACCGCACTATCGCATTAGGTATTTACCTGTAATGATAGTTGACGCAGTGTTGGAAGGCCTCCTACAAGGTGGTCCGATGACCTGGTGAAGGTGGCAGGAAACCGATGGATGCGGGACGCAAAGGAACGTTCGATGTGGCGACGCTTGGGGGAGGCCAATGTCCAACAGTGGACGTGTATCGGCTGAAATGATGATAGTTGTAATGAAGATAATAAATAAAATAAAAATATTATTAAATAAATTATGAATATAAATTATTATCAGTCCAATCGTATCTCAATATGTAATTGAGCCGCTCTTACTTTCTGTAGGTTTTGGCTTAATATACTTGTATCCTCAGGTAAAGACATAATATTTTTTTAATAAGAAAATTTTAATTTATTACGAGAATTTTTAATGTCACAATATAATTAAAATTATGTTTATTGAATAAGGCTTCAAAAATTATTAATTTATTCAGACTAGTATTATATTTATTTATTTCTTTCACTATATATTATTATGACGCAGCGTTGGACGGCCTCCAACAAGGTGGACCGATGACCTGGTCAGATCCGATGGATGCGTGATGCACAGGACCGGTCGTTGTGGCGACGCTTGGGGGAGGCCTATGTCCAACAGTGGACGTCTTACGGCTGATATGATGATGATGATATATTATTATTATTATTTCTTTATAGGACTGGACAACTAAGGCCCATAGATAAAATAAATAATATTACAATCTTACAAAATATATAAAATAAATACATCTATAATTTTTAATATTTTAAAGAGTTTGTTTTTATGATATCGTTTGTAAATAGAAAATAAAAACCCTGAGTGACACAAGCTATATTAATTTATGTACACGGGCAAAGCCGTGGACAAAAGCTAGTTCTATATACAATTAACAGAGTTTAAAAAGAAAAACACTTCACAACTTAAAAAAAAATCGAAAACAAAAAAAAAGCTCTAAACGCAGTCCCCGAGAACATTATCCACTGCACATCCTCGATATATTCAAAATACATTTCCGGAATAAAACTAAAGTTTGCCGGCGGTTTTATTCGCGAATATAAATTCAAATTGAGTGGGAAATGCCGGTCCTTAAAAGGCAACTTCACGGCACTGGAGCGGTTTTGTAAACTACAATACACTATTCTATATTGGAAGATAGAAAATTTTATTTTCTGCATTTTACACTTTTGGACTGAGATGCGCTAAGATAATGTGCGTATAAAGGGGAAGGAGGGGGGAGCAGTGGAACTTCGCAGTGGGATTGTGGGATCGTGTGGTACTGGACAGCAACGATACGGGGATATCGGAGAATTTAAAGTTGCGGAGTTTTTGCGGTTAAGGGATTTTTGTATATGTTTATACAAAGTAACTGTATACGAATGTGTATGAATCGAATACATTTTGGTGGGTATAAAATTATTTATTTATTCAAACTTTACGTACAGTAGTGGTACATATGCGGACTCTACCAGTCAACTGTTTATAGTAATAACCGATTTTTTTGTTTTCATATTTATAATACATAACGTGTAACATTGAATGCGTAAAACCTCAGACACCCCAAAAGATTTAAAATTCAATTGACCTCATTATGTGCAGTTTTAGATTGTTTAAAATTCGTATCTGGATTGAAATAAGAACTTTTACTATCCCGCTTATGAGAAAATTTGATTATCATTTGTGTTTCTTTACCTATTTGGGCGGGTTTGTGCACTAACTGTTTTTGGATTCTTTGTTTGAGCAGCACCTTATTTTATTTTTTTTATCTTTATTTGATAGATAAAATATGTTCTTTATTGTATTGTCAGTCGTTTTTTAATCATGGTCTCCTTCTTTTACTTTTTTTAGGGTGTCACACACTCGCCCAAATGACACAATTTATCAACTCGTTACGTACTGCTATTGAGGTATAAAACATTTATATAAATTCACGGTATACATTGTCTACTGTACATATGTTACATATATTTTGTACAGTATAAATTGTATCTCTACGTTTAAACATACAATTTCATACATTAAAGCAGACGAAAAAGAAGGAACTTTAACTAGCGTAATATTTTTAAAACAATAAAAATACTATAATAATAATTACGCTACAAAATAACACCTGACTTGCAACATTATTACGACAGTTTTACCTAAAAACGTACAAAATTCGTCGTAAACTCATATAAATGGCGTCTGGGAAAAAAAATAGCATTCATAAGTTCATTTTTCATATAACGTTGTTATAACTCTCAAGTGCTGTGCCGTGTTGCAGCTAGTGATGTGACAGCCGTATCCGTAGAGCGGTTATTTGCGGTGGATTAATAAACAATATTTACAAAAATAGAAAGACGTCACATTATATACGTTTACTAGTTTTATTAAAACTGGTTTTAGAGTAGGTACCTTCGCATGGCTGAGATAAGTATAAATGTTTACAGATGGAGAGAAAGAAAAAGGTCAAAGAAAAATGCATGGATTGTGTGTACAATCCATGCATATTTTTCCGGACATAATAGCTACTGGGGGGAGACCTACGTCTAACATTAGACGTCTTTCGGCTGAAATAATGATGATGATAAGTTTATCTGAAATAAAATCATAAAAAATACAAATAACTCATATAGTTCATATATTTTGTACAGAATATAGTAAAATTCGTATCCAGATTTTATAATAGGAAACTGACAGTGAAATATCCGCATTTCTCCGAATAATTGAATTATCCGTATCTACATCACTAAAACTAGTGTCAGGGCGTCGCTTGCCACTTGATGCCGGGTCAAGAGTTTAAAACAATAACGCCAGAGGGTGCCACTGGGAGCCATAAATACAATATAGCGGCAACGAATTCTGTATTATGTAATACGAAAATATCCATTTGTAGGTGATACGTCACACATATTACTTTGTTAAAATGTGTTGGAAAAAACCAAAACATGTCGTATGGATCACAGAGGTTACTTAGATTTTGTGTTAGCTTGTTGATTTTGTGGTAGCTTACACAGACCCACTGCTGGAGAAAGGTTCGCAAAATCCTTTAATTTCATGAATAATAATTCTGATGAATAAAAAGCCATGTACGTACAAACGTCACGAGGCGTGCGTCGTGAATGGTTCGTTTCGCATGCCTTGGCCTGTGTGGACGAGTGTATCCACAGTGAGCATTCGCGTCTTACGATCGTTGCGAATGCCGCCTTAGTACGAACCGTACTCTTCTTGTGGGCGGACAGGTGTTATTTGTGTTTTCTACTGATGAACACCGTGGTGGTTTGCGTGCTCAGTTTGAGCATGTGTTCGGGACGCACGCATAAATTTACCGTCGTATGCCTCAGTTTGAGGCAAGCCTGACGAACCATTCGCGGCGCACGCCTCGCGATGTCTGTACGCGGCTTAATGTTAGAATTAGTCAAGGGTAAAGGAAGCATTTTATTGTTTAAATGTAGAAAGAAAAAAAAATGTGGGAAATGATGCAATCTTCGTAGTACTGGCTTACAAATTACAGTCAATCTTAGTACTGGCTCACAAATTAATGTTCATTCTATGGGCAAAAATAATACGCCACGTCCGTGCAAAATGGACGAACACTCAACATAATGCCGTGAATACATGCGTAGTGCAATGAGTTCACAGCGCTGATTTTCAGCGTAGGCCGGTAACCGTGTCGAACGGTATTGTGTGCTAATTTGAATAAAATAATGAAAAATCAAATAAAATAAACAAAAGAGCCTACACTTTGTAGTCGAAGCTCGATTTTTTTTAATCTTTTTTAGGTGGAAAATTTTTCAAGATTTATTTTTATTTTTATCTGGGATACGAATTTATCAAATAACTCCTCGTACTCTGGGTAGAGTAAGACTGTCAAACTTACTGGCTACGCACTACTCACCCGCGTTTAAAGTTGCCATTTGCATTACGCGGTAGCTCTTTAAAATAATCCCTTTGTTTTGTGTCAGTAAGAGTCTGACACACTTTCTCGCTCTACCCAGTATGGGAGACAATATTAACGATTTCTCTCGTCTATGTCAATTTTGTATTTATATGAAATGCTTCTTCATTATCTCTTTTACCACAATTCAGTTCACTAATTAATAAAGTTTCTTTAGTACCTGTAGAACGATGGTAATCAAAACAACTCGTAACCTCATTTCTCTGTCAAAAGTTAAAACACTGTAAATAAAATCTTCAAAATTCTGGGAAAAATTACAATAATTTTAGCCCTCCTAAGGAATAAACTGTGACGAGACGTTAAAAGTTTTCGTGTAGGTTACAGGGCAAACTCTCCTTAGAAACCTGCCAATCTCTTTTAAATCCTATTCTAAGTTTGTAAGACTGTAGGGTGCGTTTTTCTTGCGATTTTCTTACATATTGCATTATGTAGATTATTCAAGTTTACTAGAAAAACTGTTTTGTATTGTTGCTACCGTACATTCATCACCATTTTATGTGTGTCAATTTCCAAATAAGTGTTTTACTAAAATATCCAAAGAAATATCCGTGCCCTTGGGCGGAGCGGAAACCCACTCCCATGTTTCTTCATTGCCTTTCGTACCGGGGCCGAATCCGAAAGCCTTTCAGAAGCAGACCCGTGGTCCCAGAAGGCCTCGATCCTGCTGGGCCCCGACGGTTTGCTGACAACTTCTTGAGGCGCGTGTGGAACAGTACGCGCCGTTGACGTCTTACGCACGGACCGGACGGTTGGACGGCGAGATAGCTGTTGCTCGCCGTCCGCAAGCCCGCGCCTACGGTGGCCGGAAATCGGGATCAGAATCCTGGTGACAACTACATCCTGGGGCGTAAGGGCCGTTGCCTCACGTGCGGCCTCCTCCTGTGCTAGCATTACTACTTCGTTCCAAATAAGCATTACAATAGCTTCACAAAGGTTGAAAATAAGAAGAGAAAAAAGCCTACCTGCCAAATCTAGAGCGGTACCGCGCTTGCAAGATCCAACATGCTGCTGCAACTAGCAATGTAACGCACATGAATGTTGCACCACGAAGGTTGAGGAGATCGAGGAATATGTACCTACGTCTGAAGACGAACTAGCCTTTGAGTCGTGCAGTTGGACCCGCCCTATAACACTAATTTTAACTCGTTTGTGAAACGGGTACCGACTCACTATTTGAAGACTTTACCCAAAGGAGAGTTTTGACTGGAGAGTGTCGTGTACCGATGATTTCGTGGAAGTATACCGACCTCACAGCGGATCACGACGCTGTCATTTTGTGTGCAATAGATTAGGAATTGTAAAAGTTTCTTTTATATGTATTTATTTATTATTTTGTAAGAATAAATATGTATTTATTATACGGGATTTATTTGCCTAATAACAAAGAATTATTATAATTAGGTATCACTTGATCCACTTAATAGATACATTTATAAAATATGTAGGTATGTAAATACTTTAATTAAAAAAAATATTTAAAGAAATATATTATTAGACGATTTTTCAAGAGACGAACTTAATTATGAGATAGAATTAATTTATTTGTATAGTCATAGTAAGGCTTCAAATATTAACTATAAATACTACCTAACTACTAACCTATACTACCTAATACCTAACTATGTAGGTACATGTAATACAAAGACACAAAATAAACCCATGCGTCTAATTTTTATTTTTATTTTGTTTTTCTTTTATTAATTTTTATTTTGTAATTATTTGTGTGTCTATACTGGCAGAATAAACATGTTTTCTTTCTTTTTTCTTATTTTTAATTATTGCCCAGAAGGCTGGCAGCATTGCCAGGTTGAACGGGAAATTAATTAAAATAATAATTTCGTTTTAGTTCTACATATATGTATATATTATATATATATTTATTTATTTATTATATTTGTAATTATGATAATCTAGAAAAAAGGCTAGCCTTTTTCTAGTTTATCCTAATGTATTTAAAAAAAAAGCTAATACAAAAATGGAACCGGTTCAGTGATCGGATGAAGGACGCCATAGGCTTGCTAATGAGCGGAGATCATTAGATTCCGAGTGGAGTGCACCCTAACACCCGGCGAAGTGGGACTTCAGTTTATCGCTGTTTTATGAATTTTTATTACAGGAGTTATTGCTAGTAGATACAGGTTTTTAGATCGATTGTGTTTTTTTTTACAAATTTCTATTTTAATTGTACATTTTTATATCTACTCGACACTCGTAAGTGGAGAAATTTTGTCATTGCGACCGACGCAGAATTCGCCCGGGACGTAGGCGAGGATTTCTGTACTATCTAACGACGTTTTTCAATACAATTACGAAGAAATAAATAAACAGTGGCTACCCAGTAACTAGTGGTGGCTGCCCAGTAACCGGCCTGATACGATCAATACAATAAGTTACAGAGTGAGGCGCCTCTGACGCGCGCACTGCGCACGCACAACCTCATAGCGGACGACGTGGATATACAATTACCGTTACGGATCTTGAGCGCTGGCTTCAAGTTGCGCAGAAGTCAAAATCAAAATCAAAATCAAAATCAAAGCGTTTATTTCAAATAGACCATTTACAGGCACTTTTGAATAGTCAAATGTCGGTCAGTCCAAGAAAAGTGAAGCTAAATTGCACAATCAATATCAATCAAATATTCGGTCTCTTTAGTGGTGCAAAGTGAGACGCGGGGGCGGGGAGTGTCAGTGATTGGCTCACCGCGCCATCGTGACATAGACGTCACTCGTGATTCGTTCCCTGCGTTGCTGCATGTTTCTAATAACGACGACGATTGGCTCGCCAATGTATGGAATGCGCAAAGCGATCCCCACTCTAACACTGAGCGCTCAAGATCCGTTCCGGTAATTGTATTTTATTGGACTCTGAGTAAATTCACTAAGATAAAACTTTTTGTAATTTGTTACGAAATCTAGTTTGTAAGTTTAGTAATAAGTAACCTCAATATCGATTTAGACCAGTCAGTAAGGATATTGTTGGGAATACAAATAAATAAACAAAAAATAAGTAAAATTGTAGCGGGGGTGAGCTTGAGCAGTTTTTAGGCGAGTGCCGAAAATAATAAATCAACAATTGCACTGTGGTACAATCGATAAGCAGTGGCTTATTATCAGATGGGATCGCAGTCAAGCACTTGTTTAAAAAAATAACCCTATCTTACAGAGTTGTAGAAGATAATCGCATGACCCTCTCCATTGTAACAAATATAAGTAAGCAGCTTTTCTCTCGTAACGATTTAAAAGCTTTAGGGTTAAAACTATTTCTATAAAAATAAACACAATTCCCAAACGAAAAAAAAATTACTTGTTTAAAACTAAAACAGAATACAAACGTAACTCTCGGCTGGCACTCGGCAGCCAGTGATTACGCTCTCGAGCGCCCCCTACCGTTTATATTGTTCCCGACTGTTGACACGCTGCGAACGAAATGCTACGAACGCTGTGCTCGACTCGCGAAAACTCTATTGTATAATTATGTAACATTGCTCAAGTGAGACGCTATTTTTTTTTGCAGCTTTTTTTTTAATTGTCGCCGGTGTTTTGTTTCAATATTTAGGTTGTGGACTTTTTGTGTGGCTGAGAAATGGTGCGGTGTGATGAATGTTGTTTTGTGTTTTCAGCGCCATATTTTTATTTTTTAGTGTGCTGTCTAGTGTTTTTTAGCGTAGGCGTCAAATAAACATGGGTGGTTCTTAGCTTTGAAGGATGCTAGACATATTTTAACTAAGCCAGATATTTGTGTTATATCTTTATTATTTCAAGCTTGTTTAGTCTTACTGAAGGACTAAGCCATCGTATTTGAATAATAGCATTTTAATAATATTCATATTTATAAAATGTTCTGAATTAGATTATGAATTATGAGGTTTTTAACGTTACATAACAATAAATGCTAGCTTTTTTTTTTGGTTTATTCGTAGTATCTTAAAACCATCGTAAGATATGATTTATTTTTAAAACCCATTGGAAAGTCTACTCAATGGACTAAAAATATATAAATACTAGCAGCCCGCCTCGGCTTCGCACGGGCAATAAATATAGCCTATGTTACTCAGGGTGAATGTAGCTTCCCAATGGTTAAAGAATTTTTGAATTCGTCAGAGTAGTTTTTGAACTTATTCATTACAAACATACACATACACACACAAAATACAATAAAAAACAATCCCTCTTTATAATATTAGTGTTGATATAGATAAACAAAAAATACAGTCACAAAATCAGTGGCCAGTCTTTTCAACATTGGCGAGTCACAGCGCGTACACCCTTTAAATACTTTAATTAACGCATAAAACGTCACGTGGGAATAAACTGCACAGCCCTAGTGGGTCAGGCATTAAGCGGCATTTTTATAGAATACGGAACCACTAGAAGAGACTTCTATAATATTCAGGCTACACAATTTTCGCTTACCACAAGTTGCCAAAGCTTCTCATTTGTCATATTCGACTCGGTCTCCTATACATAGTACTCACTACTCATCACTCACTCAACCGAACACTAGAACAATAGAAAGACAATTGCTTATGTCGAACCGTGTAACTTAAGACATCCAAAAGGTTAAGGCTGTTCTTAGTATCTCGTCGTCTGGGCCGTGGCCAAGGTGTCGACGGTTCATAGTGTTCCTCTCGCTCCTCAAAGAGATGCCACTAAAACATAGGGGCCCAAACAGTAGGGCTGATACCCGCTAGGGTCCCAGGGAATTTTTGAATTGGAGTTCTATGCCCCCAGAAGGCAAAAAAAAAAAAACTGAAAAATGCAAGTGTGGTTTCAGTAAATTCTGACACTGTCTCCCACTCTACCTCATAGCAGGAGAAGTCATTGAATGATTTCCTACCTCAAAGTTTGATACAGCCTAAGCACTAACGAGTCATGAATATTCAAATAAAAACAACATAGATTGCCTATATTCTGTTACAAAAATTGTCAAGGGTCTTCAATTTACATAAGTAAACAGACTCCTGACACATTTTGCACAAAAAAGTTATAAGTACTTCAAAAATGTCCGCTACAATGTAACAGTGCTCTGTGGCCATTTCACGCAAATATAGGGTTGACACGTGTCCGAGTTTTGTTCCGTGTTGTATTTTTAGCAAGTTATTGAGGTTAAATTAGGTGGCGACGGGGAAAAGGATGCTGGTTGAAGCCTTGAAGGTAACAAAATGTGTAAAAATTAAAAAGGTGGAGTTAGTGAAGGTCTCGTAGGTAAATTGAGTTTGTTTATAGCTAAAGGTTATAATATTAGAAGGTAAATATCTTACTTTAATTTTCTCAGTTAATTTAGTTTAAAAAAATTGGTCCAATTGGTAAAATTTTTTCACCGATAGAAAGCTGCTTTATCTCGCAGTGACATAGGCTATATTTTATGTACAACCGCGGGCCACGCCGCGTGAAAAAGCTAGTCACAAATAAAATATTTCTGATTTCTGATTTCAATTTATGGGAAACATAAGTGTATAGTTTTGGTACAAATTAACCCACAGAGTGAGGCCAGAAATTTGTATCATCGTATGGAAAAAACTACGTCGTGCCTTTGTACGATGAGATAACGCAACGCAAAAGTTTCATCGTGCGACGCCACGAAATTGAATCCGCCACCTTAATTAAAGCCATGCAGCCCCTTCAAATTTCCAGACACCATTCCAGTACTAATGTCCTAATCGTGTAAGTAATCGTGCGTCAACGCATCGCAGATTTGTACATTGCGGCAGAGCACAGAGAAATACCACAATGCCTTGTGAGGCGTCGCAGATATTTACTACGCGATGTCGCAACGCAGAGTTGTGGCCTCGTCCAAACACAAAACTGCGATGCGACATCGCGGCGTAAATATCTGCAAACTCGCAAGACGTATCGCGAGAATTCGCAAATTGATCACTTGAACGGATGCTTTGCCGCACGGAATCGCATCGCAGCACTTTGTATCGCAGGTTCCTGAAAGTGAGTGTTGTAGCGCATGTCAGTTTTGTGTGGGAGGCTTGTGTATTTAAATTTTAACTATTATATCTTCAATAACACCAGCGAGACAACCCTACAACTTCATCCATGTATGACGCAACATGAACGTCACTCACAGCACAGTAAATTACTCTATTTTTTTCATAACGCCGGCGTTTAGATACTCGTTTACATAAATAAGTTATTTACATAATTTCAAAGAAATTCAAGAAGGTACTTTGTGTCTGAAAGGAATTTTACATAAAAGTTGTGTAACCTTTTTACACTTAGACTGTGAGACTTATTGCGTAACACAATCGTAATAGCTTTTCTTGCGACAGTGTTACATTATTCATGGCGACGATCTACATATAATGAAGTTAGCGATATAAAGACTTTTAAATATTACGAAACACTAACTTAATTAATAATAACACAATGGGCTTCGTTTGAAGGATCAAAGTTACCCAAGAGGGTATGTTTGGAATTTTTCTTGCGTGATCGAAACAGGAGTGAAGATATGCGGAGGAAAATAAAAGTGATCGACAAGCCGAAGAATCACCCAACTTAAGTTGCAGTGGGCATTGCTCGTAGAACTGATGGTTTATAGGGCTAAAAGGTCCTGGAGCGGCAACTGCGTACCGGAAGACACAGCGTTGAAAAGTCTTCCTCAAGATAGATGGATGATCTGGTGAAGGGTGCGGGATCTGATGGATGTGAGACGCACAGAATCGGACGTTATAGTGAAACTTGGGGGAGGCTTATTTCCAGCAGTAGACCTCCTCTCAACCAATGAAATGCTCAATTTGGTTGTTTTTCTTTCAATCATTATCTACACTTCTATATTAATATAATAAAGAGGTAAATTTTGTTTATGTTTTTTTTTTGTTTGTAGAATGTAATTTTTTCACTGATAGAAATCTGTTTTATTCCTTAGTGGCATAAGTTATATTTTATGTACACGGGCGCAGTCGCGGACAAAAGCTAGATATTAATAAACATGGTAAAAACTAACCCAGTTCTCAAAAAATCTTAAAACACAACCATTGACAAAAGCTACCCACTTTAAAATAGCGGAGTATTTCTCTCCGCCATTATTTTCGACTATAAACAGTGGGGCGTTGCGAAACCCCTGACCACTTGTACTATTTTATGGGCTGACGTTAAATATCTCTCTTGTTCCAGTGACTTCCCCGGATCTGTTGGCTGTTCTTACGCATGGAAGTCGGTGGCTTAAATCGTTTGGCGTTGCTGATTGAGCTCGAGTCTGCACGTTAAAATAGTAGATAGTTTTCTGGAAATAAGAATATGTTTATTCAAAGGTTTTTTTTAATACCTAGAATCATACAAGGAATTATTTCTGCAGGTATTGTGGATACGTGCATCTATATGTATGTAAATTCACAAGTAAGTACAAGACACTTAGACCTAGAACATCTATTATTTTTTTTATTAATTAATGTACACGCTTAACACTGTACACTTAAAAATAAATAAAAGAACATAGGCAGATAAAAGAGCACAAAGGTTGCAGACCTGCGATAGGAGGAAGATGTCCAATAAAGTGTATTCTATTCTATTTTATTTTAACTATACTACAAGTTGTATAAAAATAAAAATATACTATTAATATCTAAATTAAATCATATAATACACACATATGTGTATAGGTATATCAGTAACAGTAAATAAAACACATAAAAATACCTATATGTAACCCATACTAATATTTCTTTCGTAAGGGAATCAAATCCACTAGAAAACCGGAATTAAACTAAAATATACATATCTATGCCAAAACTTCGGAAAAAAATTTGATTCATCTTTAAATGTAACTTTATTGAAAGTTTAGGTACTTATAAATATGTAATTATGTTTTGTTTTACTAAATAATCTTATATACTCAATTGAAAATATTAAATCAGCAATTTGATTGTCAAAAAGATCTTCAAAGTCATTGCTTCAAAAACTATACAAACTTAATCAAACTTTTGGTCCCTTAGTAAAAAGGTAAACATTGTTGCAAAGAAATCGCAAACTATAAAGTTCAGTAATGGCAGCAAAAAAATTGAGAGAAAAATTTGTAAAAATAGACCTGAAAGTCTCACAGAATAGTTTAGGAATCCTAAACACTTTCACACTCGGGATTCAAACAATATTACTGTAAAAAACTTACAATCGAAAGTTTTGTGAAAACTTTAAATACTTCATAAGAAAGGTGGGTAGTTTATCCCTGGGGACAAATAAGGAGGTGCCATGTTAGTCTTCGGGCGTAGATATCTCGATTACTTTCCGAATAATCGTAAATTGTTCGATAGAATTGGCCTCTTGAATAAAACTGTGATCTCAAGTTTGGAAGATTAGAATTTTTGCACAAATCTACTGTTATCTTTTTAAGGATAATAGGGTAAGAAAATGGTTTTTATTTGGCTTATTAAAGTCATGATGGCTCAGTGGTTAAGCCAGTATCTTGCACGAGGTTGCAGTTTCGAAACCAGGGAAGTACCGGGCAAGTTTATCTAGGCAAGTTTATCTAGGACATCACTGACACCCCATTATCTCGGAAAGCATGTTTCCTTCTGTCAAGCCATTGTTTCCGGCTGTCATTCGTAAATCTTTGATAGTTGTTACATGTAGTCAGACGCCAGATAGTCTGAACATCGATTTTTTCAAGGAGTATCGTGTTATTCAGTAACTCGGTCGTGGAGGTCTTATAGGCAGTCGCTCTACATAAGACACGGGTAATGGGTATTCAAGCCACCTCCGGTAAGACTTTACCGACTCCAAGTTAGTTGGCAAAAGACTAGGGATGATTTTGATGTTATCACACTAATATAGCTTTCTAAGTATATTTGTTACATTAGGCTTGGTACATAGGTAGACCATGTCCTAGAATACATAGGATAGAGAGAATCAGTCCTAGGGAACTGAACTTGAGATTATTCTCGACAGTCACGGCGAATCACTGCTGGGCAGCAACTATAATTAAAAAAAAAACAGTGTTACTTGTTGTATTCCGCACTGTCAAAGATCACAAACTCCAATAACACTAACCAACAAGCAACACTGATAAATTGCCAGATAAAGAGTTGCAAGTCGACATGGATTGGCCACACTCTCCATAAAGATCCCGATCACATGCGCAAACAAGCATTGGATTGGAATCCCCAAGGGACAAGGAAGCGTGACCGTACCCGTCAAACCTGGTCGTACCGTGTTGGCAGAAACGACAAGCATTGGGATGACGTGGAGCGAGGTGAAGCGTGAAGCTCAAGACCTTTTTTGATGGCGGATTAGGTACTGTGAAAACTTTCTGCTCCATCATCACAAGAGACGTAGGATATTACGTTAAGTAGCAACATGCTTTAATACTATTATTGGACTGCAGGATTTTTGAATCTTTGTGAAGTTGAGCCGATTGTGAAAAGATCAACAGTGCCCTTTTACGTAAACGGGAATTGCATTAACTGTGTATAAATGGGCTGAGCACTGTTTTTTGGTGGGAAAAATCATCCAATGACAACCCCTGCTCTTGGGCGGAGCGGGAGATAGTGTCAGACTCTTACTGACCAAACGACCCACTCTGAGCCTTCATACCGGGGCTCGAGTTCCCTTTCAGATAACCCTGGCCCCAGTAGGCTTCGACCCAGCTGGGCCCCTGCTGTTGCTGACAACTCGCGCGGGAACAGCACGCTGAGCACTAAGAAAGAAAGAAAGAAAACCCGTTTATTTGGTACATCAGTACACACAATGAAATAACAATTATAGAAACTATTTAATCTTAATCTTAAAATACATCCACATTGTGTGTCTCACGGCTGTGCCAAATAGGTCCAGTTCAGAATAGTACCAGGCCACTACGTATCAGTTGCCTGACGCTGGTTTTCAACCGAACCTTACTATGAGTCTACGGATACTAGCTAAGCACTAACAGCAATGACAAGGCAAAATAGAAGGACTGCACTTATTAACTAGCTCCTGTAGCGATTTTAACCGTGTCAAAAAAAAAAAATTTTAGACATACTCTAAAGATTTAAAAAAATCTTGTGCTTTTGATTTAGCGCGAAGGAGTAACAAACACATAAACTTTGAAATTTTTGACCATAAACGAAAACGAAACGAAATGAAATTAAGTGAAATACACTTAATTTCATTTCCATATCTCAACAGCAAGGAGTTCCATACAGCGGCGAGCCTCTTTATCGAGGCCATGGGATCTGGAGGTAACAGTCCTCGCACGCATGCGTGATTTGCACATAGAGATGTAACGCCGGGGCGCAACTCTACTGCTGCGATAAATCGCGGCATGGCGGCCAGAGTTCTGGTGAGACCTCATGGCAACAATAACTGTTGCAACTCAGTTCTGGGCACGCCATAATCCTCCTCAAAGAGGGGACTTACCGCCACAATTTGGCTGGAGCGGAGGGATTTTCTTAAAAGTAAACACCCGTGGTCTTAGAAAGGAAAAGGCAAGTGAAGGACACAGGTGTGGTTTTAATTAGTGAAAGTCTGACTCGCCCTCACGCTCCACATTAAAGCGGAGAAGTCATTAGATGATTTCCCACTTAAAAAAAGAGTACCATACAGCTTACACAACTATGAGGCAAAACAAAAAAGAAACTTCGCCAATTAACCACGAGGTACACCAACGTGAAACATATCATTCAAAAACTGAGAAGTGTCATTTATTTTTATAAACAGCAGTAATATAAAATATTCGCGGGAGGAACCGGGTCGCGAGATTACTTTGTAAACAACTTTATCCTGATTTATGACAGAAGTTTGATATAAATAATTTTTTAAAGGCAAAAGTTACGGGGAAGCCAGGTGTCCCTTAATATATTTTTTATGAAAGCCTCTCTTGGGGGCCGGTAATGCAATTATGCAAATCTGTTACGATTTGGAATTTAGTCTGGCGATGACACGCGATCTGAACTAAAGTGCTGATGAAGTTATTTTGAATGTTTTTTTGAAGGGTAGTTGAAGATTTTATGATTGGTTTGAAGAGGATAAAGTTTAGGGATAATTGCTGTTTCGTATCGTATCGAGTTATGGTTGGATTCGACGCCTTTGTGGTCTCGGACTTTTTATACAATATTTTATCAGTTCTTGTTGAGTAACAAAAAAGTCTTAAAAATATAAATATACTTCATAACTAACGGTTTAGTTAGCGCAGTGGTTGAGCGATCGGCTGCTGAGCTGTGAGTCGTGGTTTCAATTCCCGTACGGAACAAATATTTGTATATCGTAAAGTTAGTAGTACAAGGCCTGGGTGTCTTGTTTATGTGAGTTTACATGTTTGTGAACGCACCCACGATACAAGATCAATAATGTACGAGAGATGTCCCAGTCTGGGGCCAAGGTTTATAATAAAAAAAAAAATCATACCTCGCAATAAAAAAACTTAATTTTTATCAAAGTCATAAAACTATAATAAAATTTCAATAATATCGTTCCAGACATTAAAAAAAAACTACTTTCCTTTAATAAATAACCCAAATAAAGTCTATTCATAAATCAATAAAATCCTATTTTCTGTCTACACTCTAACTCGTAGCGTTTCGTAGCAGGTCGTAGCGATATTCGTAGCGGTGCTACGCGGTCCCTGACCTCGCCTCTAGCCTTTTATCGCGAGCCTTTGAGTGTGTGAGTGCGCTTAAATTTGTTTGCATACATTTAATATGATAGTGGAAATTGAATAGAACGTGGATATAAAGTTTTATATTTTTATGGAGATATTTTTCCTATTGTGGTAACTTACGAATACTCGTAGAATAGAAAACAAAAGATTTGAATAAAATGTTATCGTACACCAAAAAAGTTGTAGAACTTTATGCAAGTATTTAAATTCTACTGGTACAATGGCGGTCAAATCGCTGACAGCGAAATCTGCTAGACGAGCCTTTGCATGGGCTAGAAAACTTATTAGTATTCAAATTTAAAAAAAAAAAATCAGAGTTAGAACTCAATTAGTCTTTATTATTATTTCCGCATTGCTTCAGAGTTCCTTTTCACAACTGTGGGTTTAAACACTAACATAATAAAGAAGTGAAGTTTGTTTTTTTTTTTTTTGTTTGTAGGAGGTAATCTCTGAAAGTACTGGTCCGATTGCTAAATTTTTTTCACCGATAGAATTCTGCTATATTTTAAGTATGGGGGAAAAGCCGCGGGCAACAGCTAGTATAATAATAAAAAGTGATTTTAATTTTTCCATGAACATTGTTGTCACGGTCAAAGACCTTATGTAACATACTTCTATGTGCCTTGTATAACATACTTCTACGCAGCCTTTTATGATTATACAAGGCATTATGAAAAAACGGACCCTACAATAAAGACCCTCGTATATCCCCACAAGGTTCTTTAATACCACATTGACAAAGTTATTACCTACGAAACTTCGAAACTTTATTTCACATTTCTTGATTTACGTTCTAATAGTTACTGAAATATTGCAGCAGTCGAATGAGATCGACCGTTAAGTTTGCTCGAGTTTAATAAGAATAACTTCAAGTGCGCGGTCCGTTCAGAATGTTAAGGCATATATTGTGTTAACCGACTAAGGGGAAAAGGGGTATGGGAAGCAATAAAGAAATGTCTTTAATAATTTTAACTTTGTTCTTTTAAAATTGCACTTCTGCCTACTTACCTTTATGAAATTGCTGTGCCCGACAGAGTCCATGTGCACTTGTTTAACAATTTTTAAAATCATATATAACACATGTGATACAGCAATAAAGAATTGAATTGAATTGAAATTGAATTGATGGAATTATGCAAGTAAGACCGCTAACGCATTGTTCACAGGAAAGATATGATCATCATCCTGGTCCCGGTAACCTACTGGGTATAGGTTTGCTTCTGAAAAGAAAATTCGGCTCTGGTATGAAAAGCGAAGAAGAAACAGCCCCCCTAGCCAAGTTATAATCGAAATCCGTTCTCTAATCGGTAATGCTTCGGTGACAGACAATTGTAGAAAACGATAAGTTGGTAGCCATGTCGTCGCGCCTGAGTCAGCCGCTCGTTCTACAATGTAGCGTTTGTATAACAAAGGATGTAGCGTCAAATATTTTAGAAACGATTTTGAACGATGTGAACTTGGCTACGAATTGTCTATTCGTTTGTTCTGACCACGCGACTTTACGTTGAGATGACGTCATTCCCATACGTTTCATCACTGTTCGCCAGCGTTAACGAGTGCAAAATAACAAGTTGGCTACGCGTGCAGGAGTGAGTTTTTAGTCAACAAAAGTCTAACACACTCTTTCGCTTCACCAAAAAGCATGAGATGTCATGGGATGATTTTCCCATCTAAAAAAAAATCTGTTCCGGTAAAGGGTTCGTTTCCTTGTCAGTATCGTTTCGATCTTTACAAACGAAAACTTACAATCTACACATTATAATAAAAAGGTAAAGTTTTTTTTTGTTTGTGGGTGTAATCTCTGAAAATGCACCAGTAGGAAGCTGCTTTATTCCTGAGTGACATAGTTAGTTAATTAGCCTATTTATGTCCCATTGCTGGGCAAAGGCCTCCCTCTCCTTTTCCACACACGTCTGTCTTCAGCCATCGCGAGCCAGTCCCTCCGATAGTTATAAAGCTCTCCACCTTCGCCTTGGTCTGCCGCGATGTCACCTTGCGTTTAACCCCTCGAGCGCCGATTGTACATACGTCTGTACAACTTGAAGACCTTGAAAAACGCTTAATTTTCATTTTGTACACACGTCTGTACGAAACTTATTTGGCCGAAAATTTTAATTTCTATATTACTTTATTTCACATTTATTCTATTATTTGTTTTTCCTAGAAAAAACCAAAAAAATATTTTATTTATTTTTTTATTTATTTTATTGGTGATTTACGTAAACACGGCAATTTTCCGGGTCATTAAACTCTGGCGCTCGAGGGGTTAATGGGACCCAATCAGTGGCTCTTTTAGCCCACAGCTCATCCAACATGTGGCAAACGTGTCCGGCCCAATCCCACTTTAGAGTACATAGGCTAAATTTTATGTACCTACGCAGGCGAAGCTGCGGGTTTTGCCCGCAGCTTCGCCTGCTAGTTTTTTATAAAGAAACCAATAAAGTTTGTATAAGAATGAGTTTACAGCGTATTTCTAAAGCATTAGAGAATTGTATTAAGGTTTTAATGAGTATAATTTGTGCAAGTACATACATTCACTATCGCAAATAAGTAAATTTTGATTTTTATTCGATACCGAAATTGCAAAAAAAGGTATTAACAATATACACCAGTAACTAATGGCAACGACCTAAAAATAATCCAAATTATGGTGTTACGAAAAAGAAAGGAATTGCCAGTCTAAAATCTATAATATACCAGGCACTATTATTCTATAGACCAAGATACACCAGACTATCTTAAGTATCACCACTCAAAAGCTTCTCCTTGAACTGTAATTACAAGAGCTTAATAATATTCAATATTCCATCCAGCCAATTTAAGTTTAAACCGTACAACAGCCCCTTAATAGCAGTCTTATTGAATCTAAGTATATTGTAAAGACTATTCTCATCATCACCAGGCAGCAAGACCGGTGGGGGCGAGTACGCTGGCGGCGGAGCGGTGCCTCGGCCACGGCCGCGTCCACGCCCGCCGCGGCCTCTGCGCCGCAGGGGAGGCGGCGGCGGAGACTCAGCCAGGCGCCCTGGGAACCCAGCGTCACCTCTCCGGCCGCGACTACGAGTTACTCGCTTCGTGGGTGTAGGGGACGGAGACCTTGGTTCCTCTTCCTCATGATGAGATTCCTCAGCGTCTTCTCTAGGTGGTTCAGTAGCAGTGGAATTAGCTACAGCGCCAATGTTGAACCCCGAATAGTTCACGTTAGGAGTCTCAGGTTCGTGAACCGACTGTCCACCGTAATCAGTCATGGGAGTAGCTGGCGTCATGGGATTCACGTACTCCGGAGGTGGGTCATCCATCCGAATACGTTTCCCGCCACGACGATGCATTTCGTTGACAAATTTATGCTTTTAACACTCCCATAATGTTATTCCGATATGAAAATAACTAGTTTGTGGAAAGTTGTAGAGCTCTGACTTAGTTTCATTAAAGAAACATATTCCATTCTTGTGTCTTTCCGTTTAATATACATTAATAGGTCAATAATATGTCAGAATCGATCACTTGTTCTGCGTGCAATGTGCTCTGCCCATTGCCACTTAAGTTTGGCGATTCTTCGAGCTATGTCGGTAACCTTGGTTCTTCTGCGGATATCTTAATTTCTGATAGACCTGACCGATGATCTGGTGATGTTCGCGGGAAACCGATGGATGCGTGACGCAAAGGACCGTTCGTTGTGGAAACGCTTGGGGGAGGCCTATGCCCAGCAGTGGACGTCTTTCGGGTGATTTGACGATGATGTCATAATCAACCTTTAGGTGCCCTTCTAACCTCGGCATCAGGTTGAGGATGCAGGCAGCAGATGCAGCGACAGCACAAAGCCAGCTGTAGCTACATGACTGGTTTTATATTTAGTAGTATGGATTTTTGTGAAAACCATTCCAAACGCGGCAGCGGTCGCACGTGCTGCCGGGCTTGGGCTGCGAGTGCAGCCGCGACCTGCAGCCAGAGCCGATCGCAGACCAGTAGTGCTGCAGCCCCAAGTCGATGCGCACGTAGTTACGTCACTCCAACCTGTTTAGACAAGTGCCGAAATAATCGCTACTGCTGACAGCGTTCATATTGAATTGAATCGTAGATCTGGGACTGGCAGTACGTACATCAATTCGGAAATAACTCCCGGCTCTCTGCCGGGACTCATGCTTCCTCTATGGAAAGGGAATCAGCCGTTATCCATTTCGCAGGCCCAGTGTAAATTGGTGGATGTCACATGTCTTCCAATTTTATGACATTGACATACCAGTTTCCTCACGATTTTTTTCTTCATTGTTTCGAGAGTAATGTGGTGATGAAATAAATTACACAAACTCGTACTTGCCTGAGTTTGAACTCGCGACCTATAACTCGTAAGTCGGTATCATCACCTCTGGGCGCGCTTTTATTATATAGGTAACTGCAATAAAACGGTTTTCCCTAACTGTGCTGTGTCAGCTTGACCTTAAACCTTTTTTTACACGTTGCAGCTGAATAGCAGTATTTAACAGAATGTGACTACTTAACTAAAGTGGTGACCGTGAACCGAAAGCCGCTACATTGGAAAGCCTCTCATAAGGTGAACTGATAACAAGAACATTGATTGCTGTTGCATGTTTTGTTGATGAAAATCAACTTCAGTAAATAAAAAAAATAAAAAATATAACGAACGTTCTAAAAAATTGTTCTTTAAAACAAAAATTCTCTGAAAAAATACGTCTCACCTTCTTATCAACAAGAAAATCTTAATTAACTAAACAACAGATTCCTCATAAACAATTCGCAGCGACTTCAATACAAACCGGCGTCCATTTTGTCAGGATGATCCAGTTTAAAGCGGTTACAGCTGGCTCCTTGCTATTCAAGGCTTGTTCCGATGCAGACACGCCAAATGAAACTGTCTCGGCTCTGTCTAATCTTAGGAGGCGTTACTAGCAGTACTCGAATTCGATTTGTTTGAATAGAATTTGGTGAGAGAAGCTAAAATTACTATCGGATTGCTATGAGAGCATCAAACTTTAATCTTTTTCTCCCTTGTGCTATTAACACACTGCTGTTTTCAAAACATAAAGTAAAATAAAATTCTAGGATCCGCAAATCCTATCATGTTTATGGATAGAATTTGCGGATCCTAGAATTTCATTTTTCCAAGGAGTGTGTTGCTCACTTCCGAGGTTATAAAGTAAAATATGGGTATTTAACCGCTACAACTAGTTAGGCTGGAAGTCAACCTCTAGCTAGTTAGAAAAAGGCTAGGGAGATGTTATTAATTGAATACTCTATGTTATGATTTCAAAAATACGCATAAGGTTATAACTTTTTTCATGTATTTGTCAGGAATGGAAAAGTTGCTAACGTTATCACTTAAGAGGGCTCTTTTCCCTCTTAAGTGATTGCGATAGGAACTTTTCACTTTTTACTCTCCTATCGTCAATTTCGAGCATGTTTTAAAAGTTATTTGCTTCATCTAACGCAATGCTTGATGAAAAGGCAAAGCGAAAAGAGAGAGAACACCTTTTTTTATGGTGGGAAAAAATCATGCATTGACATCCCCCGCCCTTGGGTGGAGCGGGAGATAGTGTCAGACTCTTACTGACTAAAAGACCCACCCCGTTCCTTCAAGCCTTCATACCGGGGCTCGAGCGCCCTTTCGGGAGAGAGAACACCTGAAAACTACGGTAGTTCCGTGATTTACTCAAATATATTACATACTTGTTCCAGGAAATACGTGTTTTTAAATGTGTAAGGCTTCCGTAAATGTTTTTTTTTATATTTTTGATAGATGAGTTAAGATAGAGGGCCAAAGTTCTCGTAAAATAGCAGATTTTTCAAAGGACATTACTGGATTAGTTTTACACTTTACTAAGCCTAGATAATATCTAGAAGATATCTGTCTATCCAAAAAATCTGGAAAAAGATGTGTTAAAACATCATAATCACATAAGAGTATAACATAGTATAGTCGGCCTTATAATGTCCCCACTGTTGTGACTCAGGCTTTCTCTCTTGGAAAGGGAAAGGGCCGTAATCCACTACGCGGGTCCAGTGCGGGTTAGTGGATGTCACCTATGAGCGGTTGTATGAAAATGCACTTCAAGTTGGCTGGTCTTAACCATAGCTTCCTTCAATTTCTTTAACAAAGACGTTCTAAACTAAAAGTAGCTGTTTGAAATAAGTCCTTAATTACTTTCAGCACTTTGCCACAGTAGACGGCAGCTTCACTCTCCTCGATCCATCATAATATTGTGTGGCTGACAGCGTTACACTTAGCAATGCCGACGGAGGTTTTAACAGTAACCCACTGATAAAATAAAGGATAGCACACAACTATAATTTGGGTCTATTCATTAGTTTTGTAGTTGCTTGAAGTCCCAGATTTAGTTCAGTTCGAATTCCTAAATTTATCCAGTAGGATCAATCTAAGCAGAAGGCAAAAGATCTGAGGGTTCTTAGAGGCAGGAAATCATTTAATGACTTCGGGACTACGGTTAAGCAAAAGGGTGTATAAGGCTTTTACTGACTAAAACTGTCTATGTCCTTCTGTGTATTTTTCCCGTCCTAAGACCACGGATTCCCTTTCACACATTTCCCTTGGCTGGGTCTGAAGGTGAGCGAGCTATAATAGCACATCGTTGTGTCTTGTTAAAGCAAAATCACCTGCTATTATTTAGGATTTAGAGCATTCATGCCGATACATGTTACATTTCAACTCTATCTATCTCTTTGGGATAAGTAGAAATTTTATTTGCTGTGATCACTAACACAGAACCATATTATTATGTAACAATGAAAATGTTCAAACTACCTAAAAGTTTTACAAGAGGAACTTATGAATAAATTACGTTTGGAGACTGACATACAAAGAATTCTACTATGTTCTGAAAAGTGTACTTTGAACAAGCTACAGAGAGTTATAATATCAGAGGTCTGCCTTACTTGCGAGAAGCACTGTCAAGTTCTCGTGGACACAATCAGCAGGGACAAATTCTCTCATACAGCTCTGTATCAGGGTATGGCATGGAGAGGGAATAGAAAGTAGTCACTTTCTGCAAAGCAGTTATGGGAGTGAAGGAGATGGCGGAAATTGTGAGGAGGTCACAGTCCTTTCCTCGATCGCAGATCTCCTGCAAGAGACGTCCAGGGCATCAGGACTTACAAGGCAACTCCCAATCATCAAAGGCGCGGGCTTATGGACAGTGACTAGGTCCGGGTCGATATGGCGTCAGGTTCCACGCGCGCCTCAGTCAGTTGTCATCAAACTGACAGGGCCTACAAGGCCAATACCTGCTAGGGCTATAAAATAACCGTCCGTTCCGTTACGGTGACCCTGGAACGTCAAAAGTAACTGAAAAAATAAAAAAAAAGACGAGCAAGTGTCGATGGAAAATAAGAACGTCCCATTTGCTGTATGAAGCCGAGACTTTACCAACCTAACTAAAAAAAGTCGATTGAATTAGTGCAAGTTTTTCAGATAAAACTTTCTAACCTGTATACTCAACAAACTTCAAAGGAAATCTTCGATAGCAAGTCGTCTTCGAGTTCCTCTGGTAAATAGATTTAGCGAGCATCCGCTATCGGCTGGGTGCCAACACCGCTACTGTTCACTCCTTTTTCACCCACCCAACGATCCGCCTGATTGCTTGATTTCACTTCTAGGTATTGTCTTAACACGTTGCAGAAAACATTAAACCTGGAACAATGCTACCAGTTCTAAATATAATCTACTGTATTCTGCCAGCGACTTTGTACGCGTGAATGTTTGTTTTAGCGGACGCGAAGTCGAAGTTAAAATCAGCTTACTCAGTGCCAAATTTCATCAAAATCGTTTAAGCAATTTATGACCGTGAAAGCGAAACATATAGATACAGTAACTGTGTACTTTCACATCTACACTAGGTACTATTATAAAGAGGTAAAGTTTTTTTTTTGTTTTTTTTTTTGTTTGTGGGAGGTAATCTCTGAAAGTAGTGGTTCGATTGCTAATATGTTTTCACAAACAGAAAGCTGCTTTATTCCTGAGTAACACAGGCAATAATTCATGTACACGGGCGAAGCCACGGGCAAAAGCTAGTATACCAATAAAATTTAAATATAAAATTGAAAGCGGAAACCAAAGATATATTATAGTGAAAGGCAATGCTCCTTCACCATTGTTTTAAAGGACGGTAACGTTTGAGCACGCCTTACTTCAATGTGAAATGCTTTTCGCAAGCGGGCTGCTTGTATATAAACAATAAACTGAATTAAAACAAGGAAGTATGGATAGTATGGACAGATGGCAAACATATAAAGAAAATCGAAGTGTTTATTTGTAATATCAAAGTACTCGTAACATTTTTTTTTTGTTTCGAGATGCATAATCACAAGTTGTCACTAATGTTCTAGATAAACATAGTAAATTACCTACATATGGATTTAAAAAAATCACAATCGCAGCCTCGTGCATGTTTTAACCACTGGGCCATCAACGAGAAGAGCGAGAGGGAGTTTTAGTCTAAAACTCACAGTTACCACTGTGTTCCAGGATCACAAAAAACTCTTTCAAACAATCGTACAATTGCGTAACTTGCAGTCAATAAAAACTGAGACACCCTTCTGCCACCTTAGAGTGGTAGAAGTTACTTGATGATTTCCCAAGTCAGAAAAAAGGGTTATAACATCACTAACTTCCAAACACCAGGCGGCTACAAAGTAGAGTAGTTCATAAACAAACCCTATAGCACTGTTTACCCGACCCGGGAATCGAATTCAAGAAACTCTCAACAGTCAAATTTGCAACCACGAAACCACAAGGCCAATAAGAAGATCGTAAAAGTAACTGTCATATCTCTTCCCACGCCGCATAAGATAAATGATATAAATTGAAAAAGTGACGACTAAGCACTTATAAACTAAGACCCAGATTAGAAATATGAGCTTCCTAATTCGTCTCAACATTCACTAAGTCAGAGGGTCGTCGCTAAATGTCAAGAAAATCTTTTTAGGGTTCCGCAAGCTTGCAGTAAAAAACGCTTACGATTACGTGAAATTACTAAATATAAAGATTTTTTCATAAAAGTATAATTTGTTTCACTGTCTTGAAAACTGTTCGATATTTTGTAATTGGTCGTAGAGGTTTTCTGTTTAAGCCCATGTGAAAAATGCACAAGGTAACAAGACAACTTATTACCTACACTGATCATAAATTCATAAACATTATTTAATTTGTTTTTTAACATGTTTATTTATTATAATATACATACGTACATAAAAAACTTAAATACTAAATAAACTATTTATACTAAAACCTAACTATGTACATAAATATAATACAAAATGACAAAGTACGCTCAGGCGTCAAAGTACTCCTCCACATCGCTGTCATCCGGAAATGTGCCCAGAAGACTGGCAGCATTGCCACGTTGAATGGCAATGCTAATTCTTTGGGCGAAGAAGGAGCCAGCCCTCTGGTCACGTGAAGTGTCGATCAGTTGGCGTGAAATTTCCTTGAAAAGGAGACGCGCACTCGGACCCCACGAACCAAGTGTTTCGACCCCAAACGGCTCAAAACTGTAATTACCATTATGGTTACAGTATTTGCGCCGTTTAAGGGTCTCAGCAGCAGCAGCGGCAGCGCCAGCACAGCCTGCCGTACTTGGAATATGGGATGGCGCAAGGGTGTCGACACAGATTGCGTCCCACACCAGAGGCGTACCCACCTTCCACGGTACCAACGTCATACCATCTGGTCTCTTCCCATCGTCACGTACCAAACCATTTGGTTCTAATACAGCAGGTACCCCGGCGGTGACAAGAGCTCGACGAATAATGTCGTTGATGCATATCAATGTAAAATAAAAATTTGTTTTTGCTGTATCCAGTAAAAATTATCATTTTGACAGTTTTTTTTTATTGATAGGCTCGCGTTTGACCACCATCTCACCTGATGATGTGGTCAACGAGTAAAATAAAAATAACCTCCCCGCTAACATACTTTATTTTTATTTTACATTATTCATATTATTGTTAAAACATTAAATAATGTTAATTTTGATGCTACATATTGAATACTAACAATTGTCCTTATTCATTTTTTGTTGCGTTTTAACGCCTAAGGGTGTTTTCAATATCGTACGGATTTCATCACGCATGCAGGTTTATTCCGTATGCAGAAAATTTCAAAATGGAAAAAAAATCTACATCCCGCGTGCGTATTACATGCATGCATTACGATAAATACTTGTATGAAATGGACATTTGCGGAGGTTACGCGTGCGGAGCAATGCCGCATGCATTATCAAACCGCACGATTTTAAAAACACTCTAATGGTTAACACAGGCAGCTTCTAACCCAAAAATGTAAATACACATCAATTTCTATTTTCTACAGAACCCTGTCCAAATGTTTAACATACCACTTGCCACTACTTTTCCCCAGATTCTTTCATGACGAAGTTTGTTGGACTCGGCTCTAATTAGGTGAAGAACTAAGATTGATTAGCTAGCCAATTGAATCCAACGTTTTAAGGAAGCGTTCAAAATGTTTTCAAGAATATTTTTTTCCACTTTTTCTCTTCAATTAGTTTTTCGTCCAGAGAAGCGTGTGAAGGTTTCATTTAGCTGTGTGAATAGCGGTTTAAAATTCACAGTTTTAGGCCGTTAGGTAGGTATACATTATTCGAGAGGCCGAATTTTATTTTTTTGTAGATTGTTTTGTCTACTGAGCAAGCCTTTCAAGTTTGCGGAAACTTTTCCCTTACATCCTGTATTATTTATATGAACTTGTCTGTGTCACCCTTCTCTTAAACGGCTTGACCGATTTGTATGAAAGTGTGTATGTTTAAGTGGATACTTGGACGGTTTGAAAATATCATTTTTAAACCCGACAGGTGGCGCCGCAAAGGATTCTTATTTTTTTTGTTCAGAAAAATTGCCCTCTTTTGGACAACTGAATTACGTAAGAAAGAGGTTTAAAAACTCAAATAGCCTAAACTGTTTCGAAAAAAAGGATGAGCCGTGCTGTGCCACCTTTTTGCTCGCCTTAGTGGGGGCACTGCTGTGCCCCCTAATAACTAAATAGTTCACATTTCAAACATTATCTCTAACTAACAATACAATACAACTAATGACAGTCTAGGTAACCAAAACAACCAGTTCCCTAAACAATCCAGTCTCTGAACAGGTCACATTAACCGTCACATAGAAATTAAACTAAAGCGGAGACATCGCTCTACCGGTGTGTTCTAAGTGAAGACCTAGTTACGAACAACTTGCTTTTATTATGGACAACACCTGAATAGGTGCTTGAAACTCGCTTAAATTTGACTTACTTGGCGAAGTTAGGATATTTAATTAAGGGCCAAGTTTCGCTGGCCATGATTGGGGTTCATTGCCGGAGTTACAACTTGCTTAATGCATGTCTTTGTCTTAAGGATGATCTGATAGGAACAGTGACAGTATGGGCGAGGCCACAACTCTGCGTTACGGTATCGCATCGACAAAGTGACGTCGCACCCTTGTACGATGAGACAACGCAATGCAAAAAATTTCATCGTATACGGCGTCGCACAAAATTGAATCCGCCATTTTAATTAAACGCTTGCAGCCTGTTTGATGTTTAGACTAAGTCGCGTGTCAATGCTTCGCAGATTTATACATACGTTTCAGCAGTGCACTTGGAAAATTCCACAATGCCTTGTGCGATGTCGCAGTGTCGTGCGCCTTAAGTGGTAGAGCGATTGGCTGCTGCGCTGCGTATTGCGGGTTCGATTCCCGTACAGAACATAATATTTGTTTGATCTACAGATGTTTGTTCCGGTTCTAGGTATCCTTGTATGTGAGTTTACATGTTCACGAATGCACCCACGATACAGTTTCTAGTGATTTTTTCCAATAAAAAAAAACTTTTTTGTATTTTCTTTAGCTTCAATCATAGATATGCTATGGTTGTTCTTTACAAATCTTCAAAAATACATTATTGTTTAAAGATTTTAATACCGTGCTATCAAACTGCTATTTCTCTACCGTGAGGGATTAGTTGAGTTGAGGTGGCCATTTGGTTAAACCAGATGCATCCAAATAGGCTGCGGAAACGTTTGAAAGAGTAACCGTTGCCAAAAATTAACTAAAATACATAGGTGGATTTTAGTCAGTCTGATAAGAAGGAGAATTGAATTAGGTATAAGGAGAATAAGATGACTTTCCATCTAATTATATATTTATGTGTCTACCATCCCCTGCATTCCCGTTCCTGCACCCGTGCGAATTCTTCTGATATTAAAGTTAATTACATTTTTCATTTATACGTTTCTTTTTTTGTATTTTAAATATGTAAAATTATTTTGCTATAACTTAGCACTTACAAGCAACTCAAACCCAATTATAAAACGAATCAAAACAAAATATCTATTAGATGCGTATTTGTTTAATCCAATATGATCTCTAAAATATTTAGCAAATAAATATCAATTTATTATCTCATATTCGTAGAAGTGCGTTAATATCGGCGGCTATTTGATACTTAATTAAATTGTAAAGCTGTTCGCAGAAAATCCCTTATTACAACATAATTATATTGAGAAGAATCTCGATTTTTTATTAGGGTTTCGTAACACAGTCGATAAAAACGGAACCCTTCATAGGATCACTTCTTTGTTGTCTGTTTAACAGTCTGTCTGTGTGTCGATATCCCTTTTTCTTATATTTTAAGAATGCGTAAAGGTCTGAAATTAATTTCCGCTTGCCAAAAACCATGGTCTTATAGGATAAGTAAAAAAAATCAGTGAAGTTGGTTCATAAAACATTGCATCAGACACGTCACTTCTTCTAATCCTTTTGGTAAACCACCTCAAAGTCGTAGCTCACCGTGCGACCGTCCGGTAATCGTCCGGGCCGAGCCCAAGCCGTCGACGGCGCGTAGTGTTTCACGCGCGCCTCAAGGCGTTGTCAGCAACCGCAGGAGCCCAGCAGGGTCGACGCCTACTGGGGCCATGGGTGATGCGAAGGAGATCCCCGGGGCCCTGGAACAATGGCAAAGAAGGAACAGGAGTAGGTTTTTAGTTAGTAAAAGTTTGAAACGCCCTCCCGCTCCGCCTAAGGGTGGAAGATGTCATGGGATGATATTCCCAGCTTAAACAAAAAAACACCTTAAATTAAAATCTACTTTCCACCATACAGGGAACTCCTGACAGTCTCGCATCATATTCTCAATGCATGCAAACTCCTCATTCCACCATCAGATAGAGCTAAACACATCGGCAACTCTTGTAAAGGCGCGGCGTCGTAGCCATTCATGACGCTATCCACCGCTTGTCACCGCATCTAATTGGCTTTGAGCTATCTCAAAAGGGGGTAGGCACGATATGAGCGTAATGCCAATGGTGTCGACACAGACTCCTTTTTTTCTGGTAGATATGTGGTTAATTATACTTTATCGACATAAATAGAATAACATTAATTCGCATGTTGTATGTGAATAAGATTAAGCTATGCTATAATATTGAAGAAAGAAAAAGCTAAAGCAAAATTACTACTTACATTGAAAAACTTTTAAGATTATGAGGTTTTAATAGCCCTTTAAATTGGAAGAAATTTTAATTCCATTATTTTACGTATAAGTTTCATAACGCTTGGGTTTGGTTTTGATGTTTGGCAAATGAATATAATGTTAATAAAAACATATGTATATTAATTTTGAAAAAAAAACCAACACCTAATGAATCAATAGATAATTATCGTTTTTCAAACACCAGTAGGTACTGTTATATTTTTTGTTGTACTGAGAGCAATCCATGCATATACAATATTTAAAGGTCAGAAATTACAATATTCAAGATGGATTCAATTTGTCGTTGATTAGTTTCAAAGAAAAAAGAGAATCAACAGATATTGTCAACATTTTTATTTTGATCTTGGTCATGATTCCTACGATAAAGACATTTTTTTGTCTAAAAACCCAACTCTAAAATCATTAAATTACTAGGTAATACATATTTCAGTCTATACATACCTACATATTACATGTCGATGGATGGAGGGGAAGAGGGAGGCCAAAGAAAAGATTCCATCCATCTTTTCTTTGGCCTCCCTCTGTGTGTGAGAAGAGTTCTCTTGTGGGAGAAGCGATATGAAAGAAAAGGGAGTTAATGATAGCGTGACGAGTGACAAGACAGAATGGAAGAAAAAAACGTGTTGTGCCGGCCCCAAATAAAACGGGACTAGGGCAGGAAGATGATGATGACATATTCCAGTATATACGAACAAACGACTAATCTTTTTAATTTGTAGCACAACTTACAAAAAAGCTCGACCCAAATCACACCAAATGGAAAACCGCACTCCACACTTAAGACCCCATTGACATCCACTACAGGAGCCCATTCATACCGCTCAAAATATTGACAACCCCTTTCACAGTAGCTTTGAAAAGCTTAGAAGAAAAAAGGAGACCCGATTTTTCCTTACTTAAGTCCTTGAATGGGATGCGTAGGAAGCCGAATAAGTCTTTCGTTGCAGTTCGGTCTTATAAAAGAGTGTTTTCGTTGGAAATTGCAACGAGTGTTTGGGACGAGACGAACTGACGACGAGGTACCGCCGACTCTTGAAAGTGAATTGGATGTGAGATACTTTTAGGACGTGGAGATGGTAATGTGAATTGTTTTTCTAGGTAAAATTTTGGTTTCTTTTACTTAGATTTTGTGAAAAAAAAATATGTCTTGTTATATACGTCTGTATGTAAGTAACTATTTATTGATTTAAGTGTCCTTGGAGTTTTTTCTACTAAAAGCTGCATTTATAAAACTCACTAGGTTCATCTTATTTAATCAACTGATTCCTTGGCAGTTGGACTGTCATAGTATCTGCTGTTATTATATTGATGCTTTGAATTTAATTGGGCTCAAACAGAGGTTTAATAAGTCAATGCATTTTTTTCTCTTATCCTGACTGTCCTTGAATAAGCTGTTGTAACAGCTTATTTTGAGGTTTGAAAGTCTGACAAGAAATTTAATGACTTGTCCAACCACAAAAAAAAACACACTTATTTTCCTTCTTTTTTTCGGTGGGGAAAATCATCCAATAACGACCCCCGTTCTTAAGCGGAGCGGGAGATAGTGTCAGACTCCTACTGACTAAAAACCATACCCCGTTCCTTCAAGCCTTCATACCGGGGCTCGAGTTCCCTTTCGGATAACCCTGGCCCCAGTAGGCTTCGAACTGGCTGAGTGCAAAAGTGCGCGCCGTCGTCGACTTGGGCTTGGTCCGGACAGTTACCGGACGGCCGGACAGCGAGCCACCCATTGCTCACTGTCCGCAAGCCCGCAAACCTATGTTTGTTCAGTTGTCCTTCACTTTCTTGTACTACCCCCTAATAGGCATCGGCCCTGCTGGGCTCCTATGATGTTGCTGAGATCTCTTTGAGGCGCGCGTTGAGCACGCACCGTCAGCGACTCAGGGTCGGTCCGAACGGCTACCAGGCGGCTGACGTCAAGCTACTCATGTGTCTCTATTGGCTGTACACACTAATCTGAGAACAATCGAACCTACATTTTAGCAATTTATTGTAAACTTTTTCCAATCGATGAATTTGAAAGGCGATTAATTATGTGAGCGCCATAACGCAGCAGTAATGGGCTGTTCTACCTCTTCCGGGCAAGATCCGATGAAATTATGTGGCCGATAATTTCATTTTAACTCGGATTCGAATTTTCATTTTTTTATCTGATTCTGATATACATATCCTTTTGTACCTTTGTTTTCTTAATAACATTTTCTTTTTTTATGGATATACCATATTTTAAAAGACAATCAGAAACCACCTTAGGTTGACTGGTAGAGATTGTCTAAGGCATTAAGACAGCTTTTGTACTTTTACTCTAATTAACATTTTCTTTTTATGCATTCACCATATTCTTCCTTCACCACCCTAGGTTGACTGGCCTAACGCATTAAGACTGTCTTTGTTTTTTTGTGTTGCATGAAGATTAAATAAATAGTTCTAATGAGAGTTTTCTGACGTGCCGTATACTTTTTGATAGTACTGAGTTGTTGGGTTAGTGTGCACACTTTTTTTATCTGATATAAACTAGTGCTTGACTGGGATCCCACCTGATGGTAAGCAGTGATGCAATCGTTGATGGTGAGACGCACTACTTTATTAAGAGCCTATTACTAACACTATTCCAGCGGTTAATTAAACGTTTATAAAGAGGAGGATCTCTTGCCAAAGTAGTGCCGTGAATTTTCTTCGAAACTCTCCTTCAGATTCTCGTAAAATAGTTTAAAAAAAAATATTTTGCACACAGTTTCACTTAAGTTTATGATTTTGTACCTGTGCCTAACTAAATCATTTGAGCACATCAATCAATTTAAAAATTAAGATAAATAAGTATAATCTGTAAGACTAACGACACTGTGAGATTGTTGGATAGAGTTACCGTGGCGCTGAAAGTAGAACTAAAGAAACACGGGTGGTTTCCCTGACACTCGATCTTACTCTAAAAATAAATTATTTGATTGTTTTGCTCATTTTACTTTCAGACAGAAGAAAGAAGATTTAATAAAAATATATCATTAATATTGACATCCTCATCATCAGTCTTTTTAACGTTCCCACTTCTGGGACTCAGGATTCCTCTCTAGGAGAGGGAATGGGCCGTAATCCACCACGCGGGCCCAGTGCGTGTTGGTGAATGTCACATGTTTTCGAATTTTTCGTTCTAGGACATGCAGGTTTCCTCACAAAGTTTTGCTTCACCGCTTTGAGAGCAATGATGATGAAATAAATTACATAAAGTAAAGCACCTGGTACTCGTAAGTCGAGCATTACCACTCGGCCACCCTCTAAGAAGACGACTGCTTTATCATAAAGTAGTACCTCAATATTGTCATACCACAAACTACTGCCGCTAAACTGCACTACTGCTGCTAAAGCCGTTAACAGTTGTCAAATGGTCGAATTGACCAATAGGCGGCCGTTTCACGGCTGGTTATGGTTTGCTTATCGTTATAGTTAAATGGTGCAACTCACCCTAAGTGTTAATTTGTTGAGGTTAATATTGTCATACTAACTTCAAAAACCAAACAGTAAAATCCTGTACAAGAGGAGTAGCAAATAAAAATTATTTACACATTTTCTCGTACTCCAATGGGTCTGGACAGATTAAGTCGTCACGTCGCGGCCATATTTCTTCCCCGTCGAGATAGCTTGCACTTAAATAAATAAAAAATACGCCAACAGTTATTTATTACTGATGAGATGCGGTTGTACAAATTTTTCTTCTTTTGGTTCGCTGGTGATTAATGGGATTTTGAATAAAGAAAGTCTTGGCAACTGCTAGTTTTTATTTTTATTTAATTAAGTATTACGATACGCCCCATCAGAAGTCTTAAAGTCATCCCAAGAGCAATGGATAGGGCTATACTCGGAGTTTCCTAGCGAGATCACTTCAGAGGTGCAGATATGCAGGCGGTCACCGACTTCTGCGAAGCAGTAATGCTTGCAAAGAAGGAGGCCGAACGCATCAGGCAACGGCGTTATCGCCGCCGCCATCGCCGGGATTCTGATCCCGATTTCCGGCCAACGTAGACGCGGGCTTGCGGACAGTGAGCAATGGGTAGCTCGCTGTCCGGCCGTCCGGTAACTGTCCGGACCAAGCCCAAGTCGTCGACGGCGCGCACATTTCCTGCGCGCCTCAAGGAGTTGTCAGCAACAGCAGGGACCCAGCCGGGTCGAAGCCTACTGGGGCCAGGGTTATCCGAAAGGGCGCTCGAGCCCCGGTATGAAGGCTAGAAGGAACGGGGTGGGTTTTTTAGTCAGTAAGAGTCTGACACTATCTCCCGCTCCGCCCAAAGGCGGGGGATGTCAATGCATGATTTTTCCCACCATAAAAAAGGGGTGCAGACATCTGCAGAACCAAAGTCGCCAACATAACCCGAGAAAAATCGTCAATCTTAAGTGGCAGTGCGCTTGGCTGAAAGGTTCTGGAGTGGCAACCGCGCAGCTGAAAGACGGATTGATTTGACATTTTCTTTACACTTTACAATTCCAATCCTGAGAAAAGGCAAACGTATGCCACTTGCTTTTCTAAAATTCACAATCAGAAACATCAGAACAGTTTATTTCAAATAGACCAATTACAGGAACGTTTGAATTGTCAAAATACGGTTAGTAAAAAAAAAAAGTTATGTCCCATAGCATCTCTATGGAGAAAAACGTGTGCTAGAAACTCCATGGACACTCTTTTAAATCATATTATAAGTTACATAAATCTTGGTAGTATAATTTTTATCACTTCTATTATGTGAGCACACCAAAAAAATAAAAATTGAAATTGAATTAAGCTACTGAGAGCTAAGAGATGACCAGTCTCAACTGACAGCGTCCGTTTACGAGCTTGCCGAGCCCCATTCAGGTCAACCATTTTGAAGGGAACTGAATGACCCAGTATCTATTTGTTACAGTTATGTTTTAAGGTTATAGAATTTAAATGAGCAGTCATACACAGTAGCCATTCACATCGAATGACCTCACTAGTTCACATGAACCACTGAATTGATCCGTAACCAAACATTTGTTGGAAGAACCAAACATAAATCCGTAACACGTCGATCGACCCTCTACAATACAGCCAGCGAAAAAATCGCAAGATTTCACATTTCAACACTCAGCAAACTTTTATAAAGCGCCCTGTTTGCTCAACAACCCGTAAAGGAACGAGTTACGGGCCCTTACACCTCAAGCGCTGTACCGCTTCAAGCGATCGCTCCACGTAACTAGGGGAAGGAAGTGTAATTTTACAGAGCTGATACAATCGCTGTAGCGCTGAATAATGAATGCGGTTTCCGACTGGCCGGAATGGTTTATTGATTATCGCTGTGATACCTGAAAGATGTACGTTGTTTTGCTTTTGTGGGTTAACCGGTTGGTAGCGAGGACTGGAATTTGATGGGTGGGCAAGCAGTTCAATAATGAGAAAATGAATATAATATAAAAAATAAATATTGATTAGTAAAGCATTGATGTTTAACTGCACTTTTTTTTTTTTTTTTATCTGTTATATACTAGTACTTGACTGCGATCCCGCCTGATGGTAAGCAGTGATGCAATCGTTGATGGTGAGGCGCACTAGTTTATTAAGAGCCTATTCACTCTCGGATTATATATATATTCTATTCGGACGGGAAGACCGCAGCAGGCAGACTGTTCCAGTCCTTCGAAGTACGCGGTATAAATGACGAGGCGAAACGCTTAGTCCGGACCGTAGATGTTTCAACAACGTAAGGGTGGATACTCGCCGTGCGTCGGTTTGTCCGATGATAGAAATGTGATGGCGGAATCAAGTCATGCAGTTATTATTATTAACTTTATAGTTTCTTACACCTAAACCTGTAACGTATACCTAATAATAATAATAAGTTAGAGTAAAAGGGCTTATTAGTCTTTCAGGCTAGATTGTAGTCAATCATTAAGAATTTTTTTCTTAATAATAAAGGGGGAATAAAATGGTATGGTGTGAAAAACGTGGTACCTTATAAGCGGACAGGATAAACATTTGCAAAAACTAAATGTACAATGTACGGTCTTATCGCACAGGGAAACTCTTCTAGAGAAACGTAGGATCGACTGATCGAAAGAAAATAAATTTGGGGCGGTCAGTTTACAAAAACCATAAATACTCGTAATATTTATATTATTTATGTTTTTTTTTTTTTTGAATAAATAATTATTTTATTGTATATACAATACCAAATAATCTACATCTAGATACACTAATATTATAAAGAGATAAAGTTTGTTTTTTTGTTTGTAGGAGGTAATCTCTGAAAGTACTGGTCCGACTGCTAAAATTTTTTCACCGATGGAAAGCTGCTTTTTTCCTGAGTACATAGGCTATGTTTTATGTACGCGACGAAGCTGCGGACAAAAGCTAGAATACCAAAAAAATCAAAAATAAAATTGAGAGCGGAGAACAAAGAAATATTATAGTGAATCCAATGCTCCTTCACCATTGTTTTTTTTTTTTTTTTTTTAATTGAGATAAATGTGCAATGATTTTCGCAAGCGGGCTGCTTGTATGTATAGTAAACAATTAACTGAATTAAAACAAAGAAGTTTGTAAGATTTTGGTACTTTATTTTATTATTACACAACATAATACACTTTAATACATATGTACATAAAAAAAAACTTAAATACTAAATAAACAATTTATACTAAAACCTAATTACATTTTTGAGCCGTTTGGGGTTGAAACGCTTGGGTCATGGGGTCCGAATGCGCGTCTCCTTTTTAAAAGGAAATTTCTCGCCGACTGATCGACACCTTGCGTGACCAGAGGGCTGGTTCGTTCTTCGCTCAAAGAATTAGCATTGCCATTCAACGTTGCCAGTCTTCTGGACACATTTCCGGATGACAGCGATGTGGAGGAGTACTTTGACGCCTGAGCGTACTTTGTCACTTTGTATTATATTTATGTACATAGTTAGGTTTTAAAACAAAGAAGTAAATTAATCTATCTTTTCGTTAAGTCCATCCAAAGGTTCTCTGTAAGAAATTGCCCTGTGCGATAAGACCGCCCATTGTACATCATCATAATTTCAGCCGAAAGACGTTCACTGTTGGACGTAGGCCTCCCTCAAGTGTCGCCATAATGACCGATCCTGCTCACTAAGTCATTGGTCCACCTTGTGGAAACCTTCCAACGCTGCGTCTTCCGGTACGTGGCCACCGAACTTTCCAAACTTTTGGTTCCAATGGCCTGCCCTTTGCTACTTAAGTTTGGCGATTCTTCGTGCTATGTCAGTAACCTTACTTCTCCTGAGCATATCTTCATTTCTGGTTCGATCACGCAAGGAAACTCTGAGCATAGCCCTTTTAAATGCCCTTTTGGTGACTTTAAGCCTCCTGGTGAGGCCCATTGTAAGTGATCACGTTTCGGAGCCATAAGACATCACCGGCAACGTGCACTGGTCATAGACTTTCGTCTTATGACACTGTGGCTGTGGTATATTGGACGACGTTGCTCATTATACACTTATTTTTAATGATATTTTTTTTTTTATATATGATATGGTGCAGATACAATAAAGAATATAATAAATAAATAAAAGAAACTTCAATTTTCATCACGCGCTGGCAGCGGCTGGGTAGTTCAGTTTAATTGAATTTTACAACCACACTTACACTTATGACCGGTAAGCTGGGAAGTGGCGTTACATTTACAACCGCTACACTAAAAGCACTTGGTAAAACAAGGACAAAGTTCATTTAGAAGAAGCTGACAAGAGTGGAATATCTAACCAAACGTCACGTCCACCAAAAAAAAAAGTTATATTTTTGTTACCTTTACATTCAATGCCAGCTGTAGGTATTGTTTTAAATGCTACAACCCGACATTTCTGCAATTATTTTCAATCGGTTTCAGGGTCGACCACTCGCAAACAGTTCCAATATCACCAAATATTATTTAGTCGGACTGAGACTTTTTTACTGACCGAATTACCCCTATCCATAAGATTTTTGAAAAAATTACCGTGGCTTTGAAACGTAAAAGTCTGACACCCAACCTCGTTCCGGGCCTTGGTATAGGCCATGGTCCGGAGCGAGGAGAAGTGGCAGGCGGTCGCCACCTTATGCGAAGCAGTAATGCTAGCAAAGGAGGAGGCCGACCGCATCAGGCAACGGCGCTCTCGCTGCCACCGGCATTCCGATCCCGATTTCCGGCCACCGTAGACGCGGTGAGGAGATGGTTGAGGTGCGCGGGAACAGTTCACGCCGTTGATGACGGCGCACTGATCCCGCTCGCCTCAAGGAGTTATCAGCAACAGCAGGGGTCCAGCCGGGTCGAAGCTTACTGGGGCCAGGGTTATCCGAAAGGAAACTTGAGCCCCGGTATGACGGCTAGAAGAAACGGGGTGGGCTTTTAGTCAGTAAGAGTCTGAGCCCAAGACGTAGACGGCGCTTAGCGTTTCAAGCGCAGAACATTACACGCCGTCAGAATCTGAATGAAAAGAGATGTCATCAAACGCCCAGCAGGGCCAAAAACCCGTCAGACCCTGGTTTATCTTCCAGAGGGGAAACTTAGGCTCCTGGAACGCAAGTAAAGAAGCAACATAGTAATAGATTGTTTTAGTGAAATTTAGTCAGTAAAAGTCTGACACGCCCTGCCGTTCCCCCCTAGTGTGAGAAAAGTCGTGATGATGAGTCACTTGTATGATATTCCCCTGAGCTAACCTTGTCGTCAAAGACAAACCAACCCTTACTACACAGGCTCATTTTTAATGCACTGGCATATTAATATTTCAGGAGGTGAAACTACACACAAATATGTTATGTGTAGTTTCATCCCATACAATATGAGGTATATTTTAAGGTTTTTTATATTTATCCTAAGGGTACAAACAGAACCCTATTGCTTAGACTTCACTGTCCGTCTAAATGTCTCCAGGCTGTATCTCAAGAATCATGACAGCTATACAATTGAAATTTTAATAGATGATATACGAGTATTTCTGTTGCCACAATAACAACATCCAAAAAAAGAAAATAAAATTAATATTTAATTGTCCCCACACACGGGCCACAAAAAAGCTCTAGCTGCTTTTTGTAGCGGCCTTTTTGTGGCCCGTGTGCGGAGGTGCCGCAACAAAAAAAAGCTAGATGCCGCTTCTAGCTTCTCTGGCCACAAACTGTCACGCGCTTTAGCTTTTTTTTTTGTAGCGGCAGTTTTTTGTGTCTCGAGTCTGGTGACACTTCGTGGGGCTCTCATTGACAACGTGACTTTTTTGCGTTTTTTTTTTTCCTAGATATTAATAATAGTTTGTTATAAAACAGTGTCTTATGTTGTACCTATAGGTATTTCCTTCCTTCGTGCATAAGTCCGACTCACATTTGATCGATTTTTTACTATATAGTAGAATGTCCCAAAATTAACGCAAGATTTGAATTTGCCGCCATTTGTGCAGAAAGCGTTGGAAACCCCAAAAAAACTGGGTTTTTTATTCAATTCAAATCTTACATTTATCTTGGAACGTACTGTAGGATCAAGTCTAAAAGTCTCCCCATATAATTCCATCTCAAACATACCATAAATGCTTGAACCCAAAAGATCACTAAGAAATTCCGCGCCTCAAATGCATTGTACCGCATTCAATCCACAAAGAAGCAGTAAACAGGTAAGCGTTTTTCTCAGTTGACAACTTAGCTTTAGGTACTTACTTAGTTGACAGAAACGGGTTGGAAATGTTACAGCTTTGCCGAGAATATCTTTCCGCCTTGCCACTTAATACATTAAGTTAGTACTTCTTTACTTGGCTCAGTTCTTTGGATGTATTGTTGGGTTTTGTGGGTTCATAAAATATTTGCAGTGTTTGGAAGGCCTCCCCCTCAAGGTATTTATTTTATTTATTTAAACTTTATGCACAAGTAAGCACTGTACAAAGGTGGACTTAATGCTTTAGGCATTTTCTACCAGTCGACCATAGGGTGGTGCAGAAACATAAGATGGTAGGTGTAACTTAAAGGCAAACAAAGTAACAGAAAATTAAAACGAATATAATTATAGTTATAAATAAAATTTACGTAAACAAATATTTATACAAATACATAAAAATAATTAAAAAATATTATAGGAAAACGAATCCATCAAATTAACGCTGTGATGGTTCTGCCAACTTCTTGCAAATGTGTCCACGTTCCATTATCTTGAGATCAGCTGGAGGCTGAATGCCATCCGATCCTGACGGGAGCTCATTTCAAAGAAAGAGCGGTGTGAAAGACATTTCGTTAATCAATAGTAGATTGATGACAAATGGGTTAGGGTCCATATTGTGACGCTTTGGACAAGCATATATCTAGCTCCACCACGTCACTTGGCCTTATCATCATCATTTCAGCCGAAACTTGTCCATTTTTTGAGGAAGCCTATGTCGCTTTTTCCAAAATATCGTCTTCGGTTTTGTGTTCTACTCGCGCCTGAAAGAAGAGAGTAAAACCGTTGGAGTCCAGCAGGGTCCGCTGAGACCACGAGGAATTCCTGGAAAGGAAACTCGCGGTCCCAAAACGTAAGAGCAACTGAAGGACTCTGGTGTCGTTTTAGCCAGTAAAAGTCTGATATACCCTTTCTCTGGTTGGTCTGGCATGAGAAGTCTTCGGACAGTATTCCACCTGAAAAAAAAAACGTCAACTTCATCATCGTTTATCATCAGGTGTTGAACATAATTACTACGCCTAGTAAAAGCTTGGCATTCTTATTTTGCAATTCCTAAACTAAAAGTAATACAAAATACATCAACCTAAGTTAATTCACAAACTATTTATAGTATCAATTTATACCCCAGACTTTATAGGTTGTAAACCGAGATTGGCTCAGTCATGTACTGGAGCTATAAGTTTTATAGTAGAGCTGTAACAGTGCTATAATAGCGCTATAAGTTCGCATAATAACTGTGTGACTTTTACGGTGCTATGGCGCGTAATGAGGGGCTGTTCCCTCGTTTGAGCAAACTTGCCCTATAGGGGGTGAAAATATTATTAAGTGATGAAGACGTCTGGGTAAATAATTCCAATAACGTTTTGATGAACCGAGATGGCGCGACAGTTGTGAATGATTTTGTTATTCGATTTTCATTCGGTCTTTGCTAATCAGGCTTTAGATTCTTGTACCTACCAATAGTCTCACATGATTTTATATTGAATTTGTATTAAAAAAAAAAGAACTTTGCATTTGTCTACGTTTTTTTTAAATGTTAACTTCACACTATATTGTTTTTAAGTGCCCATTTAGGCCTATGTGAAATACAATATTTTGAATTTGACTTTGACTAGACATAACTACGATACAGCCAAATCCGAAAAATTTACAATCTAGGCGATACAAATATTTACCTATTTCATGCGGGATTCAAACCCACGATACATACTGTGCCACTTCTACTTTACTACTAACTACACACTACCGGCAACTGAAAAACACAGAGGCTTAGTAAGTAAAAGTCTTAACCGCGCTCTTACTACCATAGAGCGAGAAAAGACGTTGAATTATTTCAATGACCATAAAAAGATAGAATAAGTCATCTTTTTAATCCTGTCTCTCATCACCAAAAATAGCTATTATAAAACAAATTCAGATCGTACAGTTCTGGCCAAAGGTTCCTAACCCACAGATAAAGACTAAACTGTACTGTGTCAGCGTCCGAGCACGATACGGTTCTGTCTTTACAAAGCATGTCCTTTGTAACCTACTCCTCTTTGACAAGCTGACCAAAAAGTTTTAGTGGGAACCTCATCCGGGAATCGACATCTGACAGAACGGACTTGTTGAATAACGGAATTTGTTCAATAAAACATGCTTAACTTACCGTAATTACAGACACAATAAAAAGACAATGAGAGAGAAACGCCGGCGTTTGCTTGGGGTTTAATAAATTAACCTTTCGAATGTCTTAAGTTACACTCTCCGACATAAGGTAATTGTCTTTCTATTGTGTTTCTAATTACGACATTCAAAGAGTTAATAATATTGCATTCGCAACTGTCAAATGGTTTTGATAGCAACGAATCTACTGTGTGGCTATTTTTTGTAAGGGTGGAAATCTACCAATGATTTCTCCCACTCTGGGTAGAGCAGGAAGGCGTGTCAGACTTTTACTGACTAAAACCACACCTGTGTCTTTCAGTTGTCCCTTGCATTCTAGGATTACGAGTTTCCTTTTCAGAAATTCCCCGCGGTCCTAAATATACTCGTACTGTGTGGCTGCAGTGGCATGTCGTGTAGTTTACATCAAATCTAGAAGTAACAGAGCTACACGACCAGTTGTACCAGTTTTAAGGTGCAGGGTCTTATCCAACGACATCCCCGCTTTTAGACGGAGCGGGAAGGCGTGTCAGCATTTTAGCCTCGTATCGGTGATACTAAAATAGTCATCGGCAACCTTATGTGCTTCTGGGAGGGCAACATTCGCCATTGAGTGATGCGCTTTAGTGAGATGGGTATTCTTGGAGACTGATATTATTTGCCCTCTGGATCGCAGGACATATCGACTTCCACAAGCAGAAGCGAACCATATACCGCATTTGTCGAAACAAGCGGTGACTGGAGCAAAACACACAGATTTGCATATTGCAAAGCAACGAAAAGTGAGTTTATAGAGAAAGGGGACTATCGGACCGAGGTGTGATTGATTTGCGCTTACCAGATAATGGATTGTATTCATGCTGGCACAGCGTCTAGTCGATGCACCAAAGGTGATTGGGCTCGAGAGCTCCAGCACGCATGTGATCTTATACCAGAAATGGAAGCAATTACCACCAGACTCTAAGATGTAAGTTAAGGCAGCTCGTTTGTTGCCAAAATAAAAATCTCTAAGGCTGTTAAAATTTAAATAACAAAAGTAAATAAAGAAAATAATAACTGCTTATTTCTGTCCTGAGGCTAAAAAAACTACACATGTTTAGTGTGGCTTGAGGGAGCTATTCACTGATCACCGTGCAAGCGAATTCTGCTGAATAGCAGTGCAGTAGTAAAGAGTCCCTTACTATACTGTCGCTGTTGAACAGGTCACAACTCAACAGTTACTCACATTATTCCTAATATAGGCGTGAAAGTCATTAATGAGCTTTTTAATTTAGAATCCGTAATTATAGAGATTACCCCCTACAAACAAGCATGGAAACATACAATATCCCCTATTCAAAATATTAATTTTGAGTGATTTTGATTTTGTATCGAATTTTTCATTTCACAATTAAATAGTGAGGGAATGCTCAATATAATCAAGCCTCATAAATTAAAACAGAGGTGTAAAAATGACAAGGTACTGCAATTAGGATTATCTTCAACAACGATCTAAAAAAACAATAAATTAACAGGCTAACATGCGTTTCAAGTAGTAAGGTTGTGTGACGGAAATTGTGTGAGGGTTACAAGTACAGGGAAGGCTATCATTTTATTTTTCTTTGAAAATGTTGCATTTTATTGAATGTAATTTGTTATTTATGGCTTGTTCTATTGCTGCACGCGTAGCATGACCAATTAAGCATTGTAAAAGCGGAATAAACGATTACAAAATGATAAATTGTGCATAAATCTGTCCGAAATCATTTTTGGTCACGAACAGTTAATCAGACAAATATTTATCTGATTAAATTATTTATGATATGTACAATAGTGGATAGTTCGCTTATACCACGTACATCGAGGGACTGGAACAATTAGCCTGCACATCACCATCACCATCGAAACTATGTACAATACAGGTTACGGCAAGTCATAGCAGGCATGAGGCGCCAGCGCACAGCTGGATGCGGAAACAAAACAAGCCATCAGTCGCCCGGGTTGGTCGGTAACCATATATTTATGTCGCCAACAAGGTACCATAATGAGCTTATAACTTTGTGATCTTTCATAATAAAGTTTTGAAATTTTGCACATAGATTCTTTATGTAAAATTATTAGACAAGTGTTTCATGTTTCGCATATACTTAAAAATAAGGTTATAGGTATATTCATCATTCTCAATACGTACTAAACAAACATGTAAAAAATAAATGTTACCTCTTTCTAATATAAACTTTAGATTCCCAATCCTTCATCAAAGGCTCTGCCATCAAGCTAATGGACCGTAAATCCCTGACTCAGTCACAATCAGGAAGCAGCCCTAGTCAGCGTGTTGAACACGGTGTTCGAACATTTCGTGTCGTGTCGTGTGAGTCACGAGAGATAGATTTCTCCTGTGTCCCGTGTACCCGTGTGTTGGTGTGTGACGCAAATCTGTTAGGGAGGGTGTTTAGAGGCGACGATTTGGTGTAGTCCGGATAAATTGGAATTAACCTTTCGAATGTCTTAAGTTACACTGTCCGACATAAGGTAATTGTCTTTCTATTGTGTTTCTAATTACGACATTCAAAGAGTTAAATGAAAGAATAAAAGGTAAGGTTAGAACTAATATAAATAAAATATAATATAATATAATATATAATATGTTTATTCAGAATAACATTTGGTAAAATGGTTACATAAAATCTTAAGAGTAATTACAAAGAAAGAAACTAAGAAAGAAAGAAGATATTTTTATTTGGGACACATAGATACGAATATCAATGAAAGCGCTAAATCAAATATAAAGATGAAGAAACACAAATAAAAAATTGTGTATATCATCTCTTTTCGCCGGGCCTTGGTTGAGGAGTGACAGGCGGTCGCCGACTTCTGCGAAACAGTAATGCTCGCAGAGGAGGAGGCCGAACGCATTAGGCAACGGCGTTCTCGCTGCCGCCGCCGCCGCTGAGATTCTGATCCCGATTTCCGGCCAACGTAGGCGCGGGCTTGCGGACAGTGAGCTATGGGTAGCTCGCTGTCCGGCCGTCCGGTAACTGTCCGGACCAAGCCCAAGTCGTCGACGGAGCGCACTGTTTCCGCGCGCCTCAAGGAGTTGTCAGCAACAGCAGGGACCCAGCCGGGTCGAAGCCTACTGGGGCCAGGGTTATCCGAAAGGGAGCTCGAGCCCCGGTATGAAGGCTAGAAAGAACGGGGTGTGTCTTTTAGTCAGTAAGAGTCTGACACTATCTCCCGCTACTCCCAAGAGCGGGGATTGTCATTGGATGATTGTTTCCCACCATAAAAAAAAATCTCTTTTCATCCGAAAGACGTTCACTGTTGGAAATAGTCCTCCTCCAAGTGTTGCCACAATGAGTGGTCCTGTGCGTCTCGCATTCATCGGATTCCCACGATTAGTTTTGTATACAGTTCAGCAAATTGTATTAAAGCTATGTTCACAAGTTACATGTAAACTCACTTGCACTTGGGCGTCTTAATATCCAGACCCAGAACAACTATTTGTAGGCCAACCATACCGTCAATGTGAATTTAATATATGCTAATTCTATTTAATACAAATTCTACAAAAATATTTATATTAAAAGAAAAATATAGAAGAAAAACGATGTTACTCGATATCTTGTGGATATTGAATAACACAGTTTTTGTTCTACAGTTTTATGTAGTTATCATTTTCAAATCGTGAAAAGTAAAAGCAAACTTATCAGTTGTCTCCAATAAGAATTCAGAAACAAGAAACCGGATCTTTTGGGCAGGTGTCGAACGACAAAAACCTTGGACCCCGGGGGCTGTCCTCTCCGTGTTACCAATTTGTGGGATCAAGTTATGCGAGAATGCGGGAATAATTTTAGAGATGGGATAACTTTTTTTAATAGCTTACATATATAAGCCATCCAGGTCCGGAGCCTCTCTCTATAGGTCACGCAGATATTGATTGATCGATCGATTGATTGTTCTGTACGGTAATTAAAGGTATGTAGGTAAAATAACGGATCGCGTTCAAAACACTATACTGTGCTCTGAAACGCAGATCATTGACGTGGCTAAGAAGGCTGCCCATCTTAAGTTAGACTGGGCTGGACAAGTCTGCTGCATGCCAATCGAGCGGTGGGCCAGTAAAACACAAAATTAGTGCCAAGAAGGAGATGGGTTGTGAATTAACAAGAGGTGTTTCAAAGTTGGAAATAATGGAAGGAATGGAGTGAGGTTTTTACCCAGCAGTGGGCATAGGCTAAATAAATCCTAAACTTGCGACACTCAGAGCCACAGCCAATCGCTCAACCGCTGCGCTAACCGTGGCTTACGTTTTGTTTCATCTATTAATTTGTTACTATTGAAATAATGTAGTCCAGCAAAGACTGAGCCTGTTTCTTTATCCATGACCAAATTATGACCTTAAATAATTAAATGTTTCTTTAGGATAACAGCAAAAAAAATCTTGTAACTGTTTTCATTAACACGAATGTCGAGTAACATTATACAGTATAGTTTTTATTGTAGTTTTGCACTTTAACGCTCATTGTAAACGTTATTTGCATGACTTATGTAAGCAGTTTAGTTTTTAGTGCATCTACGTTTGTTCAATGTAATTATGTCTGTAAATAAAACAGTTCTACTTAAAAATGATTCACCCTTAAATGGATAAAATTAATTATGATGGAGGGATAATATTAAAGTTATTAATAGAGTTATGAATATACATGTAGGTGAATAGAGAGAGAGAGAGAGAGAGAGAAAGAGAGGGAGAGCTAGTCTCAATAAAATATAGATAATTTGTGTGAGAAGAAACAATGGAAAACATATCAATGAAAGAAAGGAAGTGATATCGTGATGAGTGGCAGGATCAAATAGAAGAAAAATACGCCAAAACAAAAGCAGAAAAAATATGATGAAAAACGCCTTCATTGTTTAGCTAAATAAGAAAAAAAAAGGAAGCGTAAGCTACTTATGGTGCTTCTTCACTCTATATCGGCCTGGTTGAGAATGTCCGTCTTAGCGGGTTCTTCTCAACCTCTTACGGAAAGTTCCAGCTCTATCAAAATGCGCCAATTCTAGTTTTTCTAGTTACCACTAGATGGCGTGCGTTGTTTGCTTGGGGTTTGATTAATTAAGTCAAAATCCACATGAAATATACATGATCTTAGCTACACCTATCTACAATGCTGATTACGAAACAAATTCTTCTGCTAAAATAGTTTCATCGAAACTATCCAACCCCTCCACCGTCTAACACTTGCACCATTCACAGATTCCTGACAAATTGAATCTTGCTTGTCCGCCCGGGGCAGACAAAAGGGCGATTCGCATTTTATTTGCCATCTGATTCCGCCCTGGGCCCGCTTCATTTTCATCACCAACACTAATGGGATTTCAATTACCGGAACTGATAGATTTGTGTACTATGTTGTTGCTTGGAACAAGGAAGGAAATTAACTAGGTATGTTTGTTCGTAGGAGTTAGTTAATTTGATAAGGTTGAATGATGATGGATTTATAATGTTAGTCGTATTGTGTAGTTGTGCGTGCTTTTGTTTATTTATTTATGTAAACTTTATACACTAGTAAGAAACACTGTACCACAAAATAGATAGGTACAGAAGTCAATCTATATATAAAGCGCGCTCGAGCAACACACACATAGATACTGCTCACGGACACGATGTCTCGGTCGCGTCTCGGATCACTCGTCGAACAGTTCCGTCTTCTGTACCTATCTATTTCGTGACTGTTAAACTGTTGAATAGAATAGAAATACAATAATAAATATACTTATTTTTAGTTTATGCGAAACCTGAATATAGTTTGTTCAGAATCAGTAACTGAATGGATTCCGATAGTTTTTACACCTGTGTTATATTTTTTCACAAATTTATTTTATCAGGTTTTATGTTCGACACCACCAACATTAAGTACAACATAGTTTATGGAAGGTCATAACAGGTATTAGGCTCCAGCAACTGGCTGAGTGTAAGTACAATACAAGCTCCAGTCGCCTGGATGGCCTTTTTTTTCCTATGGGAAAAATCATCCAATGACAACCCCCGCTCTTGGACGGAGCGGGAGATAGTGTCAGACTCTTACTGACTAAAAAACCCATCCCGTTCGATCAAGCGCCCTTTCGGATAACCCTGGCCCCAATAGGCTTCGACCCGGCTGTGCCCCTTCTGTTGCGCCGTAGCCTGGATGGCCTGGTGACTAGTATTTTGCTGACATTATTATATGGCTTATAACTTTATGATTTTTCATGACAGTTATAAAATTTTGTACATAGATTCTTTACATAAAAATATTAGACACGTGTTTCGGGTTTCGCATTTACTAAAACTAATGTTGGATACTTGGATACATAAATACAAAAACAAAGTTTTTATGAGCAACGAATCCAACAAATCAAACTGTGATATGCATGCTGCGAGGTTTTTTCGTGAAAAAAAAAAGTTTGATACGGGTGTGTCAAACTTTTACTGACTAAAACCACACCTGTGTCCTTCAGTTGTTCTTTGCATTCTAGGACCCTTCTAGAACGCAAAGGGCTACTGAAGGTAAATTAGGAATAAAGGATATTGATAGATATATATTAAATATCATGATCAAATTCAAATTTTTAACTGGGCTTGTTTGTAGATTAGGAACTAATTGTATTGAAAACGCTCCTATTTTGAAACTGGACATCCATTGAATCCTATTTATTATGAATACTGCCCGTATCGAATTCTCCGTTACATAGTCCATATTCTACTAAAACGTACAAAGTATATCGCTGGGATATTTTCATAGCCTTTGGACGAATCGCTTGGATTTCAATTTCGTTTGAATGCGAGTAGTTCCTGCACCGATGTTATCGTTTGTCAGTTGTGTTCCGGCAATCAGTTGCTTTACAAAATTTGTTAGGCGTTTTATAGAAGATTCTGGAAAATGCATGATTGTTTAAAATTGTGAAAGAAGAAAGTTGAGATTTCTTAACTCACCTCTTTTATGATAAAAAAAATATACAGTAGCTAGCACTCAGCATTGTTAAACTTACTTCATTCTTTCAGCTTTCGTTCTTCCTATCAGTGAGACCCCTAAATGTTTTTTCGTGTTTTATACTAATCTCATTCATCCCTACATTAAACTAGCTTTTGCCTGTGACTTCTTCCGCGTGAAAGTAGGTTTATTCATACAAACTATGAAACCCCATTTCATTGCATTAGAGAGTATTTTGTAAAATCCTTTCTTAATGCTTGCCTACGCCATCATCAGAAATCAACAAAACTATTTTCGTCTTCAATCACGGTTAACTAGTATCTATTCAGCATGCTTAGCCAAGTTGTTATTCTGCAATCGAAAAGTGATGAAACGTATGGGAATGACGTAATAAAGTCGCGTGATCAGATCAAACGAATAGACAATTCGTAACCAAGTTCACATCGTTCAAAATCGTTTCTACAATGTTTAACGCTACGTCCTTTGTTATACAAACGCTACATTGTAGAACGAGCGGCCGACTGGCGCGTCAACATGGCTACCAACTTATCGTTTTCAACAATTGCTGTCACCGATGCGTTACTGATTAGAGAACGGGATTCGATACAAACTGGTTGTAACTTGGCTAGGGGGGCTGTTATCACTGGTATGTTATTACTTTTCTGTAATAGGAGCAGCTCTCAAAATGCACTAGAAACAAAATGAACTAAAAATATTAAGGGCACTCGGCCTATAGCTCTCACCCGAACAACAAAAACACGACATGACAGTCATGCCTAACTTATAACATGCAAATCGAGCGCCATGACAAAAACTCCGTTAGTTAATATAATATTCAGTAGGCAAGACGGTGTACGGTTATATCAAAAGTTTCAGTAGAATTGCTACTTGTTTGTATAGGGTACGAAGCGGTTTTGTGGCGAACGGTGCTTGCCTTTGAGGAATGTGCGTGTGGAGTAACAAATTGAAATTGGCATTCAAATAATGTGGTGATGAGGTGGTATGAGAACAGGTTGTGGGGTTCTTGTGTATTTATCTAACACTTATTTTGTTCATAATGTCAGTTGTGTATGTTTCACTTTACGTTCGAATGCTTAAATAGGTGTCGATGTAACTGTGGTACATCTCATCGTATTCCTCGATCAGAGTCGTCAATTTCCCGCTGGATTAGCTTCTTATTGATAGTATCTCGCTATCTGTGACGGTTATTAGCATCATGAACTGCGACATGCAATAATAATTGAGTGTCGAGTCTGGAGCTGACCTGATCTGCCCATCTTTTTGGGCTGCGGCCTCTTTGTCGTAATTTACCATCAACCATGTAACATGGGTGGGCCATATTATTATTCCCGAATAATGTACACGGTCTTTGACATTGACACACAAACGAATACCATGGATCCAGTAATGGTTCTGACAGTTTTAATTAAAAAAAAAAAAAGACATTATTTTTTAAATAGGAAAAGATTGACGAAAAATTCTATCACAGCGGGGCTCAGAATCATGTACTGTGTCCATGGTATTCGTTTTTGCGTCGATGTCAGAGATACCCTCTACAGGATACAGCGAGTATATTCACCTGAGACGATTTTCTATCTCGATGGGGCCAAAAGGTGAAAGTGGCGACCACTTACCTGAAGACACAGCATTGGAAGGCCTTTCACAAGTCGGACCGATGACCTGGTGAGGGTCGCGTGATTACGATGGATGCAGGGCATGCGCATGAGGGCAGGTCGTTGTGGCGGCTCAGTAGATGGATTTTGGCTGAAATGAAAATAAAAAAAAAACCGGCCAAGAGCGTGTCGGGCCACGCTCAGTGTAGGGTTCCTTAGTTTCCCGTCCGTCGCAATAAGTGTACCCGCTTACGAGTTTAAAAAAATGCTTGCATATACGATTACACTACAAACTTAGTCCAGAAATTATTTTGTAGAACCCTTCTGTCTTTTTTGTACAAAAACTGTTCTTTCCATCAAGTTCAAAATGATTTTCCTAGAAAGTCCTTATAAAGTTCTACTTTTCAAATTTTTTTCATATTTTCTAAACTTACGGTTCAATAGAACAGGAGGGGGGGACACGTTGTTTTTTACTTTTGGAGTGATTATTTCCGAAATTATTGACATTATCAAAATATGATTTCAGGAAACCCATATTCATTTTTAAATACCTATCCAACAATATATCACACGTTAAGGTTGAAATTTTAAAAAAATCACTTCCCACTTTACAAATAGGGGGCTACCCTAATAAAATATTTTGTTCCAATTTTTATATTAGCACTTGGTCGGCGTGATTTATATACATATTGGTACCAAATTTCAGCTTTCTAGTGCTAACGGTCACAGAGATTAAGCGAGGACAGACAGACAGACGGCCAGACAGAATAGTTGAATACGGAACCCTAATGATGATAATTATTACTTGCACACAGGCGAAGCTTCAGGCAGTAACTTAAATTACTCACTCAAAAACAACACACTACTATATTTATTTGAGTGAAGTTTTTAATCAACTATGAGTGGAATGGCAGGATAATCTCTTAGTATCGCCACAAAAGTCATAGATGTAATAAACACCTAGACAAATATCCTCATGTTCCCCAACACTTAGATTTTTTCACACAATAGTCGTTTCGTGGCGTTCCAGTCTAGACCGTTCTCTAATAACGTTACGAACGCCTCGGGGACCGCCTTTTATATCCCGTCTTAATTATAAGTACAAAAGATATATCAAGAGAACAATCTACCGTTATATACGTTTTGTTTAAGGAATACGTGAGAAAATATAAGAGAGAATATTGTTGTTAGAACAGAATAATACGTTTGTTTATGTTTGTGAGTTTTTTTTTTTTTTTGAATAGGTAGCCAGAAGTGCACCTTAAGATTCTATCACAGGATTCTTCTAAGATAAGATAAGAGAGTGATAAGTTTTGTTTTCAAAGAGGAGACCTGTTTCTCGGCAGTAGTTATAAGCTGATTATGATATATTCCGCTGTGGTAAAGAGCAATGGAAAGGGCTATGCTCGTGACCACATCAGGAATGAAGATAGCCGCAGAAAAACCAAGGACATAGCCCGAAAAATCGCCAAACTGAAGTGGCAGTGGGCAGGGCACATTGGTGGGCAGATGGACGTTGGAGCCGAAAGATTCTGGAGTGGCGATCGCGTACCGGAAGACGCAGTGTTAGAAAGCCTCCAACAAGGAAACAAGGTGGACCGATGACCTGGTCAGGTTCACGGAAATCCGATGGATGCGAGACGTACAGGACCGGTCTTTGTTGCGACGCTTGGAGGAGGCCTATGTGCAACAGTGGACGTTTTTCGGCTGAAATTAATGAATAAATAACGCTGTAGAATAATGTGTTGATATACAGTATAATGACAACACATACATTATTGAGATGTTTACTAGCCTAGCCAACCAGTGTATAGCCTATAGATCCTGGTTTATGGTCCGAATATCTTGTGTGGGCCAAATTACAAGCACCTACGCTACAACGCATGCGATGCAGGATTAATACCTAGCGTAAAGACAATTAAAAAAAAAAGAACAAAAACAATACTGTCCTGTTTTTCCTCAAGGGTTAGGGCGTGGCCAAGTAGACAAGAGCCTTTTACCTGACCTGAATAGAACTCCTATCTAAATTGTACTTACTACGTTCCTCAACATTTTATTACTAAAATATCATACTCGTAGCTTCAATTTAAGCAGAGTACTACGGATTTCCTAGAAACCTATTGAATACTAAAGTAACACCATTCGCTACATTTTACCCCCGTATCTTAAAACTCACATCGCCGTACGCAAACTTGGGCACTAACTCACTTCAGCCCCGAGAGAGGGCGCCACCGACTTCACTGTTATCAGTTGTCATACACTTGGACTGAGTTTAACTTACTTTTTATAATACTTCACTTTGTTGAATTCTCTGAAGAATTACTGGTTTAACAGTCAAGCGTTGAGGAAGTTTTGAAGATTTTTTTTTTTTTGACAGACGACTGTATGAAAGTTCCTGTGTGCGATAATTTTGTGATAATATTCTACTGTGGAATCTTTTATCGTTTTTATATACTACTCAGTTTCGGTAAATTTTTAACTATTTATTAAAATTACATGACAATTGACATTTATAAATGTCATTTATTTTGCAAATATGTTTTAGTACACACTTAAATTTTTTCGTTAGTTTAAACTAGACATGACACACACATGACTAGCAGGGGCCCAGACGGGTCGAAGCCTACTGGGGCCAGGGTTATCCGAAAGGGAAGCTCGGCCCCGGTACCAAAGGCAAGAAGGAACGGGGTATCTCCCGCTCCGCCCAAGGGCGGGGGGTGTCATTTGGATGATGTTCACCCACCAAAAAAAAAGAACCAGACGAGACCGGTGTTTCCTAGCTGACTACCCTGAGAAGAAAAACCGAAACAAACTCAAGAGTCAGTCTCTTTTAAAGTCTATACAGTAAACATGTAATTAATAGTCAGCCATGTTGTCAGAACTATGGAGAATAATGTTTCAGATTAATCTGCGAAAGAAAAAAGAACTACGGATTTCAGGGGACCTTTCTAGTCAGAGGAAGTATTTGTAGGAAGTACATGACAACGACAACTTGTTTAATTTATTTTATTACCACTGTTCTCAAAACGGTGAGGTAATTGTCACCGGTATGTGCTTAAACAAAAAAAAAAATTAAAGACATATAGGCACCAAACCGCGCTGGGCCCGCGTTTAACGCGATTACGGCCCTTTTCTTCTCTTTGAAAAAAAAAAGAGCAGTTAAGAATATGCAATTAAGAATTGCCCTTTTCATTCTTAAGGACCATGGATTCAGGAAGGCCCTAGCATCGGCACTGTTGTACGGCCAGACGGTGAGCTTCCTATTGCCCATCGTCTGCAAGCTCGCCCTGTGAATCCCAGCGCGAAGACCGGGATATCTGCTGTTAAGGTGGTTGGAGCGTGAAGATGCCTGTGTTTATCTGAAAGTGTGCGTTTGTGTAAATGACGCACACGTAATAAAAAAAAAGGGCAAGCAATGTTAATTTCCTAGATATTGAAGAACTTTAAATACAATCACACCCACACACTCTTCATCGACCGATCCTTTGGTCTGTTACATAAAACACAACCAGAACAATTTAAATCCCAAAAAAACACAAATTTTAAGCTCCCATAATCCTTGAAACACATAAAAATAGCCCTTTCACCCGGAAGTACAAACGGAACTCCGAGCACACAAGAGAATAACATCAACAAAACATAAATCGCCTGTGCCTACCCTCCGAAATATAACGACAGACAGCATAATGGCGACGAGAACTGGAAAATATTAAACGTACCATTTAGTCTGTATACCCTCAAAACGGTAAATGGTCGTTTAATGTGGAAAAGCTTATCCGATTTGGCTATGAATATTTTAAATGTGTTATTTTGATGATCTGGGGGTGAGTGCTGTAAGTGGCTTGATGACTGTGTTGGGTTCAGGGAATTGGCTTCGGTGTTTCATGGTTTAGTAAGTATAATGCAATTCAAATAAGTATAGTAACGTCAATGACCTCTATCTGTCGAATGATACTTGAAAAGTACGGTGTGCAAAGTAAACTTGATTGTGTATCAATAACGGTTTTTTTTTGTTCTAAAATTTTTTCACTGACAGAAAGCTGCTTTATTTTTGCGTGACATCGCCTTATTTTATGTACATAAAATTAGGCAAAAACCAAGTGACAAATAAATTCACTATTAATTAATTGGCCATTGCTAAAAAATTTGGATAATTTCTATTTCGCTAACTAACAATAAAAAAACAAACCACTTAATAAAATTACAATACAAACACACATTCCGTGATAGCCTCTTATTGAAAACCCGATACAGCCTCCCATTACTACGATCTAGTGTCCGTGAAGGCCTTTCCACGCTCCACTTGCCTCTAGGCGGAATGTTTATCGGTCCCCTTCAAGCAATTGACCTGTCCATGAGTGTGACGTAAGTCCTTCTACAGCTTTAGATCTAGATCTTGTCACGTAGATAAAATTTTATAGTTTCTCGGCATTTAGGACTTTAAGCTAAGAAGCTTTATTTTATTACTAGCTTTTGCCCGCGACTTCGTCCGCGTGGAATAGTGACTTCCGGCAGAAAAGTATAGATAGCTGTGCCCGCGTCTCCGTCAGCGTGTAACTCCTTGTGTATTAAGTTAATGTATTGGTAATATTTATTATTTTTATTTATATTGGTAATATTGTTTAGATCACGTTCACATGAGGCTTAACCCTTTATAAGACACAGAACTTAAAAATATTTATTGCTTTTAAACTTTATAATAATGTGTTAAGGTTCAAATTTTGGTGGCAATATAAGTACCACTGCCTTATAAAGGTAAGGTAAAGGTACCTATAAAACGAAAATACTTCAGTGCAAAGCTTCCGGGTAAACTATATTGAAAGTTGACCCGTCCGGCACGTGAACATAAAGATTTTTAGAACTGCTAACACGGGAGAGAGCAACATACAACTGACCATGCGAGAAACAACTGACACTGAGATCTACTCCAGCAACACCAAAAGTCTGCCCTTGAGCCTTGTTAATTGTCATTGCATAACACACCGATACTGGGAATTGCGTCCTTTTAAATTGGAATGGAAAATTATTTGGTATTAAGGGTATTCTGGGAATAAAGACGGTTTCTCCTGCACCGCAACCTGTTAAAATTTGAGCCTCGATTATATTTTGTTGCAACTGGGTTACTTTTAGTCGAGTTCCATTGCAAAGTTGTGGTGGTCTTAAATTTCGGAGCAGAATAATCGGTATCCCAATTTTTAAACAAATTTCATGAGCGGGAAGTCCGGGCATATTTAAAGAATTTAAAAATTCTATCGGGTAATTAGTGGCTTCTTGTTCATCGACCATTCTATTTATTGATCTATAAACTTTGCTTTCCCCCTGTATATTCGACAGTATTTTGTTATTGATCTCAGATGCCTGGTCATTGCGAGGAGTTAAAATAGATCTTTCGCATAGCCAAGAATTGTCCCTATTTAATATATTTGTTACGTCACCGTAAACCGACGATATAAGATGTGGTTGAGATTGCACCATACAACATAATTCAGGCGTCAGAATAAGTTTTCCTTGGTGTAGTTGTGGATAGGTACCTTCACCAATCTTTAATAATGTGTCAGAAAATTGACTATCATCCGGGTTATCTCCAGTTCTCACTCGCATATTTATAGTCAAATGCACCGATTGTATATCACGCCATAAATAAGAGCTTTTCAGGCAAGCCCTAACCTCATCAGCTCGGGTTCCCCGTGGTATTACTGGTAAGGTTTGTCGGAAATCACCACAAAATAAAACCGTGATACCGCCCATTGGTCGATCATTTTGTCTTATATCCCTTAAAGTTCTGTCTACCGCTTCTACTCCTTTTCGATGGGCCATCGTACATTCATCCCATATGATTAAACTACACTCGCGTAATACCTTAGCTTTGTCGCTATTTCTTGAAATACTACAGGTTGGACTTTCCGTGCGATCTAAATCAATTGGTATTTTAAACATACTGTGAGCAGTTTTACCTCCTGGTAGCAATGTTGCAGCTATCCCTGATGAAGCTACGGCAAGAGCAATTTTACGCTGATTTCGAACATAAGCCAATATTAATTTAGTCAAAAAGGTTTTTCCAGTTCCTCCAGGTGCATCTAAAAACCATATTGTTCCCAAATTATTTTGAACACTATTGCACACGCGGTCATAAACTGAACGTTGTTCTGCAGTCATCATTGGGACACCGTTTTCTAATGTTGTCAGCAGTTCCATTAAATTGTAACCAATCTCTGCGGAATATTCCCTATTAGTTACCTCTCCGACTGAGGTTGGTGTTGGCAAACCATATTCACAGAGTGATTTACCGCCTACTGCTGTTAAGTCATCCTGAAGAGCTAATAAGCACTGATTTATGGCAAGATCACGGAAATTATCATTAGTTGTGCCTTCATCATTGTTAGGTATATTTCTAAGAAAGTCTTCTGCAAATTTTTCTTTATATTTTTCCCATAATTTTACAGCATCTGACAAATTACAAAATATGAGTAATGTTACAAATAAATGGCGTAACCGTCGTGGATTATCACTAACACAGGATTCTGCTAAAGCGTCATCCCAATGCTGATCATTTTCAAGCAAATGACGTGCTTGGCAAGCTGCTTGATAAGTGGGATAAACAACATCGTCTACTTTTCTCAAATCTATAAATGAGGTTGGTCCTCGCACGGTATGTAATAATAATCGCAAATAGAAACACTCAGCGTTGTTAGGATGAACGGTGTACACTCTACCAAGAACATGTTCTTTAAAAATACCTGACTCGCCATCTACAGGCCTGCCACGGCGTCTTCGATTAAAGACACCCCGTTGCTTATCGTAGGTATAATACGATGGAACTTCCTCATACAAAAGAGATTTTGCAAAATCATCAGTTTGGCAAAGTCGAAAGAATGCTAATAAAGTTGTTTGTCTAGGGTTCTCTAACCGTTCTGTGAAATTTTCGGCGTTGAAATATATACGTTGGCCGCCTTCAAGATGAACATCCAGATGAGTCACAGGTGGATATCTTTCGTGAATGTTGAAACTTAAGATCCGCCACACAGCTTCTGAAGAACTTATATATCTGCCTGACTGAAATCTTGTAACTTCATCATGTTCATTTCTCAAAGCAAATGTAGCTTGGTCACTGCCCTTATTAATATACTTACAAATATATTTTATTGACTCTACACTATTACACATTTCAACATTTATGTGAGCTTGAAATGCTCTGGACAACACAGGAGAATACGGAACGACCCACCTATTATCTAAAGTAACTTGTTGTCCAGACACTCGCTTTTCAACAGTAAAACCACCATTATCTCTTGAACGGCGACGATATAATGGGTATCCATCATGTCCTGTTACAGTGTCATCCACTAAGGCTTTTGGATATCTTTTAGTGCAACGACCGTCTTGCATGCAAGGAGAATTCCCGTTAAATGCACCACATGGACCATGTATCATATGAGTTTTAACAATGTCGTATAACACGGGATCTGCAATCGGACTTGGAATTTCAGCACTGATTAAACTGTCTACATCATTAGGTCGAACCTTATCTTTTAACCAAAGCAGGATATGTGCGTGAGGTAAGCCGCGTTTTTGCCATTCAATACTATACATATAACACAATACTTCTCCAAAAATGTTATCTTTGGTAAGTAGATCTATCATTGATTTTAATTTTAAATGAAAAACTCTTGCTATGATATCATGGCGGTCATGCGGTGCTTGACCCTCAAGAAGCTCCCGAGTAATTTCATCCCACTTAGGATTGGTAGTTACAGTAATAAATAAGTCGGGACGTCCATATTTTCTTACGTAACAAAAAGCATCTTGAGTACGTTCGTGCATGTATCGTGGACCACCAGTAAAAGAAGAGGGCAAAATAACTAAACGACCCATATTCACCGTATCGTTATCTTGCTGCATGGCGTCGCGAAGGTGCACGTATTCTTCAGCGCGCAGCTGCCTTTGATTAGATCGTATATAAACTAATCTTTCGGTTTCAATTTTTGCGTACATGTCTACAATAAACTGATTGAATAAGCCACGAAAACGTTGAAAGTATACAAACCTATTCCGTCTTACTTGCAAGTGGTAACAGTAAAATTGAAGGCATGAAATCTTTTTATTATAATTAGGTGCGCCTGTACGCGGATCAGTTTGGTATAAAGCAAAATTATAACCATCTTCCCCTCGACAGTATATCAAAGGATATTGCAAACTGTCGTAAGCCCTGTGGGTTTCATAAATACGTTGCAAACGATTATCTCTGGAACGGATAACGATATCACGCCTATCACATTCCTGGTCGACCAATACCACAGCAACTTCATTCGTGGATGGAGCATTATAACGCCCAGGGTGTTCCTGAGTTGGACGCCTATCGGCATTTATAACAATTTTATAATTGTTATCATCATCTCGAGGAAGAGCTTCTAATGCCGATTTAAAACTGCATACATACGAATTAACCTGATGCAACATGTTCTGAAGTTGTGATATGAGTTCAGTATTTAAATTCGGGAAATATTGATTTCTTATATTCGACTGTTCGTTGTAGTCGGATACAAAATATATTTGAAGAAACTTAGGTTGGTTTTCAGGCAAAAGGGATCCTATCAAATGGTAAACCTGACCTTGTATCTTAAAAGTAGGCATGAAATGACCTTCTGAGATTTGTTGAGCGCCAAAGGATGTCATTTGAAATGCACTATTATAAGTGCGAATATTATCTAAAAACTGTTTAGATTGTATATGTTCCCCTAAAAGTAGTGATTTCAAAGGTTCCGGTGGGTCTTCGAATGAAGGCAAATTTATTTTACCTGTAGAACAACAGAAACCAGCTGACTCCTTACTCCACTTTGCAGCATTACAAAAACGACATACCACGTTCATATCGCCTATTACAGAAGATGATCCGTAATCAATTGTGAGGTTATAAGCAAACCCACTTTTATATTTGTCGGACCAAACCACCGAATTTCTAGATTGATCTTCTATGTGTACATCTAAGTTATTAAGGCTATGTCGAAATCTGTCTGCAGTAAGACGGGCCTCTCGCTGTTCATCCGTTTCAAGAGACCGAATATTTTCGATTCTTAATCTTTCATTAGACAAACTTACTGATCGTTCTTGTCTCAAAGAATTATAATATTCGCGTACCGACTCTAGTCGTTGTTCATGCTCATGTGCGTCTTCGAGAGATCGAATAACATTATGGTGCACCCTATCATTTGTCAAACGGTCTTCATATTGAGTTAAAGTTTCAGATTCTCGAGATAAAATATGACGTTCGCGGTCAGCTGTGAGACGCAATTCCCTCTCAGTGTAGGTTTCTGACTCGCGAGACAATATATGACGTTCGCGGTCAGCAGTGAGACGCAATTCCCACTCAGTGTAGGTTTCTGACTCGCGAGATAGTGTATGCCGTTCGCGGTCAGCAGTGAGACGTAATTCCCTGTCAGTGAAGGTTTCTGACTCGCGAGATAATGTATGCCGTTCGCGGTCAGCAGTGAGACGCAATTCTCGTTGTGACGCAGTTTCAGCATCTCGGGATAACACATGTTGTTCTCGGTCAATGGTAAGCCTCAGCTCTCGTTGAGAAGAGCTTTGAGACGCCCGTGATGTAGCTCGTCTCGCTCTGTCAGCTGCTAATCGCATCTCTCTCTCTGGAGAGCTTTCATTGGCTCGAGAGGTTGAGGCACTAACTCTCATAGAGTTTAACCGATGTGCTCTTTCCTCTGCCGATTCTTGAGAACGCGCATTTCTCATCCTTTTAGCATCTCTCGAATTTCGAGATAAAGATGGTCGTTTTTTAGGTGGCATTGTGTATTTTTAATCGACGGTAACTGAAGCTACCTTACACTTACAATTATATATAGTAATTATGTAATAATTACGAAAATAAACTATTAATATAATTAAACACTACCAATTACGAAAATAAACTATTAATACAATTAAACACTACCAAAATAACTAATATAATAATTACGAAAATAAACTATTAATATAATTAAACACTACCAATTACGAAAATAAACTATTAATACAATTAAACACTACCAAAATAACTAATATAATAATTACGAAAATAAACTATTAATATAATTAAACACTACCAATTACGAAAATAAACTATTAATACAATTAAACACTACCAAAATAACTAATATAATAATTACGAAAATAAACTATTAATTTAATTAATCACTACCAAAACCTCTTATACCTAAAACTAATAATATATTTAAACACTACCATAATACCTATTATATAAAATAACAACAAAACAAATCTAAAAATAAATTATTCAAAGACTAAAAGTCGTGCTGATAAGCACGGTTTGCAAATAACAATTATTGGTTGTCAATAAGGTCGAACAGTCTGAACGTCTATTCGCATCAACAGCCAAATATTGAATGACGCTCGAGCGCGGACCCCCCGCCTTTTTATACCTCCCGCCACGACGCGCGTCGAGCGCGGCAACCGATACACAAAAATAATCCTTATAGCATGACTCTGTATTCACGCGCGATGACTTATTATTTCATGTATAACTTTGGTGTTTCTACACCGATTTACATGATTCTTTTTTTATTGAATAGGTAATAATGTTAACTTTTTTTAATTAGGGATGAGTGATAGTGTTGTAAACGTTAGAGTAGACAAATACAATCAGAAATCTCCGAATTGCCAAGCTATCGGGAGTTTCACGTGTTATTGTGAGTCAACCATAAAAGATAGACATATGCTGTCGAGGAATATTTTTTATATAATTTTAGGGCGAATATTTCCGTCATACATGATTTCTATGTAGCTTTAACCTATAAGCCTGCACACGCGACGGAAGCTTAAAAAATGGAGTATCTTCTCCCGTTTTCCCAATATTTCCCTTCACTGCTCTGCTCCTATTGATCGTAGCGTAATGAAAAGTATACTATAACCTGCCCAAGAGTATGAAGAATAATTGTGCCAAATTTCGTTGAAATCCGTCGAGTAGTTTTTGTTTCCATAACGAATATACAGACAGACAGACAGACAGACAGACAGACAAAAATTTTACTGATTGCATTTTTAGCATCAGTAGCGATCCCTAACCACCCCTTGATAGTTATTTTTTAAATATATTTTATGTACAGAATTTACCTCTCTACAGATTTATTATAAGTATAGATTAATATCGGATTATACGGTTACATAGCGGACATTACACCTATTCGTACAATAGAGTAGTTTCCAGGGTCAAAATTATTACATTTTATTTATTCCGTAATTTACATTATAAAAAAATATTGAACTCGTATTTTTTTCTTTTTTCGATTAGGCAAACAATAACAAAGATATATTATAGCCCATTAAAGTTGAATAATCTGAAAGATTATGAAGTGAAACTTTCCGAACTCTGTGTTTAAACACAGACTCCAGGGAGAAGCTTAATCAGGTTATAGTTAGGTGGGGGTCTAAAGTAATAGGTTATTTCAATACAAGAGTGCTCGACTAGATCATTGACGTGATCATTGATGTGTTAACTAGATCATTGTTTTTTTTTTATCAGTTGTGATAGCGGTTAAACGCAAAACATTCTCAACACTCATCCGAATACCGTTAAAACGTTTTGGAAACATATTCTTCATGCGTTTAGCTAAGGAGTAGAATTCCCTGCCGGTATCTGTGTTTTCTGATACAATTAAGGAGTCTTTAAGGCAAGAGTGAATAGCAAGCGTACTCTATCGTCAATGGCAACGTCCCTTACCATCATCTGAGATATTAGTCTAATGCGAGCCTATCAGTAATAATTTAAAAAAAAATACATGCCGCTTGAGAGCATTTTTTGGTCCATTCTTTACACAGTGTAGATACTTACAGCAAAAGAATATGTAAGGATGCACACTGCACAGATATGCAATTTATTAAGTGTTATTATAAACCATTAACATGTCCACAAGAAAATAACGGTAAAAAAAGGCATCCTGCAATTCATTATCGGGTCAATCAATAAATTAATACGAGCCCAAACGTCCCACCTAAAATTACGAGTCATCAATTCATCGAAAAAATTACGTGCAACAAAATAAAATGGCCGCGCCTTCATTTGTGACATTAAGGCGCAAATTATGCGCCCGAGGCGATAACGACGTATCGGGCCGATCCGCAAATCGGTTCCAATAACGCCGATCGGATCAACAGGTCTGACAAGGTGGTAATGGAGGTTCCACCGATGAATGCGCTCGTATTTTATGTTAAACTACCCTCATTATACGTTCAGTCACAAGGATGATAATCTGGATCTAATTAGGAAAGAGGTTGCTACTGGGAATTGAGATTGGGGAAAGGAAAAGTAAATTCCGAAGATGTGGATCTTCTAAGGGATTTATTTACTTTTCCAATGCAATTAATCAAGGTAGGAGTTGGGTATTGATAGATTTGTTTAATCAGCTGTTTCAGGTAACAAATAAATAGAAATTTTAGGAAACTAGGATGCGACAATGTAACACAGTTACTGTGATGAAGTTAAAATGTTACAAAAGCAATTTTAGAACTATTGTTTTTTTAAAATTTAAACAAAATATCTTTAAAAACCAAGGTTAAATTGTCGTATCGTCTTTGTTAGTGAGAACCTAATATAATTTTCCTTTTCCGATTTAGACCGCAGCTTTGCTCACGTTAAAGTCTAAATCACCAGAAAGTGGGATGATTTTCGACCTCAAAAGAGAAATCTCTGTCAATAGAAGCACAAAATAGATAGGTATAGAATGATGCCTGTGTCCTGTGGGTACAGAAGACAATCTACATACAAAGCACGCTCGAGCAACGCACACATAGACTTCGCTCACCGACACGATATCTCTGCTCAATCGCCCGGTCGCACTCGTAGTGTCTCAAGACGAAAGTCTTTAACCAGTGCGTGTTGTCAGTGATGACATATGGCTCCAAAACGTGGTCGTTCACAATGGGCCTCATCAGAAGGCTTAAAGTACCCAAAGAGCAATGGAAAGGGCTATGCACGGGGTTTCCTTGCGTGATCGAATAAAAAATGAAGATATCCGCAAGAAAACTAACTAAAACAACGATTACTAACGTTGCCGACATAGCACAAAGAATTGCCAAACTTAAGTGGCAATGGGCAAGGCACATTGCTCACAGAACAAATTGCCGTTGGGGCTGAAAGGTTTTGGAGTGGCGACTGCGTATGCGTACCGGAAGACGCAGTGTTGGAAGACCTCCTACAAGGTGGACCGATGACCTGGTGAAGGTAGCAAGAAACCGATGGATGCGGGACGCACAGGAACGTTCGATGTGGCGACGGTTGGGGCAGGCCTATGTCTAACAGTGGACGTATATCGGCTGAAATGATGATGATGATGACTCGTATAGTTCGGCGCAACGCGCTGACCGTAACGCGATCGCCTAGCGTAGGTATAAAAAGTGAAGTACATATATGAGATTGACTTCCGTACCTATTTATTTCGTGTTAGAAGTGCCTGATTTTATTAGGCTCCTAATAAAGTCAGGGCACCATCCATGAAGACACTATTTTTAATAACGTCAACTAAGGGCAAAACATATTTTACTATGCCAAGCAAGCCCATAAAATCTGTTTAGTGGTAATTAAAAATTACTGCTTTGATGTATGAGAAAGAAAATATTTATAGTGCATAGCGCCGGGAAACATGAGTTATGTTCTATATCAAGGAAGGTTAATTGGTTGCTGATCCAGTGAGAGCTAGATCGGTTAAGTGTGTGCAATATCGTGATGTTTTTCATCTATACAATTGGAGAGTCTTTCGTCTTTCACCACATTGAGTTCTGAACGAGCTTTTTTTCTAGTATATTTACTACTAGCTTTTGCCCGCGGGGTCACTCGCGTACGTAAAATATGGCCCATGTTACTTAGAAATAAAGCAGCATTTTATCAGTGAAAATGATTTACCAATCGGATCAGTTCTTCCAGAGATTACCTCCAGCAAACAAAAAAAAAAACAAACTTAACCTCTTTATAAACTATGAATCCACAGACGCAAACCCTGATAGGTTTACACGTTGACCCACATAACATACGGATGAAGAAACTTATGTAGGAAACGAACGAGAATTTTCATCTCATCGCCCGTCATAGTTTGTCTGTATTCGCTTGTACAAAGTTCACGTTTCGAGTGGCAGTAATTTTAGACTTCACCAGATTTAGCAAGCAGTTGACAAAGTTACTAAACATTAATTTCAGCGACATAAAGTGCAGGACAATTTGTCGTATGAATTTTATGAAGCACTTCACACATTAAGGTGTCGAAACGGGAAATAACGCTAATGCCAGTGGTTAGCGCCATACACGGCGTTTTGTCGCCAATTATCCGCTTTTAACCAGTTTAAACTGCTTCAAACCGGTTCTAAATAGACATGAATTCATTCGTCAATTTTCCGCTGTTCGCAGTTGTATGTCAGTTTGTCTCATTTGTCTACTTTGCATTTTAATATGAATTTGATAGTTCAATGGCGTTAACAAGCTGAATAGATTATTGTGTTATTGAGCTGCTACTACCTTTTTAATGGCTTCACAAAGTTTTCATCATTAAAGGCTTAACTTTAGCTCTATAAAAGCGCAGTTTTATTAATCGCACGACTTTTATAAAGTACTTTTCATATATTAAGTGTGGAGGTGCGAACGATAGCCGGTGGTTAGCGCTAAATGCGTCTCGTCGCCAATTAGCGATCCTTCATCCAGTTTGTACCGGTCCGAACCCGTTTGCACTGGTTCTGGCGCTTGTAATGTCCTTATTGGGAACGTGTGTGAGTTTGCCAGTCAGTTTGTAAACGTTCAGTTTAGCAAAGGAAAAAGCAGCGTTTGATGTGCAATTACTTAGACCAGGTTTGATTGGAAGTTTTTAAAGCTATGTGTAAATAGGTTTGGTTAAGTGGCAATTTGCTGGTATTGAGGAGTTTTATTTTTATACCGGGTAAAGCGGTTATAGTTGAGCATTTTATGAGATTGAAAAATTACGTTCTTTGATAGTGTTTGCCGATTTCACTTTAGATACGATAGATGCGATTTTCTCTTTATGAGAACAGTGCTCAGTTCTGATGTTTATTTATCCATACGTTTTTTAATAAGGCTTGGAGAGATTTCTGCTTTCCATGATCAAGTTTAAATAACTAATTTAGGCAGACGTTGTTGGGGGCTGACTGTACCAAAGAGCGTTTAAGTAACCCGATTTTAGAAGTAGACTTAAAGGCTATTTATAAGCAACCATATTTTTTTTTGTATTAACTAAAATACTATTTCCATATTTTCTTTATTAACTTTTTGTTTCAAACTCATAACAGCCATCTCTACATAAATAATCTTTATTACCTTGTTTCCATGCAAAATTGATTTCAAAAATCTCGTGAAAAATGTGCCTTCAACATAATTGAGTAAAAAAGTTAATCAACGACCCTAAATAAAAAATGGCGTATTCCTGTAGAACATTTCTCATTTGAAACAACGAATAGTAATTTTCTTGGACGCAGTCGGCTATTTCAATTTAAAACTAGATTCATTTGCATTTGTGTCGTTATCTTTTATTTTGTTGTTTCATTACTGGACAATGTTTCTTTTTAACTGAGTCTTGGGTGCTTTTTTGATTGTTGGTATTTTATCTTTTTTTTGTCTGAAGATTTATTACAGGAGTATTGGCGATAGTGGATGTTTAATTTTGAAATATTTCACAAAAGCTTAACTAGTGTTTGTTTAAATTGTTAGTAGTATGCAGACTACCACTTTATTATTTTAGTCGTTTCAATCCATCCTAAGGTTGTTTGGAAGATATCGCTGTTAGCGATAAGACCGCCATTGTACCCATAGATTAAAGTTTATGTACAAGCTATGTTACTTTTTGGTGTACAATAAAGTTTATTCTATTCTATTGTATTCTATTCTATTAAAGCATAACATGTCTTGTTAGGTCAGTCTTTTTTTAGATTTACCTGGCAAACTTAAACTCGTACTCGTTTTCATCATGATCTCCCAGCCTTTAGGATTGCTTTGCAGTCTACATAGAGCGACTGCCTATCAGACTTCCACAACACAGATCCTGTGCAACACGATATTCCTTCAATAGACTGGTGGTTACACGTTTTGGCATCTGATTACCAGTAACGACAGTCAAAGATACGACTTATAGCTCGTACTCTAATTTTACCAATTGTTTATTTATTTTCATAAGTTGTAAAGTGTAGTAGAATTGTGGTTTTATAATTAGTTTAATTTATTTTATTACACACAGCATAATACAGTTACTGGGATGTTCTTGCTAATACCGCTAAGCCAACAATGGACGAAACATATAACTAGGGTTGCGACATTCAGTAATTACTAATTAGTGATGTTACAACATAAAGGAAATAATATAAAAAAATCATGTTTTTTTTTGTGCCATGGTGCCATGTTTTCGAGGGAGTGGCTCAAACAATGTGAAGCCACATCGTTTGAGTGACTTGTAGCAATCTGATAAAATAATTTCCGACTCAATATTGCCAGCACCATTAAATCACAATTCCATGAACCAAAGCAAACCTTCCCACTTTCAACTTAAATGTCTAATAGAGAGTCGTTAGTATAAATTCTTCACTTTTACCTTAAACTACCGTATTTCGCTCGCCGGCAATAAGGAAGGAAGTGTAATTTCTTCACGATCGCTATCGCCGACGCAACAGCCCCGTCCAGGATGCCTTTAAATGAATGGCCATTCAAAATAAATTTTAAACACGCTCCCCGTTTTGCTGGTGCGATTTTTTACCGTGTAAATTTTTCATTTGCGCCTTTATTATACAGGTGTGAAATATTCATGTGATGTGTTCAGTTTCTGTGTGAACTTTGACGTTTATGTAGTTTATGAAAAGTATGAAGAAGTGTTTTCTATCTTACAGGATATGCTGTATCTTCTTATTCCTGTGTTAGGGACCTATTTAAGGACTGAACTTAAAGATAGTGGACTGTATTTTAAAATTAATGTGATTCTCGAACAGGTACCACAATGTTTGGTGTTGGTATGCGTTTGGAGTGAGCACACGTGTCGTCTTCAGAGGTCGAGATCCGAAGGCCCCCGTCTCGCAGCGCAGCTCTCGCCGCCGTTCGCCGTTGTCCACTTTTCGTAGGCTCACGACAGCAGCTTTAGACTGCCAAGTGGTCGGAGTTGTCCGAACATCCTTCAGAATATCTCATCACCTTTTTAAAAACGACAGTCAAAAGTTCGAAATATATTCCATTACATGACATTTTTGTAACTCATGTCAAACCATAAGTAATTGCTAAGCTTTTTAAAATCCGCTTAGTTCATTGTCACTGTGTCTACGCTTTTAAGTCGTCACAGTCCTAGACAACTCAGAGGGCGTTTTTTTTCAAGACCTAGAGAAATTATATGATGATGTTTCATTACAAAACAGAGAGAGAGATATCAGTAGATCGTTGTGCGTACGGCTAAGGAGTTTTCCTCATTATATTAAATTAAGATTAGTACTGTAAATTGACATTTTAAATTGCGTTTTGACATTTTGAATCCTACACTGACACTTTGAATTGTATATTGACATTTTGATTTGCGTTTTGACATTTTGAATTGTATTTTGACATATTAAATTGTATTTAGACATTTTTGAATTGTATTTTGACATCTTTAATCGTATATTGACATTTTGTATTGTACATTGAATTTTTTTTTGTCATTGTTTTGTTATTAGACATTAGGATAGTAAATTAGCATTAGGCGCTTTGACATTGATTTTATTTTGCTCTTCATTATTAATTAATTTTGGCTTATTTTATTTGATTATTCAAGATTTCAAGCTTAGTGCAAATTACTAACCACCATTTGTACGCCCTCTGGTATAACATAGCGCTCTCTTTATTACCTTGCTACGCCATTATTATTGTACCATTGTACCTATGTTTAACAAATGAATAAATGACTTATCTGTTATAACTACAACCTGCGAGTCGACGTTGACGACATAAATGGTGGAATAGTGGTCAAGCGCAAACCTAAAAGTAATAAAAAAAACAAAAGTTAACTGTTTCAGATTCCTCTAATCTTTGTACTTCCTCGAGGTCAATTATTTTCACTTTAAATCACCATCGTTTTTGCATTGTCTAGTCACTAAGTTACTTCAGCAGACTTATCCTTAAACATTCCTATTAAGCTATTCAAGGACTTTTTAATCCCCTCCTCTTACCCAGTACTGTACTTGCATGAGTAATTATCAGTTGAACTATTATGAAACTAACTTAGTACTAAAGTACTACAATAGTCAGTACACTTAGTTGCACTTAATCGTGAGAGAAGTATCTATTTTGTTAACATGAAACTAAGTTAGCATCAGAGTTGTGTTGGACCGGGAGCGACCTTATAAAACTTAGTCTGTACTTAATCAAATACATAGTTTTGGGTTCGACTACGTAAGCGGCTGGGCGGTTGCAGATGTAGCTTGGATGGAATCGGTTAGTGTTTCGTTATTTGTATGTTTTTTTTATTTTATAGTGGTTGCTTTTTTGAGTAGGAAATCATCAAATAAGTTTTTATTTTTTTAAATTGATATAAACTAGTGCTTGACTGCGATCCCACCTGATGGTAAGTAGCGCTGTGGTAGTTCACCGCTTTGGGTGGAGCGATATGGCGTGTCAAACTGTTATGGTTGTTTTTAGCATGTGGGAAAACATCTTTGACTTCATAGAGCGCAAGGGTGTTTTAGACTTTTACTGACTAAAATCCATCTATGCTCCTTCAGTTGACCCTGGCGGTCGAGGATTTCCTATAATTGGCCCTGCGGTTTTCTGGCATTTCTTTGAGACGTGCGTAGGACATTACGCTCCGTCGATGACTCTGGGCTCGATCCATATCGGAGGAGCGAATGGCAAGCTATCCATTGTTCGTTTACTGCAAGCCCACACCTACGGTGGCCGGGAAACTTTTATAGACTAAAAATCGTCTGTGTTTCTTCAGTTGCCTTTCGCGTTCCAGGGCCAAGTTAATTCTACCATTGTAACAGGTCTAGCGTTCGCCCGCATAAATCAAATATAGCCTATGTCACTCGGGAATAAAGCAACTTTTTATCGGTGAAAAATTTTCGCAAATGGACAAGTACTTTCAAAGATTACCTCCTACAAACAAAAAAAAACTTTTCCTCTTTATAATATTAGTGTAGAAACAAATTACGATTAAATTTAGATATGACAACGTCATCCAAAATATTAGTATAAACTGGAAGGGCTCTTCCATCGTCTCTAGATCTGAGGCCAGTCCTTTGTTAATAACAACAAAAACACGTTCCAGTGGTCCTCGAGCAATACTCGCTGTATATAATTAGTTTAGAATGTCCGACGTGATTTGTGTGCAGACGGACTGTCCTTTTGTCCTTCGACAACGATACCGAAACTATTTCATTATGATAGTTGTTATAAGTAGCTTCATTGTATGAGAGAGCAGTGGCGGCCGAGTGCTAATGGTTCCGACTTAAGAGTTGTAGGCCACGGGTTCAAACCCTGCCAGGTGCATTACTTTGTGTAATTTAGGTTACTTCTAGGCAAGCGTGCTCCATCGTCGGCCACATCATCACTTACCATCAGGTGAGATAGTGGTCAAACGCGAGCCTATCAATAATTAAAAAAAAAAAATTTATCTCTCTCTCTCAAAACGGTAAAGGAAAACATCGTGAGGAAACCAACATGTCACAGAACCAAAATTCAAAGACATATGACTTTCCACCACCTGCACTGGGCCCACGTGGTGGATTACGGCCATTCGCTCTCCTAGAGAGGAGGACTGAGTCCCAACAGTGGGAACATTAAAAGGCCTACTATGCTATGCTATATTTATTTAACAATGTATATACAATTTAAGTACACTCAATAATAAAAGAAAAGAAGAAGGCAATAGAAGAACAGTAGAAAGTTGATGTTTATTTCTATAGAAATTACTTCCAACATCCCTGCGAAAGGAGAGAGAGAGAGAAAATAGAGATGTAGACTCGTGTGTGTAAAAGTAAAAGAAAAATTAGCACTCACAAAATAATGTTAATTATTTTATATTAGTTTTAAATAATACTTTTACACGTGAAGTTATCTGTCAATTCTAACTAGATCAGGGCGATATTTTCATCTTACCTTGAGAACACCGAAACAAACTTAGAATTAAGATACATGGATAGTAACATCACGCGTGAGGGAACGGACATGCCCATGCCCCAGCCGCTGTGATACCGACCTCGACTTTCAGGTGTAGGCGTGGGCTTGAGGTGACGAACAATAGGTTGCTCGCCGTCCGGCAGTCGATGGCACAAGGTATTCCACGTATGCCTCAAAGACATGTCAGCAAAATTGTAGGGACCAGATGGGCTAAAGCTTACTGGGGCCATAAGTTGGTTTCCGAAATGGAATCTCGAGGTCCCGAAACGCAAGGCAAAAATAGACCATAAGTGTGGAATTAGTTTGTAAAAGTCTGACACGCCCTTTCGCTCCACCCTAGAGCAGGAGAAGTCATTGGATGATTTCCTACCTTAAAAGAGACATAGTCTCTTAAAAATCATCATCACAATCTCTCCAAAACATATATGTACGTTGTAGAACTAAGAGTATTATCATCTCAAGAAACAAGAGGATGACAACTAATATTCTACTAAAATAACAGATTTTTTATTTCCTTATATTAATTATAAATTCTCAAGTAGTTTGACTTTTTAGACAGACTTTATTCCTCCGTATACTCTTAGGAATTCTAAAGTAGGTCACTGAGCCCTACATTACTGTACTAAAACTCCAGCAAACAAAACCTGTAACTCCTTATCACGCGTCCACGTCCTCAGCGTACAAACTCCAACATTCAACAAAAAAGTTCCAGGTGCCAATTGTAAACGGAACAATTCATAAGTTGTTGGGTAGTTCGCGAGTTGTTCCCGAGGCAGACGGTGTGACAACTTCGCACGGCCAGTGATATGGACCCTTAAGTTGGGGGTGGAGTTGTGAGATGAATATGGGATCAGGCTATGGAGTTGTCGAGGGGTTGAGGAATGGCCGCTGGGAAATTATTTTTCTCGTATTTGTTGGTAGAAGAGTAGAATTTTGATTCGTTGCGAAAATTCATCAAAGAAATATGCACAGTAGGTCTAAGGTCCTTGGACAATAAACTAGGCTACAATTACAAGCCAGTGCTGAAGGTTGTACCAGTTTTTGATTGACGCTTGAATATAATCAACTTTACTGTGCACCAAAATAGTAACCAATCTTTTACACTAATTTAAATCTCTGGCTACAACGGCGGTCTTATTACTGACAGCAATTCCTACCACACAACCTTAGGACGGATCGTAAGAACTTAAAATAAAAAAAAGTAAAAAGGAGGGTAGTCTGCGGTGCTCTGCGGGCAAATGAACGAAATATAAAAAGCATTAAAAACTAAAACCAAAATACTGGACTATAAATATTTCTAAACGGTGTAAGATATCGAAAGATAATATAATATTTATTGTAAACCATAAAAATAGAGTAGGAGCTTAAATTTAATAGGGTGTCTTATCACTAAAAGTAATAATATAAAAAATATCGAGATAAATCTTTTAGGATGACAACTACAAGAAAATCAAACCTGTAATTAAGTTCCGAAGAATCGCCAGACTTAAGTGGCAGTGGGCAGGGCACATTGCACGTAAAACAGATGGTCAACGGGGCTGAAAGGTTCTTGAGTGGTGACCTCGTACCAGAAGGCGCAGCGTTAAAAGGCCTCCCATGAGGTGGACCGATGGACCATGATGCGGGACGCGTAAAACTGGTCGATATGGCGACACTTTAGAAGAGGCCTACGTTTAACTTATAGTGAACGTCTTTCGGGTGAAATGCTGATAATGTTGATGATAAATTAAGTTTATAACAATAGGCAAACATATTATATCACAACACCGGAACATGTCTACTGTTATTTACTAAAAATATTCAAATCTCTCTCGAGATCGACACAGCTTTTATGCCAACACTATACAACGCTACACTAGTAGCAAGTTCAAAAGGTCAGTGAGTGACAATACATTACGCGTGTGTTCGCACAAGTTGCGAATTTAAAGTAATTTCTAACTTCACACCTGCGTCTTATGTTTTCTAATAGTTTAACCATCCATTAAAAGTAACTGTTATCTTATAAGTTTTGCTGTCATTTGGTTTTTTACTGGTATTGTGGAAGTTATACAACTTAGTCTGCAATCCTTTTAAACTAGCTTTTGCCAGTGGACTCTCTCGCATCATAGTGATTAATTATTTCAAGAGAACCGGATCAAAATGTATGTAATATTTCGGTAGACCATATCCTATGGCCATGCAGTGCCAAAAATAGAGAGAGATGGAATTTCGCAAAAGCCGCAACCAACCTTGAATCTTACGCGTAACCAACCTACCAGACAATCCATGATCACGATCACTCTGCCAGGAGTGTATCCACCATTGAAAAAAATATATCTTATGGTCTACCCGTATATTAAGGAGTAAAAACCTACAAACTATCAACGTTAGTGTGATAATAAGAAGCACTAAGGCATTCAAACTGTTTTTGAATAACTTAAAATTAAAACTGAAATGAATATCGAAAGAAACTAGTCAAAGATTTATAAATTAAACTTTGAAAGGCGAATTATTAGCCTGAGAAAGTGTTTAGATATAAGCGTTAATGTGTCTTAGGGTAAGTACCTAAATTTTTGTTAACTTTTATGTTTAATAAAGATATTTTATAATGAAAAAGAATCAAAGATGTAGATACAGAAAAACCTAATTTAGGTAGGCAGCTTTCTTATTCTAGATCTCATTTCAGGATCGGAAAGCACATAAATATTCCTTTGCCCAATCACCCAGATGCGATAAATCTTAGTACAGCCAGCAAGGGTTGAATAAATTTTTGGAAATCTGTACATCAACGCACGACATCTTTCATAAGATATTTTTTACGATCGAACGCTTTCAGGAGCCATGTGTTCTAAGTTCCGGCGGTACGAAACCGGAAGCCGGAACTGGCCCCCACCTCGACTAATGGATCGAAAGGGCAACGATAAATATCTCGACAGATATTGAAAATTTTCTTTAAATCCTTTATATTTTATGTAGGAATTATTTATGGCCGTTTTATGGCAATATTTTCTGCAAGATTAGGTTTAGGATTAAATGGTTTTAGAAGAGATGGGATAGGGGTGAAATGTAGTGGATTAAAGTTGTGAGAATTATTTATTTATGCACAGACAATGTAAGACATACAAAGACACTATCTAAAGTAGTAATAGTCTTTTGATGTGGAAAAGGATCAAATGCCTTTCCTCGTTCTAAGTAGAGTAAGAGTGTGTGTTAAACCTTTATTGACTAAAACCCTGCCGCGACCAGTCATTTGCGGTTTGCAGATGTAAACTTCACTCTACTGGCTCGTAGGATATCATGGCTAAATTGCTAATTTGTAGTGTAAAAAAAATATTCAGGCAAAGACAGGGTAATCTTAACACAGAGAAAGTAGTAAAGTACCACTTTTTCCTATTATGTAGAAGACCTAACTATGTTATCACATGCAACAACATAAAACTACGTATGAAATTAGACACAAGCCAATCCCGTATTACGCTACGTCAACCCCAAAAGGTCAATAAAATTGATTAAAAGTTATATCCTCCTAACTTCCCCTCAAGGGGGGAGTGGGGAGGCCCCCAAAGTATAGCCATAATGATCGAACCTGTGCGTCTCGCAAACATCGAATTCCAGCGACCCTCACCAGGTCGGACCTTTTGGGAGGCCTTCCAACGCTGCGTCATCCGGTACGTAGACGCCATTCCAAAATCATTCGTCCCCATAGACCATTTGTTCTGCTAGGACTTCCTATATCATAATTTAATTTCACCTGTAAACACACAGACATGTTATATTTACCTCAGGTAACATTTGCCTTGCATGGAACCAAAACCGCAGTGGACCATATAAGGCGGACGTGCCACCACAGCCAAACTGTTAATTAAGTTTACAAAATAATATGTATCTGCGAAAGGCTATATGTGTGGACTTGATTATTTTACAACATGTAGAATTACTATCCCAACAACTATGGAGTAGTACGAGTATAACTTGGCGACAGTTAAAAATAATTATGTTTTTTTTTATTGTGTCAATCTTTCGTTCCTGTGTCATGTAATCTAGTTTCTTCTCGTGATGGCCTTGTTGTCCATTTCCTATTTCGGTAACGAAAGACCAATCCTTGGACGTTGTTTGGTCAATAACTTACCCATCTGTTACTTTACAATACTAAAGTAAAAGATGGGTAAGTTATTCCTGATCCTCAGGCAGAAAAGCTAGTCAAAATAACTACCAATTAACCTGGATCTGGTTCTGCGTCTCCACTAAGCAGCTAATTAAGACTAAGACAATGTCACTTTAAATCTGATTTTTATACTTAAAATTAACTGTATCTACATAATATAACATATCACACAACTCCAAACTACATTCCCAACACCAGTATTTCAACACCGCCATAACAGATCCTTCATCATACACAATGCAAAAACAAGAAACAGCCCATTCCATACCCGCTTTCATTTCTCAGAAAGAAATTCCGAAAAAGCTTCGCGGGACTGCGAGAAAAATTAATCAGCATCAATCAAAACGTTCACCTCTGTACAGAAGGACCATTTATTTACCACAAAAAGGACCATAACAATAAGTCATCTGAGGTTTTCACTTAAAGAGGCGTGGCTGCCGAGAGTCGTGACGTCACATAATGGACAGTTGCGAATTTATAGAGAGATAGATTTATCGCGAGCGTGCATCGCTGCCACGTGGGTGGGCTGCGGTGTGCGCGTACTAGCGGTTCTCGAATTAAAGAGTACATTTTAAATGGGTTTTATAGCTTTTTCATCGTAAGTAATTGTAATTTGTAAATATTTACTGGGATACTACAAACATTATACATTCCAAAAACATCTACCAAAATAAAAGAAAGTTTCAGAAATAAAAACTTTATTTCAAACCTTTCTGAAACGGGCCGTCTAGTCGGTCCTTGATGACTTAGTTTGACTTTGCAATCGCATAAATATGATATACATGCGATTGCCACATGTAATACATATTATATTAAATTAGATTGTTAGTTGATTTGCCAAGCCAATCTAGGTCATCAAGGTCACTTAAGAACGGACTAAAATTAACCGACTTTGTATTACATTGATCTCACAACTTTATACAGTAGAAGAACTGAGTAGTGAGCCTTGGTTTTCCTAAAAGATATGTTTTTGAGGGCATGTCCTTTTCATACAAGTATTTATTGTAATGCGTGGAATATGCACGTAGGATACCTACGTGAGGTAATATCGGGCAGCAGTCCCGCATGCAAAGCAATTCCGCATACATGATGAAATTCGCACGATTTTAAAAACACCCTTATTTTAATGCAAAGCAGATACGGTTAATCCTGATTTTAATTTGCACTTAATATGATATTTGACAGCAGTTTTTTTTTTCTTCACTAAAGAGGGCATTACAAAGAAGCATCTACGCTAGACTAAGTACCACAAGCTACACTTTATGAAGGTCCTAATGAAACAGAAAAGCATATTCACATGACAGTAAACTATTTAAAGTTTTTCCTCCGTCAATAACCAAGTGAATGTACAAAAACAACACCCTAAACTATGCTTTGACTCAGTCACATAATTTATAAAGCAAGCCATAGAAATTATATAAATTACGTAAAATAATCTACTATTATTAAGATTACATAGTGAAATCATGTCGAAAAGGGAACAATCCTACAAAATTCATGTACCTGTGTTAGTCGATTAAGATTTAAGTTATGTGTCCCATGAATATTTAAATAGACGGTAGTCACGCAATACATTACATTTGTTTTTTTTTTCTTTTTAACCAACTGTACCAGAAGGACGGTTATGTTTTTCGAATATGTATGTGTGTGTATAATTTTCTAGCACGCTCTAGACTTGAGAGCTGTCGTTGGATTCATCTGAATTGTAAAAGTGAAAAAAAAAAACTTTTATTCTTAACAGTCGTGTATCAAAAAAACCCGAAGAGATGATTTGAAAAGATACTAAAATACTTAGAAAAAATGATAATTACAAAATGGCAATTTAAAAAAAATACTCACATTATAAAATGTCATTTAACCATTCGAAAAAATTCGAATGCATGTAGCGGAGATGAGAATGTTAAGATGGATGTGATGAGAATGGATACAGTGAGAAATGAGTATATAGAGGAAGTTTAAAAACGGCGCCAGTGACTAAAAAGTTGGATGAACTCACCTGAAAAAGAGGGATGAAACACATATTGCTAAAAATATTATGCGTTTACATGTGGATGGATGGAGGGGGAGAGGGAGGATTGTGTAAGAAGTGATATGAAAGAAAAAGGTATTAGTGACATTACAGAATGGAAGAAAAAAACGCGTTGCGCTGACCACAAATAAAACGAGACGAGGGCAGGAAGATGATGATTTAAAACAAATACAAAATATCATTATCAAAGAAAAGATCATAATAAGATCGTGACGTGATCACGTATAGCATTGGAATAACGATGCAAGATAAAAGAAAAACGACACTTATATAAATAATTAATATTGTTTCCCATGATAAAATATAAGAACCTATTCTAACAACACACATAAAAAAGTAACAAAATTACAAATATTTTCTAAAGTGAAAATGGTTCCGCACAACTTTTCTGCGCATGTCTTGGAGAGTTAGTGGCACAATTAGCGTTCAATTTAATCAGCAAACTCCACTGAAGCGAAGTTAATACCGAGATTATTGCACTAGTAAACATTATTATTGCACACAATTATTATTGAATATGTTTTCACATTTTCTTTGCTACATAATTTGTGGGTGGTCTGAAAAGTTTCTAACCTCGATGTGAAGATAGCAGCACTCGTCAATAAAAGCTAGAGTATAGAGTTGTGAATCTTTTTACTGTTACTCACTAAAGTTTCAGTCATATTGGATGTGTGGTTGTTAATAGACAGTAATTTGAGTGAGTTGGTGTGATATGCACAAAAAGAAAATCTTTTTTCATCAAGACAATACGCCGTCTCACACTTCAGCGGCTTTACTCACCAGATCTTGATCCAAGCAACGTCTTTTCTTCATCTAATAATTGCGCTCGGATGATAGAAATTTTCATCAAATTCGGAGGCAGAATCTGTGAATCATTATTTTGCAGAGAAAGAAAAAAGCCAACTACTATTTGAACGGGTTAGAGAGATCGGGGCATCACTGGGAGAAGTGTGTAAAGTTACAAGAAGACAATGTAAAAAAAAGAATAAGTTAGAGTAAGAAAAAATGTCGGAATCTATTCAGATTACCCGTGAACTTTTAAACTACTTAACTTTATTGTACTTTTGACAAGTTAAATATTTTATTTTAGTACCTATATCATCATCTCTTAAGCCTTTTTGCTACTAGCATCCCATTTGACTAGAAGCTGACCTTGGGGGTCAACTTCTATGCGACTGAATACCCGTGTTTTATATGGAACGATTGCCTATTAAACTTTCACAACTTAACAAAGCAACATGATACTCCTTTGCTATTCTAGGAATATATCCACCACAAAACATGTCAGAAAGTCTGACTAGTCTATACTGATGATCAAACTTTCTGGAGTCTGAGTAACTGTAACGACTGTCAAAGATCTACAAATGACAACTGACACCAGAGGCCAGAAAGCCTGACCATTTTTATGACCTAATGATCAGACTTCTTGGCGTCTGACTAAGTACCTGCAGTGACTGTTAAAGATCTAAAAATTAAAATTGGGACCTAAAAGCAGTAGGAATAAGAGCGAGTTTTTGAATAAGTGTGATGAAAAAATATCTCAATCGAGAAATACATATCTCAACTCAGTCGAAAACTAAATATATCAACTCAGTCGAAAAATATCTACATATCTCAACTCAGTCAAAAAATACATATCTCAACTTAGTCGAAAAATCAGCAATTTAGGTAACTGAAACCAATGATTTGCAAATACGAGCACACATTGTTGATTTGGTTTTCATTATCAAAGAAGGTTTCATTACCTTCCCCTTTTCAAAATGTACAGTAATTCACTAAATTATAAAGAAGCTCGTAATAAGAGAATTCAATCGCAACAGTAGTAAGGGTAAATCAAGGTTGAATCTGAACAAAATGCGGGCAGGGAAAATTAATTCAAGACTCGGTATCGTATGCCTTTGTATTCCTCTTTTTGCTAACGACAGATAAATTCCTCACAACTTATCTGAAATTAGGTCGAGTAGATTTAATACCGTTTGGTACAGGATTCAATGGCAGGATGCCGATGGTAGATTATTTCAATTTAATATTGAAGGTCTGTATTGTAAAGCCCTGTGAAGTGGCTAGGGAATTCGTGTTCGGTTCGTAAATGTTCGGTATAGTAACGATAGGATTACTGTAGAGGTATTGTAGAATTGGATGTTGATGGGGCGGGTTGTAATTAAAGGTCGTCTTGTGATTTGACGTCTGTATCGAATCCTTGTAGCAGGAGCTCTCTGTATAGAGGAGAATTTAATCTGAAATAAATGTACAATAGATAAGAGATCTTTTAAAATGAACTACATATATAATGCAGGCAGTAGGCAGGGCACAACAGATGGTCTATGAAGCCGAAAGAATTTAAACTTGTCACTGTGTACTGGAAGATGCACAGTTGGTCTTTTGCAAGCCAACGGACTTGGTGAGGGTCGTGGGTGGAATAGACGCATGGAACCGTTCGGTGCGGCACTTGGGAGAAGCCATAATAAATGCAACCATTGTGCGGTGTGATAATATCAATAATTATAAGAACAATTAACCCTTTTTCTGAGATCAGTGGTGGCCTATTAGTAGCCGCCTTCGACTTATGTGCTGCAGTCAGGTGCATTTCCATACTTAGTGTTATTAATTTTATCAGCACTGCTATCAAAACGGTACCTACAGAAAACATCGTGTAGAAACTGGCATATTATAAAATCAAAAATTCAAAGACATGTGACATCCATCAATCTGCAAAGAGCCCGCGTGGTAGATACGCTCCATTTTCTCTCCTATAAAGGAGGGCTGAGTCCGATTAATGATTTTGCTCATACTGTTTTCTTCTTTTTTATATTATTGGTAGGGTTGCGCCTGACCTCTATCTCACCCCTCATCATTACGAACAAATGTTATGAAACTAAATTAAATGTTACTTCTTAATTATATGTCATTTAGAATTAGATCGGTCGTGGCAGAAGTTGCCTTCCCTGAAAGCTGTTATTTGGTCAGAAAAAAAATCAATAACTCGATTATGCCAACAGTATTTTTGAAGCATCCAGAAACCTACTCAAATGCACATACAAAATTACTTTTGAATCGGTCAAGCCATTTGGAAAGAGTTAGGTGACAAACACATGCACTGATGTCTTACATGTATAAAGATGCACCAGCATTCATACCTCCAAATCTATTATTCCAAAGCCTTGACTCACTACCTAAAACAAAACAACACACAAAGGACTCGATAATCATATTTTCATAAGATACTTTAACATGCGGGTATGATTATCACATTATGAAAATTAAAACATCGTTAACAAGAGAAATTACGGCTTCGGTACATCTGCATAAAATTAATAAAATATAATTAATCCTCGAAAGGCCTTACACATTAGGGAGGATTATCATAAGCGATATCTGAATTGCTTAATTTAAAATGAGGTAGATAGCGGACCTTTTTGGTTTAAAACAAAGGAGGTCTGCGGGTAAAATGAGATTGTAGTCATCCAACCTGCAATGTTCCAGTTGAATGGATGAGAGGAATCGAGAGACCTGTAATTGCGTATTTGGTCTTAGAAGAATGATTAAACTGACCCGTGTCGTCAAATGCCAGGTGTGTGACTGTCAAAACCATTGAAGTGATTGTGTGATTTGCTGAGTGACTTCCTCTCACACCCGTAAATATAAAGAAGTAATTATTTAAGGTTTCGTTTAAGAATTCTTAACACGTTACTTACTTGAGAAAATGCTCAAGTAACATTTGACGCTAGGTAGTTGTTGTTGTAATTTGTGGGCAGTTCTAACTTCAAGCAATTTCTGAACTAAAGAATACAAATCGTTACCTTAAGTAGTTACTTTTACTTGTTTATAAATACGGGTGTCAGAATTCGACCTTTTAATTCGACTCATTCATTAAACCCCAAGCGAACGTTCGCGCACCTATTGTCTTTCTATTGTATCTGTAATTTCCACGATTGAAAGGTTAATAAACTAGTGCGCCAATATCAACGATTATGTCATTGCTTACCATCAGGTGTGATCGCAGTCAAGCACTTATTTATATCAATTAAAAAAAAGTGGTAAAAACCGCTCTAAGTTTACCCGAACAAAAGAGAAGAAGAGCCCGCCATTAACTTGGTGGTCAAACACCAAGAGAAATCTCAAGAAAGTCCCTTTTTTAAGAAACCCGACTATGGATATTGGGTGCAGGGATGGACAAAGAAGAAGAGAGCTTGAGTCATTTTTCAGGGTGAGCAAAATGTCATTTGTAAAATTATTTTGTTCATATTTCTTTATATCGCTTGGTCATTTTCTCATCTTATGGAAAGCAACGACGTGGTCGACCATGGAACACGCCTTAAAGTAACATATTCACTCTTAGCTTAAAGATCCCCAGGTTGTACTCCGGTAGGGAATTTCCCTCCTCAGGAGTACGCAACAATGTGTTCCAAAAATGGATTGTGAGTATGAGTGGGATGTTTACAACGTATCGGTAGTGCATTGCCGTACGTTTGATGGTTCGATAATGGAATGAGCTTGACGAATATTAGTTTATGCAATTTCGACACATACTCTCTAGGATGAATGGTCTTCGTCACTTAAAAGTTTAAGCAAAAATTGGCAATTGACTTTTCCGATCCCTCCTTACCTTGCACCACAACATGAAGAGGCGACCGTTATCGAATACTAAAAATAATATCATCAGCCAATTTGCTAATTATCCCTTCTGGGCAGACCACGGCGAGTCCAATTAGTGGATTAAAATGATTGTAAAATAGCATTTGGATACCCCATCGAGCCTCTGGGAGGCCATCTGGCCCTTGCTTCTACATTTGTTGATTAACTTTGCCAAAATTAATCTTTGCCACTTTCATTTATCGCTTTACCGACATTAACATGTAATTTTTGCGGCGTAGTCTTTGGAAATACGTTTATACTGTTACCTTTTTTCTTTTGTGCTGTTTGTACCTACTGTTTCCTATTCTAATTTTTTCATGTTTTTTTTTATTGTGTGAACCGTTGATGAAATGGCAACATAGAATTATAAAATTAATTCTCAAATAAAATTGGTTATTAATCATTTAAGAAGTTTGCTAACTAAATTCTACTTTATTTGGATTTAACCGATATATATTTTTTTTTTCAGTTTGTACACTAATATTTTAAAGGGGTCAAGTTAGTTTTTTTGTAGTAGATACTGTCGTAGAAGTAGATACTGGTCCGATTGCTAAAATATTTACATCGATAGAAAGCTGCTTTATTATTGAGTGATACAAGCTATATTTTATGTACGCGGGCAAAGGCTTATAATTATACATAACGCGTTTTTACTGACTGTACCTTATATCTTTGAAATTGTTTTTAAATATGATTCGAAAGAAATAGAAGCGGTATCCCGTCAAAGGCTAAGTATAAAATAAATATATTTTAATGACAATACCAGGCAATTCCACTAAACACACCACATCACATTTTTTTTTTCAGGACCTGTGGAGAAGTCAATCGGGAACGCTAACAGAACAATCATTTAAGCATATATGCAGAGTATACTATTTTCAGGATGTTTGTTTATTATGAAACATGATATTACAATAATGTAGGATTGAGGATATCCGCAGAAGAACCAAGTTTACCGACATATCATAGTGAATCGCCAAACTTAAGTGGGCAGGGCAGAATTGCTCGCAGAATAGATGGCCGTTGGAGTCGAAAGGTTCTGGAGTGGCGATCACGTACCGAATGACGTAGCGTTGGAAGGCCATCGTTCACCAGGTCATCGGTCCACCTTGAAGGAGTACAAGGTGGATCAATGACCTGGTGAAGGTTGCGGAAATCCGACGGTTGAGAGACGCACAGGATCGTTCATTGTGGTGACACTTGGGGGTATGCCTACGTCCAACAGTGGACGCCGTTTAGCTGAAATGATGGTGACGATGATGACAATATAGTTAAACTAATTTTCACAAAGATATTTCCAAACTTATCTAATCGGTATCTCAAACCAATACCGGAAAAATTTGTATTACAAATTCTGTCGAATCCTGTTTTCTCGTCGGTATCGCATGGTCGGCTTCCAAAACGAAGCAGATAGGCAATTAGCTTATCTACGCTACGTCTACACTGTAGCCACGCTCAACCACCGGCACCGACCTAATTAGACTAGGGACTGGATTGGGAATTTATTGAGCTGAACCTCACTTATTTTGTGTTTAAGACCTGGTTTTAAAATATGTTTTTAATTTTTTGGTTTAAGGATTTTTGAGACATGTGCAGGTCGTGGTTTGAGAAAAGAATACTAGAAGGATTTGGAGAACCCTTTGCAAAATTGTGGGAAAGTACAAAGTAAATCATTATCTCCCTATATTACTCTCAATTTTGTTGGGGTCAGTTTTCAGTCTAACGAGAGGCAGCTGAACTAGTATTCTAAATGAAGCTAGGCAGCTTCCGCAACCAAGAAACTGAGAGCATAAGCGATTGCTAGCAAAGGAGGAGGCTTACCGCATCAGGCAACGGCGCTCTCGCCGTCGCTAGGATTCTGATCCCAATTTCCAGCCACAGTAGACGCGGGCTTGTGGACGGCGAGCTATGGGTAGCTCGCTGTTCGACCGTCTGGTAACTGTCCGAAATGAGCCCAAGTCGTCGCGTGTTCCCTCGTGCTTCAAGGAGTTGTCAGCAACAGCTGGGTCGAAGCATACCGGGGCCAGGGTTAGTTTCGAAAGATAGCTCGAGCCCCGGTATGAAGGCTTGAAGGAACGGGGTGGGTTTTTAATCAGTAAGAGGCTTACACTATCTCTCGCTCCGCCCAAGAGCGGAGGTTGTCATTAATGATTTTCCCACCATAAAAAAGAGCATAAGCGATACTCTTTTGACAGACTGAAGGACAAACTTTCTGACGTTTTACTACCTGTAACGACTGTCAAAGATCTGCAACTGGGACCAACGTTATTACGCGTTTTTGAGGCACGGGGGTCTTAGTAATGACTAAAATGAAAAATAGTTCGTTTACAATTTGGTGGAATCTTTTTCATCTCCTAAAATGGAAAATTAGAATTTCAAATTAAAGTTTCGACATCATTTCAAAACAAATAATTTTAAACACAAATCATATTTGTATGCTTAATAATTTGATTTGATATTCTTTTCTTTCTGTTACTGAGTTACCATAAATATTTCAACGAGCGCAGCGTACAAAATCATTGATATAATAGGTTTGTGATATTACGGATAATTCAAAAAACAAAGAATACCTAAATAAATACCTAATTTCGAAAAAATTATAACGTACCTTATATATAAAGTTATAAGTATGAAATTCCGGTTTTCACAAAAAAAAACGGCAATTTCATAGGTTACCTACCTATTATTTTTATAGTACTATACCTAATGATACACATATTCATTTAACAAAAACAATGCTCTGAAAAAAAAAAACAAAACAAAAAAAAAATACAGTGTAATACCTCCGATTATCTGAAACCTAGCCTAGTCCCCAGGTGATCGTTGAACGAACGAGTGAACGAATGAGGGGAAGAATGAATGGGCGGGTCGGCTAATGGGCCACGTCAAGACTGCTTTGAACAATAAAACAAAAAGGTACCATTACTAGCTGAGTTCTTATTAATCTTGGACCCTTTCTCTGAGAACCAGCTGAGGTAATGGCAAGAATAAATAAAGCTGCCCCACTACCAACATGGCATAAGAATAATGTGACTATGATAGAAAGCAGAGTTTTAATAAGAATATTTAGTTATTTCAATCAATATACAATTACATTCAATTAATAATCTACACTAGTATAATAAAGAGGTAAAGTTGTTTTTTTTTTGTTTGTAGGCGGTAATCTCTGTGTACTGGTTCGATTGCTTCAATTTTTTAACCAATAGAAAGCTGCTTTATTCATGAGTGACATAGGCTATATTTTATGTATGCGGGTGAAGTTGAGGGCTCAATATAGTCATGAATAAAAGTACAGAATTACAATTGAATTAAAAATTATCTACGATAAAAATTTAGAGGTATGCAGAACAGAGAGTAAAGTCTCGTAAACCTTCGTTGAAAAGGGAGGATCCTCCGACCAGACGAGTGTTAAGTCTAGTGGGCAACTACCCGGTAGATTTCGGGCTGTTCAAATCGGGCAGAGAACTTTAACTGTGCGATGCAGGATTAGTTTTTATGTGACGCCATAGATGTCGCTACAGTAATTTATAATTTTTGTGGCAACAAAAATATTTTTCAAAATGACTTCATTAAAATAATATCTTGTCATAACTCAGTACGTGATCTATAAAACAGTGGTTCAGGTACTGACAGTTGAGCAAGTAGCTTGCTGTCAGACCATCCGGTATGTTACTATAGCCTAAATGAATACCTAAATAATAAATTATAAATAACAATTTAATAATAATGACGATAAAAATAAATAAAAATACCTGACATTTAATTTACTTATACAATGACGTAACAATAATACACATAAATAAACTAATTTGAATAATGACAATTTAATAATAATTGACAAAATATAAATAAAATATCTGACAATTTAAAAATAATCATGACAAAAATAAATTAAAATATCTAACATAACCAACTCGATACACAGACATAGTAATACCATATATTATACATGATTAATTTAAATAAATACATAATTTAATAATAATAACGACAATAAATAAATAAAATATACCAATACTTAGACATAATTATATAATAACATGCATACACAATTTAATTTAAAAAATAGATAGGCACATAATTTATTAATAATGATGACAATAATAAGTGAAATATCTTTATTTTATTAGCCTTCATCCTCTCTCCTAGCTTTGCTGTGCCCGAATGGGTCCTTAATGGTCTTATCTATATTTTTATACCATCTATATTATGTACATATGGAATGCAATAAAGTATTGCGTATTGAGTACTGTACGGACCGAACCCAAGTCGTCGACGACGCGCACTGTTCCCGCGCGTCTCAAGGAGCATTCAGCAACAGCAGGGGCATAGCCAGGTCGAAGCTTACTGAGGCTAGGGTTATCCGAAAGGGAAGCCTGGTCCCGGTACGAAATGCACGAAGGAACGGAATGGGCTTTTAGTCAGTAAGAGTCTGATACTATCTTCCGTTCCGCCTAAGAGTGGGGGCTGCCATTGGATGATTTTTCCCACCATAAAAAAAATACGTGGTGTATGGGGTGTTTAAAGCTTATGGTTTGTTTTTTCTCTATCTGTACTCCTTACTGTAGTAGCAAGAAAACGAAATTATATGATAATAATATAAAAATAAATAGATCTGATTTCTGTGAATCCTGTCATTAAAGTTGTTTAACGAGAAAATCTGCCCAATTTCTCAGAATATTCCAAAAGTGCTTTTCCTGTGATTTTAGAACTGTAAAGCAGGACTCTTAAGTAAAACTTTATTAAAATTTCTGAGAATTCGGATTGTAATAGTACCCAGTCAAGCGGAATTGAGCTGAGACTTCAAAGGCTTATCTGTGCTAGTTAAAACATCCAAACTAATATTATAAATGCGAAAGTAACTCTGTCCGTCTGTCTGTCTGTCTTTGCTTCACGCCTAAACTACTGAACCGATTTGTGTGAAATTTGGTACAGACATAGTTTGGAACTTGAGAAAGGACAAAGGATAGTTTTTCGGACAGAAAGTCAAGAGTTGGCATCAATTCAGTACTGAAAATTCATCGGAAAAATGTAAATAAATAGTAAAAAGGTATGAAAATATAATATATGGGTAAAACCAAAATTCTGCCGGAAGTCACTATTCCACGCGAACGAAGTCGCGGGCAAAAGCTAGTTAATAACTAATATTTAATTTTATTAAAATTAATATAATACCTAAATGCGATATGATTAAAAGTCAAGAAACTATACATGTCTTGTAGATTCTATGTTTTATTAGCTGAACATAAAACTTACAGTAATGTCCGTTGTTTGGTACTGTTCACCGAGTCGTTGAGCTCCTTACCTATCGGTTTTGAATAGCACACGACAAACACGAATATTAACAATAATGGTTGCACTGACTGATCTACTCAAATCTGTGCCATACTTTCCGATTACTATCAGAAAACATTTTTTTATGGCACTAATTTGCATGATTTTCATATGATTATACAATTACATTTTTACTGAAAATTATTAGAAATTATTATTTTATCATATACTTAAACATTGTGGTAAACATGATCAGACCAAACCGTTTCTTTTTTTTTGTCATAATGCATGCACGTTATTTTTTTATTCTTGTATGTGTACACATGTTTCAGCAAATAAATATCTTATGTTACTGTATGGACTTTAAAAAATAAAAAAAGACGGGGTGCACTCCGGGAGTGCCGGCAGAAGTGAAAACTTGATTATTAACGTTGAGCATGTTTGATATTTTGGAATGGTTAGGGAATAATTTTGCACCAATTGCTTTATCAGTATAAAAGTACTATCATTTATGTGGTAGAATACAATATTCATTTATTGCGCTATCGTACACAAACATGACAATTTATATTACATTAATAATTTAACACTTTAAAACTATTACAATTATTTTACATTAAAAAGTTTATCTCTCCGAAAAATCAACGTCGCCCATTGACTTATATTCTAGTGATAGACAGGTCCTTTCATAGAAAAGATTTGTCAAAATATTGAAAAGTTAAAACGAAAATCTGCTGCAGCGCTACATTGGCATTATGTCGTCTAACAGAACTATTAAAATATAAAGCGCTGATAGCTTTTAGAGGATAATTTTTTCACGACCAAAACGTCTTAAGCGCCATGAATTTCGAAGTACTTACGCGTTTAGTTCAACATAGTGTAATGACATGTTATCCATATAGATGTTTATACCGCAGAAGTGACATAGTTTTTGCCTACAATACTTCACATTACAATAAAACTCTATTTAAAAATTTTACCAATAGTCCACGTTAGTGTAAATTCAGAAAAATACGTCTAATAATTAGTGAATTCAAAATCGTGTAAAATAATGAAACCATTGAACCACCAGAAAATGATGGTCAGGACTGCGCTGCTAATATTTAGTAACAAAACAAACAACAACTATAACTATAGCGTAATCAGCTTTTTAATGTTCCCACTGCTGGGACTCAAGCCTTCTCTCTAGGAGAGGGAATGGGCCGTAAACCACCACGCTGGCCCAGTGCAAAATCAAAATCAAAATCAAAGCATTTATTTCAAATAGACCATTTACAGGCACTTTTGAATAGTCAAATGTCGGTCAGTCCAAGAAAAGTGAAGGTAAAGTGCGGGTTGGTGAATGTCGCATGTCTTTGAAATATGCTGGTTTTCTTATGATGTTTTCCTTCACCTTTTTGAGAGCAATGGGGATGAATTAAATTACATAAAAAACTAAAACTTTTTTTAAATCTATTTTCAACTTTATTTTTCGGGGCGAATCAAAAATTGATGTAGGGGAAAGCTATAAATGTTTTAAAGGCACATTCTGAAGGAATAGCATTACTGCAAGGAATAACAGACTCATTAGAAAACGTTTTCCAGCTTTAGTATCATCAGTTTAAAAGTGTGAAGAGCAGATAAAAGGATATTTTGTAGGCAACTTTTGTTTGTAACACGTGGCTTGTGTTGTCACGTCTATCCTCTTAAGATATTTTATCAATTTTTCTCTTTTCGGCTGACCAGAGTGAACAAACTTGAAATAATTATTATTATAGTTTATGAAGGACAAAATCTCAATAACAGTAATGATCACTTAGTGATGTATCACTTATATTACACATATGACTACAAATTCAACTGAACCTGAGTTTTTACAGTATCGCAAAACAGACGTATTCATATTTATTGAATTTGACGGAATTCATTGGTACCTATTATTTATACAAAAAAGAAAAAAATATTAAACAGAATATTTTAAAAAAAAAACAAACGGAATAAAACATCATGCAAATTCGTGTTCACTAAATCAGTTGTAGGTAAAAAACCCGGTTTTTGTGGGATGGAACATCTGCATGTTTTAGTCTATGATTGTAAAATGGAAAATCTTTTAAATAAAATAATATAATTTCTAACATACTATTACGAAATTTGAAGCAATTAAATTGCTTGAATAATCAATTATTTTATTTTCATGACTACTGAATTATTATTTACGTCCCAAATTCACTTTCTTTTGAATTTATAAGCTCCGCTCTCAACTGTATGAACGTCAAAATTGCACTAAAGTCATCAATGTCAATTTGCCTAGAATTCAGTGCAAAGGATTCGTTTGAAGTGAGTGTTCAGCACCAGCACGCCCTATCTAGTACTTAGATATCGATGACGTCACCGTCTTACGCTTTTTCGATCAGGGTCACGTGTCCTGACGCGAGTTTAAGATTTTATACCCATTACAGAAAAAGTGCTCAACGCCGCTAAAGAAGTTTTCACTTCAAAAAAAACTACTTGGGTGTTGGTCCGGACAGTTATCGGATGGCTGGACAGCGAGCTAACCATTGCTTACTGTCCGCAAGCCCGCGCCTACGGTGGCTGGCAATCGGGATCAGAATCCCGGCGGCGGCAGCGGCGGCGAGAACGCCGTTGCCTGATGCGTTCAGCCTCCTCCTTTGCGAGGAAACACCGGCCATCATCTAGCTTAAATTGACGCACATACGTGTATCTACTTAAAAGTATTATTTATTATATAATTCGCAAAATAAATACCGTTGATCAGTATTATGAAAATACTATGAAACTGTTTTTATACTAGTGATAGGATCACCGCTTCCTCTATTCCAATCTAACTAAACGTAAAACTAACTTCAGTTCAAACGTATTTAACAACCCGGATCAAAAAACTAATATCATAACAGCTACAACAATGTCCTAATAAAAAAGACACAACCTTAGACGCAACAATTTTGACATAGAAATAAACGGACCATGATCGATGATGCTGAACCCAATCAATACCTAGATTCCATCACTCCTTTCTGTACTAATTTGACGTCTCTCTGACAATGATGAATGGTGTACGACTTTTTGGATTTTCCGACATTTCCTTTTCGTTTTAAGGTGTCATCGTGTTTGCGTGTACGAGGATTAGATACACGTCACATCTACTAATGAAAAATTATAACACGTAAGTCTAAAATTTTTGTTAGTTACTTCATCATTATCCTTAGCCTCTGCCAAAGTACCTTGGGACCGGTTTCCAGTTTAACTGAATGCGGCTGAATACCCGTGTTTTACGTGGAACAGCAGCCTATTAGATCTCCATAACCCACTTACTAGGAACAATTATCGACGTTGGTCTAAAACCATCGTCGCATATTGCCTTTCTAATGAAACTGGTTGGATGGAGCATATCAGTTATATGGTTGGTAAATCTTCTTCTATATCTATATCTATACTTATAATAAAACTGTAGAGAGGTCAATTCTGTACATTGAATATATATTAAAAATTAATATTAGAGGATGATTGGTGATCGATACTAATGCCAAATATGCAATCAGTAAATTTTTTGTCTGTCTGTCTGTCTGTATGTGCACGTGTGGGTCAAAAACTACTGAAGGGATTTTAACCAAACTTAGTACGATTGTGGTCCATACTTCTGGGCAGGTTATAGACTATATAACATAACGATAAGATACATAGGAACTGAGAAATGACGATAAATTTGAAGCAAGTCGGATGAAAATGCGCTTTCGAGCTCCTATCCTCGCATACGTTGATCATACACTAAAAGTATGTATTACAAAGATGATGGTCTTCAATAGATCTACAAAAAAGTCCTCAATAGTATGTATCTATCTTTTATAAATTAGCAACAATATCGTATTTAATCATTAGGCATTTCTTCAAAGTGTATTAAATCTATACATATAATAAAATCGTACGAAAGTCAAAACTATATTTAATTGGGGATATTTGGGGCGTAATCTACAATTGATACCGAAGCCAAAAATATAGTTTTTAGAATTTTTGTCTGTTTGTCTGTATGTATGTCCGGGCTAAACTTAAAAAGTACAGCATGGATTTACTTCAAATTTTGCGTGAATATTACTAAGAGGTCGGGTCAACATATAGGCTACATATTATCACGCTATCACCTACGGAGGAGGAGCTGTGAATCTTTATTTTTCTCACGCATTCTGTGACAGCGTGTAATCTAACGATGCATATTTAAATGTTGTTTTTGAGTAAGCCATGCTATTATCTAGCTTTACACTATAAAAACTACGCCATTTCAGTAACTTGGGCAGAGAAACATAGTTTAATGAATGTTAATTGTAAAAAGACAATTTTGAAGCAGCGCCATCTATGAGATTTCATAAAAATCAAATCAAGTTACATGTTAACACTTTTTGGAAATTAATAATTTAAATTTGATCATGTTGGCGAGGTTAGTAGTTAATTATTCTTAAAATTCATAGATGGTGGTGTGATGTGATGTGCATTTTCTTCATAAAAGTTGTATCGTTTTGGCAGAGTTGAGGAAGACAATTTAAAAAAATGCGGTGTTAACATGGTGACATTTTTCCAGCTCTGTGAAGTCGACCAGTTTGCGAGATCCCTTACGTAAGACGAGGTGCCTTCATATTACACGTACGACAAGCAAAGGGGTGTATTTAACTGACGTCGATGAGGAGGTGCTGTGGAAGGTTTTCCGGGAACTTCTGGAAATGACCTTTTCACTTTGTTCTCTTCAGAGTAAAAACAAATTTATGACACCGTCCTTGGAAGCGTTGGGTAAAACCAGGGTAACATGTTTTTCTTGGATACTCCTGGTAGAACAGGAAAAACATTTGTTAGCTCTGACATATTTGCAGAGGTCAGGAGGCAAGGCAAAATTGCTATTGCTGTAGCGTCGTCGAGAATCGCTGCCATACTGCTTCCGGGTGGCAAGACAGCACATGCCGTGTTTAAAATTGCTATCGATTTAGAGAGCGCCGAAACGCCTGTTTGTGGTGTGTCACGTAACAGCGATAAGGGACACGTGCTCAAGGATTACTCTATGATCGTATGGGATGAGTGTACGATGGCCAATAGGAAGGCAGTTGAGGCCGTGGACAGAACCCTGCAGGACATCCGCAGGAACGAACAATTGATGTGTGGTGTCACAGTTCTGTTCAGTGGCGATTTCCAGCAAACACTTCCCGTGGTGACGCGGGTATCGAGGGCTGACGAGATGAATGCTTCGTTGAAACGATCTTCGTTGTGGTCACGAGTTTGTTAACTGCGCTTGACCATTAATATGAGAGCTCGGCTCGGCGGCAATGTACGTGCATTGCAAGAATTCTCCGATGTCCTTTTAAGTCTTGGCGAAAGCACTCTGACAGGTGGTGTTACCAGAGTCTCTCAGTAGAGTGGTATCCAGCTCAGAACTCATTCGCTGTGTGTACGGGGACATCAGTCGTATACCGCACCAGCTTCTTGGGTGTGTGAGCGATGACGGCGACGCCCAAAAATGATCAGGCTGCAGCAAATAACGAATGCATTCTCTCGGAAATTGAGGGGAATGAAGTGGTCTACAACTCGATAAACACTGTTGTCGATCAAGATGACGCCACACATTATCCCGTGGAATTCTGAAATCCCTGTCAGCAAGTGGACTTCCAGCGCATACCATCAAGTTGATGGTAGGTGTCCCGATTATGCTTCTTCGGAACCTTTCTCCTCCGAAATCGTGTAACGGGACCTGCCATAAAGTCATCTCTCTCCATAGACACACCATTGAGGCAGAAATTCTTACGGGTTGTGGCGTAGGCGAGACAGTATTTATACCACGCATTCCCTTCATACCTCACCACGTCCCGTTTCAGTCCAAGCGCGTACAGTTCCCCGTGAGTGTTTGCTTCGCGATGATCATCAATAAGTCGCAGGGGCAGACACTGAGGGCAGCGGGTGTCGACCTCAGGATGAGTTGCTTCTCACACGGGCAACTGTACGTCGCTTGCTCCCGCGTCACCAGTCCTGCCTCTCTTTACATTTTGGCTCCTGGCAGCATAACTACCAACGTAGTTTATAGGGAAGTGTTGTACGTATTTTTACTCTTTTGTGTCCTGGAATGTATGTCTGCATTATTTTCTCTATTTCCTTCAGTCACATCTTATGACTGAACTCAGCAGGATTCCCATATAACTCTCTTCACTTGCTTCGCTTGCAAAAAAAAACTTATTTTTTAATGCTATTTCAAAAGTTGTTTACTTATAATACTATAGCGACACTGACATCTTAGGTATTTTTGGTACTGTAGAGCCTTCACGCAGACGACGTCGCGGGCAGCAGCTAGTCGTACATAAATAGAATCATTTTTTATCTAAACTAATATTGCAAAGTATAAACAGGAAAGATTAGATTTTTTTGTTTGTATGTTATGATTTAACTCAAAAACTACTGGACTGATTCTAAAAATTCTTTCACTATTTATCTCAATAACATAGGCATACATTATCTATTTTTACGCTGGCGATGCTGCTGGAAAAAAAAAACTAGTTTTATACTATAGATAGTAGATATATGTAGATAGCGACAAAGTTTACATTCCTGCATGTCCCAAATTAATCACATCATCAACAAAACACATAATAATCATTCACGATACCTGATAGTCGCTAACACAATCGCTAATCTAATCACAGTTTATGACTACACAAACATGCCTGCCATAAAATCACTATTAATTACATTTCGGGTTGTCACAGCAAAATGGATCTTACAAACACATTGTATTATTGGACCGTTGATAATGACAAATCTCATTCATATGACATTAATTTGGAAACAGTAATATAAGCGGATAGAATTAAAAGCGTATTTCCATGCTACAAAACCAAATTATCCTCTTAAACTGATGAATAAAATGAATCCTATAAATCATTTTATAAAATAAATATACAATTTCAAAAGCACAAAATACACTGATTCTACAAAATCTTTCTGAATAATTCTGAAAAAAAGGTCTACAGTCCAATTGTAGATGGATGGAAAATGAGAGGGAGATCAAAGAAAAGATAGATGGATCGTGTAAGGAGTGACATAAAAGAAAAGGGATTTAGTTATAGCGTGACTGTTAATACCGCAGAATGGAACAAAAAGAACTTGTTGCATCTACTCTACGTAATACTCAAGGTCAAAAAGGTAGTCACAGCAATAATTAAGTTCCTGAGGGTTCCGTACAGACTTTTTTTCTGAAAAAAAGTGCACTGTTTTTTTGCGACATAAACGGCAGTATCTATTTTATTCGTCAACTCAGAAGTTTGATTGTCACAGCATCAAGAGACGACAAACTTGAGTAAATGGTTTTAATTTCAATACGATACCTCTTCGCGCTCGCGAGATAAAGGCTTGTCTTCACAGACAGACAGACAGACGGATAACAAAGTGATCTTATAAGAGTTCTGTTTTTTCGTTTTGAGGTACAGAACTCTGAAAAATGGTCCACCAAAGCGAATACTTAATTCAAATCTACTCGGCTCCAAACGAAAACAGCATGTTCAATCTCACTATCACCGCTCAATTTAGCTGCTGTTTATAACTTGTCAAAGTGAGGCACAAATGTTTCCGTCATATAAATCGATATATGATTAGCAATATCCTGTTATTTAAAGTCTGTGGTCTCCCTCGATTGTTGCCGTGTAATTAAATTGCTAATACTGTTTGTAAAGTGTCTGTTTTAGGTGAATTTGGGTTTAATTTGTTGAAACTATTTAGGGTTTGCTTCGGAGTTTGAGCGTGATACGATTCGTTAGACATCTCATTTTAAATATACTAGGGTTACATTTGTTTCATTAAGTTTGTGTTATCCTGTTTATTTTTGGTAGAAATTAATCAAATAGCTTCTTTTGCTCTATATTATGTTCAGTTGAAAACCTGCGTCAGGCACCAGTTGTCTGGTATTCATGCTGAACTGGACCATTTTGGTGCCATGAGGCACACAGAAACTGTATTTTTTATTTTATTTTTTGCTTCTTTGACTTTTGATATGTGTTTTTGTATATTATTGTGTTTGGGCCTTGTGCTGTGCCAAATAAATTATTTTTCTTTCTTCCTCTGAGTGGATCTCTCTCGGTCTTATCAAAGCGAAAGGTTAGATAGATAGATAGAACAAGAGACAGGTCAGAGTGTTAGACTTTTACTGACTGACTAAAAACCCATCTATGTTTTTTCAGCTGTCTTTTGCATTTCAGGGCCACAGTAACTTTGTCGATAATCTTGCATTCAAATCTTACTCGTAACTAGGCTAGTAGAAGTAGACTTTAGCTGCCTCGGACTAGATTGACCCAATACTAATGGCTCTCATCCCATATTGAGAAGTGGTTCTCCTATTACGTCTAAGAGAAGCGTGTGTATGGAACAGTACGCGCCACCATTTCAGGCCCAGATTTATAGGTTTGTTCCCTAACCCTAGTCTTGTGCCAAAAGTGACTTTCTTTCGGTCAGGATAATTTTTATTATTTATTTATATTGTTTTTTTTTTTTTGTGACTATATTGAAACCTGTTTTCATTCTTTCAGAATATAGCTGATTGCCAGTACGTTTTTTTTTCCATTGTCCGACTGCCAGAATGTTTATCTTTTTAGTTTAAAAAAGAAAGTGTTGCCTCACTCTACGAATTATATATCGTGGGTGCATTCACAAACTTGTAAACCTACACACACAAGACACCCAGACTCAAAAAACCTACCTGTTCGTCATACATAATATTGGTTCCGTGTGGAAACCGAACCCACGATACGTATCGTAGCAGCCAATCATTCAACAGTGCCGTCAGTTTGTATTAAAATATCAGTATAATAACAATAACATTCCAAAACGATCTTCACCGTTAAGCCGAAACTCATCTAATTTGCAGCAAATTGTATCATTTGATTGTGTGACGTCATTATACCGCTTGTGTTGTGTCGTCATTTGGAACTCAATGATAATAACATGACATAAGCCTCTCAATTTAGGCTGAGCAGATGTTGTACATGGAGATTCAATTATAATGTTGATACAGATGTTATGAGGCTTTAGTAATGAAAATATAATCATCAATCTGATAAATACAACCTTAAAAATAATGATCAGTTGTAATTTTCTTTTTAATGTTAATTTTATACTTCAAGAATTTGGACGCCCTATCTACGTTGGTACATTTGCCATTGTTATGACTTTTGTACGGTCAAAATTGAACAGTCATATACTCTGAAACCTTCTCACAAGGATGGTCGATGACATGGACAGGGTCACGGGAATCCGATGCTTTTTTCATTATGTACTTTTAGTTTATACGATTTTGCGAGGCACGAATAAACGTTTTTTCTTTTCTTTACTGACTTACTTGCTTTGAAACAAGCGTGCTCCATCGACGACCATATAAGCGGTAGAAACGCTAGGTATCACTATTGCACGAACCACCTGGAGGACACGGCATACGGTGGAAGTGTGCTCTACTAGGGCAGAGCGCCGCCTTACCTTACCGCCGGCATTAGCGACCTCTTGTATCGGGCCAAAAATCATCCATACTAGCAAAAACTACATAAATTAATTCACTGTTATCATAACTCTCACTTTGGTCCCCTATTATATTGAGTCAAGTGTAACTTTTTGTGTTCCTCCACCCAACTGTCACACCATCATAAACTCCTTATTTCAAATCAAGAACTTTATACATAAAACTAAGTAAAGCTATCATAAGCACATAAAACAGTTCAACATCATCTAATCCAATAGCAGAATGTCCACAAGAACTATTTAATAGACTCGAGTCAGACTTGCCTGTCGAGTTTTTCCGAATGGGATACTACATCCGGCTTCCGGTCTCCGCTCGTACCGGAAGTTTGTCCGGGCCAGGGAAGGCGGGGAGTGGAGATTTCCGGTGACGTCACTGCCCTTGGCTGCGGCAAAGCCTTCGATTTTTATTATATTCGGTGTTAAGTTTCTTTGTTAATGGATTGTGTTTGATAAATGGTTGGGACTTGCTGCAGTATTTTTTCAATGTTGTTTTTCGGAATGTAGTAGTTTTTCCTTTTTTTTCTATCAACTAGAATTGGATAGTTTTTTGTGTGCTGTACACATTTCAATTTATTTGTTTAGTAATGAGTATGTTAGAGGAAGTTTGAAAGTGGCGCCAGTGACTGGAAAGTTGAAAGAAAATCGTTTATCTCAGTATGGAGATGTAAAGAGGAGGGATGAAACGCTACTAAGTTACGATATATTATTAGTTCTGAGTATACATGTAGATAGATGGAGAGGGAGAAGGAGGCCAAAAACACTTCTTTGACTATCATTATAGTGTGTTGGGTGACAGGACAGAATTTAAGAAAAAACCACAAGTAATATGGGATTAGGGCGGGAAGAAGAAAATATTTTTACTTTTATGTAAAAATATCTATTGGCGTTGTGGTGGCAAAGGCGACTATGGATCGTGGAGTCCTGGATTCAGTTTTTGGTTCGAGTAAATAGCGCTATTTAGATTTCTCATTGAGAATTACCCTGTAGCAGCCCGTAGTTTGAAATTTGGTAGCGTGACACCACTCTCGTGCTATGGCAAGACTGTATAATAATAATATATATTTTATTGCTTGATATAGGGCTCAGAGCAATTTCCTGACCCCCATCAATTTACCACTTAATAAATATGATCATCACCAGCCAAAACACATTCACTGTTGAACATAAGCCTCCCCAAGAGTCGCCAGAATGACCACTCCTGTGCGTCTCGTAAGCATCGGATTTCCGCAACCTTCACCAAGTCATTACAGAAGGTCTTTCAACGATGCGTTTTCCGGTACGCGGAATAAATAAATTATATGCTGAACAGAAAACACAAAATTTTCCTTCATCACATAAACATTATCAGAATCCAATGAAAACAGACCCCTGATCCACTCTCGAACTCAACAGTCATTAAAAACAAAACTACTAGAGCAAGTCGCGTCTCAACTTAGCAAAATCCTCGTTGGACGCTCTCAGAAGTTCTCTGTAGTAATTGGAAACGTATTGGTCGGAAGCAGCCGTGACACAGAGTAGACAGTGTTCAGAAGGACAGCTTTTTTCAACGAGCGAAAACAAATGTGTATTTACGTGCATCCTTATCAATCACACGTCCATAATATGCAGCAATTGTGCAGCTAGAAGAGGCATTTAATAAAATGTGTTGTAATTGAAAATGTAGAAAAACAAGTGTAATTTCAATTCCAAAAATAAGACACTTAGTCAACATCTGCGTTTAAAGGAGAGAAAATTTGGATGCAGGCGGTAATCTCTGATCTTAACACGAAGATTCTTTGGTTAACAGAAAACTGTATAACCTTGTGACACAAGATCATTTTTATAGTGAAAAAATACATATCTCATGATAAATGATAAATGATAAATGATCTTTATTTTGCAAGTAGGTTTTATAAAAACACTTTTACACGTCAATTTTTTTTTGTCGTCAAATAATGCTAGATGAGGCCGGTGTTTCCTAGCTGACTACCCTGAGAAGAAACACCGAAACAAACTCAGGGGTCAAAGTCTCTTTTAAAGTCCATACAGCAAAACATGTAATGGTCAAATCATATGAGAACCATGCAGATTGAGCCTGAGATGGTCTTTTGAAGAAAGAACCACACAGTTCTAAGTGGACCTGTCCAGTCAGTGCAAGCATTTGTCAATATGCGTGTAGCTCAACTCGGGACTACTAAGGAGCTCAACGACTTGACGAACAATGCCAAAGAAAGGACATTTGGGTAGGCCACATCAAATACTCAAAACTGCCAGACATCATGTGAATATAAAAGAAAACGAAAGAGTAATCCACATAGTTCTCACATTCACAATAATAAAATTTACAAAAGTGTAAATATTGCAAATTGTAAAAAAAAAGTATATAAAAAAATCAGTCAAATAGTAAAAATAAACATGTCATAATTGTAAAAAAATAATAATAAGATATATATTTATATATATACAATATCATAATTGTAAAACAACAACAATCGTCAATAAAAAAGGCAGTTAAAACAAAAAAACATTCAAATGATAATAATTATAGTGAGTAGGTACTGGAGCAGGTCAATCCCAAGCCGTTTTATCCTCGAGATACTCTTTTACAGAATAAAAAGCCTTTTGGCAAAGTTTTCGCTTTACAAATATTTTGAATTTATTAATGCTAAGTTCCTGAATAGGACTGGGAAGCTTATTATAAAAATGTATACTTTGGCATCTAAATGAGCGTCCTATTTTTTTGAGCCTGGTGGCAGGAACCACTAACTTGTGTTTGTTCCTAGTAATAACGTTGTGAATGTCACTGTATTTTTTAAACATGTTTTTATTTTTATGAACATACAAAATATTTTCATAGATATACTGAGATGGCACAGTCAAAATATTAATATTTTTAAATTTATCTCTGAGGGAGTATCTGGGACTTAATTTATAAATTGAACGAATAGCCCTTTTCTGCAAAACAAAAATCGTTTGGATATCGGCGGCATTTCCCCATAATAGAATACCGTACGACATGACACTATGAAAATAACTGAAGTAAACTAAACGGGCTGTCTCTAAGTCAGTTAGATTTCGAATTTGTCTAACAGCGTATGCGGCAGAGCTAAGTTTTTTCGATAACTTATCCACGTGTGGGCCTCACTGAAGCTTAGCATCAAGAGTTATACCTAAGAATACTGTAGTGTCTTCAGGACTCAATTCTTTACCTTTTATTAGCACACTAGTTTCTACCTGTCTTACGTGAGGCATCGTAAATTTAACAAATTTGGTTTTCTTTTCGTTAAGGAGCAGGTTATTGACATTAAACCAGTGTACTATTTTTGAAAGGGCGTTATTTATGTCATCAGTAACCGGCTGCTGACGTTTAAGCTTAAACAAAAGCGAAGTGTCGTCTGCAAACAGCACTATATCATGGTTATCCTTTATGAGGTATGGCAAGTCATTGATATAAATGAGAAATAAAAATGGACCAAGAATCGAGCCCTGGGGCACACCCATTGATACTACAGACCCGGGTGATCTTTTTCCATTTACATCAACTCTCTGAATCCTATCACTCAAATAAGAAATAAGAAGATCCAGAGAGGAATTCCGGATCCCGTAATGGTGTAGTTTCCTGATTAATGTTTCATGGAGAACGCAATCGAAAGCCTTGGACAAATCACAAAAAATGCCCAGGACATCGCATTTGTCTTCCCATGCATTATAAATATGTCCTAAAAGTTCAACCCCGGCATCGGTTGTTGAACGACCCCTTGTAAAACCGAACTGTTTATCATGTAACAACTTATGTCTATTAAAAAATCTTTGTAATTGATGTAAAATTAGTTTCTCAAATATTTTACTAAAGGTGGGTAGCACTGAAATAGGTCTATAATTTGTGGGGTCAGATGTGCTACCTGTTTTAAACAATGGTATTATTTTACTATACTTCATTAAGTCAGGAAACTCGCCACGATCAATACAATTATTAAAAATAAGTGCTAAACTAGGAGCTACAACCTTTATAATAGACTTTACAACATCCACAGAATTTCCCCATAAATCTGTGGTCTTTTTTACATTCAAAGTGTTAAAGGTTTTAATTATATCCGCATATGTCACATGTTCGAAAATAAAATCTGAATCACAAACTTTAACATTTTCTTTAAGCAGAGACTCTGCAGCAGTGGGTGATGAGTTCAGAGATTTAGTAGTTAATATGGGGATCTCTGAAAAGAACTTTTCAAAAGCTGCAGCAACTTGTGAGTCCGATTCGATCACGCTGTCATTAATTTTAAGGCTATAGTCACTACATGGTTTTGTGTTCATGGAGCAAAACTACAAAAATAGCTAGTTTAAACTATACCTATTATGTTTCATTTGTTGTTGTGCCATCCAAACGCCACCATATAATTTTGTATGTCTGCTGAATTTCATAAAAGCGTTAATGACGTAACTCATTGAATTATCGTTATTCATTTAGAATATGTCAAATTAATTGTAACCTACCTTTTTTTTTATGGTGGGAAAAATCATGCATTGACATCCCCCGCCCTTGGGCGGAGCGGGAGATAGTGTCAGACTCTTACTGACTAAAAGACCCACCCCGTTCCTTCTAGCCTTCATACCGGGGCTCGAGCGCCCTTTCGGATAACCCTGGCCCCAGTAGGCTTCGACCCGGCTGGGTCCCTGCTGTTGCTGACAACTTCTTGAGGCGCGCGGGAACAGTGCGCGCCGTCGACGACTTGGGCTTGGTCCGGACGGTTACCGGACGGCCGGACAGCGAGCTATTGTAATCTACCTAGTGAGGGTCGTGGGAAACCGATGAATGCATAGGACCGGTCGCTGTGGCGCCTATGTCTAGTAAAACACGTCTTTTGATTGAAATAATAATAATGATAGCCAGCTTTTATAATACATACGAGTATATGGTATTCAGATGCATGTCTATGTGTGAGTATGTTTATGCTTCTTATTGGGGTTAGCTTTCTGTACCAATATATTCTGTCATGTGACCATGTCCCGCATTTTGTACATCTGGGAATCAATAAATCTCGTATTCAGTTCACCTATGTAAGTTTGGCTGCGTGTCAGTTGGTCTGTAATTGTCTGTTGTCTCCCACAACTTTGTTATTAGTCTGATCGGGTCGGCCGGAGTTATCGCGAAGATTGTTTGGTGGTTAATTTGTTTTTGGTGTCCTTTGGGATGTAAATTAATGGAACTTAATCAAGTAACTACCAAATGGCATAATATAGAGTATATCAAAGTAACAGTTTTATAACCAGCACTAGACTTTTTGACGACAGGTTTTGCCTATTTGTATAAAATGTCAAAAATCGCTCTGACAAAGTCTTTCCCTAGTTAAAAATAATTCTAGATAATATTTTTAAGTTCCACTTGTGCTTAAAGAAAACCACAAAGTATTCTTCATTTTGATGTTATTTTTCTTAGCCGTTTCTATTTCTATTGTATATGAATGCGTAAATGCATGTCACTAAAAGAGTTAAGAGTATACCTGTGTATAGGTGGAGAAGGAATCCAAAAAAGATGGATGGATTGTTTGAAGAGTGATATGAAAGAAGAGGAAGTTAGTGATAGCATGACAAGTAATAAGGCAGAATGGAAGAAAAAAAACGTGTTGCGCCGACCCCAAATAAGATGGAACAAGGGCAGGAAGATGACGATAATGATGATGAATGCATGAGGTAGATAAGAATAAACACTTTTTATTTCTTTTCATTTTAAATCTAATTTGTTCTGCAAAACGAAAAAAAACAAAACCTACGTAGAACCTAAACTAAAAACAGAACTCAACCAAGTTTTGTTCAATATTTGCAACTTTTTACAGCGAACATCCAAAAGAGCACACGAGAAGCAACCTACAAAAACTTGTCCTAACTCGTTGGAGGCTTCCATTCAACTCGGTATCTATACGGTTCTGGGGTTCATCGGGACCTAGGTTTACTGGGAGTTTAGGTCGAGTTTTGTGGTATGAGGGTTTTTTTTTTAAATGAAAATTTATTTATTTATTTATTTTATTTATTTATTTCTTCATCTTACATCTATCTTTACAGGTTTTTTTTTTATCCCCAATGCGATAAATGCGCTTATCCTAACTTAATTATACTAACATAACAGCATATACAACATAACAACAAAATAGTACTAGCAGACGGAAAACTTTATAATTGTGATCTTCAGTCTTCATGAACTGGGCTGTGGATACGTTTCATGGCGAAGAAGAACGCATAGAGCAACTTAAGTACATAGGTGTAGTACAGTACAGTATGTACAGTAGGTACCCAATTCTTAACATACTATTTTTAGAATGTTTTTTTCTGCAAGTTGTGAAATCATCTAATAATGTTTCTCGCTCTAGGGTGAAGCGGGAGAGCGTGTAAGATGCCTGTCACGTATACTCTTGTAGTTGCCTTTTGCGCTCTAAGACTAGGATCTAAGTTTCATTTTTCAGAAATGACCCTATGGCCCTAGCAGGCAGCAGCCCTTGTGCAACTGTTTTGCTGACATCTCTTTGAGACGTCCGTATATCTAGAATACTACGCACCACGGTGAGCTATCCATAAATTGCTCACCGTTCACAAGCCTGTGACTATTAGGATATGCGTTTATTATGTTACATGCTGTATAGAAACCAACTTAGCAAGAAAAGTTTAGCCATTGCAAAAAATATGTGGCTGGTGTTACGACTTACCTTTCAATCGTGGAAATCACAGACACAATAGAAAGACAATAGGTGCGCGAACGCCGGCGTTCGCTTGGGGTTTAATGAATTAATAAATAAATGCCATGAATAAATTAATTTACTATTCTAAGTTTCAAATGAAAAATAGGTTAAACCAACTTCACTTACATTCTTACACGGCAGCCCAAATAACTTGTCTCAACAATAACTTCACTCCACACAGCTTCCCACCACGTCCCCATGGACGGACGAATAGAGTATTTAACCAAAAAACTCAATACTTTATTTAAGACAGGTCCACATTACACAGCCCCAATCATAAGGGTCCAACAGTGGAACAAACTCCGTGCTTCTAATTAATCCTAGTGTGTCCCTTGCGACGGCAAATTGGTTCCGTAGCAAGCTCAAGTTTTTCCATTGGAAACTGTAAGAAGGTGGCCACGGTAATTTTCTTTTGATTGCCCCTTCCTTTCTTGTGGAATGTTTTCTGAAGTTTTGATTAGTGAATCCTTTTAGTAGTAAATTGTAGGAGGAGGTGGATTTTTAAATGATATCAACCAGTGCTTGACAGCGATCCTACCTGATGGAGAGGCGTACTAGTTTATAAAGAGCCTATTTACTCTAGCCTTAAAGGCAGCTAAATTATAATTGAATAATGTGCGATTCAAATAAGAATCGGTTTGACTTAGCGCCATGTTGTGGCGTCATAGCTGGCCAAAAATTTTTTAAATTACATTTATTTACGAATCGTAAGCGAAAAAAGTTTAATCAGAATCGAATTATTTAATTCCTCTCATCTCTGCAGTGGCAAATGCAAGAAGGCGTATCAACAACGTTTCATAATCACATAGATTTGTTTAAGACTTGGTTAAACTAAGTAAGAAATAAACCGTCATTAAAACAAAAAGAAAATATTATTTCTATCCTGTATTTCCTTGAGACAATTTTCTTTCTTCAAGCTAGCAGCTAGTATTCTGTAATTAATATGTTTGTTACCTTTCACATCACTTACGAAAACATTTTTCCCAATTCTTCAAACCCTCCAAACTTATTATTTTTATGGCCTTTAATTCACATTTTTTTTTTACATTTTGCATAAAAAACTCTAGCTCCAGTAATTTTTGTATCGTTTAAAACTGAAAAGTCAGACTAAAACATCATTCTTCTTCAAAGACGTTTGCGAACAAAAGCCTTAAAATTACTACCATCTTTTAAAATAGCCCTTGAAGCTACAAACTCCTCATCGGTGCAAGCTATCAGGTGTGAATCGCGCCTCATATTATCATAACTGCCACACGTCGTGTAATGCTGAGCAATTTGTGCACAACTGCGCTTGCGCCGGCTATAAATATAATAAGAAGCGTAAACTGTGCGTAAATGTGATGATTATAAGCAAGATACTAGTAGTGTTTTGTTTTTTTTTATTCTAGTTTTGACGTGAACTTTTTGTTAGTCGATTCGAGATGTTCTGTAGAGCTTTTTATAAGCTCAAATGATGAATGATAAGCTTATAGTTAATCAGTTTTTGACATTTCATAAGAGCCATGTTGGTACGTCTAAAGTCAGTAAGTACATACTTACATGGATATAGTATGCAGTTATGGTACGTTATTCCTTTTTTGAAAATAGATATTTATTGGGTTCTATTTTAAATTCATATTAATTTATAAACGTAGATAAGATTAAGATATTAAATAACAGTTTTTAACGCTATGATAGCTAATAATAGCATTCGATTATAATATAATTAATTAAATAAATTGTATAATTTAAATTAATTAATTATTATTACTAAATGTCAATAGAATTATTATGATATGAATTTTGAATTATTATTGTTATGGTATGTTTCTTTAAAAGTATACTAATTAGTATTAACTTTAATCGACACCTTAATAATTTCAGCCGAAAGGCGTCCACTGATAGATATGTAGGCTTCTCTCAAGTGGCGCCACAACGACTTGTCCCTGTGTATCTCGCATCCATCAGATTCCAGCCGGTCCATCTTATTGGAGGCCTACCAATGCTGTGTCTTCCGGTACGCGGTCGCCATCCCAGACTTTTTAGCTCCATTCTGTTCTGCGACCTTCTGTTCTGCGGGCAATTTACCCTGTCCAATTAACTTCAACCATAAAATGCTAATTAAACTTATTTACCTATCAAACTAACAATTAATCAGGGTACAATTACTATATCTAACATTTCTAGCTGCTATGCAACACTGTAGGTATAATATTCCAGGATATTATTAATTCAACAAGATTACCCTATACTTAGGGAATATGATCTTTGTAATGATAGGCCCTCGGCGATGCTATGATAGCTGCTATTAACATGTTATAGTATCGAAGAATATGAGCAAAATCTAGGTATAGTGTGATATTGCAATAAGGATAAGAATATGATGTGGAGCGGTTGATTTTGTTATTTTCATAATTAAACATATTATCATGTCTTTTGGTGTTTGCCGGAATACTAGCGTTACCAACAAGCTGAAAAGGGTATTCTTTTGGGTAGATTGTATCAATAATTTTGCTATGGGTTGTGTAAGAGGGAGTGTCAGATTTTCAATGACTTATTCTAAGTTGGTTTAATTGAGTAAAAGTCTGTTTCGTACTCGCGTTCCACCTTAGAGCGAAAGAAGACATTGGATTGGATTTTCCACCTCAAAAAAGTACAAAACTTTATCAAAGTTATGATTTTAATTTAACAAGCAAATAATTCAGCCAAAATTGACCTTCAAGTATTTTTTCATTTATTTGAACTTCATCTACATAGTGATACATAAGTGGACTTAATGCAACAAGGCATTCCTTACCAGCCAACCTTTGGGTTAAAAAGACAACACTGTAATAGGTGTGCACAACAAATAAATTCTAGATATTTAAAAATAGAATGAGATACCTATCATTGCAATTAGGTCCTTATACCTAATAATAAATTACATATAGATATGCTAAAATATTACTAATATTTACGATGATAAATATTAAATCATTATAATTAAGAGAACTCAAAATGTAGAGAAGAGTAATAAAATTTTAACAAACTAAGGTTGAGAGGACTTTAAGTAGTAGTTCCGAATTATAAGCTTAAAAAACTATACTTTTAGCTTTTCTGGTATCTCTAAAAGCTTTAATGGAGCAAAATACACCCTCACAATATACAAAATAATACAAGACGACCATAAAACCACACGTTGGCAGTCACCAATAATCTGACCTAATAATCTTAACAACTCCTTGAAAATACCTCCATAGCAAGCAAAGTGTGGGGTTAAGTCATAGCGCGTACAAAATAACAGTTATTATGCAAATTGGCCGGTCGATTGAGACACAATGGCCGCCGCCACGGTGGTCGATAGTGGCTGAAATATTGCGTTGGTCATTGTTGGTATTGCCCTGTAACTTTGCCTGGATTGGGTAAGATAGAAAGCTCTGTAACCAAGAAGATGACCAAAAAGACTTGAAATTAATTATTTTGTTACTTAATTTCCATTTGATAAAAGTAGTAAGCATATTAACCTTTCAATCGTGGAAATTACAGACACAATAGAAATACAATAGGTGCGCGAACGCCGGCGTTCGCTTGAATGAATTAATTTGCATGTGCTCCTCCTCCTTGTTCTGGAGAGGCGACCGCGTACCGGAAGACGCAGCGTTGGAAGGCCTCCTACAAGGTGGACCGATGACCTGGTGAAGGTTGCGGGAAACCGATGGGAGCAAGACGCACAGGACCGTTCATTGTGGCGACACTTGGGGGAGGCCTATGCCCAACAGTGGACGTGTAACGGTTGAAATGATTATGACGATGATGACTCCTCCTCCACCTTTTTCTTAAGTGGAAAGTCATCGAATAACTTCTTCCGCTCTAGGGCAGAGCGGGAGGGTGTGTCAGACTTTTACTGACCAAAACCACTTCTTTGCCCTAGCGTTCCAGGACTACGGGATCCCCTTTTGGGTACCAACCCATGGCCCCTATACTCATTGTAATTTATGTGAACCTATGTTACGGCGGATCGCATTATTACGTTTTCGTTTTTACGTTTTGTTTTTTTTTGTTATGGTATGCGTCATGTTTGACGTGAATAAACACTTTTTGTTTCTTTTTCAATTCTCCTCTGTTAATCAACACAAAACTAATAAGCTAATACCTACGACTAATAGTAGGTTTACAGCCAGATATTTATAATAGGTGTAACGTCATGATTTAAAAGAGTACAAGAAGTTTCTTGCACTTTCTTCTCCATAGATATCTACGCTTTAAAGTTTGCTCTATTCTCCTGACTGACTTCCTAAGAATTCAAAAGGGCCTGTAAATGATTTAAGTATTTGAAACTAGGTTTTGCCCGCGTTTTCGCCCGCCTACATAAATTATATAGCCTATGTCAGTCAGGAATAAAGCAGCTTTCTATCTGTGAAACATGTTAGCAATCGGACCAGTACTTTCAGATATTACCTCCTAAAAACAAAAAAAAAACGAACTCCCTCTTTATTATATTAGTGTATGTAAGCTTTGATTTAATTTGAACTCTCCTTTTTGTTTATTCACATAATTCACTTTTTTTTTAATTTTCTTGATAGACAAAAAGTTTCATTTTCTATCAGTTACTTTATTTATTTAGATACTGAATTTAATGATATTAGTGGAAAATTTAAAATTTACTTTCCTACTAGACGATGGTAATACACGGGTCGGTAATTTTATCTGAAATTATAATTTACATGGATTTGTTTGTGAGAACCTCATTGTTTTAAGCCTTGTCATGACTTTCAAGTAAGAAAAACTCACATTATTTAGCGCTAGCTTTTACGTTTAATAAATTTTTAATGACAGTATTTCAAGGAAAGTTCCAAAACCAGCGTTTTGGTGAAGTTTGACATAATTTCCACATACCCATATCCTAGAAAAAATTGCATTCTGTACATATTTTGCTCTGTAAAATATACCTTTTAACACGCTTATATTAGCTTCACCTGTATGTTTGTAACCAACGCCTTTGAGCTCGATTTTGACCTACTTTGGGTAATCTTGACTGGCCTGTTGGTCTAGTGGTTAGTGACCCTGACTGCTATGCCGGAGGTCGTCGATTCCCACCCAGGACAAATGTTTGTGTGGTGAGCATAATCATTTGTTCTGTGTCTGGGTGTAATTTATCTATAATATGTATGTATTTAGAAATATTTAAGTATGTTTATCAGTTGTCTAGTACCCATAACACAAGCTCTGCTTAGCTTGGGACTAGACAGCGTTGTGTGATAGTTGTGGAATATTATATATATTCTATTATGGCCAATCATTTATACTTACTAATATTATAAAAAGGGACTTGCAAATTCATATGTAGGAAACTGTATCTCTTAAACTCCCAAACCGATTCTAAAAATTCAAGTTCATCTTAAGTAGGTACTGTATCTCTAAAACTACTAAAGCAATTCTGAAATTCTTTCACTAATATGTATTTATATAACGCTATTTGTTCTTTACTTTATCGTGATAATTGTCTGCTTTCACGCGAGTGAAGCCGCGGGAAGAAGTTAGGGAAAGATGAAGATAATCTAGTAAATAGTACACGTGCATGTATTTCATTAGAATCCTATGCATTTAATTGACATAAAAATAAAATCAAACTCAAACCTCAAAATTATTTTATTTTACTTAGACCTACACTTATAAAACGTCAGAAGCTAGCTCACGGTTTAAAGTGATGGTTTCCTAGAAGAATCGACAAGAAACTCCTTGGTTACTCTTAAAAACAAATTATGGATTCTACAATATTAGTAGGTATAGGAGGACAATGAAGATCAATCAATTTTAAATTCTAAGAAATGCACATAGTCTATAGTGTTCTTATACTGACATATAAGTACAAATAGCTTTTACAATATTTATTTATTATTTATTTATTTAAAGCTTTATGCACAAAAAAAATGTACAAAGGTGGACTTAATGCCTTAGGCATTACCCGCCATTCGACCTTAGGGTGGTGCAGAAACATAACATGGCAGGTGTAACTTAATAAGAAAAGAAAAAAATACAATGTAAATACATACATATAAATAAACAATGCTATAGTGAAAAACAAATCCAACCATTTGGCGCGGAATTAGCGTAATATAAGATGTAGTTATTTTAAACCAGACATAGAATTACTCATAGTTCTCTCCCCAGACAATCTGCTGCTTCCGTTAAACTTACGCACCCTGTAACTCACAGAGATCATCTCTTTATACGAGCATCGCTCCAGACGGTGCCAAATCGCCATTTTCTTGCCAAAACGTCGGACATATTTCGCCTTCTAGTAAAAGTGTGGGGAATTTCTATATTCATACGTAACTAGGATATATTTTCCAATCTTTTATAATCCAATCAAATGATGTTAATATTATTATAATCGCTAAAGTATTTCAAACATTAATTTAAACGGAAAAATTATGGGTCTTGTTGTTTTTTTGTTACTTTCATGAATGATCTGACTGAATATGAAAAAAAAAAAATAGGAAAATTATTCATGTGTGTAAAAAGGGTTACGATATTTTTTTCTTTAGATATGAATCATCTATTGGCGCACCTAGGCCAATAGATATTCCCAGAATGAAGGACAAGTCACGATCCTCAGCATTGAGGAATACAACGCAATTAGGAGGGATGTCGTGATAGCAAACGGCATAACATAGGCTCTTAATAAACTAGTGCGCCTCATCATCAACGATTGCAACACTGCTTACCATTAGGTTCGATCAGACAAAAAAAAAGTTCTCTCATGGTGTCATGCCGCCTCTCTCCGCTCTAGAATCCCTTTTATATCTTTTTTTAATGTTCCTCCACATTTCTTTATTTTAATTAGGTTTTCTATCATTATAATTTATTTTTCTTCTCATCAGGCAACTTTTCACAATTGCCTGATAACCAGCTTTTTTTTATCTATCTTTTTACTTCTCCACTCAAACCAGCATAAAAACTCATACATTACCTCTAACAGCACTAGATACTCGTCGTTCTTTACCAACTGCCTACTATCTGCAGGAGTGAGGCGCAATAATACCACTCCCATATATTCTGTATCATAGCAGTATAGAGATGAAATCCATAGCTCTGCTCAACTGTAACTCATTTCCAATCGGTAGTAAAAAGCGAGCCATGCTTGGAATATGTAAAATATGGAAGTGTAAGTTAAAGTAAACATTTGCGTGGTATAAAATGGTTTTAAAATAATTTTATACGGAACTCGTTTCAGCCAGCTTTGCCCGCTTGAATGTCGAAAATTATTCCAATTGAATTGAAACCTGCAATATATATCTTATGTCTTATTTCAAGACATGGTCTACCTGGGAGGCAACTTTCTTCCAAATTCAATCTAACGTGATGGTAATAAATAGACAGTTATTTTTGCAACGGTAATGTGTGGTAATAGATGAGAAGATGATGATAGAATGAGAGACTTTTACTGGCAAAAACCTATCAAATAATCTCACAGCCACGGTATTGAATTATACTGAGAAAAAGACAAGACATTCCATTCCACATTAACACAATCTAAGCAGCACCGCTCACTGGGGGTGCATAAAATAATACTCTTACAATGAAAAGAAAACTGTTCGGATAAATCGAAGGAAAGCAATGAATTTTTATGTACCCATTCGTAATACAAGAGATTTATAGTGGGTGTGCTTGAACCAGTTCGTATCACCACACGTGTTTGGTGTTTATTTTTTGAGTTATCTTTTCAAGGTGTTCAGATATTACGTTTTCCACAAAATCTGAAAACCTAAATTATTTACAAGTAAAATTTTACCTGTTGAAGATAGGAGGAGGTTGGAAAGCATCCTATACGGAGAACTGACGACCTAGTGAGGATCCCGAGAATCCGATAGCCGCAATACGAACAAGATCGGTTGTTGTGACACTTGCAGGAGCTTCAGACGTTTTTTTTGGCTGCAACAATGATGATGAAGAAGGTCCTCATTGTGGGCCCAGCCGGGTCGAAGCCTACTGGGGCCAGGGTTATCCGAAAGGGCGCTCGAGCCCCGGTACGAAGGCTAGAAGGAACGGGATGGGTTTTTTAGTCAGTAAGAGTCTGACACTATCTCCCGCTCCGCCCAAGGGCGGGGGATGTCAATGCATGATTTTTCCCATAAAAAAAAAAAAAAAAAAAAGGTCCTCATTGTAATCTCGTCAATAAAAGCCTGCAACAATTATTAGATATATGTGTGTATTGATAAATGTATTAATTAAATCATCAATCCTTTATGGGAAAAAAATCTGGAGGAACTTGAGAGAAAGCCTTTGCTTAGCTGTGGGACAGTAACGAACACCAGTAAACGTTAGTTACGATACTTAATTATTTAGAGACCTTAAACACACCATTTTTTTGGGTAAGAAATCAAGTGAAGTACCAGATTTTTACTAACCAAACCCATCCGCGTCTGTTCCTTCAATTATTGCGTCGCCTCTTTTGAACAATCTTCGACATACCTGGAACAGTCATATTTTACTACACAAGAACTTTTCTCTTACAAAATCAACATAAAATGAGAAGGATTTTACATCCTGAAGTACAGGCAATATACACAACCTACCTCTAGATATAACTAATGAAGCTTTCAACGAAAAACAAAAGAAAACAAGCCTCAAGACAGCACTAAAGTTACCTGACGTACAAATGTTTTATTTTGTCAAGACAAATCTCGCAAGAAAATTGTACTAAGAACAAGTAATCTTGGTACAAACAATAAAATAGGATACATTATTCAATTCTTTGTACCCCAATTTAGTAAAGAACATCTCTGTAGGGTCCCTAAAAACAGCTTGAAGCAAAAAATGTTGTCCCTCTTGTATTGTTAAGAGCCAAACGTTTAATCTAATCTCATCTAAACTAAGAGGCTGGAGAAGGGCTTGTATTAGAACAGAAACTTACGGACCAATATTAGGGACGCGTCTGAAAAGAAACACTGGCATTTTCTCTTCAACGAAAACGTTTTTTAGTTTAATAGTCCTGTATAATTATGGAAATCCTGGAAAACTTTCAAATAAAGGCAATGAGATACTTGTGTAACATACCAAAAAACATCAACAAATACCAGAGGGATCCGAATTTCAAAATACCAGAAATAGTTATCCAAACATGTTGAAGCCTTGGCTTTTAAGCATCTGAAAAGAAGAGGAGGATGTTTTTAGGATCTGAAAGTAATAAATTCGCAAAACTGGAATTTGTACCCAACCTCACACAGCCGATTAATCAGCTAATACAAAGAGATTTTTTTTGGGATAAGTGGCAGTCTGCATCAGAGAGAAATCATTGATATAGTCTGCTACACTTGGACAATGACTCAGCCAAAGAAGCCGCTGGAATATTGTTGCTTTGATGCAGGAAAAAAAGAAGGATAAAATGATTATGATGGATCGATGTAGAAAAAATATTCATTAATGTATTCTGCTATACTCGGGCAATAAGTTAGCCAAAGAAGCCGCTAAAATGTAATTGCTTCGATGCAGGAAAAAAAAAGATGGATAAATGATTATGATGGATCAATATAGAAAAAATAATATTATTGGTTCTGCCAGTGGATTCCGCCGCGTAACAGTTTACAAATATCTGCGATATGTCAATAAACTGCTCCACTCTAAAAGTATCCTATGTACTGTTACAGACCATAGTCTACCAGTTTGCCAATTTTCTTCTAAATTTGATGAGCCGTTCAAGCGTGTAGTAACAAAAATACTCCCTATTGTCTTTATAATATTACTGTAACGATTAAGTGTCTGGCTCCAATAAGCATGTAAGCTTAGAAATGTGACTGGATCGAAAGAAAGCATTGTAATTTTTTAATTCCTAATTTTCGGTTCAAAATGGTCAAGATTTTCAGTTCCTTGCACGTAAAACCTTTCCCCTACTTAAATAAATGAAGTCATCGCATTTGAACAAGTAGTGATTCGTCGTGTATTTCAGGCCAATTATGCTTTTTAGAAATCTTCAAAAAATTATTACATGCGTTTGTTTCTTCATTTTCTTTCTAACAACCATAAAATTTCCTACGGGTCTGTCTAAACTTTCCTCCCGTGCGACCTCAGCATAGATCCCCAGGTGAGTGTTAAGCGAATGAGGTTCCCAAGCTAAGTGTAACGGACAGACGGACAAATGGTTCGCGTCTGCGGCCCGCCCCTTAATTTCCGACCATGCCATCTTTTTCTCAGTAATTTCTTGTTTTCTATTAATGTTTAAGTGTTTGTAAGAGTATTTCAGCCTTCGCCCTTTGGCCTTCGACTTGTGAGCTCGCGTTATTGGAAATTGTAAGCCTCTTAGAAGGATGATACTTCGAAGCGTATTTTATGGTCGTGACCTTTGAAGGTTCAAGGCAAGATATTTTGAAGATAAAAATATTATAAGTAGAAATATTTGCTGTTAAAGAGTTAATCGTAGTTCTACCAGTCTTGTATGCAGTTTGTCAGCGGGCCCACATGACAGTGGTATTGCCGAGTACTTCGATGCCTAAGTATATTTATTTTTGCAGAATATACGTATGTGCATACTAGTTTCTACCAGCAACTGCACCCTCATAAAAGTAAGTATCTCCATACAAACTTGGGACTCTAGTTTCATCCCCATTATTGGCAAATTTTGGAAAATTCTCTCTTAGTGTAAAGGAAAACTTTGTCCGAAATTTCACGCCCTATTGTCAATAGTTTCAGCTGTGTGTTAATAATGTCAGTTAGTTTCTTCTTTTCTATGTATACATAGATGTATTTAGCTTACAAATGTTTGCAATTAGTTGCAAACATTTTGTTATTTCCAAAAAATAATTGTTATAATTGTGTTTCATAAAAACCAAAACAAGACAAGATTTATGATCGAAATATGCCTTGAAGTGCCTCTATCCTTTCAGATACCATCAATTTGAGACACAATATATGCGCGAACGCCGGTGTTCGCTTGGAGTTTGATGAAATATAGATTGTTTTGTTGATATAACTGATACAAAATGAAAGTATCCAGAACAGAATTTATTATGGCAGACTGGCATACAATCTACTTGCAATATTTCGTGCTAGCAGCAACTCCGCGTATCGCCACCCTAACGGATATCCTCAAATAACAACAACGAACGTACTTTGTACAGAATGTCAATATCAAGCAAACATTTCCGACAAAGATCGAGTTTTTTAGTTATGCCACAACACTTTCATCTTTTCAACAGATTCTAAAGATTTGGCCAAGCACAAAGTCAAAACTGTAGTTGCTCCAGCTAATGGCTGGAGCCTTTAAAGGTTTCTCTCAGACACTCTTAGTATTTCTAGTACCTAACCAAGTAGATTTCTCATCATCCCGTCTAACCTTGCGCCACCTTTTGTAACCCTCTTAATTTTACTCCTCGTCTAAACATTAGGCCAGTCCATGCGATCTCGGAGTGGTACATTTATCTCCGCAGCCTGTAGGCCTACGGGCTTAATTTCTATACATCGTAAGAGGGATGGCCCTAATGTCGGTGCCTTATCGTTTCTTTTGTGTGTTTCGCTTTGCAGTAACTGGTGGCCGCACGCAACCACTGTCGAATAAAGGTTGGTTCCGATAAGACGACTGTCTGTTTGTAAGATTTTAATTGTTTGGGTTTGTGACCAAACTTAATAAAATATTGACTTCTGCAATATTTTATCGTAACATTGATGATAAAAAACTAGATCCTACGACACAGGATATCCAGTGTTTGGCGTAGAGCTTATATGTAGTACTAAATGTTTTCAAAAACATAAAAAAAAAAATGATCACGTCGGGGTTACCAGAGTAGAGGCAAGTGGAACAGAGTGTAAAGTCCCACATACCGTTGTGGATCACACAAATTGTGGATCCTCAGATTAGACGGGTGTTATGATTGGTCCAAAATTACCCGACAGTTGATTTTTTTGATGACGCGAAAAACTTTAATACCACGACGTAAAATTTCGAATTTTAGTTCCTATATGGCATCTGACGACGCCGCTACAGTTATTTATTTTAAAAACTTTTATACCATTTTATTTGTTGTGATATCCTAAAGAACTTATTTCAAGAAATGTATTTATTATTAACATTATTTTTGTGAATGATCATCTTTTCTGCTCTAAGCATACAGTTTGGATCGTTTGCATTTTTGAGTAATTTGAATATCTTTTCATTTAACTCAAAGACTTCTTTGTAGAAAAAAAGATCCATCTATGTCTTGTTTAGTTCGTTATGAAACACTTTAGTTTTGGTTTTACCAACTTAAAGGATACTCAGTGTAATCAAGCTAATTTTGAATGACACGTGCATAAAATGCATGGAGCATTTAGCACTGGTATTCTAAGATCAAGAAACACCTCAAACACTGGTTCCTACCCAACACGGATTAACATCCCCCCCGACCCAATAGGTGCCCACTAAATGGTAGGATGACAATTAACATTACCATGTAAATACATGAATCTATTAGCGTAACGCTGTCGGCTTCAATTTGCATTAATTATGATATACACTGGGACATACTTTTGTGTAATATTGTTATTCTTTAATTCTTTATTGTATACTGTAACAACCCAAACTAAGTGGATAACAAAGTTCATTTACATAGGCAAGCTTAACTCAAAGTTGAGTTTTCTTCCAGCAAACCATTGAGCGATAGAGAGAGATGACAATAGAGGGTAGGGTCCAGTGTACAATTTTAAAATAATCTATATAATAATATTGTGTTAGTTAAATGATTTGTTTTAATAGAAAGTGATGGACTAAGTGAGTTAAATTATTATTATTTATTTCAACTTCATTTACAGTAATGGTATATAGGACGACTAAATGTCACTAGGCATTCTCTACAAGTTAATCCCAAAGGTTGACACAACTCAAGTCATGAGAAAACTTGACTTATTACAGAATACTATAGCAAGTGACGTAGGTATGTATAACAAATAATAAAATATATTTCAAATAGAATAAAACATCATTAAATTAAAAAATATGTGTATTTAAATTTATAAAAATCTATTATTAAAATATAATTATAAATTTTAATTAATTGTTTTTGTACAAACTCAAGATTTGTCAAAGGGCAGTGGAGCGCAGCGTAATAATATTCCACATAATATAATAATAATATTCCACAACTATCACACAACGCCGTCTAGTCCCAAGCTAAGCAGAGCTTGTGTTATGGGTACTAGACAACTGATAAACATACTTATATATTTCTAAATACATACATATTATAGATAAATTACACCCAGACACAGAACAAATGATTATGCTCATTACACAAACATTTGTTCTGGATGGGAATCGAACCCACGACCTCCGGCATAGCAGTCAGGGTCACTAACCACTAGACCAACAGGCCTGTCTGTGTAATGGGTTTAGCTAATAGATCGCGTTAGAAACACCACGCTGCACTATATAACTCTAATGGCAGATGTCGGGGTAAAAACAGACAGGCTGAAGTAGGAGTAGGCTAGCCACGTCGCACGAATGCACCCAGACAGGGGCCCAAGTCTGCTATTTTTATAAATTCGTCATTCCATCACGTCTAATCATCTAATGTTAGGACATTCATTTATCAAAATTTGTCAAAAGCAACAATTATGAAATCAATGATAGACCATTCTGACACTATTTTAATAGTAGACTTAAGGCCCAGGTGGGCGAGGATTGTCACTTACGTACCCAGATACGTTCCTACTGTTTCAACTCACGCAACTTTAATAAAAAGAAAATTAAAAAATCCTAGCTTTAATTTAATAATCACGAATCTCATTATACAAAAGTCGCATCTCAAAATCGCCCTGTAAAGACCAGCCTCCGAACATAACCGGGGGTGACGCGGCCGCCGCCGGTTTCGCGGCCTAAGTAAACTTCCGCCGGTGCCTACATCCGGCGGATGTGAATTCTCCCATTTGCCGTTAACGGAGAGAACATCCGCAATTATTTTGTATATCGTTTTATACCATTCTACCATTTTACCATTCTCTTTGATATCCGAATTGTGTTGTAATTGAAAATACTTTTTTATGTTTTTTGATTGTTTTGAGCGCGGTCATTAGTGGGATATTGCGATCATTTGATGTTTAAATTGGTTTGTTGTGTGTAGAGCAAAATTGAATGTAATTTGAAAATAATTCGTGTTGTGTATCTTTTTTATTGGTTTAAAAGAAAAACTCGTGGCTGGGCCATTTGAATTAGTAGCCCCCCGCTACTAATTCAAATGGCTAATTTAGCCTTTGTCTTTAGTGACAACTATTATGATCATCACAGATTATTGTGACGGGACTCTGACGTCCCTTTCCATTGTCACCTAAAGCAATAAGTATTTCGCCAGTGGAATTTTTGGCGTGGTTAAATCAGTCATTTGACAAATGTTACTAAATTAACATAAACGGAAAAAACAAAGCGGAGCTAAAGTCAAACTCAGGGCTCGACGTAAACTATGTAATAGATTACATTGTCGGGCTGTCTTCAATCAATCTCAGCCTTTCGCAAGCCACAGCTAAAAGTAGACCAATCTGAAGCTGCGCCACAACACCAGATTTTCCGCCTTCTTCATTATTTCTGTCTCATCATCATCAACGTTTTAGCTGCAAGACGTCCACTATTGAACATAACCTTCCCTCAAGTGTCACCGTAACGACCGGCTCTGTGCGTCTCGCATCCATCAAATACCTATGATTCCAGGTCATCGGTCCATCTTGTTCTTCTGTTTGTCCTTATCTTGTGTTGCTTGTCTTGACCTTCCAATTCTACGTCTTCTGGAACGTAGTCGCAACTCTTGACCTTTCGTCTCTACCGACCATCTGTTCTGCGAGCAATACCTCGGCAACATTTTAAAGGTCCAGGTCTATGTTACGCGATTTTTTGCAAACTCTTCGTCTGAGGAGAACAAAACCGACATAATGTCGGTTTCCTACCAACTAAAACCCCACAGTTCCTACCGTTACCATTAGCTGGGGGCCCGGGATATAATTTAATTCACGCGAACCCTCGATTGAACACAAAGCTTGCCGACACGCGGTCTGCACTCGAGGCATTCTTCATATACTATGTTACTATCCATTTCTTTGGATCATCCAAGTGTGTTAGCTGATGTAGTTTGACATGTAACCATAAACCAAGATTAAGCTGCTGCAAAGACTACTGATGATTGCTTTAGAAGACTACATGAACTGCCCATCTCTGGTCTTCTAAGGTCCATCAAGGCCCTATATTTATCATCTGCATCGCGGTTTCCAATGTAAGTTGGAGCCGTTTTCCTGTCTCAATGGATGCAGCTGTATGCCAGTATTTTACATGGAACGACTGCCTATTATAATGCCAAAAGGCAATGGAACGGGTTATGCTCGTAGTTTCCTTGCATGTTTGAATCAAAAATGAAAATATCCACAAGGGAACCAAGGTAGCTGACGTAGCATAAAAATCGCCAAACTTAAGTGGCAATGGGCAGGGCACAATGCTCGCAGAATAGATAGCCATTGAGGCTGAAAGGTTCTGGAGTGTCGACCGCGTACCGGGAAACGCAGAGATGGAGGGCCTCCTACAAGATGGACCGATGACCTGGTGAAGATTGCACGAATCCGATGGATGCGGGACGCACAGGATCGTTCATTGTGACGACACTTGGGACAGGCCTATGTCTAACAATGGACGTCTATTGGTTGAAATAATGACTATCTATCTGTCCTCCACAAACCATTAACAGGGTAACACGATCGCCTTGACAAGACTGGTGTTAATTTTCTTGGCTTCAAAGTATTGGTAACAACTGTTAAAGATCTACAAAGCTCGATGAGACCCAATCCAAAACTAAACTCCATCAAAAACTGCTTAACCCAGTATGTAACGAATAATGTTTGCAGAACCGTAAACCGTACACGCTGACCCGTAAACGCTTCGACCGAACGCAACGGAACTTAATTCGGCCGGTCATCGGGTCCAATAACTGTCGCTCGGTTTCCACGCGATTTGGTCGCTTAGACCATAGAGAAATGTAACAGTGTAGATGGGACAGTTGATTACTTTTCTCTGTAAGCTGATAGGGATAACAACGTATTAATTGACCCCTTTTCGTACTATTAAGTTACTTTGTTATTTATTTAATTAGTATAGCAAAATAGCCATTAACACTAGATTTTTTTTTGTGTGTCATTTTATTTAAATCAATTTAACTTATTTAATTAAAACTATAATTACAGTAAATTAAAAAATAATAATAATAAAACCCTACGCTAATTACAACTAACTAAAATATGGCGTCAAAAAACTGTTCCACATCGCTGTCGACTGGTAATGTGCCCTAAAGGCTGGCGGCATTGCCACGCTGTATGTCAAATCAAATCAATCAAATCAAAAATATTTTTATTTCACATAGGCCTACATGGGCACTTATAAAACGTCAGAAGTTAGTGCACGGTTCCAAATTGGTCGTTTCCTATGGAGAAGAACCGTCAAGAAACTCCATGGTTACTCTTTTAAAAAAGTGGTTGATTTACAATATTGATAAATGTTATGTAAGAACAGTGTAGACCAGTCAAATATTGGACACAAAAGCACAATCAAAATTTTCTCAGTAAAAAACAAAGTAAGTCATAATAGGAAGTAGTCTAAGAGTTCGTGGAGTATACAGTGTTCTCACATTTACAATACAAAAAGAGGCTATATATATAAAAAAAAAAACAGGAATAATATAATAATTACAACTATCAATATAATATTAACAAAATAAATTACTAACAAATTTATGACAGTTGAAATAAAAATAAAAATATTGCAAAAGCAATGTGTCAGAGAAAAAAAAAATGTGTATATAATTATTAAAACAAAGGTGGAGCAGTTAATAGACAAAATATTGATGATTTACCAGGGGGCCACATGTGCAGAGGTAGTCATTGCCAGACAAGCGTGTCCTCGACATAGTCTTTAACCTTGTAATATGCTTTTTCGGTTAGGACACGCTTGATATGACTTTTGAATTTTCCCTCACTAAGTTCTGTTACCGCCTTTGGCAGCTTATTATAAAAGCGAATGCTGTTAACTAAGAATGACTTGCTAGTCTTAGCTAGTCTCCATTTGGGTAAGACAATTTCGTGTTTACTACGTGTATTTTTGTTGTGAAAATCGCTTCTGATTTTAAAGAGTCCTAAGTTTTTACGTACATACAAAATGCTTTCCAAGATGTAAAGAGAAGGCAGAGTAAGTATATCGATTTCTTTGAATTTATTTCTGAGGGACTCGCGAGGGCCCATTTTATAAATAGCCCGGATTGCTCTCTTTTATAATATGAAGATTGAGTCTACGTCAGCTGCAGGTCCCCACAGTAAAATGCCATAAGACATAATACTGTGGAAATAAGCATAGTAAACTAACCTAGCTGTGGCTACATCTGTCAATTGCCTTATTTTTCTTACTGCATATGCAGCTGAGCTTAGTCTTCCCGAGAGAGTTCTAATATGAGTACCCCACTGCAGTTTAGAATCGATAGTTATACCCAAAAACACTGTTTCTGTAATAACATCTAGTATGGCAATGCTTATCCTCTGTCCGAGGTAAAAGCCAGCCCTTGGGTCACGCGAAGTGTCAACTAGACGTTTCGATAGATCTTTAATTACACTAAAATATTTTAGCCATTTTGTCTTCTCATAGAACCACAAAATTTCTAATAATATTTTTTTAGTTCATCAGCAAATAAATCCAATCCAGGTTTGGTCTCCACGAGCACGTTGAGCATACTTTTTAGTGTGATTGTACGAAAGGGGACGAAAGTTTCTGGAGTGGCAACAATGCACCGGAAGACGTAGCGTTGGAAGCCCTCCCACAAGGTAGATGTATGATCTGGTAAGGGTCGCGGGATTCTGATGGATGCAAGGCACACAGGACCTGTCGTTTTGGAAACGCTTAGGGGAGGCCTATGTCTGGCAGTGGACGTCTTTCGGCTGAAATGATGATTATGATAAGTGATTGCAACGGCCAGTGTTTCGTAACTGACTACCCTGAGAAGAAACACCAAAACAAACTCAAGGGTCAAAGTCTCTTTTAAAGTCCATACAGCAAACATGTAATGGTCAAATCATATGAGAACCATGCAATTTGAGCCTGAGATGGTCTTTTAAAGAAAGAACCACACAGTTCTAAGTGTACCTGTCCAGACAGTGCAAGAATTTATTTGTTTACTTGTGTACCACAATAAACAATTTTCAACTTTGTAGGCAGTAAGTCTAACACTTGCTCCACACAGAGCGGAAGATGCATTTTACAATTTTTCAACACAAGCTTCATCACATTGATCTTTCCAATGTATATCGCATCCAGCAAAATTCTGAGACTTTTACACTCCGAAAATCTAACAGTAAACATACCATTCTGAACATATTTTAATTGCTTAGGCATTTAACTCCTTCGCTTCTACACATTTTTTTTTTATTCTATGCTGAGACCCTGTAGCCGCACGGCGGGTTACAACAAATAGCTGGATTTTATTTTAGAAAATTGTTTTAACCCTTTTGTGCCGAGTAATGCAGTGGGTTTTTGGTGCATTAAAATTCTCCGTGTGTGATGCTAAGTTTGTTAGGCTTGGTGAACAGCGGGTATTGGGTAGTCAGCTAGGCTATAGTTTATGAGTTAATCCAGCATTCATGCAGCATTCTTAACTGTCGCTTAAGGCGTATAGTCCCTTGAACCATCTGACCGAAATTATTTGAACGCAACTCTCGCACTCGCCTAGGCGGCAATACGCAAATCTGTGCATTTATTTGCGGCCAGCAGCGCCCGGAAAGCGCTTTAAATCCATTTTCTCTGCGAGATATTGATTGATTAACATATGCAATGTTCACTTTGAAGAATATTTAACCACCAATTTTTATGTGTAAAAATGTTTCTAAAGGTCCAAGCCGTTTCGAAGGAGTAGGGAAAAGTTGCGAAAAGTTGCGGAATTGCTAATTTTTTTTTTTTGACAGCAAAATCAAATGTTGATATTATTGTTCATGAATTTATAATAAACATATATTTTTTTTCAAACCAATTGACCTAGCCGTTACGGAGGAGTAGGCCTCAGAAAATCACTGTTTTATGGCAGTTTTGGGGCGCTTGGCCCCTAATGGTCATTATTGTTGATGAGAGAGAATGATTTATGTGGTAGGCGCCAGATAAATTTGCTTCAAATTACTCGAACAATCAATATCGAACTCTTTTTCCTTACCAGAAAATGTGAAGAAACCACAATAAAATAATAGACCTCGATATAAAGCAGCTTTATGACTTTTCCCCAATTTCTGATTTAAGTACCTATTTGAAGTTGAGTATTTCTCATACTTAACTTTAACCTGAAAAGTAGTAAAAGCTTGACTTCAAAGTAGGGTTGACGTTCCTAACTCAAAATACTCAATTGAGAAACCTGTACGCGTTACATAAGAACTAATCCTGCATTGCGCAAGTAAAGTTCTTCGCGTGATTTGAACCTATGGAGTAGCCCAAAATCATCTGCCGGGCAGTTGCCCACCAGGCACAACGCACGTCTGGTCGGAGGATCCTCCCTTTTTCAAAAGAGGTGTATGGTACTTTACTGCCTATTTCACATACCTCCAAAAACCTGCGCTAAATAGATGAAGAAAGGTCACTACCCGCTATTTCAAATTCATGTGGCACCTACTTTAGTCTTTTGCTGGTAGGCTCACATGAAATTCGAAGATTTGATTAATGATCGGTTTTGGCGTTTGATCACTATTTATAATATACTCTGGTCTTGGTTTTTCAACGCAACTTTGATACTAAAATATTCTTAAAGCATTTAGTGACCTTGTTATTGTCCATTATCACAATTAAGAGCTTAAAAATATTGGACCACCCAATCCTAGATACATTTTCATACAACCGCTCATATTTCTATACATATTTTGGAAACACTATTATCTAGTGGATTTTATATAAGTTCCTAATTGAAATCGAAACATTTTGCGTAAAGCTAAAAGGCTTTGTGTATAGCAAAGACCTGTTTTTATGAACTTCGGCCGTTCCTAAAAAAACTTATAAATTACAAACGTAAAAATAACATATTTATAGAAACCTGGCACATTTAATCAGAATTCTGAATGACGACATTTTTTCTAGAAAAATAAAAAATTACGTATTCCTGGAACAATTTTATGAAATGTTCCAATGAGTGACGGAATTAGCGAATGCCAACAGATCGTTCAGGTGTTATCTCTATTTTTCCGCGTTGTCTCTTTATGAAACCTTTCATTGGATGAAATAACAAGTTTCAAAACTATGCCCACGTTAATGACAAACTTATCAAGAAAGGGTCCTCTTGAAACAAATAGTTCCGTTCAGTAGTTAAAAAAATCATCAACGGTATACGTTGATGATTTTTTTAATAATAAAACTCTCTATAAAATTGTGAAGTGATCTATTGTATTGTATTTGTCAACAATTCCATTGTATCTATGAACTATTGTGTTGCGTTTGTAAATTATTTTACTGTATTCGTCTTTTTATTGTTAAGTTTGTCGCTAAATTACATACATATGTATGTTCCGTCCTTGTTACAAACCAACTATCTGCAATCCCAAAACCATTTCCTAAACATGCTTTTGACTCTCAGTTTACCGTGTATTGCGTTGAACAATATTCTATGTTCAATTTCCTATTTTAATTTTAGAACAGCACATATTTCATAACTTGCATGCAAAATTTTAACAGAATCAAATTCGACTACTTTGGTGCATCGAATATTGTAACTAGATTACATAGCTTATTTGTTGGTGCACTGGTCACTAACTGATATAAAGTAGTTTTGAAAATTTTAGTAGGCTGCAATATGACCAACAACGATTTATTTATAACTTACTAGCTACTGCCAGTGGCTGCGCCTGCGTGAAAGTAAAAACATATCTCAATGGAACATGGTCTTTGATAAAAAGGTATCCGATACGTTTGTCCGGAACTTGGTCTATCCGTGTGACTTTAATCCGAATCTATTTAGCTCTTTAAGCGTGAAGGAATATCAAACGTACACACACATATACACAAATTTTCGCCTTTATAATAATTATTGTGATTAATGATTACCTTTTACGACAAAGTACTTTCTTGCGATATATTTTTATTAACAATACGACCGAATCCGATGGATGCGTGATGCATAGGACCAGTCTTTGTGGCGACGCTTGGGGGAGGCCTATGTCCAACAGTGGACGTCTTTCGGCTGATATGATGATGATGAACAATACGACCTATATTTCCTAATTGAGTACAGACAAAATGGTCACCACATATTTTGTGGTGCTTAATATAGATAGAGCTTGCTTATTAATGTGCGTTTAGTATATTTCGATTTTAGTTGGTGGTTAGTTATTGCTGATCAGGTCTCAATAACCACTGGTACTGTGGTTTATTTTAATAATTTGAGTTTTGCACGTGTTCGCTTCTTGTACTTTAGTGTAAACCTGTCAGTGATAAGACCGCCATTTTCTGCATATAGTGGAAACGAGGACGTTGATATGGATGTGTGATATGACGAGAAAGGATAAAGTGAGAAATGAGTATATTAGAAGAGATATAAAGTGGCGCCAAAGACTGAAAAATTGAAAGGGAATCGTTTGTCTTGGTACGGACATGTGAAGAAGAGGGATGAAACACATATTACTAAAAGAATTCTGAGTACCCACGTAGATGAGTGGAGAGGGAGAGGGAGAGGGAGGTAAAGAAAAGATAGATGGATTGTGTGATGAGTGATACGAAAGAAAAGGGAGTTAGTAATAGCGTGACTGGTGACAAGACCAAATGGAAGAAAAAAAACGTGTTGAGCCGACCTCAAGTAATACGGGATAAGAAAAAAGAAAAAGAAGAAAGAAAGAAAGGAAAAAAGAAAGAGAAGAAGAAAGAAGAAGATTTGCATGAAGATGTAATAAATAAGAAGAAATACCCACCGCCATAGCTTTAAGTTTGTGTATAAGTTATGTTACATTTTTGGTGTACAACAAAGTTTATTCTATTCTAGACATATACAGTGGTAGCAATATGCACGTCCACCAGTTTGAAATTCCGACCTATATTTAATTTGGTCCTATCAGAAGCCGGTATGTTTCCGCGTGATTTGCCCGCCAGACCCGGATAACCGCGCGCCCGGTTGAAACGAATAGCCTAACTTTAGCTGCTCCATTTTATTTTGGAATTCAGTGTTTTAGAGTTCCTTTATACCGCTTTTTGGATCAATTAATTACGAGAATACGCGCCATAAAATTTAACGATGTTTTTAAATTGACCTGAATGGTGGGTATAGGAGGGTCAGGATTGGGTCTTTAGAGTCGTGGGTTTGATTTCTTGCTGTAGAAAATTTAGTTAGACCCAATTTATACATGTCTCAGAAGGTATTTTAAGGATAATATAAGTAGCATCGACTGTTAAGTTTAACATGTTATTATTTTATTGGTGCAGGTAGTTGCTCCATGTACTAGAGAATAGATTAGACAAATTTATCATCATCATTATTTCAGCTGAAAGACGACCACTATTGGATATAGGCCTCCTCCAAGTGCCACCACAACCACCGGCCTTGTGCGTCTCGCATCCTTCGTATTCCTGCAACCTCCACTGGTAATCGAAACACCTTTTGGGAGGATTACCAACGCTGCGTACTGGAGTCTTCCAGTACGCATCGCCACTCCAGAGAAGTTCGTCACCTTTGATTTCCATAGCTAAATTTTTATTTTATTTATTTTTATGTTTTATTTAGATATAAAAAAATAATTCCAAATTCCAGAGCCGTTTCTATACTAACAATCGTTTCAGTTACCATTAAAGTTACCAGCCAGTATTAAATCTGTACTTTATCTTTTATTCCAGGAAAACTAATACATTAAAATCGTTTTTCAAACAACATTAGCCATTACCCAAAAAATCTAGACCTAGAATTTCCTATTACAGAAAATAAAATACATTCAAATCTTTTTCAAAAAATACCAAATTTTTTATAAAGTTATTAAAGTAATAGCTAAATGTATAGTTAAACATTAGCTAACTACCCCCACTTGAACCTTCTTACTTTATTAAGGGAGTTAAAAAAAGAGGTTTTATCTTGTCTCAAGTATAAAAGACGCCAGTTTTTACATCTAGGAAGTAATTATCTCTCTGAAGTTGTAAGGAATCAGGAGTAGAAGAGTCGGATCGCGTATTTATGAATGCTGATACCAGTAGATAGTAAAATTCTATCAGTGACCAGGATTGTCAAAAAAATTATATCTATGGAATTGACGTACGCTTCGGAAATGTAATGTGTGCAATTTTTTATATTAGTATCACTTGTCTAAAGCAATTGTACATCATATAAAAATTTCTAAACTAGTACAGTTTCATAGTGTTTTATAAGCGTGAACAGTCTAGATTTCTCATTGAAGACATACTTGTATAAATATTGGTGATAGGATAGAAATAAATCGAAATAATTCTGCCGCATGACTGCTGTTTATTGGGATAACATACCATTATGTATGCGATGACAATAGTCTTAAAAGTACTTAGGTGTACTACCACTACAGTTGCGTGTCAACGTCAAAATCATATCTACTGCAGGAACCATAGCGCCATGTCTGAATTAACCAATGACAAATTATAAACATCTGTGCATTTTTAAACAGTGGTCTTCAGTATCTTGTATTCATTTACACTTTATTGGCATTGCGAACAACAAAAAGCAGCTAATTTAATTTTCTGTGTGACTTTTGCTTGTAGTTGCATAAAATCCTTCACCTCGGCGTCGGCGGCACTCTCAAACTCTACAACATTTCAACACTTACCGTCTCTAGACTACGCAAACTCGCGACCCTGTTCGTCCGGAAGGAGGGTGATCATTTGACCAACTTTTTTCATTATCTCTGGAAACTCGAATACTTTTATAGTACTACTATTTCGTTTTAGTTGTGATTTTCTTTTCCACTCCTGTTATTTTTTCTTCTTGTTAACTATAGTCGTTAGCTTTTACCAGGCCATTCGGTTCTTTATGTTAGTACAAATGAGCTAACTTTATGGGTTAACGTCGAGTTGCCTGAATACTGAGCAGTTGGTGGATTATTTGGTGAGTTGTCGGAAGTGGGTTTTATTGGTGTTGACAGGTCACATAGGAAGGGCGACAGCGGGAGCGGGTTTGTTTCTTTAAGCTACCACACAAAACTGCATTACCATTTTTTTTAAGGTGGGATATTATCCAATGTCTTGTCCCGAGCTGTGCAGAACAGAAGGGCAGACATTTACTGACTCAAACCTACTCCTGTTTCTTCTTTGCCTTCGTTCTAGGGCCCCAAGTTATTCTTTCGCCCAACTCATGGCACTCCTGATGCCCTTTGCGTTCTAGGACTACGGGTTTCCTTTTCAATCGACGTGATACGTCGCCATAGTGCTGAAACCTGCGATGCGAATACATGCGACAAAGTATCGTTTCAATTGACCATACAATATGCAGTGCGAACCAATTTTGCATCTTAGTTTTTAATTTTGCATCGACAGTAAGTTTATAGGCGTATCAAACCAGGTCGGAATCGACAATAGATCATAGGTCATTGCCTTTATTTAAGTTGCAGTCAAGGTTTTACTTTTAGAAGTAAAGAACATATAAAGACATGGCGCCCAACCAATTTGTTGTTGTAGCTACCTCATCATCTTTATGCCGCTTCCGCTTTCTTTGTGACACAAGCTTTATTGAATTCCCTAATAATGAGCGATGTTTATCGTGTCTAGACTAGTATTACAAGCTACCTTCCAAGTAAACAAATAAGGAAGTGCTTTGCTTTGATGACTCATAATAATAATGAAAACCTTTATTAGCAAAAGGATTAAAATATTTTTACTTTGACTCTAAACTGGGTAAGGCTGTATCTTTGGTGCCAATTTCTACAGTTTATACATACACCTTTTTTATTTCCTTTAGAAAAATGTCTGGTGATAAAGAAAAAAAATAAAGTCAGCAGCACACTAGTGCTGTATTAGGAAACTAGCATGTCCTAGAACCAAATCTCCAAAGACATATGACATCTTCAAATCCAAACTGGGCCCGCGCGGTCGATTACGGCCCATTCTTTCTCCTAGAGAGGAGTCCCGACGGTGTGACCATTATTAGGCTCATTATGCCTATATACTACACTGCGTGTCATGGGTTCGATTCCCTCACGAAAAAAATATTGTATAGTCTGCGTATTTGAATCTGATAGTTGTTTCGAGTCTTGGTATCTTGTATATAAATTATGGGTACACCTGCATCGTGACAATGATTTATGATTCCGAATTAAAGATAGTAAATAAATTCACATTTTCTCCCACCGTACAAAAATCTTTACTTACCTGTTTTTCTTTTCTGACCTGTCTTGACTAGCCTGTTGGTCTAGTGGTTAGTGGCCCTGACTGCTATGCCGGAGGTCATGGGTTTGATCCCCACCCAGGACAAATGTTTATGTGATAAGCATGATTATAATGTTCTGTGTCTGGGTGTAATTTATCTATAATACGTATGTATTTAGAAATATACAAGTATGTTTATCAGTTGTCTAGTACCCATAACACAAGCTCTGCTTAGCTTGGGACTAGACGGCGTTGTGTGATAGTTGTGGAAATATTTTTTTTTTTTTTTAACTAAAACGATAAAATAATTATCACAAAGCAGAATAGCACAAACACTACAGCTGAATCTCGAGCAAAGAGCTAGGTGGAGCAATATTGCACCGTTTTGTAGCCCGACTGCTCTTTCCGGAGCACGAAGCGGCCGGAAGTTTACTTAAAAGAGGTGGAGGGCGCTTGGAAATATCGGCGGCGGTATTCTGAGGAGCGGTCAGTTGTTGTGTGGCGATATGTGGGTTATTGTTGTTTTTAGTGGTTGCTTTATGTTGTTCATTGATAATGTAGACTGTTTTAGCCACAGAAAAGATGGAAGAGGTTGGAAAGAAAATACTTTCTAATTTGTACAACAACCATTAGGAATGAGGATATCCACAGAAGAACCAAGGTTACCGACATAGCGCGAAGAATCACCAAACTTAAGTAGCAATGGGCAGGGTACATTGCTCGCAGAACAGATGGCCGTTGGGGCCGAAAGGTTCTAGAGTGGCAATTGCGTACCGGTAGACGCAGCGTGGAAGGCCTCCTACAAGATGGACCGATGACCTGGTGAAGGTTGCGGGAATCCGATGGATGTGGGACGCACAGGATCGATCGTTGTGGCGACACTTGGGGGCGGCCTATGTCCAGCAATGGACGTCTATTAGCTGAAATGATATTGTACTACAACGACTGTCGCCACTTATCTCACACCCTTTAACTCCACTACAGACAATAAACCAATACGAAGGCGCGTAACCACGCACACTTAGATCGCAAGTTTGCTATTGGTATTTGAACTATGAGCATTTCCATACTTTGTGGCACGCCTGCCCCGCCCACAAGGCCATTCTAACCTCTTTTTATCTGTTCTGTGTTTGTAGCAGGCTTCTATGTATTGCTTTTGATAGGAACGTGATTTTATTTATTTTATAATTTAGGTCACACTAACAAAAAAGATAGTTCATTAGTAGTTATAGCATAAAGGTACTGCTAATGTCAAAAGATTTTTTTACCAGAAGACTTGTAAAAAAACAGTTTAACAGAAATGTAGACAACAGTATTTAAAATAATATAGATGCACTTTTCAAACCAAAACTTCAATATCGACGCCGAATTGCTCGCCTGTCGGTTTTCTATCGTTTACATTTCGGGATATGTGCAGCGAAGTTACAAAATTTAATTCCACCAAGTCCGTTCCATCATCGGACTATACGGACGTACCTACGGCATCGCGCCACCGGTACATGTAAAACATCCCATCCATACGTACAAAGTATTTCGGTAACACATTATGTGTACAGCTATGGAGTGGATTTCACTGCTGGACTCTGTGTTTCTTGTTAGCTAGTCGTATAAACTCCCTAGGTTAAAAAAATACCTTAAAGAACCTTCTTTAAATCCCTTAAAAAAATAAAAATATCGTCCCTCATAATACTTCTACCCTCAACAGTCCCAGAAACGTCTCGGATGTAGTGGCAGGGCACCGCAGACCTGCGACGTCACGCGAACACGTCGAAACTTGTCACGGGTCGGATCTGGGCGGAAGTGCCTGAGTGGGCACGACGATTCGATTTATAAAAGCAGCTATATTACGTGTATGAAGCCTAATGAGTTTTGTGCGATCAAATCTATTGTGGGGTTAAGTGATTTGTGGTAATTTTAGTCTGTCATAAATCAAATAAAAAAATTATTTCTTCTTTTCTCTAGCATAACATAGTCAGCCTTACAATATTCCAACTGCTGGGACTCAGACCTTCTCTCTAGGAGAGAGATTGGGTAGTAATCCACCACCCGGGCCCAGTGCGGGTTACCAGTTTCCTCCCGATGTTTTCCTTCAGCGCTTTGAGAGCAGTGGTGATGAAATAAATTACACTTGAGTAATGAACCTAGCTGGATTTGAACCCGTGACCTACAACTCGTAAGTCGGGGCCGTTACCACTCGGCCACCATTGGTTACATACGTGACATTCAGATTTTCTAAAGTTTGTGCCAAGTTGTATGTTAATCAAAACACGATTCTTCGCAACCATTTTCTGTCACACTTAAGAAAGCTCTTGCTCACTCTTTTATCATCAGCATGAGCAACAGTGAGCATGGTTTAAAAGCTTTTTGCTTCATCTAACGCAATCCAAAGCAATGTTTGAAAAAAAAAGGTCACGCAAAAAAAAGAAAGATAACACCTACGGCTTCTATTGGCATTCAATAATTCCGTCGTTTTCTCGAAAATTTCACAAAACTTGTTCTAGTAGATGCGTATTTTTTTATTTAATTTTTAATAGTTTTTCGAAAATATTTTTATTCAAAATGTCTATTAAATGTGAAAATTTCCAAAAGATTTATTTTTTATAATTATTTTTAATTTATGAGTATATTTTGAAGGGTCTAAGTTTGCCTAAAATAACATAGTTTTAGAGTTCTTTACTGGATTAGTTTTAAAGTTCTTTACTGGATTAGTTTAAAAAAAATGTATGATTTGATTTCAACAGAAACCTAGATAATATCTAGAAAGATGTGTAATAATATCATAATCACCAAAAAAAGTATGGAAATGTGTCGTGTGTAGGCCGCTCTTAAGGGTGTTTATTGCACCACTTAAAAATGAATATATGTACAGTGTCTAAGTGAAGATTCAGTCTCTCCACAAGCTCATAAAGAAGTAAATCCTACACATCTTAAACTTCTGAAGCGAACATTTTAATTGCTTAATAAACATGTTTATTCATGGATGCACGAGTATGTTTATTCAAGCATATCCCAGTTTACTTACCGCCGCTCTATTCAACATACTCACGGAAAACCACAGCTGAACACAACTTAAAGGAAACTTATCCGTATTCGGTTAGGGTGTGTCCGGTATGGTATCGAGATATTAGTACCTGATTTTCGAAGTATATTGAGTCGATATCGGCTGAAGTATAGAGTAACTAATTTTGAATTATTTATTGTTTACATAACTTATTAACTAAGCAATATAAGTCAGTATTTTTTTTTATTATCTATTGTTATTGATTGGCTCGTGCTTGGTTAAGCTGTTGTTGCTTGTTGTTGTGTTGTGTGTTGGTGACCAACAGATCCGACCGAAAGCGATGATATGATTGAAGATGGAGCACGCTTGTCTAGAAGATATCTAGGCACCCAGATACCCAGACACCCAGGAGGTAGACTCCGTTAGGGAATTCCGCTCGAATGTCTGATGGTCCGATGATGGAACTGGCATGAATTGGCGGAATTAAATTATGCAATTCCGACTCACATTCTCTGAAGTGCAATTCGTCGTAAATTGCCGAAACTGAGTGTGCCTTGCGACTGTCAATAATGGTAACAAAAACTAATAAAAAACTTTATTTCCAGCATTACAATTTAACAATAAGTAGTCACTCCATACTTTGACTTAAACATAATTGCGGTGAATTGTATGATAACACAGTTATACACCTCTGGTAATAGAGTTTCGCACCGGAAAAATCAGCGTTGGGAGGCCTCACTCAAGGTGGACCGACGATCTTGTGAGGTCGTAAGAATGCGGTGGATGTGAGACGCACAGGATCGGTCGTTATGGCGCTTGGGCTACCCCAAGCGTCGGCACAACGACCTAGGCCTACGCCTATGTCCAACAGTGGACATATTTCGGCTGCAATGATGATGATAATACACCTACACAAACTAAGTTTGAGCTTGTGTTACGAGTGTCAGGGTTCTCAAAAAAAATCATGAAGGCATACAGCGAAAATTTGGAATTTTTCTTGTAAGAAAACGTCATACGTATTTTAATAAGGGTGGGTCTTCGTTATAACAGCGTCTTTACCCAGGTATGCAAGTTATTAGCCCACGACAAGTTTTAATGAGCAGCGCGGGGTGCGCCACTATTGACGCGACTTGTTAAGATCCATGAATGCTCCGTGAATGCGAGTATTTTGAATTCCTAGTTCTTGGTTTGCAGTTGTATCTTTGTGTTGATATATGGGTCTAAAAGTCAGCAGTTTTGGAGAAGATACTTGTACTAGTAATGAAGACGTCCGCAGGATAACGAAAGTCGCAGTAGGCCAGGCCATTGCTCGCAAAACAGATGGTCAATGAGGCCGAAAGGTTCAGGAGTGGCGATTGTGTACCGATAGATGCGGAATTTGTAGGCCGATGACCTAGTGAGAGTCGCGGGAATGCAATAGGTATGAGGCATGAGTGGTCGTTGTAACGACACCTGGGGAAGGCTTATGTCCACTGGACGTCTTTCGGCTGAAATGGTGTTGATAATGTTATCTTTTATTTACATATTAAAAAAAGAAAGACCTTTGTATCTCTAAATCTTATTTATTTAAACCATATAATACTTAATGCTTAATGGCACATAATAGAATTTTTTCAGGAATCGAAAAAAAAATCAGCCTCGCCATACAAAATAATAAACTTGATTGGACAATTTGTATGGCGAGGCCGATTTTTTTTTCGTTTCCTGAAAAAAAAATTGTCGTAGGTTGTTCAGTTTTGTCTACTGAGCAAACCCTTAAAGTTTGTGAAGGGCTGTCCCTTAAACCTTGTATATTATAGGTACAGAAGTCAATCTACATACAAAGCGCGCTCGAGCAACGCACACAAAAGACACCGCTCGCAGACACGATGTCTCGGTCGCGTCTTGGATCACTCGTCGAATAATGATGGCTCAAACGCTCATTAGTGTGCGTCCACCGAGCGTAGGTATAAGAAGTGAAGTACATACATGAGATTGTCTTCTGTACCTATCTATTTAGTGATCTAGGTGTTACCTTTGGGATAAAAAGCCTACACAACTAGGCGACGCTTAAGGAGGTTCTAAGTCCAACAGTGGACGTCTTTCGGCTGAAATAATGAGGTAAAAATACCTATCAGCATAACGATGATTTTTTTTTTTTTTTTTTTTTTTCGATGGGAAAAATCATCTTATGACAACCCCCGCTCTTGGGCGGAGCGGGAGATAGTGTCAGACTCTTACTGACTAAAAAACCCATCCCGTTCCTTCAAGCCTTCATACCGGGGCTCGAGCGCCCTTTCGGATAACCCTGGCCCCAGTAGGCTTCGACCCGGCTGGGCCCCTGCTGTTGCTGACAACTCCTTGAGGCGCGCGGGAACAGCGCGCGCCGTCGACGACTTGGGCTTGGTCCGGACTGTTACCGGACGGCCGGACAGCGAGCTACCCATTGCTCACTGTCCGCAAGCCCGCGCCTACGGTGGCTGGAAATCGGGATCGGAATCCCGGCGGCGGCGGCGAGAGCGCCGTTGCCTGATGCGGTCGGCTTCCTCCTTAGCGAGCATTACTGCTTCGCAGAAGTCGGCGACCGCCTTCCACTCCTCCTCGCTCCGGACCATGGCCTCGACCAAGGCCCGGCGCGAGAGGTCTCCGTCGCCGATCACCCCCACGAGGGCACGGCGATGCTCCGCCCAAGCAGGGCACACCGCGATTGCATAACGATGATCAAACTTCAAAAGATTATAATCCGACGTAGAAATTCTTTACTTCACCGATGCCTTGTACCAATACGTTTCTAAGGTCATAACGATGAAGCATAATGGGTATACAGGGTGGTTCCTTTACGAGGTGCACAGTGAGGCGATTTGTGTAACACCAGCTGTTGCACTTCACTTCGAGTAATATCAGTACAGGGTATTACTATAAACCTGTTAAAATGTTAGGCGTGCGAACGGATAAGAGGGATGGAGTTAATAATAATAAATGGATGAAGTTATAATGACGAACAACTACCGAAAATATATTGTGAAGGACGATACGGTTGACATCTGTCGGGCATGCCATATCGGCCCGGAGAATCAATCCGACACATTATTTCTGGGTGTTCTCGTTTAGCTAACGGAGACTATTTGCATAGACACAACCTTGCAGCCAGGATAATTCATAAGCAACTTGCTCTTAAATAAAATCTTGTGCCATCGGAAGTACCCTACTATAGGTTTGTGCCCGACCCAGTTCTCGAGAATGGCAGCATCACATTGTGTTGGGATCGATCTATCATCACTGACAGCACTATTGTTGCCAATAAGCCTGACATAGTGGTGATAGATCGACTAGAGCGTCGTTTAATGATTGTTGATATAGCGGTCCCTCATGACGAGAACCTCGTGAAAGCTAAGAAGGATAAACAAACTATCTTGACTTGGCTCGCGAGGTTGTCAACATATGGGAAGTGGATAGAGCAATCATTGTGCCGATAGTCGTGACGGCCAATGGCTTAATAGCTAAGAGCCTCGACCAACATCTGAGGAGGCTCTCGTTAGGCAATTGGATCAAGGGCTTGATTCAGGAGGCAGTACTTGGACACGGTGGGGTTCCTCTCTCAGGAGCCCTGACCACCGGCAGCTTGGACCCTGTTCTCGATGCCAGTGGTCTACTATTTTTTTAATTGTTATTTATATCAAAAAATATTTTAAAATGTGATAAATATTTATACAAAATAAATGAATACAATAATAATAAAAGGGCTTCTGTGAGTTGGTTTTGGCTCCTCGTATGCCTTCCAAAGGTCCAGGACCTTAGGGTCCAGAGATAAATAAACGTATAAAAATAATAATAATATTCCACAACTATCACACAACGCCATCTAGTCTCAAGCTAAGCAGAGCTTGTGTTATGAGTACTTACTAGACAACTGATAAACATACTTATATATTTCTTAATACACACAGTTATATACATCTTATACACTATACACCCCTATTTCAAAAAAAAATATTGTGACGTAGGTTACCACAAATTTACTGTTTTCAGATTTATTCTAAATCTGTGCTATACATAAAACGCTTTGTGCCAAATTTCAGGATTCTGGGTCAACGGAAAGTACCCTATGAATTTTTATCTTTGATTTTTTCACAGCTTGAAGGAACGCAGGCCTAAGTAAATGGTTTTAATTTCAACTCGATACTTTCACGAGTTCTCGAGATAAAGGGTCTTGACAGACAGACAGACAGACGGACGGACGGTTCCGTTGTTTTCCTTTTGAGGTACGGAATCCTAAAAACGAAATTCAAAATGGTCTACGATGTCATTGCCTAGAAGTAATCTATTCACTATCGACTTAAAGAGCTGTGTATAGCTTCACCCCTCTAACAGTTCAGTTTAGATCGTCAAATGGATCGTGTTACAAGTTCGTGGGGGCCTTAGTTCATGTTATAAGGCTTGGGAAGTTTTATATTGCCTTTGTTTTGTTCAAGACATCGATAAAAACGTAGTTCATAGATACTTAATTAGTGGAAGAATATTATAACTCTTTCTACGGTTCTAATTAAAATTAAACTATTGTTTCTGAGATAGGTTTTCTCTAAACCTTCAGATTTAAAATTAGATACAATTATTCTGATTTATGACAGCGTTTTGTATTGGAGTTTAGTGGCCAATTTGGGCCATAAAAACCGAGCAGCGGCAATTTGTAGCGTGTAGCAGCCAGCCGCTGGCGTCTACCGTGTGCGGTGAATTCATATAAAATGTAAGATAACTATAGAAAATATTATAATAGTAGTAGATAGTACACGGTGGCTGCGTTTTGTGGTTCTGACTAGTGACCCTTAAGTAATTTTTTGTTTCTTTTTAGGGTTCCGTAGCCAAATGGCAAAAAACGGAACCCTTATAGATTCGTCGTGTCTGTCTGTATGTCTGTCCGTCCGTATGTCACAGCCACTTTTTTCCGAAACTATAAGAGCTATACTGTTGAAACTTAGTAAGTAGATGTATTCTGTGAACCGCTTTAAGATTTTCACACAATTTTTTTTAATACGTCATAAATCTGAACACTATTATTAAAACATCGATCACAGTTACAACGAATTACAAGAACTTTTATATTATGTTACTTGCTGCTACGGAACCCTCCATGGGCGAGTCCGACTCGCATTTGGCCGGTTTTTTATTATGGATAGGCTCGCGTTTGACCATTATCTCACCTGATGGAAAACAATGACTCGGCGGACGATGGAGCACGCTTGGTAAATAAAATAAAAGACCATCAAACAGAAGTTCCAGTAGTCTTCATAGTTCCTTTTTCTTTCTTGAGGATATCATCAAATAACTTTTTCTTCTTTGGGTGGTGCGAGTGGAAATTTCAGATTTTTACCATGTTGTTTTAAGTTCTACGGCCGCGATTACTCTTTTGAACAATCCCGCAGCTACAGTCCATTGTTATGCCCACCAAAAGCAATAAATTGACCCAGTACCCAATACTGTAGTGTTTTCTTTTATTTTGAGTACAAGTCGCCCCTAATTGTGGGCAATCAAATTGAATCGGACGGCACATCGCACGGCACGCGACCGCCATCCATTCGTTAAAACGTGTCGGCTGCTTACCTTACAGTAGTTGGTTATGGGGAAAATATTGAGCTTAACGTATAATTTGGTAAAGAATTGGATAATGTAGTGGTTGCTGCTATGTTTTGTTTACTGGAAGCATGTTTATTCTTTATTCTTTATTGTACACAAAAAAAAATTACAAACAGAAAAAAACAGGACATTAGATGTGAGTACATAGGCGAGGTTAACCCACAACTGGGTTTTCTTACAGCAAACCATGTGATTTAAAATGAAATTTTGCGTTTGAGGAACCTTGTAAATGTAGGTACAACAAAAGGAAAAAAAATATATAAATTGAATTTTACATAAGACCAAAAATATACTAAGGCTTATGTTTAACTTACCACCAGATATAGTAACATTTAAAAGACAAAAATAGTAAATGATCACCAAAATTAAACCTACATTTTAATGTAAAATTATAACCAGTTTTAACATCTCGCTATCCTATTTAAGCCAAATGAATCCAAATAAAGCATCGGCAGAACCCCATGGTTACGGAGATATCAGTAGTTAAAATTTTGAGGTTAGGTTAACTACCTGCCAAGCAGCAGCTCGACGGAGCCCCGCTACGCGGGGCTCCTACTTCTGGGTGGTTTAAAAAAAAAATAACCTCGAAGAAGGTGACGGGGTCTGTGTTCGCTCGCTTCGCTCGCTCACTACGACCCCGCCACCTTCTTCTAACCTAAATCTATTCGACCCGGGGTGCCCTAAAATTCCACTAAGATAGATTGTTGATTAGACAAAGTATCATCTTGCTCTACGGGGCTAAAAAGAGCGAGCTCGCTAAGATTTGGTTATCATTTACTACATTTGGTGTTCGAATACAATTTAAAGTACAGTCGTAACTAAAATACTATTGTAACTTTAGGATTTCATTTTTTTGGTGTCAAGTAATATATTTTTGACAAAAGAACTAAGGGTACCAAAGCGTTTTATGGTGGTCATTATATTTAATCCCATATACTAAACAGACATATACCGCACACTATACATAAACATAATATATACAGCATTATTATTATATATAGCATTTTTTTTTATATAAACTTAAGAGCGCTCTCCCCGAGATACTTTTCCTTATAACTGTTCTTACGTGATTATGATATTACTAGCTTCTGCCAGCGGCTTTACTCGCGTGAAACGGGTTTTCTCCACACAAACATGGACCCCTCTCATCCTCAAAAGGGGTAAATTTTGAAAAATCCTTTCTTATTGCTCGTTTACGTCATAAAACGAAACCTTGAGCAAAATTTCTCGCTCATAAGCCTTCTAGTTTCCGCTGTGCATTGATATATCAGTTAGTCAGTTTCACCTTTTAAACATAACAGATTACACATCTTTATCTTAAACTTTAGAAACTCGATCTTGTGGATATTATCTAGAATACTATCGTAAAAAAACATCCATTATAGACCTTTGAAAATCTGCAACTGTTTGTGAACGGGGGCCCTTTACAATGTACCTACTCATAAATTGAAAATAATTTTCAATATAGGTAAAAAATAATAATAATGAACGAAAAATATTAATATCATTGTGAAAAAAGCGTGGGGCGCTTTGTGTCATATTTTTCGTAAAGCCCACAATGATATTAATATTTTTCGTTCATTATTATTATTTTTTACCTATATTGAAAATTATTTTACACTGTTTAGTTTGATATGCTATGAAAGCGTGTTTTTTTTTTAGTTTTTTTTATATTTTTTTTTATTTGCACTAAAAAAAAAACCGATTATTGTATTGTCATCAGTCTTTGATGGGTGTGCAAAGTTTGAAGAAAATCTGTTCGCCCAAAGTGGGTCAAAATCGAGCTCAAAGGCGTTGGTTACAAACAACCGGTGAAGCTAATATAAGCGTGTTAAAAATAAAGAAATTATATTCATACAAATCTTACATTTATGATTGAGGATTTTTTCCATTTTTTAGTTTTTTTAGGTTATTTTTGTTTTTTTTTATATTTACGTATTTTCTGGCTTTTATCAGACCTCATGGGCGCAACTCAATACGTTGGTTCAACTAGGTTCGCACCGCTCTTAACGTGGTAGGTATAAAAAAAAGGTATCCAATGCCCTTCACACCTCCAGAGGTAGAAACAGATACAGAAATCACTACATAGTATAAAACAAAGTCGCTTTCTCTGTCCCTATGTCCCTTTGTATGCTTAAATCTTTGAAACTACGCAACGGATTTTGATGCGGTTTTTTTTAATAGATAGAGTGATTCAAGAGGAAGGTTTACATGTATAATAACATGCATTAAATAGTGGAGAAGTACTGTTATTTTTGAGGTTTCTAATGTGATGTCGTAAATAATTACATTTTTTCCGCTTACATTGCAAACGCAGGCTGAACCCTACGAGTTTTATCAAAATAATGTATTAAGTATTGTACACATTGAAAAGGTCTACAGAAAAGTCCGTGATGGTATATGTCTATCTCTTATGGATAACCCACAATAACTTTTTTTTGTCATTTACTTTTTACGACAAATAATGGCTAATTTTCGAAGCGATTTTAACCAATACAGCATTAATCCTTAACCAATTAAATACCTTGAATACATTGTTCATTTAATATAGATCTATATGGCCCTTTACACCGTATGATTTAAGTGAATATTTTCGAAGATATTACAGATTTAAAAATTGCGGGACGTAGCGTTTGCGGCGGTACCGGCCGGCCGCCGGGTGCGGCAAGAGCATTGCACCCGTGCGAAGCCGGGGCGGGTCGCTAGTATTATACAAGTGAAAGTGATGAAGTAGGTCACGATCCTCAGCATTGAGGAATACGAAGAGAAGGAGGATTTCCTGGAACAAGTTTTGTGAAATATTAGTAATAATGAGTAAGTGACGTAATTACCGAATGCCAACTGAACGTTCAGTGGTTACCTCTCTTTTTTCGTGTTGCCTTAACATTGCGTTGGATGAAACATCAAGCTTTTGAACCATGCACACATTGCCGATAGACGAATCGGGAAGAGCCTTCCCAAGATCCATCAGCACGTATGGCTGTAGCATTGTAATGAAGTTCTTACGAAATTACATAAGACTGGCTATAGATAAAGTGATACTATATTTATTTATTTAAACTTCATGTACAGTAGTGGTACATAAGCGGACTTTATGTAACAAGGCATTCTCTACCAGTTTGACTATACTGTAATAGCGATTTTTAAAAACTTTAAAATGTAAACAATTGCATCACAGGAGATGTCAGCGTATTAGCATGACGCATCCCGTGACAGAACGCAGACGAAACCCACCAAGACCGATATTGACCAGGTTTGCAAGATTCTTCAAGAGTAACTAAAGGAGGGGTTTTTGTCACTAAAAGCTTGACACTCTTTCTCCCTCTTCCTAGAGCAGGAGAATTTATTTCATTAATGTCACTTCCCTCAACAGCAAAAAGCCGTATAAAAATGAAAAGCGACGTTTGATGAAGTATTGTAAAAGTACTTAGTTTTAATATTTTTTTATTTGAATAGTATATGATGGATAGCTAATAGCTTTGCGTACGAGATATTTCATATTATAACCCCTCCTGAATTGGCCAGCATCTCCAAATTCCTTAGTTTTACAAGTGCCAGGAGGTTACCAGTTTCTGCCAAGTGGGACGCTTGCCCAAAATAGGAGGATAGACCAAATCATACTTTATTAGTCATCTTACATATTGAAGCCGCTGATTAAACTCATCAAGGCTTAGGTATAGAATCAGAAAGAAACGTTGTTTTCCATTTTTTGATACATGTTAATATACTAAAAATTAATGGAAGCAAATCCACTAACATAACCAAACCAGTAGAAGCAGTAATGCAAGTGAAAGAGGGCCGGGACCCCGACTCCGATTTCCAGCCACCGTCGACGTGAGCTTGCAAACGACGAGCAATGGGTAGCTTGCTGTCCGACCATCCAGACCAAGCCCAAGTCGACAACAGCGCGTAGTAATCCACGCGCGTCTCAAAGAGATGACAGCAAGCAATGGGTAGCTCGCTGTCCGACCATCCAGACCAAGCCCAAATCGACAACAGCGCGTAGTAATCCACGCGCGTCTCAAAGAGATGACAGCAGGCAATGGTTAGCGATAGCGAGTTCGACGATGCGTAGTTTTCCACGTGGGCCTCAAAGATATGTCAGCAAACCAAAAGGGGCCCAGCAGGGCCGACGCCTACTAAGGCCATGGGTTGACTTCTGAAAGGGAATCTCGGAGTCCTGGAAAGCAAAGCAAAGAAGGAACATAGATGTAGTTTTATTGTGTAAATGTCTGAAACGCCAAAAGACCGAACTAGTCACCAAATTCAATTAAAGTGAATGTTTACCTTCGTTACACGGACCTATTACCATCTTTACCCCAAAAAGTCCCCTTTACAAAAATATTAAATTATGTTACGCGTGTAAATTCAACCCTCAAATGCTAAGTGTCAAGTCAGTACCCTCCAATTAAACTCAGGTTGTCTTGGCCGTGTAAAAATTGCCTCGCGTGTACAAGCGGCCACAGAATTGAATTAACATCGCAATAATTACTCCAGAACACGCTGTGCGCGCCTGTACGAATTACGCGTTTCTGAGCGACTGTACGCGGAACCATTATATTCGACGGTGTCGATGTTATAATTTGTTTGGATTTTTAGGGTTGACTGTCACGTCAACCGCGAAGTATTTCAGTTTCATAATTGGAATTAATATTTTCTAATTGCTTACGAGAACGGTTTTGTGAAATTGAATGAAATGTTGTTATAACTGCTAAACACGCTGTGCGCGGCTGTACAAATTGGAAACCGTAACATAAGTCACGGGACTGTTCCAAAACAGATTGTGCTGATTTATTCGGTAATTGTTATAAAATACTGGACATTTTAGGTTTACTAAATTATTAATAACGATCCTAGTTTACACCAGCTAAATGATAACTTTTTAATTGCTGAATACAGATTAAGCAATTAAAAAGTCGTATATTTTTTTTCATTGTTATACTGTTGTATTTATCATGCTAATATTATAAAGGCGAACGTTTGTGAGTATGTGTGTAGGTATATTTGATACTTTCTTCACACTCGAACGGAAGAACGAATTTCGATGAAATTTAGCACACGGGTCTTATATACAAATCAAAAACTATCTGATGTGCTATTCTAGAATACGGACTATATTCTAAAATAACACATAAGATAGTTTTTATCGTGAGAAGATGATCCCTTAAGATATTTTTTTACTATCACGTGGGTGAAGCCGCCTGGCATTAACTATAAAAGTTATAAATAATAGCTTCTGCCAATGGTTCTCTCGTTTTAAAGCTACCTAAGGAAACGTGCTTCCATGGAAAAAAAAGTATTTTATGAGCTTTTCCAGGACATGGTCTACTCATGTTCTAAATTTCATGCAAATCTGTTCAGCTGTTTGAGCTTGAAGGAATATATAACCATACACATACGCACATGCAAACTTTGTAAAATTGTGATTATTTACAGTTCCAAAGGTTCTATTCGCAGTTTCGTCAGCGTGAAAAGTGCTTTATCTCAAGATAACGTAGGTACGACCAGGATAAAAGTACTTACACTTCATCCAAGTGTAGGTCATGGTACACACAAAAGATTTTGGGAGAATTATGTACGCATAATGAATATTGTGCGTAGGTACATCATAATCCGTACCGGAGTCTACGATTCCTGCACCCCTTGCCAAGTTTCTAATCTGCAATAGTTAACGCTTGTAGAAAGCTTCAAATGTATGGGAATGACGTCGTCTCGAAGCTCAGTCACGTGGTCAGAACAAAAGAATTGGCGGCAAGGTCAACTCGAAGCGTTCGACGCAAGCGAAACGGTTGTAACTTGGCTAGGGGGGACTGATTGCTACAACCTTGGGATTTTTAAATCAAGAGTCAATAGATTACTCTTAGGCAAGCGTGCTTCATCGTTGGCCACATCATCGCTTACGCATAGTGGTCAAAATGGCGTTTGAGCACTATGTCAGCCTATAAAAAAATGGTACAGTCGTCTGCAAATATTTCATCCAAATCAGCTGGGCTAATGACCCATGATTATGTTTACAGTTAGTAGGAAGTAGGACACGATGTAATTCGCTTTGGTTTCCCCCAATTTTCATACGAACAAGACATAGTGATAAGTACTAAAATCTTCTTGTTTCGCAAGATTACAAGATTTTTCCTGGTGTTTTCACGCATTTCCCACCTCTCCCTATATTGTACGAGTATGGAGCGTAATGTGATTACTTTGAGTGTAATGTTACGAGTGTACCTGAGCGCTCGAGTGTACTTCAATAACTGTAGGTATGCTGGGAAAACGTATAGTATTACTGGTATTATTTATTCTTTACTTCTTTGTAAGGTTTAAATGACGATAGCTATTACTTTAAGAGAATGGTCCGTGGTTTTGGAATACGTATTTCAGAAAGCTTGGAGGAGGCTTATTTTCAACAATGGACGTCTTTCTGCTGAAATAATAATGATGATGATGTTTCAAAAAGCGTTAAATTACGCCTCTATAAAAGTTCCTTTTATCAATTTTAAAGGGACGAGCAGACAATTTTTTTTTTTTAATCTCTGCCCCCTCTTTGGCTGTTCCTGGTGTTGCTTCTAGCTATCCAACCAAACTTTCAAAATAATCGTCTTGGCCTAATTTTGGTCACATTAGCAACCTGAATAGAGCCATAAGCCAAGTATGCAGCAGATATTATAGTGCAGTGCACGTGAGTGCAGTGGTGGCCGAGTAGTAATGGCCCCGACTTATGAGTTGTAGGTCGTAGGTTCGAACCCAGCCAGGCGCATTACTTTGTGTAATTTATTTAATCACCACTGGTCTCAAAACGGTGAAGGAAAACATCCCAGGAAACCGGCATGTCCTAGAACCAAAATTTTGAAGACCCAACCCGCACTGGGCCCGCGTGGTGGATTATGGCCCATTCCCTCTCCTAGAGAGGAGGCCTGAGTCTAGAGTGAGAAAATTAAAAATGATTATGGTGCATAAGTGCGTGTGGAATCACCGGTGCACTTTCTTTTCCTTTACTCTCATAGTCCGATGGGATGGCAATCCGATAGGACCCCACAGAGATTAGACGCAAACCCCAACGGCTTTACGTACTTTCTTTATGGAGTACTATCCTAATGGAAAAATCCAATAGCAATTTTTGCTCGAACTGCAGGAATCAAATCCAGGACCACGAGGTTAATGGGACTGCCAAAATTAAGGCATTAGCAATAAATATTTTTAGCCTGAAACAATGCTGCTATGTTAAAAAATACTGGAACTTCCAACGCATTTATCGCTTTAGGGTGCTCCGCAAATGTAGACATTTTTAGTTTTCAGTTACAGTCACCCAACACTTCTCTTTCGTCATGAGTAAGTATGTGTTAAGTGGAAGAAATTGGACACAAAAAATGTTTATTTATTCGCAGGGAGTGGAAGATTTCATACTGGTTCTATAGAAATCAAATATTCATCGGTGGCTTGTATCTGACACAATACACACGTTTGCGCCCTGCCTTTTTAAGGTAATTTAAAAACATATTTCTATTCAATTGGGAAAATTGTAGGGACACAAATAATATTTATTTATTTATTTGAAGCTTTATAGTTTATGCACAGACAAAATAGAAGAGAAACAAATACTATAGTAAATACATGCTTAGATACAGACATATAAATAAACAATGGTGTAGTGAAAAAGTAAATCCAACCAATTAGCGCGGTGATGATACACGTTTTTCCTTTTTTTTAATGGTTTTTTTTTTATAATAATGTTATAAAACGTTTAGCGATAAACGAATTAAGTGATTTGTTGTGCAAGGAATCTTAGTCTTGAAAACTATGAGCTCAACTCAACACTGAAAAAAAACTGTATAAACCACCCGAGACATGCAAACCGTTTTTATCAAAAGCTAGATTTAACCCTCTCCAGTCGAGAACGATCGATGTGAACATGAAACGATGAAACCAACCCGTTTTTGATAGCCTCAGCCTTTGTGGTCGAAGCAAAAACACTCCAGCATAGAGGATACTTCAAAATTGTTTATACCCTGGCAAAACCTGTTTCAATTTTCTAAATAGAGGCTGTCAAAAAGAGAAGAAATATGGATATGTTCATAAAGCTACCGAAGTTATAACAATAGTGAAGTTTACGAAAACATTGCTACATAAAATCAGATTTTTATTTTAACACATGTCAAACGCACTCTGTATTGGCACTGGCTACATAGACAATCTATCTTAACGGTACCACTTTCTTATCTAGTTAATTTATTGCTAATTTTATGTCAAAGATTTACATAAAAATGAACAAAACAAAACAAAAACCAAACAAGAACAAGTCTGTTTGACTAGAAAAAAAAAACAATAAAATATTACTGTTTCGAACGCACCGTTTTAAATTAAATTGATACCAACTTATATTGCAATTATTCAGAAATTTATTCTTTATGAATATTGTATATTTTGTGTCTATACAACATTGTATTTGGAATATAGCGAGTTCTTGGTAACATAGAGTTGAGAATTTTATGGTAATATTGACTTATATCTCGAACACATTTGCTGCCAAAGCCTACAAAAACTATTAGAATGTGTGACTTAAGTATTCTAATGTAAAATACATCTGGATTTGGAAGTAGTTTGGAACATTAGCTAAATACACAATCGATCAAAAACAAAAGGAAAAAAAAAACACTTGAAATATTTAAGTTTCGAACAAATAGTTCTAAACCATACGAAAACCAAGCTATATTAGAGCAAAATCTTTTCGGCCAGTAAGTTACAAAGTAAACAGCATAAACATAATACTCAAACGCCATATTTTTCTTTACCAGAAACATAAAATTATTCCGGGAGATATTATTTAAGAGCCGCTATTTCAAGACTTCGCATGGGTTCATAAAATAACGAATTTCATAATAAATAATGATAAATATACGCGCTCGTTTTGATGGAAGACCAGACCTTTATTAATTCCGTTTCAAAATTACGTAATTGAATTTTAAATTACGTTATTTGGGAACATACTGATAGGTCCATTTAGATTGTATTGGCGATTATAGATAGCGTTGCATTTGCAGCTGGGTCATTGTGCTCCGGGGATGCAAATATTTGCGGGTTCATGCTATCTGATAATGTAACTATCCATTTATAGACAGACAGAAGATAGCGTTTTAGAATCTGATGGAAATTGGTAGTGATTTTGTATTTATTTGCCTTCATAACCTACATTAATATAACTAGGTCAAAATTGGCGTACCTACAGCGTTCTCACAACGACATACCACAGTGTCCAAGATGTAAGTCTATGACCACTGTGTGACCACTATGACGCCGCTTCTATTACTGCTTCGCTTCGCGCGTATGCCCCAGGATTTTTTTCCGCACGAATCTGGTGTAGAAATCTCCCGAACTTACAATGGCTGGTGAGCACCTGCGTTATGCGGTCTTTAAGAACGCCGTGACGTTTTTTCAACCACTCCTCAAAGAGGGGACTTACTTAGAAATACAGAACTAAAAAATATTGATGCTAGAGAGAAATATTAGTTGCTTTAACATAATGTTTACTATATTATTTATGTTTTATTGTAAACCGGGGGTTGCATCCTCGTATGCAGTTATGGAAAAAAAAAGCAAAGCTAGTATGAACACGAAAACCAAATCAAAATGCATCAACAACAGTTAGCGGTACCTACTATTTGCATTTATTCGTTTCTAAACTGTACTACCCGTGTTAGAAAAAACGAAAAATAAACAACAAAACACCATCACGTTGCATTGAAAACTTGATTTGATATCCATTGTCGCTTTTGCACTGGTATTGTCACATCAAGCTTACAGTCGATGCGCAATGTAAAGTTATTTTAGAAGGATGGTCGTGTTATTCATAACTGGACATGAGACGGTGGTACAGGTTGAATGACCATTGTAACCACTAGGGTTGGGTTGTTTCACGATGATAAATGTCGATGGATGATGTGTATGGGGTTTTTGTCTTCTCTGGCTGTAGTTTCAAGCAATATGTTTGGGTTAGTGTTGGGTCTTCTATTGTTATGAATATCACAGTTCCAGTTTGCATGATTATCGGACAGAGTGCAAAATAATAATTCTGGTCAGAGTACATTAAATATTTCAGCTAATACTGTGAACTACTTAATACTAGTTTTGACTTCTTTCATCAATTTTTGAATCTGTTATATGTCCGCACATTCAGCAACATTTAGGATTGTACCTTAATGACCATCAACACGGTTTTGTAGCATCTAGATCTACAGCTACAAATTTAGTGTCATTTACGGAGTCCCTAATACAGGCTGTAGATGCAGGCAAACAATTTGACGTAGTATATACCGACTTCAGTAAGGCATTTGATAAAATGTCTCATTCTATACTGATTAGTAAACTAGCAGCATATGGTATAACAGGGTCTCTTTTAAGTTGGTTCGAGTCGTATCTTACTGAACGCGAATTCTTTGTCGTTGTAAACGGTTTTCGATCGGCTGCACACAAAATAACATCGGGCGCCCCCCAAGGATCTCACTTAGCACCAATACTATTTATTATGTTCATTAATGACCTTCCTGAGTGTTTTCGTTTTTCTGAACCTTTTCTTTATGCTGATGACTTAAAATTTGCACGAGTAATCGAGTCAAAAAGAGACTGCGAACTTCTGCAACACGATCTTAACGAAGTTATAAAATGGTGCCGCAATAATAAAATGCAACTAAATCCAAAGAAATGTTACCATGTAAAATATACACGGAAAATTTACTGTATTAACACAGAGTACTTCATAGACCAAGAGCGAGTTCAAGAAGTCGAAACAATAAGGGATCTGGGAGTACTTTTTGACAAAAAAGTCACTTTTGTGCCCCATATTGAATGTATTATTAAAAAGTCATCGAAAATGTTAGGGTTCCTACTTCGTAACACTAAAGGCTTTCGCAAAAGTAGCACTAAGATAATGCTATATAACAGTCTCGTACGTAGTGTTATGGAGTATTGCAGTGTAGTGTGGAGACCTCACTATGCCACTCACATGTTGCGTCTGGAAAGGGTTCAGAAGCGTTTTGTATGGCATTTGGCCTTTAGTGAGGGCAAATCTAAGCGTCTGTCCTCTTACAAAGCCCGCCTGTGTCATTTCAGAATGCAATCGTTATCCATGCGTAGAGATATAGCTGATGCTTTATTTCTTTGCAAATTGTTGCGTAATAAGATCAACTGCCCCAGTTTATTGAAGCTTATTAGATTCCACGCGCCCTCTAGATATCCTAGGAATAAGATAACACCCCTGTGTCCGCCACTTCGAAAGTCTGAGCTTGGTGCTAATTCCCCGATACCTAGAATGTGCAAAATAATTAATGGCCGCAGTGACATAGTAGATGTACATCACGATAATATAAGCAAATTTCTACGAGCTTTTGTAAATAATCCAACGGAGATTTAATTTTAATTTTATATGTGTTCTCAATTATTCTCAATGTTTTCAATTTAATTTTTTTAAATTTTATTTTCTTACCTATTTATAATAATTTTAATTCTAATTGTAAATATAATTAATCAATCATAATTTAATCAATTGCAATTGATTCGATCAGTAATTTTCATGCGAATGATTTTTTTTTATGTGGTATCTGTACATTATTGAATGATAATTAATTGTTAATTTATTTTATTTTTTTATTGTTATTTTAAATTATTATTATTTTTTGTAACGTATAACTTATAATTTTAAATATGTTATTTAAAGCCGTTTTTTTGTGCATGTGGTGTTAACCTTTAATTAATTGTTGCACTTGCAAATGTTAACCTAGTCACTAACTTAGAAATGTACATGTGTAAACAATTGTTGGTTAACCTAAATAAATAAATATTATTTCTTATAAGCGTGGGATATTTAATTGATTTTAAAAGAAAGAAAGGAAATATGTTAATTTAGTACTTGTACACACAGCATTGAAATAAATTGATATTTAGAAACAACACAAATGAAAAATAAAGTAATATTGTATGTCTCACGGCTGCCAAATAGTCCAGATCAGCTAAATGCCAAATCATTACGTAACGGTTACCTGATACTGGTTTTCAACTGAAGCAATTGGATGTTTTAGGCTTCAGTACCTTAAATGGGAACCAACGGAACCCTTATAGGATCACTTTGTTGATCTCGGGAACGCGTGGTGGATTAAGTTGAAATTAAAAATATATATACTCAGATCTGTAGTCCCTTGTAGCTGTGAAAAAAATCAAACTACTAAGTTAACAAAAAAAATATGGCCGTTTATGTCGCAAAAAACGCATATTTTGACACTTGAGTGTTAAAATATGAGTTTTTCTGAGATATTTTATATGGGAATCAAAATTTACAGGGTTCTTCCCATTGACCCAGAATCCTGATAATTTGCTTAAAGCAAAGTGTTATCACACAGGTATAGAAATAAATCTGAAAACAGTAAAGTTGATAAGTCACAAAAAAAAGATTTTTTGCGATTCTAAAAAAATCTTTGAGACTCCATTTTTTTTTTAATCTAGGAAATCATCCAATGACGTCTTCCACCCTTTCATGCCAGACTTAATTTGGCAATTAAACTATTTACATAGGTAGGTCTGTACGGAACCCTCAGTGCGCGAGTTCGATTCGCACTTGTCCAGTTTATTATCAGTTAGCCACATAAAAAAAAGAAACTTGACTACTATATCATTAACCGATCACCTTGAATTATGCTCAAAAGTCTAGACGTAGGTACAAATTGGTTTTATAATATAAGATATTTATTCATAAAGCCAACTCTTGATAGATGGCTACACGGGTAACAAATATAGCGGGCTTGCGGACAGTGAGCAATGGGTAGCTCATTGTCTGGCCGTCCAGTAACTGTCCGGACCAAGCCCAAGTCGTCGATGGCGCGCACTGTTCCCGCGCGCCTCAAGGAGTTGTCAGCAACAGCAGGGACCCAGCCGGGTAGAAGCCTACTGGGGCCAGGGTTATCCGAAAGGGCGCTCGAGCCCCGGTATGAAGGCTAGAAGGAACGGGGTGGGTCTTTTAGTCAGTACGAGTCTGACACTATCTCCCGCTCCGCCCAAGAGCGGGGGATGTCAATGCACGATTTTTCCCACCATAAAAAAAGGGTAACAAATATAAGGTTGACATGTGGCATGCAAGATAAAACGGTGCGTATAATTGTACAACCAATAAAGTTAGCTAGAAATAAAAAATATACTATTATTATGTAGAACACGCAACCCTCGTGTTATTTAGGTCCTCTATTTTGTTTCTACATATTACTATTTGGGTTAATTAAGCATCAGTAGTTTGTAAAAGGTTATGTGACTAAATTATTGCACTGAACGGGTCGATCTTTGAGGTTAAGTAACGCTTGGCGCGGTTGGTTAATGGATGGGTGACCATTCAAGATATACCGAGACTCATCTAATATGATTGTAATAATAATTATTATTATTTTGGAAGTATGCGAAACAGAGAGTAAAGTCCCGCCAACCTCGGTTGAAATAGGAGGATCCTCTGACCAGACAGGTGTTATGTCCGGTGGGCAACTGCCCGATAGTTGATTTTGGCCCGTCGTATATATTCGAATCACGTGGAGAACTTTACTTGCGCGATGCAGGAATTCTTTTTTCGTAGTTCTTATGTGACGCCATTGATAGATGTTGCTACATTATTATTCATTTAGTTATTGAACTACACAAAAAGATTAAATTCAATTATACAAAACTATAATTATATTAAATTACGTGACAATTTTAAAAAATTACATTATATTACTTATCTCAAGATTGAGGGTACCAGACCACGAAAAAGGTCGCCTATGAGGTGGACCGAACAGATAAAAGCGGCAGTTTAATGGCCCATAGTCACTAAAGGAATGCACGAGGAAGGCGGCCAACAGAGAGGAGTGGCGACGTGTTGTGAAGTCTGCCGCCAAGCTCTGAAGTGATAACTACTCTGTCTGACTGTCTGAGAAGAAGACATATGTATCTCACAAAGGACCCCAAAGTGGGGATAAGGCTATGTCCACTAAAGTCTTTGAGATATTACTCCGGCTATGCCTAAGAGATACGTTAAGTTAAGTTCGTTACGCTGATACCGACTGTCAATTAAAGATATTGGACAGTTGTTATAAATAGTTAGAAGTCTGAAATCTGACGCTAGGCTTGCCAAATGGGTGGTGTGTTACGTAGTTACTAGGGTATGGAAGTCAGAAAGGCAGTTATTCTATGTGATATATTAATATCCAGGTGTAACCGGTCTGTCAGAAAACAAGAGTCAATGGGCTAGTGGAAAGGAAAACTCGGCACTGATATGAAAGGCAACGAAGGAACAGGAGTGGGTTTTTAGTCAGTAATAGTCTGACACACCCTCCCGCTACGCACAAAAGTGAGAGAGGTCATTGGATGATTTTACCACCTGAAAAAACGATGGATGGATTGGATGTCAAGCCCAGAAAAGATGATGATTATGACATTTCATGGGTCTCGACAGTCTTTTTATTAAAATACCTCTGATAGCAATAGTATTTTTTTGGACTTAAGCTCAATAGCTTCTTCATGTGAGGCAAATTATTATCTATTTAATATTTTAGACGTCGGTCCAGTCCAATTTCCTTTAAGACGCTATCTGTTTATGAGATAATATCATTTCTAACCTGATTATGAGGTAAATGAAGAGATTCTTTAAGTGAAAAAAATCTAAGATCCCTTGAGATCCTAGTTATCCAGGCTTCACATTATTTTGGGTGTCGAGGCAATAAGACCCCTCTTCAAGAGTAGCTATAGAGGCTCTACGACATCCTCACTTTTTATTTGGCTCGCGTTTGACCACTATATCACCTGATGGTAAGCGATGATATGGCCGACGATGGAACACGCTTGCCTAAAAGCAATCTATTCACTCTTGACATAAAGACCCCTAGGTTATAGCTATCAGGAAACACAGACTCCGGCAGGGAATTCCACTCCTTAGCTGTACGCATAATGACTGTGTTCCTAAAACTTTCCGCTAGAAGTAGGAACTTACCTTCCGATAAGATTTTTATCACTGTATCCACGATGGTTTTGGGAGGTTCTTGTGTCAGATATAGCGGGAAGAGATGCCTGGGTGTCACCATAGTGCCGGACGACTACTGAGCCTTTATAGCTACCAATGGCTCACCGTCCGGTGTCGTCCGGTAAGAGCCAAGCCCGGATTGACAGTACGTTATGGAACGCGCGATCTCACAGAATTGTAGGGGCCAGTTAGGACCAACGTTAACCAGGACTGCGGATTGTTTGAAGGAGTTACTGCAGCCCTCGCATTAAAGGCAACTGCAGAACACTGTGAGGTAAAGGTATTACACTCCCTCTCGCTCCACCCAAAGTAACAGAAGTTATTTGCTGATTTTCTGCGTAAAAAAAGGTTTCTCAGAATTTATAGGATCACTCTTTATAAATGCCTCCTGACAGCAGATTTACAAGACAACAATACTTATACCTTTTACCAAAAACCCGAAAGCCACTCCAATTTCACAAATGCGTTCACTTAAGCCGCAAAACTCAACGACTGTGCCGATTCGCTCATAAAGTTGTAGCTCATATCCTATTTTAGCGGTCAATGTAGCATCACTACTTAGGCCTAACCTAACTAAAGACCTGCCCTGACCTTGGACGACCCTTTTACATACAAGTATGTTTATGAGCTACGCTTGAGCTGCTTACACTCATTCGGAATTCTGTTTAGGTTTATTTATTTGGTTTGGATGTTTCACGGATTAGTGTTCGTAGTTAGAAATTAGGTAGTACATCGTGACGATACTAATTAATTAGTTAACTAATGTACTTACTTGTTTTGTATGCGTAGATCTCGTGGCCGCTCTCCCACACGGTGGACGAACCTCATCAAAACCGTGACACACTGCAGCATAAATGAAGGCTCTCAAGCCGCCAAACACAGAGCTGCATGGCGTCGTACCGCGAGAGAGGCGGTGGTGCGGGACTCGACCAAGACCTGACCACGACCACTCTGTCAGGAGTGTATGACTGAGAAAATATTTTTTTTCCTCAAAAGTCCTTCGAAAATATTGATGCATGTAATTTGAATAAATAATCACATATTATCAACGCACAGTCAAAATTGCAGGGCCGTGGTGCGTAAAATTTTGCACAAGATTTTCTTTTTTGACGACGGCGAACATTAAGAGAGTAATTCCCAAAATTCACTCCCAGAGGGGAAGAAACGAGGGTCCAAAGGTTGTATGGAGAAATCTATTTTAACATTAGCAAAGCCGCTGGTAGAGGCTAGTAGTGTAAATTAATTTATAAAAAGCAAAAACCTATTCCACTCACTGACTCAAATCAAAGCCCAGACCAAACCCTTGGACCCAGAACGCTGTGCAAAAAACTTCCTTTTATGACGTAGTCGAGCACCAAGGCCATACCAAGGGTAGTCACCGGCCACAACCACGAAACGCCGACATCGGCATATTTACTATATTTCTCATACATTTTACATGGATTTGCCGCACTTGGTTGACATACTGGCCACTATACACCGATACAAAACGCCGTCCCACGCCACTAGCGCATTTAAACCTTTCTCGTCATAGTCCATTATTATATCGTCAGAGTCCATTATTATACTGCTCGTATGGGTTATGATAAAAAGTAGCCACCACCGGCCAATAGTGGCTGTTAGAAAGAAAGAGAAGAAAGAAAAGAAAGAAAAGAAAGAAAAGAAAGAAAAGAAAGAAAAGAAAGAAAAGAAAGAAAAGAAAGAAAAGAAAGAAAAGAAAGAAAAGAAAGAAAAGAAAGAAAAGAAAGAAAAGAAAGAAAAGAAAGAAAAGAAAGAAAAGAAAGAAAAGAAAGAAAAGAAAGAAAAGAAAGAAAAGAAAGAAAAGAAAGAAAAGAAAGAAAAGAAAGAAAAGAAAGAAAAGAAAGAAAAGAAACATTTTATGTGTCGCAAACGCCGAAAAGTATTAACAAATTGGACGTCACGTGCTTCAGCTTCCTTTGTGGCCGTTTCTAGTTTCTCCTGGCGGCGACCCTAAGATTTTTTTTTATTTCAAAATTTAGCCTCTAAAGGAATGAAACGGGGGTCTAAAGTTTGTCTGGAGAAACTTACTGTCACGCAAGCAAAACCGCTGGCAGAAATTAGTCTGGTTATATATTTTTAATAACCTAAATATATATTTAATATAATAATAATAACATAATAATATTTCACAACTATCACACAATGCTGTCTAGTCCCAAACTAAGCAGAGCTTGTGTTATGAGTACTAGACAACTGATAAATATGTTTTATTTATTTCTAAATACACACATATTATAGATAAATTACATCCAGATACGGAACAAATGATTATGCTAATCACACAAACATTTATCCTGGGTGAGAATCAAACCCACTACTTTCGGCGTAGCAGTCAAGGCCACTAACCACTAGACTATCGTTAGTCTAGCCAATTTTTTTTAAAAAACTATATGTAAAGTATTTATGAAATCTTCTTTTAATCGTTCTCCAACTACCTACTTAAACTTGAGAAAGTTTCAATGGGAACTAAATTTAAGAATTCATTGCTTCCTTCTCTTGTTCACATAGCCATAAAAGCTTTATTTCTTCCCCCCATAAATACTAAATCTTCCCCAGCATCAGGCCCTCCCTTAAGTATCATTAAACCAGGTGGTATGGTGATGGGGAATAAATTTAAGTGCCTATAACAATATTTGGATCGCGTGCGGTGTGCGGAGCTGAATTAATACTAACAATTACTTGAGCAGCACGCACGAAAAAAAGCGTTCAAATTGCTACTGTGCGTGATGGAATTAGATGAGGGCTTAGTGATGAGAGGGGCGCGAGCGAAAACGGGAAAGATAAACCAGAGTATAATTGTTTAAAACTTGACTTGGACTTAGGCCGTGTATATCCAGAGGAATTTACGAAAATAGAAACTAAAGGTGCGCGTGTATCGTCGGTTGTTCTTACAATAAACCGTGGTGGGCCTGCAGCTCTGCTTATCCCAGCGCGCCGTCGCTGACGCAGCAGCCCGATGAGTGACGAAGGTAGCAAAGTCAAGTCAACAGGCTGTCTGAGATTGACAAGAGTTTGCTTGAGATAGCAAGGTCCTGATTAAAAATGGCTGATAACCAATGCTCTATTCTGGGGTATTCTTAGGGTCTTTTTTTAGGTCTTATCTTATTTTTTGACTGCTTATATATATATATTTATTGTGAATAGACTCACGTTTGACCACTATCTATAAAATATTATTGTAACACCAGCTTGTGTCAAATAATCCTACTGCAAATTCGATTCAAAATTAAAGTAATTATAAAGTACACGCTTCCGCTTCCTTCTATCACCCAGACATATATTCCACTCGCCCTATTAATACCGATTGAATCGAACCTTTAAAAGCCTTCGATTTTATGATTTAAAAGTCCAAACTAATTACTGCACAATAATGAGGTCTATAATGAAGTTGGATTCAATTTTAGGTTCATTAATGTATTTTGTTGTTAATTAATTTTGTTAAAAATCAACATATTATTTACAGTAATAAGTATTATCGTTTTTATTGTAATTGGAATTTGTTTTATTTTCTTTACGTGATTATGATACATTCAAGAATGTACTAATTCCAAAACAGTATGGTCAACTGGGTTTATGTTATTTAAGAATTGATTTTCAATAATCAAATATCATTCAAGTGCTTGACTGCAATTCAACAGTGATGGTATCTATGATAGTGAATTGCACTAGTTTATTAAGAGCCTAGCCTTGAAGACACCTAAATTATATTCGGATGCGAAGACCGCTGTAAGCAAATTGTTCCAGTCCTTCGATATTTGTCTAAAAAATATTGCGGTTTAGATAGCATTTGTAAAAATACATATTGTATTACACCCTCAATTGTTTTAACAGATATAGACCCAATGCGATGACTATAGTTGCGCAATAACCGCACTCAGAGGCGTCACTTACAAACTGACCACATACCTATCTAAATATTAATGGAGGCTTATACATAATTGGTCAGTTTCAAGTACTTCCTTGGAGGGCTGGAACAAGTTATAGAGAAAACCACACTTCACTAAGTGTGGTGAAATTTCAGAGGGTGTTCACCAATGAGCAAGAAAAGATAACTAATCACCGTAAAATTTCAACCGACATGTATTTTATTTTTCAGATAAAAATAATCTACTCTTAGGAGAGAAAACAGTTTCTGACATATGTCATATACTATTTATTCTATCAGTAAATCACTTCAAAATTTCAATACTCAGAGACGAATCCTTATACATTTTTCATAAAATAAAGCTGCATATCAGCCGCAACAAGCATCATTTAGCACCGTCACCCCTCCCCTGCGGCATCCCTCAGGACTCCTCATTGTTGGCAGAACATCTCTTATTAATGTCACAACCATTCGTTGGTACAAAGTTGTATCCTACCCCCAAAAATATAGGTACCTCGTTCAATTAGATCTCGGGACCCTCGTCAACGGAAAAATCCCCTACTCTTGTATGTTCATAAATTCCTGCCACAATTTTGTATAAGGAAGTTGTATAAGCTGGATAAGTGTTCAGGATTTAATTTTCAAAAATCCTTAGATTTAAACAAAGTGGATTTGAAGTGAATGCTCGTATTTCAACTCAATGGGACAGGCTTGGGAGTTTAGAAGACAATGATGGCGGTTGGAAGAGGGGATGTTTTTGTTTAACTGAAGATTGTAAAACATAGGTTTTATTTGTAAATAAATTTATTAACTTTTCTTAAGAAATAAAGGTTAAACAAAAGAGAAAATAAGGTAACAGAAAATAGAAATCTTTTCAAAATCGTCTGATTCCTTACAAGCAGACGATGATGAAGAAAAGATAAATTCTGCAGTTTTATTTTGGATTGACTCAAATGAATCAATGAAAACTGATGAATCAATATCCAATTAATCCATGGAACTCCTAAAAATTCAATAAATGATCTTCCTTTCAATGGAGTTCTTCAAGTTGGACTAGATCGACGTACAAATACAATGTCAAATAAAATTAAACTCTTTAAAATTCGCACCTCTACCAAAACCCCCATGATTGATACACCGTTGTCAATTAAGAACTCGGAGAACAACATTTCAACACAACGACCAACATTGGGAACAAGTTAATACAAATTGTAATTTCGCATGAAAACACCGATCAAATCTTCAAATAAATACGAACAAAGTTGGATATAATCAATCATCTGTCGGAAGTCAGGGTGTCAATAACTTTGTTTGTCCCTTCTAGAAACCGTGACTTAGATAAATTAGTGAAGTAACTTCGTTTTCGAGTCGTCAACTGATTAATGGTAATGGAATATATTTCGGAAAAATGCTTTCATGAACCTCAATGTGGTTGTCGGCTGATGGGATTTTTTGGAAGGTTGCTCGGTCGATATCGGGGTTGACCATCAATATTGTAGAAGCAATCATTAAGTTTACCTGGTTATTTGGTTGGTATCAAACGAGTGTGGTATAAGTAGTGATAGATTTTATAATGATAGGCCCACACAAGTAATTAATAGCCAAGAATTTTTGATTTTTAAACAGTAGAGAAACTGCAACATATAAGGAATATTTTTGAAAAGAAAAAAGAATAAAAGGGATGTAGTACAAAGTATTGGCAAATTACCTTTATATAAATAATATAATTTAAATATTAATAATTACAATTAATAAGGTATATAACATTTACACCTCTATATACTTCTATATGTCAGCTGTGGAACTAAAATTAAAGATTCTCCATCACGGTTCTCAATATTTTGTGAATATAATAATTTATTCATAAAATATTGAAAATTCTATTCATTGTAAAAATTATTACCTACAATTTTACAGATAATAATACAGTGACAACTATACTACATCTACACTAATTTATATCTATATAATATTATAGAGAGGTAAAATATGTTTTTTTTTTTAAGCTATTTATTTATTTATAAAAAACTGTACAAAGGCGGACTTAAAATTGCATAGCTTCTATCGCGGGCCTTGAGCGTGGAGACCGAATCCAGAAATTCCGTAACGAAAATAACCTAACACCCCCCCACTCATTTATTTTTTGAGCGTGGTGACCGATAAGAAAACAAATGAGTGAACAATCAATCAAAATTCAATTCAATGTGTGAAAGTGTAACTTCAATTAATATCAAAGAAAAAAAAAACAAAGGAAAAAAATACTGCATAAATAAAATAAATAAATAATTATAATTGCATAAGTTGATAAAAATGCTATGCAATAGCTTTACCGCGGCAGTCTCCGAGTACCACACGTCTTTTTTAATCTCTGAAAGTAATGGTCCAGTTGCTAAAATTTGTTCACACTATAGAAAGCTGCTATATTCTTTAGTGACATAGGCTATACTTAATGCACGCGGGAGAAGCTGTGGGCAAAAGCTAGTACTCGTATATAAATTGCTACAGATATACAAAATGTCAAACAAGTCGTGTTAATATCGCTTAAGGGCCAGGCTCCCGAAAAGTGCCATAAAACAGTGATTTTCTGAGGCCTACCCCACCGTAACGGCTAAGTCAATTGGTGTTGAAAAAAATATATGTTTATTATAGATTCATGAATAATAATATCAACAATTATTTTTTTCGTGCAATTAATACTTTTGTCAAAAAAAAAAAAATATTTGTAATTTCGCAACTTTTCGCAACTTTTCCGTACTCCTTCGAAACGGCTTGGACCTTTAAAAACATTTTTACACATAAAAATTGGTGGTTAAATATTCTTCAAAGTGAACATTGCATATGTAAATCAATCAATATCTCGCAGAGAAAATGGATTTAAAGCGCTTTCCGGGTGCTGCTGGCCGAAAATAAAGGCACAGATTTGCGTACTGCCGCCTAGGCGAGTGCGAGAGTTGCGTTCACATAATTTCGGTCAGATGGTTCAAGGGACTATACGCCTTAAACCATCATCACTAGCCTTTTTAATTTTCCCACAGTTGGGACTCAAGCCTCCTCTCTAGGAAAGGAAATGGGCCGTAATCGCTTCAACCATATGTCAAGCTAATTAATCCTCTACAAGATCACATGGTAAGTGACCGCAGGTACAGCCAAATGGCCATGTTAACTAACCAGGACCAAGGCGTTAGTTGTTTTGTGAACTCCAAGTTAACTCCCACGCTGTTTGCTCTCAAAGTTTAGCTGAGTCTAGACGCTGTAGGTTCCAAGTCTGAGGAAGTGGCGGTTAGTTTGAAAAGTTACTGCGGATGCCAGTTTTCAACTCTCAAGTCTCATTGTTGACCTTTTTGTCTTTTATTTTGTTCATTGAATCAAATAAGCTTTGGCTGAGCGGGAAATACTCGGAAGTTTATATCTAGGTTGTGAGTTTTGTGAGAATGAAGTTAGTGTTTCTGGTGAGTTGGTGGTTTACGGTTTTGATGTGATAAGTAGTTTGATTAAATTATGAAGAGATTTTTTGTTGGTAATATTGATTTGGTTTATTCATTTATTTCAGTAGACCAAGAGCCTCGAACAATATCTGAGGCAGCTATCGTTAGGTAGCTGGATCAAGGGCATGATCCGGAAAGCAGTACTCCTGACCTGGAGGACCCTAGGAGATTCCTCTGTCAGGAGCCCTGACCACCGGTAGCTTGGACCCGGCTCCTGATACCTGATGGTAGGCATTTATTATATTTTTAAATGTTTTTTTTTTAAGAAATATTTAAAAATATAACAGATATTTATAAAATAAATAAGTTTAATAATAATAATAACTCTTTATTATCGAGCAACTAAGGCCCATAGACAAAATACACATAATCGTAGGGCGAAAAATAAAGGAAAATGTTCGTCTAATTTGTTACATACTCAGCTTTGTTGATTGTTGATTTCAATTCATTTTAAATTACATTATTATACTGCAAGTTGAGCCAAACTTTAAAGCTGATTATTTAATAAACATAGTTTTATTTTATATCTATTTTTTATTTCTATTCGTCGAAACGTGTTTACGTTTATCGACCTATTCAAAATTTCAACAAAATTTTAAAATATCAAACGTTCGAGCGAGAAAGAGGGATGGAGCTATACACTCTGTATAGCTCCATCCTTTAACAGTTCAATTTAGGTCATCAAATGGATCGCGTTAAGAGCTCATGGTAAGGCCTCGGTTTCTTCTTGCCTATTCAAGTCAAGTCAAAATATTTTATTTCACATAGGCCTACATGGGCACTTATAAAACGTCAGAAGCTAGTGCACGGTTCCAAATTTAAAAAAAAGTGGTTAATTTACAATATTTATAGATATTATGTAAGAACAATGTAGACTGTACACAAAAACACACAAAATCATAACAAAAAATAAAAAAATCTTAATAGGAATTTATTATATATATTTTAATTCTACTCTATATTGTGCGAGAATTATGGGTATTCTGATGAAAATCAATGACTGGATGCTCAATGCAAATTAGTTTTTTAATAATTTTCGGTGTGAACAATATATTTTACAAAGAACAAGTGAAGACAAGTGACAAATAGAAGTGTCATATTTTTTCATATAATTTAGGAAGCTTGCAAGAAGGTTTTATCTCCAACATTTCCCCGGGCGTTGAAACCAATGGTTTCAACCAGATTCTGAAGACACAGGCAAAGGGCAGATTCGGTTGAATGCCCGTCGAACGACTCCAGTAGACGTCCGAATGTCAGCTACACGGGCGATACCATCCGTTCCTGGATGAACAGCCACGATCCGTCCAAGTCTCCACTTCAACGGAGGAAGATCGTCTTCCTTGATCACCACCAAGGAGTTCAGCATCAAGCCATCCTTGCAGGAACGCCATTTGGAGCGTTGTTGCAATTCTGCAACATACTCCTTGCTCCATCTGCTCCAGAAATGCTGGCGAAGCTGCTCGATCCTCTGGTAACGAGACAGATAATTGGCAGAGCTATCCTGGTAATCAGGTTGCGGCAAAGAAGTAAGTGGCCGTCCCACAAGAAAATGTCCTGGCGTGAGCGGAGTATAATCTGCAGGATCTGAAGACAACGGCGTCAATGGACGAGAGTTCAAGATGGCTTCAATCTTGGTTAGTGTGGTGTACAGCTCCTCAAAAGTCAAGTTACAATTTCCCAACACTCTCTGAAGGTGATACTTTGCTGACTTGACACCCGCCTCCCAGAGTCCACCGAAATGTGGGGTGTAGGCGGGAATAAAATGGAACCTTATTCCGTCGTTTGCTGCACTTTCACCCAAGGACAAACTATTTAATTTTAAAAATTTGGAAAGGTCGTTGTATGCACCGACAAATGAGGTACCGTTATCGGAAAAAATATCAGCAGGTTTACCTCTCCGAGAAATAAACCGATACAAAGCCAGTAAATAACTATTGCTAGTTAAATCACCAACGAGCTCCAAATGAATGGCCTTGGTTGTGAAACAAATAAAAATAGCGACATACACCTTTACTAACCTACATCCACGGCCCTGGCGACTAGCACACATAATAGGGCCAGCGTAATCAACGCCTGTGCTTTCAAAGGGATAACCTGGACGAAGGCGTTCTCGTGGTAAGTTACCCATTAAGGGAGCTACAACCTTACCCTTCATACGGTGACACAAAACACACTTATGATAACAGGCTTTCGCCAACTTGCGACCTCCTATTGGCCAATAAGTTTCCCTAATGGAAGCTAATAATAATTGTGGGCCAGCATGCATCAGCCTTTTATGCTCAAAATTAAATAATAGTTTAGTGAAATCATGAGTGGACTGTAATAAAATAGGGTGTTTCTTACTATAAGCAAAATTAGAGTTATCGAGACGTCCTCCTACTCGCATTACATTATTATCGTCTAAATAAACATTAAACTTTAGAAGGGCGCTCTTTTTAGGTAAACTCTTTTTGTTCAAAAATAATTGGTATTCAGAAAATGACTGAATCTGACTCTTAATAATGACAAGAGTTAGTGCATCTTGTACCTCATCATGTGACAAGTATTTGGTTTTAGGGTAATGCTTTCTACATGACTTAATAAATCGTAATACGTAGGCAACAGATCGTACGAGCCGTGTGTAATTGGAATAACGCCTAAAATCAATTAAAACTTCAGGTTTCGAATCGTTTACAACATGTAATATGATTTTAGGTCGAGTCTCCGGTAACGATTGTAGTCCTGGGCTCGTAATTTGAGAAGGCCATTCAGACGAATCTAGTTTTAAAAAATCTGGTCCTTTCCACCACAGATCTGACTCCTGCAGATCACTAATATCCATGCCACGAGATATTAGGTCTGCTGGATTTTGATCTGTTGGGACGTGCCTCCAAGTACAGTTACCCGACTTATCCAAAACCTCAGCAACGCGGTTGCGCACAAAGGGCTGAAGTCTGGTAGGCATCATCTGTAACCATCCCAAGACAATGGTTGAATCAGTCCAACAATAAACCCGACTGATCTTCACTCGAAGTGAGCTCATCACCTTCTCGTGAAGACGAGAACCGACTACCGCACCACATAACTCCAGTCGCGGAATTGTCGTAGGCTTGATGGGAGCAACTCGACTCTTTGCCATTAACAAGCGAGCCATGTACTCACCCTTAGCATTAACACTGCGAATGTAGACGCAAGCACCGTACGCGGACTCAGACGCGTCTGTGAAAATATGGAGTTCTAACTCCGTAAATGAATTGCAGACTACAAGTCGCGGAATGCGAACATGATTTAAAAGAGGTAAAGATTTAATAATAATCTCCCATTGTTTACAAATCTCATTAGGTAATGGTTGATCCCATGATAATTTATCTAACCACATTTTCTGTAGCAAGATCTTCATAGTAATAACAATAGGACCTAACAGACCTAAGGGATCAAAGATTCGCGCAATAACGGATAACAAGTCACGCTTTGTGTACCTAGTCGAAGATTTAGTCAGACCTATAGGAAACCCTATCTCATCAGTGCCGATATGCCAACAGAGACCAAGCAACTTTTCTGGCTCATTTTGTCCAATGTTCAAATCGTATGACGCAGGGACAGCATTCGACAATAATTGAGAATCATTTGACTTCCACTTTCTCAATGGCATACATGCCGACGCAAGCGCTTTGGTGACTTCAGTGCGAATGAACTTTACTTCATCTAAGTCATCCCCTCCGGTCAGCAAGTCGTCGACATAGAAGTCATGTTGGATGATTTCCGATATCTTAGGGTTCCTACAGTCGAGTCCTACTTGTTTAAGGCATCGTGTCGCAAAGAATGGCGCACTGGCCGTACCGTACGTGACGGTGTTTAATTGATAAACATTAATAGGATCACTAACATTATCACGCCAAACAATCTGTTGTAAATATCTGTCCGACGGGTGGACGACTATTTGTCTATACATCTTCTCCACATCCGCAGATAAAACATACTTGTGGACTCTAAAGCGAAGAAGTATAGACAATAGACCGTCCTGTACGGTTGGCCCAACCATCTGTAGGTCATTAGAGGACACTCCCGTCGAAGTAGAAGCACTAGCGTTGAAAACAACACGAAGTTTGGTCGTGGTACTCGACTCGCGTAAAACTCCCATATGTGGAATAAAATAACCCAAACATAAATTAGGTTTATTAATTTTTGTCATATGACCAAGTAACTCGTATTCTGACAAAAAGTCATGATACATTCTACTAAAGTTCGTCTTAACCTTTAATTTACGCTCTAAAGAATGTAAACAATGTATGGCTTTATTAAAAGAATTTCCTAAAATTGAAGGATCTTTCTTAAGGGGGATGCGAACACAAAAACGACCATCAGACAATCGTGTCGTATTTGTAACGAAATTGTCTTCACACAATTTCTCTTCAGGCATATAAGAATTGGAAGACTTCGCATTCACCTCCTCTAAATGCCAAAACTTTGTCAATTCTGACTTGAGGTTTTCCCAGTCACCATCGCTGTCGGCAACCATTTTAGACATATTGCACTTTACGTCATTCGTCAGCAGTGAGATAGTATTCTGAGTAATTGGACCGGAAACTATCCATCCTAGACGGGTTTCACATAATATTGGTTTCCCGGTACCTAACTTTAGTCTTTGAGATCCTAACAAATCCCAAAAAAGATCAGCGCCGATTAAAATATCAACATCGGCAGGGTTATAAAAAGTAGGATCAGCTAAAGTAATATTCGAGGGTAAGTCGAAATCAGAAATATTTATCTGACGACACGGAACACTACTCGTAATGAACGGAAGAACAAAACAATTTAGTTCGAATACAAAGCTATCATCTAATGGCGTACCCTTAACCCGACATATTTTACCTACGTGCGAAGTGACGTTATTGATTCCAAGGATTGATCTATCTACCTGGCTAGTTTTTAAGTTAAGTTTATTGCACAACCTATCTGTTATGAGTGAAGACGTGCTACCACTATCGAGCACCGCGCGAGCGAGATGCACACACCCATTGTGGTCTCTTAATTTGATCAAAGCGGTTGATAACAACACATCTCGTTGCGTATGACCACACGGAGATGCAATGTTTGCGGATAAAGCTACGTTATTCGTTTCAGTCGTAGCAGACAAGTTATTCATCGAATTACCACTAGGTGTATTCGATACAGTGCCATTAGAATGTACGTGAACTAATGTGTTGTGCCTACGTTTGCATAGTTTGCAGCCTGGTTTTTTACATTTGTTAGCATAGTGTCCGGAACGAAAACAGTTAAAACATACCTTATAACTAGGTAATGATTTGAGACGGTCATCGTTACTCAATGCGAGAAACTGTGGACAATTATTTAATGTGTGATCGTTGTTATTACATTTAGGACAAGGTTTAGAAGCTGAGTCAGTGCTAGAATTGATAGGAGATTGTGCTACCATTGACTTGATCTTAGGACCTGATTTACCTGGTGATTGCGAATAATGATTGCGGGGGAGTTCCAGGGTCTCGATGAGGTCGGCTCGATTGCGTAAGAATTGCATAAATGCGTTAAACGTGATTAAGCCATCCTTGTCTATCCTACCTTTGCACTCCTCCCACTCACGATAGGTTTTTTGATCAAGTTTTCGTGTGACAATGTAGATTAAAAGTGTATCCCAGTGTTTCACAGGCTCCCCCAATGACTCTAAAGCTCGCAAGTCTTTATTTAACTGATCGATCAAATTCTTAATGGCAACAGAAGATTCTTTTGTAATTGATTCAATAGTAAATAATGAACTTATATGATTCTGAACCAGTAATCTTTTGTTGTCAAACCGATCACATAACAATGACCATGCCACAGAGTAATTACTTGAAGAAAACTCAATGGATTTGATAACTATAGCAGCTGTTCCCTCAAGTGATGCTCGCAAGTAGTGAAACTTATTGATTGCGTCTATGTCATCATTACAATGAATTAGGCTAGTAAAGGTGTCGCGGAATTCAAGCCAATTACAATATAATCCGCTAAACTTTGGTAACTGAATCGTTGGCAATTTAACCGGCTGCTTTATGCTAACACGAGTACTTTTACAACTTTCCATCGATTTATTATCTTTATTGTAGTCAGTCAGAATATTCTGGGCTCTAGATAAGGTTTTATAATAAATAGACTCAAACTCGGAACGCTGAGAATATTGTAAGTTGATGTCGTCAACAATGCATTCTAGACGTAACTGTACCTCATCATACTGCTCATACAACGCCTCTATCTTGCCCATGCGCAACTGCAACTCGGACGCATCACAGCTAGATAGCTCCTTGTCCTTGAATGAGTCCAGAAAATTGAGGAAACTAGTCAAGCGACCTTTGAAGCTGCCTCGCTTCTTAATTAAATCCTTTTCCTCAGACATTCTGGGAGACGAGTGTTGTCAACCTGGCATTGATACAGGAATATAAAAATTAAAACAACAATATAATTTCAATAATTATACGCCTAGCTGTAGTCTATGCCCTTTCTGACTGCTAACTATAATTTATAACAATGACTTGTACTAATATCTAACACTCAAATATTTTTATTATGTCAAGATACTTGTTAAAAATTAATACCACTGTTAAGTAGTTATGTAATTAGTTACAGCTTAATATAATGTAAGTTTAATAATGTAGCAAAATAGCTAACTATACTGTTAAAAGTATGAGTTTAAACTTAACATTGCTGTTGAATAAAATACTAATCACAATGCAACAAAGTACCTAATGATTTTACTCAAACACAATATAATTGGTAATTTAATAAAATAGTACTGACCTTAGTATGACTACTTATATATACTACCTGAGTGTTGGGTGACGATATTAGCGTAATTATAACTGTACACCACTAACTAACTTGCTTGAAATCAATCCAGTTCTCCAGCAGTGAACTCATGAACCTCCATTCAGCGTGGAAGTCAGTCTCTATTCTTTTTCTTGAAAATAATCGCTGATCTTCTTAATTATATTTCATCCGGCTCGTTATGGACCATGTGCGAGAATTATGGGTATTCTGATGAAAATCAATGACTGGATGCTCAATGCAAATTAGTTTTTTAATAATTTTCGGTGTGAACAATATATTTTACAAAGAACAAGTGAAGACAAGTGACAAATAGAAGTGTCATATTTTTTCATATAATTTAGGAAGCTTGCAAGAAGGTTTTATCTCCAACAAATGTTATTATTTTATACTCACATTATTAATTATTTCTTAATCTTTTCTTATCGTTGTTCACATCCTTTTTATTGTAATTATGTCTTCTGATAGCTTATATTATTTAATTCTTGTAAATTTTTGTATTTCATGTCTTGTTTACTTTCTGTATGAGATGACGTTGTCAATATTTAAGTTCTTTTCAACTGAATGTTAGCTATGGTAAACAAAGAGTATGGTAGCGAATATTGTATTCATAAGTAAACATGATGAATTAATATAAATTAATCATATGTTTTTAGTTAAGTATTAATTGTTATTATTCTTACATTCATGTTCATAAATATAATTTTTATAATATTTCTTTTGTGAGAATAATACTGGCTGGTTCTTACATCAAGCTTCACTTTTAAAATGGGAAAAAGAAGGAACACGGAGCAGATTGTCAGAACTATGATGTGGAGGGGAGCGAACAAAGAAAAGCAGCGTGTTGATTGGTAGATTAGAGTACAGTGTTTCTTATATAATGTACTTTGCGGGTTGATTGGAATCCTACTCGTCTCGTGTATATTTGTTGCTGGTGGGTCTACCGCCAGTTGAGGAACCTCCTCCTGCTCCTTGCTGCCGAAGAAACAGAACGTTGAATGTGCTCCGGGCCTCTGGGGACCGCACTCCTCTACAAGACAAGAACATACACCTCCAAACTACACCGTTTTTGACCCTGCGGACCACCCTCAAGGTCCGCGTGAGTTGGTCTGCCGTCTGCTGCTACCTACCTACGAACTGCCAGTCTTCAAAACCTGCCTGCGAGCTGCCAGTCTTCAACTACTTGCCTGCGTGCTGCTAGTGTTCCTACCCACGTGTCACTTAATTAAATGATCTCTCAAGGACAAATCTTATTTATTTACTTTTCTCCCACTAACACTCAATCCATAGCGTACACATTACGTTACATTGGCGCCCAACGTAAAAGATTTTTATCCTTCTCTCACTTTTCTAAATTCTAAATTATACTTGCACAAGTATTTTACTATCTTTTGACTAATCTGTTCATTCCTTTATCTTTTTCAGATTGTCTCCTTGGGAGGTAACTTTAGATTTACTTAATCTTAGCTTATTTTGTAATTAGTCTTATCTTTACTCTTAATTTTTTGTTTCTTTCTTTATAAATTTGTTTAACAAACTATTTTAACTTTATAACTTAACTTAAACAATTATGGCTAGACCTATTACATTTGAGTTGCTTAACAAGGCAGAATTGGAATACGAAGTTCTTATCAGGCTTGAAGATCCCAAACTTACTATTATACAATTAAAACAACAAATCCTAAAATTAGCTTCCCCATCAGAAAGTATTTTAGATTCTCCTCTAGACCCAAAAGTTGATATCGATCAATGTTTAGTTACACTTAATTACTTAGATGCAAAAATAAAACAATTAGAGACGGGTAATCAAAGACTTTTAAAGAAAACTACTTCTATCCTTAACCATCTTTATCATAGAATCCACAGAATTGATATTGATCTAGCTACTAATCTAACTAACGATCTAGCGGACTTAGAATCCAAATTTTGTAGCCTTGATAAAAGAATGGAACCTTTTATAGATACTTGTGACAATTTTCAGTCCTGTGAAGATGTAATTAACCCTTCTACTCCTGACACCCATTCTAGTAATATTCTTTCAACTCCACAGGTCGTTGTTTTTCCTAATCCACCTTCTTCCTTCTTTCTTCCTTCTTCTTCCACTTTACCAGATTTTCGGAAACTTGTATACAATGGCAAGAGTTGTCCGAGGTCATATCTTATTAAATTAGATGAGTTCTGTATTTCGCGTGGAATAGACAAAAGCAAACTTCTAGCCTATTCTTATGAACTGTTCTCGGACAATGCTTTGCACTGGTTCAGGTTTCAAAAGTCTCGGAATTCTAACATTACTTGGGATGAATTAAGCCTATTACTAATTCAAGATTTTGGCCAAACAGACTATGATTATAAATTACTGGCGGCAATAAGAGAACGAACTCAGGGTTTTGATGAGTCGATAGTTGTTTATGTTTCGATCATGGGAGGCATGTTCGATAGATTAGAAAAAAAAATTTCAGAATCTGAGAAACTCCAAATTCTATTAAGAAATATCCGTCCTGCCTATTCAGTTTTTATAGCGTTAAATGATGTTTCATCATTGGATTCTCTTATAACAGTATGTAAGAAATACGAAAATATTATAGATAGAGACAACAACTTTAAAGAACCAAAATCTGAATCAAATTTACCGTTAGCTGAATTTAATTTCAAGCCTTCAACTAGTCGGGTTGAATCTCCAAATCAACCTAGACAAAATACTTGGTCTAAACTTACAAAACAACAGCCCCCTAAATCATCAAATTTTTATACACCTAATGTTAATGTTGCATCTATAATGGACAATTCTAAGCGTTATGCTTCTTATTGTCCGCGTTGTCGCACAAACAAACACTCTTTGCTTAATTGTACTCAACCTCGGTTTTTAATTTGTTTTATATGTGGTCTTAAAGGTGTTAAAATCTCTAATTGCCCTAAATGTTCTATTAATTGTGGTCAAAACGATTCTTCTATTCCTTCCAATAATCCAAAAAACGAATAAATGACTTCGATAATACTCGTAGAAACGATTCTTTGGACTGGAAAAATTGGTTACAAACCATCCAAAATTTTTTCTTTTGCTATAAAATTTCTTCTATCTTCTATGACAATGAGAAAGATGGTAATAGACCGTTTATTTCAGTTTCTATAAATGGTGTTTCCTTTTCTGGTCTACTAGACAGTGGTAGTTCAGTAACAATTTTAGGCAATAACTCTCATTTAGAAATTCTTAAACTTGGTTTCCAATTATCGAAGTCAGATATTATCACAGTTTCTACAGCTAGTAGAAATAAATTAAAATCAATCGGTTATTTTGATTTACCAATTTATTTTAAAGATTCAACACATCTTATTAGAGCTTATGTTCTTCCAGATGTATCTCCTTCCTTAATTTTAGGTATCGACTTTTGGAATAAATTTAACTTATTGCCACATATTTTATCTTCTTCTTTTGAACCTATTTCTTCTTGTAACACTATAACACCAGAAAATAAGGTGTTTTCTTATGATCATCTTTCTGATTCACAGAAAATGATTGCAAATGATATTATTCTTCGTTTTAAAGGCATTTCTTTTGAAGAGAAAGGTCGTTTAGGTCGCACGGACTTAGTTTGTCATCACATTGATACAGGGAACTGTTCTCCCATTAAACAACGTTGTTACCGGTTATCTCCTGAAAAACAACGGGCTCTTATTAAAGAGGTTGATAAGATGTTGGAGTGGAATGTTATTGAAAAATGTGAAAGCCCCTGGCTCTCGCCGGTGCTTATCACTCCTAAGAAAGACGGTTCATGGCGTTTTTGCGTGGATAGTAGGAAACTTAATTCTGTAACTCGTCGTGACGCTTATAGCCTTCCTTTTATTAATGAAATCATTGATAACCTTAGGGATGCTAAATATCTCTCTAGCATTGATATAGCTAAAGCTTTTTGGGAAATCCCTTTAAATTCTTCTGACAAAGATAAGACCGCATTTTATGTACCTGGTAGAGGCATGTACAGATTTGTCGTTATGCCCTTTGGTTTGACGAATGCCCCTGCAACTCAACAGAGATTAATGGATACTCTCTTTACTCCTGAGTTTGATAACAAAGTATTTTGTTACTTAGATGATATCATTATCATATCTGACAGCTTCGAAAGTCACATTTCTCTTCTTATGAAGGTCCTGGAAAAGTTAAGTTATGCCAAGTTAACCATCAATTTCGAAAAAAGTAAATTTTTCAGAAAAGAGTTAAAATATTTGGGTTATATAGTCAATGAACATGGTCTTTCTGCTGACCCCTCGAAGATTCAAGCTATTTTGGAATATCCAACACCCACTTGTCGTAAAGATGTTAGAAGATTTCTAGGCACTTGCAGTTGGTTTCGCAGATTTATTCCTAATTTCAGCTCAATTGCTGCCCCTTTAAACAAGTTAACTTCATGTGGCAAAAACGCCCCTAAATTCTATTGGAGTCCAGAAAGTGATTCAGCTTTCAGTAAATTGAAAGAGGCTTTAGTATCTACCCCTATCCTTGCTTGTCCAGATTTTAATTTACCTTTTTCTGTCCATTGTGATGCTTCCAACTTTGGTATTGGTGCTATGTTGACTCAAGAACAGAATGGTAAAGATGTCGTTATTGCTTATATGAGTCGGTCTCTCAATAAAAACGAACAAAACTATTCTACTACAGAACGAGAAACTTTGGCGGTAATTACTGCTCTCGAGCACTGGCGTTGCTATATTGATAATGGTAAACAGTTTTACGTATTCACTGATCATGCTGCCTTGAAATGGTTCCTCAATCTGTCAAACCCTTCTGGCAGATTGGCTCGGTGGTCTTTAAGGTTATCTAGTTTTAATTTTATTCTAAAACATAAAAAAGGCAAAGACAATATAGTGCCTGATTTTTTATCTCGTTTTAAAAAAAGTCCTACTCTTGATGTATGTAACCTCATTGGTTCTGTTTCTGCGCACCCTATAACTGATGATGGCACTTCTACTTCTGACCTCGAGTTTTATAATAAGATTTTCCTAGGTTGTCAGAATAATCCGGATGGTTACCCTAATTACACAATTAAAGATGGTAAACTTTATCGTTATATTTCTTCGCCTTATTATAATAATATTTTAGAAGATTTTGCTTGGAAAGAGGTACCATTACCTCAGGATAGAGATAAAATAATTAAAACCAATCATGGTTCATCTCATTCTCCCCATGTAGGTATATTTAAAACTTATAAAAAAATCTCTCTTAAATATTATTGGCCTAATATGTTTAAACATGTTGCTAAGTTATTATCTACGTGTGAAACTTGTTTAGCATATAAACATCCTAACCATTCCCCTTATGGCCTTATGGGTAAACCAAAAATCTGTTCCAGACCTTTTCAGTCTATATCATTAGACCTTATGGGTCCTCTTCCGATGACTTCTAGACGCAACCAATTTATTATGGTTGTGAATTGCTTATTTACAAAATACTCCTTAATTTTCCCTTTGAAACGTGCCACTGCTAAAAATATTATATTTAACTTGGAGAATTTCGTGTTCTTGGTTCATGGTATCCCTCAGAACATAATTATGGATAATGGTTCCCAATTTCAATCTCGAGAGTTCCAAAATTTATTGCAACTTTACAACATACCTTTTGTTTCCTACTCTCCGCTATACTGCCCTCAAGTTAATCCTACCGAACGTTATAATCGAACTATCATTACTGCTTTGTCTTCCATGGTTGGCGAAAACCATAGAAGTTGGGATACCTTCTTACCCAAAATTCAATTTGCTATGAATAGCGCTGTTAACACCACAACCGGTTTCTCACCCGCTTACTTAGTATTTGGACGGGAACTTATTCCCTGTGGTTCTTTTTACTCTACTCTTCAGGATTTGGATGAGATAACTCTTCTACCTCGAGATGTCTATGCTTGTAATCTAGGCTTATTATCTAATATTTTTGACAAAGTTCAAGTTGCTTTGTTTGCAGCTCATAGGAGAAATTCTACCGGATATAATCTACGCCATACATTTAGAGAATTTTCTGTTGGTGATATCGTGTGGCGCAAGAATTTTGTTGTAAGTGATGCTGGATCATATTTTAGTGCTAAGTTAGCACCTAGGTATGTTAAAAGCAAAGTAGTTGAAAAGTTATCTCCATTAGTTTATATTCTTGAAGACTCTAATGGTGTTACAAATAAATATCACATCAAAGACTTCAAACTTTAACTATTTTATTTTCAATATACTTAATCATTTTTTTTTCCTTATTTATCTCTTAAGCTTCGATTATTTAGGCCTCTTATATATGTTCGAAGTTTTCTTTTGTTAATAATGATTTTCTTTCGGTTTTTAGAATACCTCTAATAATCTGAAAAAAAAAAATAGTTTTATTTAACTTACCCATTTTATGGTCTAATACCATTGGGTACTACTCTTTGCCTCTTTGGGCTAACCTTGGGATACTAAACCAATGGTTAGGCCTCTCTCTTTCTCTCTCTTAGGTGCGGGTGATGACACCTTTATAAATAAGCCCTTATCATCACTCTTTGCCTCTTTGGGCTAGCCTTGGGAACTTAAACCAATGGTTAAGCCTCCTTTTTCTTAAACTCTCATCAGGTGCGGTTGATGACACCTTGTAAATAAATAAGCCTGAATCACTCCTTCTGAGCATCCTAGCTCAAGCTCTTTTCTAATGGGTCTTATACGTGAGCGGATTTACGTCAACTCCTAAAACAAGCCTAAAGACGTATGCAATTAGTATTGCCTTGGAGTAGTGCGTCATTGAATGTGAACCACTAAAACCCCTAACTCTGTTTGTATGAAGTATGGCTGAGAGGTATGCCAGAGATTTATGTTTGGGAGGTAATTACTAAAAAACCTCAAAAATTTTTGTAACAGCCAAAAATTTTTTTTTCTGGGAAGGGGGAAAATGTAATGTTATTATTTTATACTCACATTATTAATTATTTCTTAATCTTTTCTTATCGTTGTTCACATCCTTTTTATTGTAATTATGTCTTCTGATAGCTTATATTATTTAATTCTTGTAAATTTTTGTATTTCATGTCTTGTTTACTTTCTGTATGAGATGACGTTGTCAATATTTAAGTTCTTTTCAACTGAATGTTAGCTATGGTAAACAAAGAGTATGGTAGCGAATATTGTATTCATAAGTAAACATGATGAATTAATATAAATTAATCATATGTTTTTAGTTAAGTATTAATTGTTATTATTCTTACATTCATGTTCATAAATATAATTTTTATAATATTTCTTTTGTGAGAATAATACTGGCTGGTTCTTACATCAAGCTTCACTTTTAAAATGGGAAAAAGAAGGAACACGGAGCAGATTGTCAGAACTATGATGTGGAGGGGAGCGAACAAAGAAAAGCAGCGTGTTGATTGGTAGATTAGAGTACAGTGTTTCTTATATAATGTACTTTGCGGGTTGATTGGAATCCTACTCGTCTCGTGTATATTTGTTGCTGGTGGGTCTACCGCCAGTTGAGGAACCTCCTCCTGCTCCTTGCTGCCGAAGAAACAGAACGTTGAATGTGCTCCGGGCCTCTGGGGACCGCACTCCTCTACAAGACAAGAACATACACCTCCAAACTACACCGTTTTTGACCCTGCGGACCACCCTCAAGGTCCGCGTGAGTTGGTCTGCCGTCTGCTGCTACCTACCTACGAACTGCCAGTCTTCAAAACCTGCCTGCGAGCTGCCAGTCTTCAACTACCTGCCTGCGTGCTGCTAGTGTTCCTACCCACGTGTCACTTAATTAAATTACCTCTCAAGGACAAATCTTATTTATTTACTTTTCTCCCACTAACACTCAATCCATAGCGTACACATTACGTTACAATATGTGAGGTACGAATATGCGTTTTTTCCTTATTTTTTTCCTTAAATAGTATTTTTTATTATTATTGATAGGGTCGCGTTTCTCCACCACCTCACCTGCTGATCATGTGGTCGATGCTTGCAACCTGTAATCAAAAGCTTCCTAGATTGTAACTATCAGAAAACACTCCACTAGGGAATTCCACCCCTTAGCTGTACGGACGATGAATGTGTTCCCAAAGCATTTTGTGCGTATGGTTGGGCCAGGCATATCGATTCTAAAATTGGTTAGCAAATTGGACTTTGTAATCAGGTGTAATTTTACCATCTAGTTTACAAAACCAATCTTATTACCGCTACCGTATAATCATTCACAAAAGGAATTGATTTTCTACCGATTTGTTAAATACCAAACCTATTTGTTTGTTCTGTTTGATTCCATTTACATTATTACCAGGTCAATGAATGTCCTTGAAGGTAACGAAGCGGATTGATGAAGTGAGCATGAAGAAATGGAGTCCGGTCCACTACCCCAGTGGGCTTTGGACCGTATCATTTTATTTATTTTTCTTTGTTTGTACCTGGACCTTCAAGTTCTTTTGTTTAATAATGGCTGTACAATGGTTTAGAAACAAATGTGTTGTTGTGAGTTTCTGAGCAATTTTTACATTTTGTAACTGAATTCCGAAAAAGAAAGATATGTTCTCAAGTCGTCTTATTTTTGTTATTTGTTTTCTTTAATTTAATTGTTTGTTTCGGTTGAAGTGCTTGGTTCTGTTTAATTTAGTTGTGCTTTTGTGTACGTTTTGTGTTGCAACGAATATTCTTTTTATTTATCGATGTGTCTTGTGTTTTTTTTTTTGTTTTGGTATATTTTTTAGGATATCAATGTTATTCAATTCGAAAACTTAATTGTTTTTTTATTTTTATTTGGAAGAATGAGTATAATAATAATAATATAGCGATAAGACCGCCCATTGTGCACTTATTCTTTTAAATGTTTGTCCTGTATTTTTGTTTATTTGATGTACAATAAAGATTATAATAAATAATAAATAAATAATGAAAATTCGTACAGCCATTCATTCATTTTGTACTCATCAATTTATATTAAAGTTAATTTATATTAAACTAATGCACCTTACCATTAGAGACAGCTTATCATCAGGTGGGATCGCAGTCAAGCACTAGTTTATTTCAATTTTAAAAAAAAAGTTTGTGTAAACAAAAACACAAATAGTTTAACTTAGTTATTATTTTAATCCAGCTCCTCACCAGAAATCGTCGTGAACCTCAATAAGCAAAGTTTGCCAAACAGTTTCATATCTATTTAACATAATTGAACACGGTTTTCCATGTCACGTTATTGTTTGACACGATAACGACTGGTTTCAATTCAGTCACATTCAATTGTTCCAAGAAATTATATTCGGAGCTGACATGATGCTAGTTAGGAACGACAGCAAAATAATATTAGAATACTTGAAAAGAACAAAATACAACCGACTTTCAAATAATATTAGCAGCAGAATATAGGTATCTTTTTTAGGTGAGAATTATCCAATGTCATCTCCCGTGCTTTCGTTTCTGACTTTTACAGACTAAAACCCACTCTTAGTTCCTTCGTTTCCTTCATACCAGGGCCGGGTTTTCCTTTCAGAAGCATACCTTCGACCATGCTGGGCCCCCCTACGGTTTGCTGATAGCTCCTTGAGGCGCGCGGGAACAGTGCGCGCCTTTGACGACTTGGGGTCGGTCCTGACAGTTACCGAACGGTCGGACAGCGAGCTACCCATTGCTCGTCGTCCGCAAGCTCTGCAAAATATAGGTTACTAGTAGTAAGCAGTAACCTATATATATGTTAGACCTTACTTGTTGCAAAGACTATGCCAATCTTTGGTATTGGCAGTAAGGCACAATTCACAATGGCACATGTTAATATGTTTTTCGTTGTCAACAATAATCTTAGTTTATGCAAAACCAGAATATAGTTTGTTCAGAATCAGTAACTGAATGGATTCCAATAGTTTTTATACCATTTTATATTTTTTGGATACCACCGACAATAAATACAACAAAAGTCACAGAAGGTCATAGCGTGTATCAAGCGCCAGCAAACAGCTGGGTGCTAGTGCAAAACAATTAGCTCTCAGTCGCCTGGATGGCCTGGCGACTATGTATTTTTGTGAATTTTCAAGACACTATTATCAAATTTTGTACATAGATTCTTTATCTATCTACATAAAATACTAGACACGTGTTTCGGATTTGGCATTTACTAAAACTAATGTTGTATAGCAAATTCATCTTTATTCATATTGCAATAAAACCGCTCAATTCAGTGTATAATAATATACACCGTTAAATTTTGATCGTTTTAATCCCGTAGAGGGTCGATTCGGTACATGAAACACTATCGATTTGTAAAGATAAAAATAAAAAATAAAGTACCTTTTTTTCAAAACTCGTATTAATTTACGCATGTACGAAATTAATTTCTTTAAGAAAACGTCAGCTGAGCGAGTCCAATGACCTGGTAGGTAGTAGCCGGTGTTGCGCACAAACTGATTAAAAATATCAAAATTAGCGGCGCATTTATAACTCAATAAATCCTTCAAAGCATTTATTTCAAAAACGCCATTCAGTTAAGTCTAGTTAGGAAAATAATGCTAATTGTACATTCCAAAGCGTACCTCTGTAAGTTGATTGTAAAGGATTGCATTAGCAAAAAAACAGCCCATTGTCACACCCTATACCTAATTTTTTAAATTTCTGTTGCAATTCCCTATAATCCTATGAGGAAAAATATTCAGATTACAACCTGAAGATATCCGCAAGAGAACCAAAGTTACCGATATAGCACAAATAGAAAGAAAGAAAGAAAAACAGTTTATTCACAGGAAAAAAGACGCAATCTTAAAACTAGCTAACAAACATAATTTAACATCAATCGATAGGAAAGATAAGATAAGATATTCATCTCCGCGCAAAACGGCCAAACGCTCAGCATAAAGCTACGGCCTATCGCATAATGCGATGAGCTCACAGCGCTGATTTCAGCGGAGGCCGGTCGCTGTGTCGACGTAAAGACGCCTAAACGGTGCAGTAAAATAAAAGTTGAAAAAATAAACTAAAAATACAGATAAATAGAAAAAATAACAAATACATTTTTATAAAGTGGCAACACCACGATGCGCCCGTAGCACATTTTGTGCAACCCTAGCAAGAGCACTAGGATCGCAAAATAGATGGTCGTTGAGGCAGAAAGTTTCTGGATCGGTAACCGCGTATCGAAAGACGCAGCGTCGAAAAGGTGGACCGATGACCTGAAGAGTGGCGTGTGAAGGCTTGGACATAGGTCCAACAATGGACGTGTTTCGGCTGAAATGATAATGTTCATGTACTTTTATATTTCGTTATTATTTTGCTTGTTAATTTTTAAATTATGACTAGTATTAGCAATTTTTGTAAGTTATTAAATATACACCATCGTTTTTTTCTGTATTAACAGCAATAAAAAGTATTCTGTTATACTGACAACTACAATGGAATAAGCAATGCAAAAGTGCGCCAACACTGACTTTGACAGACGCATTTTGAAATAACGCGCCGCACTGTTCTGGACATTCCATTTTAGCGGCCAAAGGAAGCAACATCTCTGTAGGTTCTAATATGTTTGTCAATTTCATTTGATTGATGATATTTGTAATAATAGCTGAGTAGAAAATCATCTAATGACATCCCCCGCTCATGGGTGGAGCAGGAGATAGTGTCAGACTTTTACTGATTAAAAACCCACTCCTGTTTCTTTGTTGCCTTTCGTCGGAATTAACCCTGGCCCCAGTAGGCTACGCCCCTGCTGTTGCTGACAGCTCCTTGAGGCGCGCGGGAACAGTACGCGCCGTCGACGACTTGGGTTCGGTCCAGACAGTTACCGGACGGTCGGACAGCGAGCTATCCATTGCTTGCCGTCCGCAAGCCCGCGCCTATGGTGAACTGAGTACCATCAAAGCAGAAGTATATACAGGGTATCGGTTGGTATACCCGTTTTGGCAGTATTATTTGCATCACTTCTCTCCGCTAGGTTGACAAAATGGGTTTCTTATCAAATCTTCCTCTAAAGTTAACACTAGGTTCTATAAAATAACTATTTATTCCAGCTCCTAGTTCATCAAAAATCTTTGCCGAAAAATACGTTTCTCCCAACCGTACCAATCAAAACAATGCCATCCAAATTGAATTAAAAACCTCGCGAAGGCTCTGACGTTTATGTCACAGCGGTCGGTGTCCAATGAATATTTATGGCGCATGTGTGCCGATCGTGTCAGTGGGTGGCGGGCGATGTATGAGATCATTGCGTAAGTGCCATTGTTTGGCAGCAATGTGCGGTGAGAATCTGTGCTATGTTTTTGTGGCAGATTTTTAATGTATGTGGGGAAGTTGTGCTTGTAAGCTGGTTCTTTGGCACATTGTGGGTGTAGTGGGTAATAATAGTTTTTAACCACAGTGACACGACTTTTGTATGTATAAGTATATAATTTTTCTGTACCTACGTGTGTTTGTTACCTTACTTATCCTAAACGGATTAACCGATTTTAAAGTAATTTTCTGTGTATTTTTGAGTGGGTCTTTGGACGGTTTGAAAAATAAACAATTAAACCTGGGGTTTATTTTTTGTCTAAAGCTTATAAATCTATAAAAATGCTTATAGAACCCCGTCTGTGGACCAGGATAAATTAGTGATTCATAATAAATCCACTGTAATGTTATTATTTTATACTCACATTATTAATTATTTCTTAATCTTTTCTTATCGTTGTTCACATCCTTTTTATTGTAATTATGTCTTCTGATAGATTATTTATCATTTAATTCTTGTAAATTTTTGTATTTCATGTCTTGTTTACTTTCTGTATGAGATGACGTTGTCAATATTTAAGTTCTTTTCAACTGAATGTTAGCTATGGTAATCAAAGAGTATGGTAGCTAGAGAATATTGTATTCATAAGTAAACATGATGAATTAATATAAATTAATCATATGTTTTTAGTTAAGTATTAATTGTTATTATTCTTACATTCATGTTCATAAATATAATTTTTATAATATTTCTTTTGTGAGACAATAATACTGGCTGGTTCTTACATCAAGCTTCACTTTTAAAATGGGAAAAAGAAGGAACACGGAGCCAGATTGTCAGAACTATGATGTGGAGGGGAGCGAAAAAAGAAAGGCAGCGTGTTGATTGGTAGATTAGAGTACAGTGTTTCTTATGTAATGTACTTTGCGGGTTGATTGGAATCCTACTCGTCTCGTGTATATTTGTTGCTGGTGGGTCTACCGCCAGTTGAGGAAGCTCCTCCTGCTCCTTGCTGCCGAAGAAACAGAACGTTGTATGTGCTCCGGGCCTCTGGGGACCGCACTCCTCTACAAGACAAGAACATACACCACCAAACTACACCGTTTTTGACCCTGCGGGCCACCCTCAAGGTCCGCGTGAGTTGGTCTGCCGTCTGCTGCTACCTACCTACGAACTGCCAGTCTTCAAAACCTGCCCGCGAGCTGCCAGTCTTCAACTACCTGCCTGCGTGTTGCTAGTGTTCCTACCCACGTGTCACTAAATTAAATTACCTCTCAAGGACAAATCTTATTTATTTACTTTTCTCCCACTAACACTCAATCCATAGCGTACCTCAACGTTACACCACTCCAGCTTGAACTAAGTTATTCGAGTTCTAGATATTTACTATATAAATAAAAAAATCATACACATACTTATAAACATAATCTAAAGAAAATAATCTGAAAAACGTTTCATAGAAGATTGAAAAAGACTACAATGCAAGACGAATTTACTGGCAAACAGTTTTCGTGAAACAACCACTTCTTACTGAAAGCAGGTGGATATTTAAGTTTAGAACTCTTAAAGCGGACTTTGGAAAACATTTGGAGGGCTTAAACTGCTTCTAGAGTAAGACTCTTGCGGTATGTTTCAGGTAGGTTACCTGGTGACCTAGTTTTAAAGTCTGAAATATTTTTGTTGGAATTTTGAGATGCTATTATTTGATTTTTTTCTAATTTGATATGAATTTGGAGGTACGGTCATGTAAAAAAGGAAACATGAAATGCATGTTAAAAAAAAGAATGTACGTGTGAATGATTGGAGAGGGGGGAGATCAAAGAAAATATGGATGGGTTATGAGAATCTAAGAGTGATGTAATGGAGAAGGGAGTCAAAGATAGCATGCTGGCTAATAGGATAGAAATGAAGCCGAGCCCAAGTCACAAGTACAAGGACAGAAAGATGATAATGATGATGAGTATGAATTCGGAAAGTGTAAATGTAAAAGGTTTTTATTTATTGTTGATACGCTTGGCCTCTGTCTCATCTGATGGTAAGTGATGATGAGGTCGACGAAGTAACCTATTCAGTTTAGACTTAAAGACTTCTTGACTAAAACTATTAGGAAACAGACTCCGGCACGGAGTTTCTGATGTTAGATTTTCATATCTACTTTACATCTCAAAAATTATGATATATTTTGGTGCTAGAAATTTATTTATTATGCAGGGATTTTTTCTTGGACTAAATTAGACTATGTAGTAAAATAAAAAAATACTTACCAATTAAAAAACAACAGAATTAAGCCGTTTCCTTCTTTGTCACTAAAACTCCAATTTATCAACCCAGAAGGAAACCAAGATTACCTTTAGTACGAAACAAAAGAACCTCTGTCATTTCAACCATTTCGGCATTATTTACGATTTCCGTCCGAAACGAACCGGATCAAGTACCATTTCCGAGTTCAAAGGTCTCGGAGGCCTTAACAATAAAATATAAGACATATGTCCTATAAGCCATTACGATAAAACAGTACAATGAAATAACAAGCGATTCGATAACAAAAGTCTCGGTATTTGAGTAATCGAAACTTTACTGAACCGGTTCGGAGCGGACCCCTATTCTGGATATATCGATTTTTGTAATCAAATTCGGTTACGGATACTGTTTGGTTGAAACCGATTGAACGGCTTTTGATGTTTTATCAATTTATTGCTGGTTTCTAAGAAATATTACTATGTTATCCGAATCCATAAGCATCATTTTAGGTAGTAGGTTATCTAATTGGTTAATTTTATCTTATAGTAGGCAATTATCAAATTAATTACAGTTAAATAGTTTTACATTCTTAAATTCTCAATATTTTTATGATTAGAAAATGTCCTTAGGAATTTGGATAAATAGGGATTAGAAAATAGGTACTGATTAAGATCCTCGTTAAATTTTAAAAACTTTGGTTGAACGTTTTATACATTTAAATCACTAATCAGTTAAATTTTATTTGTCCAGTACATCGATGTATTAAAAAACCCGGAGTTTTGTATGTAGGTATTATATTTGGTTCAGTACAATGGTATGTAGTGATAATGATGTGTAATGATTGACAGATTGATTGCATCCAGCAAATAAACTCGAGATACAGGAATAATTCTTACTATTGTTGTTATTACTAATCACCGCTTATTTTATCTAACTATGGGTTTAGTCCCCATTGTGATCATCTTTTAACAATCATATCCATGATTCAACAACTTCCGTGTATCGAATAAAAATAACATCATGTTACACGACTTTTATACTTTTTTTTTATGGTGGGAAAAATCATACATTGACATCTCCCGTTCTTGGGCGGAGCGGGAGATAGGGTCAGACTGTTACTGATTAAAAGACCCACCCCGTTCCTTCTAGCCTTCATACCGGAGCTCGAACGCCCTTTCGGATAACCCTGGCCCCAGACTTTTATACTTGAGCTGAAAGTGGTTAATTATTGTCTATTTTGGAAAGAATAACATCTAAAAATATATGACACGTTTGCATAAAAATGGTAGTAATATACTAAAATACAAAAACATGGTTGATTTTTGTCTCTTTTTAACCCGTTGTGTGTCTAAACGTGGATCCACGCGAGACACAATGGCTGTTTAATTGTGTCTGTAATTACGGCACATGAGAGGTTAATGTTATTTTTGGATCGGATATTTTCACTTTGAACTATCATCCAAAATGTCATTTCAAAATTTTAGATTTCGATTTTCAAGTCATCAAATCTTGGTGAAAACAAACTGTCCACAAGGGTAGCAAAGACGATCAAAGCTGTATTTGAACTACCTAATCAGATTTTATATTATAATTAGATATTTTAATTAAATTAGAATAAATTTGTTTATGTTTTAATCCAATAAATTCATATTTAACAACATACAACCACATTGGATGCTTGAGAAAAACGAGAAAAACCATTGAAAAAAAATGTGACGTGATCGAATAGTTCTGCTAACACTTTTATATTAGCAAAAAATTGTTTAGCAGTAATATATTATTAGTTTTATGTTTATGAACATATATAGGAAAGTTTATAAATAAAGGTGAAATAATAATAGCTAAGGTAAATTAATTCCAAAAAGTGATTTGCCAGAATAGGCCCCCCAAAATGTTTGGACATTAGTCTTTCCCAAAATTTCTATAGGTCACGGTAATGATAAATAGATAAAGTATTCTACGAATGATCGAGCTTTTGACGTAATTTATACGATTTTATCCATCACTGATGGTAGAGCCTGGCTTTGTTTGCATTAGAAGCGGAAGGGAATTGATATTTCTAATTTTGGCCATGACGGGTGTATTCAAAGTAACTTTTGTATTTATAGAACTATATTTTACCGTGATTTGAAACTCGTGAGAACTTTATTTATCAAAGAAGCGATTCACAGCGTTGGTTTCAATCAATTCACCAAGTCTTTTCTTAATTATGTTAGGCTCGGTTTTCAGCCTTCAGATGCAGCTGAATGCCAGTATTTATTTTATATGGAATTACTGCTTATCTGACCTCCATAACACAGTAATTATATAACATGACACCCTTTGGCATAACTATTATCTTTCTTGGCTTTCGGTCTGATTATCAGTCATGACTGTCAAAAATTTTATGACATTCAGGACTAGACCAATAGCTTAACGTGCTTGCCGAGCTAGGGAAGAATCTCGATATGTTTAGATGGTTACCCTTCTACAGGCATCGGGAATTGATCTAGCCAAAAACTTATCGTAGCGCCGGTTTCCTAATCCAAATCAAGGTGTGCTTAGACAGTTTGTCCCAGGAGATCTAGAGCGAGATGTTCGAACGGATGGAGTCATTATCATCTTCCTGCCCTAGTCATATGTTAGTATGTCATAATATACTACCACCCTAGCACACTAGGGTGGCACAATACGGTTATTTACGCTATCACTAACTTCTTTTTTTTTCATATTACTTCTCATACAATCCATCCATCTTTTCTTTGGCATCCTTATCCATACGTACATGTATATTTATAACTTTTATATTAACATTATGAATTTCATTCCTCCTCTTCATTGGAGTAATGTTAATTCTTTTTCTCAGCCATGCACTTCTGGTGGAATGGTTGATTGGTTGCGGCTTTTGCGAGACTTCTTCGTCTCTCGCTATTCGTCAAACTCATGAACACTTCGAAGATGATTAATGAGAACTGTCTATCTGGTATGTGATTGCGAGAATGTTGGCCCTCAACTCTTCCCTGCACTATTAAACGTTCCCAAGAGCTTTCATCTCGGATGCAAAACATCTTTGCACAATTGATAAAAGTGTTTGTTTGATGCAATGTTCTTTTAGAATGGAAACGTTAGCGCAATGAGCAGTCTATTTTATCCACAACCTCCACTACCACAGTCATCTCCAGAGCGTTAATCTTTTTACAGTGCTATTGTTTTATTGTCCATGTTATTTAGGTTCTATTTTTATAGCTATCGTTTTTGATAACTTACGCTGATAGACACACAGACAAAATTTAGTGTTCTAGTAATTCACACGATGGCCTGTAAATTCTTTACCAACCAAATTTTACAGAGCGGTCAAAGATTTGATTTCGGCCAAAATTGGCCGAATGTTGCAAATAAGACTAAAAAACTCTCTGTCTCAGTCGTTTTGTGTCATATTTTTTGGTAATTGTCGATGTATTAAATATTGAAACATTACTTGTAGAACAGATAGTCAATGGGTTCGAAAAGTTCTGGAAGGCTTCCCACAAGGTGAACCTTGTGAGAGTCGAGAGAACTCGATGGTTGCGAAATGCACAGGATCGTTTGTTGTAGTGATATTTGGGCCTACCTATGTCCAACATTGGACGTCTTTTGGCAGAAACAATGGTGATGATACATAATTGAAATATAATTAAAAATAGTTTTTATTTTTAGTCAGTTTTCTGTTACCATGTCAAATTCGGTTACGGACGAAACTCGTCAATCGCATTACGATCAGTACACTACCAATTAAAACTGACAACCGTGTGTACTTTACCCCATCCCAGCATTCCTCTCACAAACTCCCCCAAAAAGAAACAAAACGGACGGAATATCGTCCTGAAACTACCTCGTTAAGCATAGTTAGGCTATCCTGACGCGACAATCAGTGAATCTATAAGTATGTCAACAGGGAAACGAGCTAATGCCGAGCAAACAGCGCTATGCGGGCGCCATTGTTGCTTTCGTTCGTCGAGAGCGGTTCAGTACAGTTGAAAGGATCAGTATCGGTATTTATCTTTGGAGTTTGTTTTAAAGCTTTGTTAATTGCTGGATTATTGTTAAAGGTTTTAATGGTATTAATGTTTTTCTTTGTCAGCCTGTTTTTGGAGTTACTGCTAAATTTTTAATTGAAAAGTTTAATAATATTACCTACTTTCTCATTTATTGATATAGGCTTGCTTTTGATTGTACTCTAATTTGATGTCAATTTATTACGTGGTCGATGAATCGACGATGTAACTCGTCTGTTTAAAATTTTGCAATAGGAAAATAAATGTATTTCAATTGACATTATAAGTAAAAATGCTCAACCAAACTTGGAATAGCTTTAGCTACCAGTCTTCGGCTAACCGCATCCTCTCTCTCAGACGCTTCCAACAAATTTCTATAGCTTTCGCCAGATTTTAAGTCCACTACAAGATCACACCTCACTGCGCTTTCTTATACGCTATAGCCACTCCCGCAACTTTCAGTCATTTGTTCTGTAAGCAATGTGTTCACCCACACTCAATTAATATAACCTTAAGAGCACATTTCTTGTGATATAGTATCCGATTACTTACCACACACAGTGGGCCTCAATCCAGTCCAAGCCCAGAAAGTATTTTAATCTCTTAATTTTTATCACATGCACTAACGCCCCATTTATCACGATACTTGACGGACAGCCGTCAAAGTAATTTATGTGGAACATAACAAATTCCTGTGTTTATAACACATTTTATTTTATCTTTAGCGTCGGCAGTTTGACTAATACTATTGTGGAGAAAGTCTGAAAATTATGTCGTAAGCGTAGGAGTTTTATTTGTGTTTTAATTTTTATTATTTGTTTTAGGTTTGGATTGCTTATGAGTATCAATTGGCTTGGCCCTTTAGTTAGATTTCGATCAGGACTTTTACAATTACTTATCATTATCATCTTTATGATGTTTTTAGGAAAAGGGTGGGCTGTAATTGATGGTTTAGCAAAATTTTGCAAATGTCACATGTTTTTAAATTTTATATTCTGGGACATGCTGTTTTCCTCCACCATTTAGAGAACAGTACAATGAAAAATAAATTGCATAAAGAAGAGTGCCTATCCGGGTTTGAACCTATGTGAGCCACCGCTGGTTTGCAATTCAAAGGCAAGCGTGCTCCATCTTCGGCCACATCATCACTTACAGGCGAGATAGTGGTCAAGAGCGAGCCTATCAAAAAAAAAAACAATTGCTTAGTTTGAAATAATTATCTTTTTGGATCGTCAAAAAGTAATATTTAGTTAAGGTGTTGGTGTGGTGGTACTTGTGCTGGTACTGGTTATTATTTTAAGGGAAACTATGTATTTTTGTATTAGTAGACTAATTATGTTCCAATTAGAAACTATAATAAACATTGCAGTCAATATTAATATTTATTTGTGAAACAGATCAGTTACTAATTAAATTATTGGTATTCTCATTAGCATAAATCAAACATCCTGTAAACTTATTAAATTAAATGGGTACCTATTTAGCAGTAATAAATAATTAATTGAAATCCCGGTACCTACTATCATTCTATTATTATAGATGCTAAAGCTTGTGAGTGTTTGTGTGTATACTTGTTACTTTTTCACCTTCACATGGCTAAACGGATTTTGATGAAACTTTGTAGGCCGGGACTAGTTGCCGTAAAAAATATAATTAGACAGTCTTTTAGATTAAGTATTCAAAAATAAGGGACCCGTATTTTTTTATTTGTAAATTAAATTTTTATGACCCTGGAACTTACCCTATTAGGCTCAGATGAAAACCAACTATCACAACAACAACTAAAACAACTATCACTTAGTTGCATTTTTGCTGACCTGGACCTATTTGGCGCAATTGTGAGACACACTATTTTTTAATCTTAAGTTTCTGCATGTTGTTCTTACACTGTGTGTATCTCTCTCAAGGAGTTGTCAGCAAACCGTAGGGCCCCAGTAAGGTCGAAGCCTACTGGGGCCAGGAGGAAGGGCCTCAAAGGAACAGGAGTGGGTTTTTAGTCAGTAAAAGTCTGACACTATCTCCCGATTATACTATTACTGATTTGGCCAATAATAAAAAATAAATACCTACCGTGTGTCATAATACTAGCTCTGCTTAGCTTGCGACTAGACGGCGTTGTGTGATATTTGTGAAATATATCATCTATACGTATGTATGCCAACCAAAATATTTATCTTTTTTTCTTTCTTTTATGCCCCCAAATACGCTTAAACCCGGGAGTATATTGTCCTGGAACAATTTTCTACTTTATCCTAGCGAAGTCGCTAGCAGCAGATAGTTGAAACATAAATCAGTTAACTCCTGTCCATAACTCACGCCTTAAATCATCTTAACTTTTCTTTTATCATCCTGATTGATTAGCTCATTAGCCGTCAGGTAAAACTGTGTAATAAATGCCAAGTTTTAATAGAAAACGTACTGAACATAAATTTTTTACTGTACAACATTACCGAGGCTTGATTAACGGTCATTCGCAAACTTTACCTAATTAAAGCTTGTTTTATGATCAAGTGACTTCCAGTCTTTCGTTCGACGAATAGTGGGTAATTCGTTTGTTAATACTTGCCTGAAATACTTTTTACTTTCGTGTTTTGTTTAGAAGTAGCGTAGTTAGGCGTGGGCAAACTGGATCCTCGCTTAAGGCCTTGCATCCAATCCAAAGGTCCCTTTTTTATCCAAAGGAAACCTCGAACAAGCATCATCATCATCTTCCTGCCCTTGTCCCGTTTTATTTGGGGTCGGCGCAACACGTTCCTTTTTTTCTTCCATTCTGTCCTGTCAATCGTTACGCCCTTTTCTTTCATATCGCATCTCACACAATCCATCCATCTTTTCTTTGGTCTCCCTCTCCCCCTCCATCCATCCACATTTAAACTCATAACTTTTTTAGCAACATGCCACTCGTCCCTCCTTTTCACATGACGACTTTCAAACGATTCCCTTTCAACTTTTCAGCCACTGGCGCCACTTTTAAACTTCCCTTAATATACTCATTTCTCACTTTATCCATTCTCGTCACACCACACATCTATCATAAAGCGTATAGTTCCTTGAACCATCTGGCCAAAATTGAACGCAACTCTCGCACTCGCCTAGGCGGCAGTACGCAAATCTGTGCATTTATTTGCGGCCAGCAGCGCCCGGAAAGCGCTTTAAATCCATTTTCTCTGCGAGATATTGATTGATTTACATATGCAATGTTCACTTTGAAGAATATTTAACCACCAATTTTTATATGTGTAAAAATGTTTCCAAAGGTCCAAGCCATTTCGAAGGAGTAGGGAAAAGTTGCGAAATTGCTAAATATTTTTTTTGACAAAAGTATTAATTGCACGAAAAAATCAAATGTTGATATTATTGTTCATGAATCTATAATAAACATATACTTTTTTCAAACCAATTGACCTAGCCGTTACGGAGGAGTAGGCCTCAGAAAATCACTGTTTTATGGCACTTTTCGGGCGCTTGGCCCTAAACAAAGCGAAGCGAAGGATCTTTAAGAACAAGGATACATTTGACCACTATTTAACATGATGGTAAGCGACAATGTGGTCGAACACTGGGTTGCAACAGTAGCTGTTTCGTTTTCGAATTTATGAAAAAAAAAAAGGCCTCGCTGATGTATCTTCGCCCACATGCCAATTAGTTCAGACTACGCCTCTGTTGTATAGGGTGCGTTTTTTTTTTTAAATTGATATAATTATGTAGATAGACCAGTGCTTGACTGCAATCCCACCCAGTGCGCGTACTGGCGCGTTTCCCAGTGAAAACGCCAGTACGGAGCTGAGCGGAGTGGTGATGGACGAAACGGGATTGGCTTTTTACAGTGCTCCAAATCTGTACTCTGTACCAGTGAAAACAATGTTAGGGTGCTTTCTAATTTATTAATATCTTATAATTAATGAATTAATTACGAATTAATGTACGCAATGCTATATTATGAACAATTTTCTTGACCGGAGTAGATTTTTTTGTTTAGACATCTCTCGCCTTTGGGCGAAGCGGCAGGGCACACTCCTGTTCCTTTTGCCTTAATTCTAGAGCCCTGGTGACCGGAGTGGAGCTGAGCAAACTTTCAAATAAAACAAATGAACTCGAACTAGACAGAACGAAGTCGGGTGCCAAGCGAAGAGCACGAAGTCGAGGATAGCTGAATTCCATTCTTCCCCACTCCGCTTGATATGTCAGTCAGTCACATTCTCCTTTTACGCACGGTTATTTTTAAAACACTGGCATCCTGTCAGGACTAAGTCATAAACAATAACTTTTGTTTTAAGATTTTTTTGCAAAACATACGGGTAATACATTCATTTACCAAAAACAAACCTTCAAGATTTCGTTGTTCTAGAGTGCGTCTACTGAAAGCGTAACCTGGAGTTTTTTTTTTAAATTAAATTGGCAACATTGTTTTGCCAAAAAAATCACGTCAAAGTCTATGGTTGCAATTGTCAGTTTTTGGAAAGTGATATTTATTTTTCAAGAATAATTGCTTAATTGTAGGAAAAACAATAAACAGTAACGTGCAAAAACTGCTACACACTATGGTTAATAAGTTCAAACTAAAACAAGAAGAGAAACAAGATGTTTTCAATGAAAACCAACATTGTTTACATACGATTTTTGATTTTTAAGTTAGTATGACGTTATAATCTTGATCCTTGTCGACTAATATTATTAGATAGTTATATTAAGGATGTAATGATATTTTTTAGATAATCTCACATATTGCGAATTTCATAATGGACAAAAACATCGAACAACGAAGGCTTTTGGTCGTCGACTTAATCAAAAACACATGCTAGTGAGTCGTAGAATGCGTTCAAAAGCAGTTGAGATGTAATGAAAGATTTGCCTCACTCAGTTTGGTGCATGAAAGTCTGCAACTGAAGTTAAAATCGCGAAAATCCTAGTTCAAGTTTGAGAGAGATGCTGCTGTAGCAGCTGCTGAACTTTTTGTGTCTCACGAGTCGATCCGTATCATTTGAAACAATCACTGGAGTATAAAACATGTTCCCAAAAGATCTGAATTTTCTCTATGCTAAAACGAATCGATTCCAACCCAACAATCTTGAAACACATTAATAGTGTTGGCGAGACGTAATGAAGTTGAAATCATGTTGACTATTTTATTTGACTATCACGGTGTTGTGCACTTGGTATTCTTGCCAGAACGCCAAATGGAAAATAAAGAAAATTATTTAAATATTATATGGCGACTTTTGAGAGATCAGATAAAATAAAATAATTTGGAATACTATCTAACATTTTGTGTGTTATTGACATTTACCATACACCCACCAAATAATTAAGTCTACACACATGTTTTTGACTAGGATTTAAGTTCTTGTACAACTATTCTAAAATTGTCTTAATTACAAAAAATACTCTAGTATCAAAACTTTTTTCTCCTACTATTTCAATAATACCACATTCAAAATTTTTGGTTGTAACCTCCTTTTCTCAGGTCACGCTTTCATTAGACGGACTCTATCTAAAATATTTCAACTTTGTACTACCTACGCCTGTATGATGCGACGCAAGCGCATCAAGCACTCCTGCCACCCGATCCCCACTCCCTTCCGCTATTGTACTATCGCTTGCTTCGCATAGACTGTGTGATATTTAGAACGTTCGAGTTACACATTTTTATTTTTGTTTAAAATCTAATGAACTAAAATGTGATACATTTTTAAAAGTCATGTGTTGTTTAAAATGTTAGTGATACAGTCCTACAAGGTTGTTAGTGTTTTACGTTAAGTTACAATCGTAATTTAAGCACTGAAATTTCACTTGAATGCACTTAGATGGTATTTTTTAAAGGTTTTTCTCAGAGTCAAATAATATAAATATCGATACAATACATTAGTATTAGTGTATGCACAAACAATCAAGAATTATCAAAAATTTATCAAAAAAGTAAAAAAGTAACTGTGGTCAACATATTACTTTCAGGATGAGTATTTTACAGTCGCATAGATAAGTCACAGGTCACAAAGAATTACTTCAAGTTAAAAAAAAGTTTGACCTAGAAAAATCATTTTATTTATTGTTTCTCTGCCTAGCTGCTATAAATGATGTGACGAATTTTTACCAAACTTACAATTTTTACAAAGACTTTCTCTAATCAACAGGTTTTGTATTTCATTCCTGACTAATAACTTTCTAATTGGACTTAACTTTCTTAGAAATGGCACTAGACTCTTGACAAAATGTAGGTCATCGTCTATTTCATACGGATCTTCAGTATTCGATGAGGCGTCAGCAACTGAAATCTTTTTTAGTTTAGCTGGAACTTCCGGCTCAGTGTAATTTTCTGAAGCCTGCCTTTTATATAATTGGTTCTCATGTGGTCTGATCTGGTCATCTTCAACCATTTCAATTTTAGGTTGCATTAACATTCCATATGTCATACTTTGAGATTCTTCAGCACTTGGAGCTGTGTCTGGACGTCCTGTTTCATAATTATCTGATTCGTTACTGTACATGTTGGCTTGTTCTCCAAAAACATCATTTGAATCTTCAAATACTATTAATTCTTCTTTTATAATATCTTCATCATGTATTTCGATTTCTGGTGAGGGGGAGAAACAAGAGTTGGGTCTTTTTGCTAAACCTTCTCTTAGGAATAGCATTTGCTCGAAGTAAATCCACTTGCCTCTGTAATATTGGATATAAGGTTTTGTTGGGTTGTCAAAGGGAACCTTCACCTTTTTGATTTCTCTTTGGAATTGATCTCGTAAGTTCCGCCATTTTTGTTTTACAAAGTCTTCTGCAACAATGAATAATAAATGTTTAAAAATAGATATCATAGTACATGATTTTGCCTTAGCTAACATAATGGTATGACCTAAAGCATACGAAAATTACTGATGTTTTATTTTAGATGAACGAAACCTTTCACTAAACCTTCCTAAATATGTATATTCAAAACAATAGCAAAATAGAATAATTGTTTACGAATTTGAATATGACATGTCTCAGATCCAATTCCCAGAACATGCGCCGGCGCCAACTGTCAGTACAGGAAGCAAATAAAGGAAAATAAACCTTACTGATTGGACTTAGAACTAAAATCAGCGCAATAGTAGATCAGAAAGATAAAGCTACAGCTTTAACGTAAGATAAAGAGAAGGCCCCAGGAACGTGACCAGTAGTAGGGCATTTTTGTGGAGCGACAGTCATGCAACCAAAATTGAACTGTGTACCAAAAGACCTAAGTTATAAAATTATAAATCAAGTTATCGCACATGTTGAACACTGATAAGGTCAATTTATAGTTGAGTTTCTGACGTTTCGGACACAATATATTCGGACACAGTATCCAAATCAATAACTTTTATTTTCAATATTTTTTCACTGACGATTCGGACACCATCAAATTTATTGATGCATAGTGAAATAAAAAAAAAAATCTTAAAATATAAAGAAATTTAACACCAAAAGTTTCCGCCTTGTGTCCATATCATCAGCAACTCATATACAACATTAGTTTTAGTATAACCCAAGCGAAACCCGAAACACATGTCTAGTATTTTATGTAAAGAATATAATTTCATAACTGTATCATAAAAAAACACACAGTTATAAGCTTATTATGTTACCGGTGGTCCACACAAATACATGGTCACTGGGCCATCCAAGCGACTGAAGAGTGTTTTTGCTCCGCACGTAGCTTTGCGCTGGCACCCAATGCACGCTATAGGTAACCTGTACGACACAACACAGGTCACGTGTTGTATTTAGTATCAGTGGTGTCCAACTGTGTGCCCAAAATATAACATGGAGTAAAAATTATTGCAATCGATTCAGTTACTGATTTTGAACACACTACACCGTTAAATTTTAATCGTTTTAATCCCGTGGAGGGTCGATCTGGCACATGAAACACTATCGATTTGTAAAGATAAAAATTAAAATTTAAATTACCTTTTTTTCAAAACTCACGCATGTACGAAATTAATTTCTTTAAGAAAACGTCAGCTGAGCGAGTACCTGTAGGTAGTTTGTACGCAACGCCGACTATTAACTACATGTCATTGAATTCGCCCAGCTGACGTTTTCTTAAAGAAATTGATTTAGTACATGCGTAAATTAATACGAGTTTAAATTAATAGTGTTTCATGTACCGGATCGACCCTCCACGGGATTAAAACGATTAAAATTTAGCGGTGTATATTCAAGTTTCGCTTATATAATACTAAAAATAATGTTGTATAGTTCACTAGTGTTTGACGTATAATACAGGCTGAAGTTAAGTATTAGTTAGTATTCATATATTGTATTCTAACAAGAGCTATTGTTTATGTTACTGTTATATTATTCTATAATAGCGTGATTAGTTTCTACAATTTTCGTTTAATAGTTATTATTATAATATCAAGTAGGTTACCAACTAACTTCATTGATTCATTAATGTTAACAATTTACATAATTCGAATTTTATTCATAAATCGTTAATAATTTCAATGAATAATTTTCGCAATTTCTTCGGCATACATTTACATACCTACTTAAGCTTATGCATAATTAGCTGCATACTATTCTCACTGCTAGAACTTAGGCCTCCACAGTATGATAAAAGCCTAGTGCATATTGTTGAAGAACATGCCGGTTTCACGGCAGTGGTAATGAAATGAATTACACGAAGTAAAGTGTCTGCGTGATCCAATCAGAAATGAAGATATCCGCAGGATAACCAAGGTTGCCGACATAGCACGAAGAATCGCCAAACTCAAGTGGCAATGGGCAGGGCACATTGCTCGCAGAACAGATGGCCGTTGGGGCCGAAAGGTTCTGGAGTGGCGACCGCGTACCGGAAGACGCAGGCCTCCTACAAGATGGACCGATGACTTGGTGAAGGTTGCGGAAATTCGATGGATGCGGGACGAACAGGATCGATAATTGTGGCGACACTTGGGTGAGGCCTATGTCCAACAATGGACGTCTATCGGCTGAAATGATGATGATGATGAAAGTGTCTGCATGACTTTAACCTACGACGTTTAATTTGTTAATTTAACTCGTGTGCACGCTTGGCTACGTATACAAAAATATAAATGTAACCTAACATATTTGCTGAACTTATTTGTTTAAATCATTAAACATTTAAGTATTACACATACACATTTACTTTTTACTTGTTACTGTTACTAACATATGTAATTAGTCCTTTGTCTTTTTTACTGACACCGACATTTGGCTATTCAAAAGTGCCTGTAAATGGTCTATTTGAAATAAATGTTTTTGATTTGATTGATTTGATTTGACTAACGATAAATTGTATTTACTCTTTATATGTTAATTTGTAGGGTATATTATCTATGGGCCAAGACGCTTGATATTATTATTTATTACAATACAGTACCACAGGATAAATACATACCTATGTGAAAAATATCACACTGATATAGCAAAGAAACCGGATTGCCAATACTGATAAAATACTTAAAATAAACAAAAGCTATTTATGCCATTATTGCGGTGAAGTTACTCCGTGTAATAAATGACCTAAATGGCGAGCGCTAGTACTATGTGGCGCAAGCTCATATCGTGTGACGTCATTCTCTTATCGAGAGTTCTGATGAACTGCAAACACCTAATGAGCTCTTAAAATCTTCGACTACATTGTTGTATTCCATGAGATGAGATAGTGGTTAATGATAAAAAAATAAATGGGCAAACCTCCATATAGTATTTAGTCTGATTTTAATTTATTTTTATTCGTTTAATTTTATTTGTATTTATTGACTTTTTTTTTAAATTTTTGGATTTAGTTTTCATTGTATTATTGGTATCGTGATATTTTTATATGAAAATAGCATGGGTATAATTATTTGACATAAATAAAAATGATCGAACGAGTACCCAAAAAAGGAGTGTTATGTTTTATATAAGAAAGTATTCTACAGACTGATCCCCTGACGGCGATGAAAAATGATGTTTTGTTTTTATTTATACAGTTTAACTATCTTGTTTTTAGCTTTTCAGTTCACATTTTTGACATGGCAGAAGTTTTTTAATTATTTTTTTTTTAATTGATATAAACTAGATAGTGCTTGACTGCGATCCCACCTGATGGTAAGCAGTGATGCAATCGTTGATGGTGAGGCGCACCATCAACTTATTATTATTTAGAGCCTTATTTAGAGTTTATTTAGAGCATATTCACTCTTGCCTTAAAGACACCCAAATTATAATCAGACGGGAAGACCGCAGCAGGCAATTTTTTTTTATAAATACGACTGTTAATTTACTGTTTTCTAGTTCTTGTACCCATTTTCACTAATTGTAGCACGGTGTTTAACTATCTACCAAAGCTTAGCTCTTGTCCTAAGGATGAAAATAAGGATTACAACATTAAGTTAATATAAATACAGGAGAACTCACGTCGATGGTAACAAAACCCGTATAACCTGACCGCACATTGTACCGAAACTCCACACTACAGAGGGTCAGCTCAAGGTCAAGATGTCATCAATGACGCACGGTCAACGGCACTACAGTAGATAAACAAAACTGGCCAAGTGCGAGTCGAACTCGCACATGAAATGTTCCGTACTATAAAATCAGGCAAAAAAAACTGCTAAAAATCACGTTTCTTGTAGGTACGAGGGCTCCATATAAATATTTATTTTATTATATTTTTAGTATTTGTAGTTATAGCGGCAACAGAAACTCTTTATCAGTGAAAATTTTAACTGTCTAGATGTCACGCTTCATGAGCTACAACCTGGTGACAGACAGACGGACAGTGAAGTCTTAGCAATAGGGTTCCGTTTTTACCCTTTGCGTACGGAACCCTAAAAATGATGCATGCAATTATAGCCTAACTTGGCTAGTTTTTACTTTAAAAATGACTTCTGGGCAAGTCATTTTTAAGTTAAAAAAAAAATATATTTTTTTTAAATTAATATTAAACTAGAGCTTGACTGGTAGAACTTGGATAAGGTTAGCACAGTAGCAACGGGATTGGTACAAAAAAAAAAGTTTATGCCCAGCAGTGGGCTTAGTTGATCCTGATGATTATATTACTTACTGTCTTTATTCAATATTGTTGCTATTCTCTCCCATTCATTGTCCATAGCCGCTCTGTTATTATACTCGTTATGATATCGGTTCCAGAGTACCGGCGTGTTAGCCACCTCCCTAATCAACAGTTCAGCTGTATTCATAGTAGATGGCTTATTCAAATCCACGTAATCAAAAACTCCTTCCATAGCTTAAGTTTAAATTCGCACGAAATCTATCTTAACTCTTATTCCGTCTTAATAAAGCTTAAAGTCCAACGAAAACGTTATTGTTTACACTTTTATGCCCTTGTAACTTTGTTATGTTGTCAGTTTTCGAACGAATCAAAAAACTATCACGAACTGTCACTTATTTTGTCGTTTGTTTCATGTTTGTAACATTTTTCTTCTACGTAAACATAGCACGGATAAGTTAGAACATTGTTTTTGTAAATTATCACTGTTTTAGTATAGAAATTAACAGAAAACTTATCAACGAACGAAATACGTGATGCGATCGACACGACAGTCGTTGAACTAAAAATAACCATGCACTGTTGCCAGCTCGCACAGCCAATGCGAGCGACGCGGCCGCACGACGTCATTCACCCTACACTACGCTTCTAAGCATGTGTGAGTGAGAAGAAATAGTTACGGGAACATAGGTCGTGTATGTTCGAGTGAGTGGGACGATGTCGCGTGTGTTAGTGCGTAAGCGCTAAGACTGTGTGTCGTCATGGTCGAATGTACGATCTGGCAACGTCGGTTGCGTTCCACGACCGTGTTTGACATTCTTTGACGTTTGAACTGGATTGGCGCGCAATCGGAAGTGTCGATTAACATGTTTTGGTGCGATGTGGAATGTTTTTAATAATTGTAATGCGTAATTAATTAGTTTAATTAGTAGGCATGAAAGTTTGTCTTATTATTTTAATAATGCCTATCAATTTATTATCAAACATAAATAATATCAAACTTGACACAGGCGCAGGCGCATTAGTTGCGTTTTTTTTATTTTTTCTACAGTCCGGCCTCGGTTTCGCAGGATCTTTGAAATTCTTGGCTTTTGACTACTGTAATATGCATGTCTTATTAATAAAGGCTTAATCCTTCCACATGAATCACTTTGTCTGTTGGCGAAAGCCGCATAAAAATCCGTAAGGTTGTTACTGAATTTATCAAAATAAAATCAAATCAAAAATGTCTATTTGGCAGAATATGGCACCATAGATGTTACAATTTTGGTTCCAGCATATCTGCCATACTATGGCTTACAAATATTTTTCTATTCTATGGATTCAATTATTAAAATGTTAATAGTTTTAAGATTGAAATTTTAAAAGATAAAATAAACATAAAAACATTTGTATGGATATTTACTAACATTCCTCTTGAGAATCAATCTCAACTCAAAATGATTTATTTCATAGCCTATATTGAAACTTAAAACGTCAGAAACTAGCACACAGTTCCGAATGGCCATTTTCTATGGAGAAGAACTGGCAAGAAACCCCATGGTTATTCTTATAAAAAGTGCTTGTTTCTACAATATTTTCTTAATGCAATATTAGTAGTGAGAGAACAACGTAGACTAGTAAACTATGAATCTGCGGAATTGTCACATACTGTCTATAATAAATAAACCCCAATGTAATCACAAACAAATTGCTATGTCGACAACCGGTGAGGTTCCTTATCAATAAATAAACAAAAAACAAAATTAACTAAAGTAAATATCACAATAACCATAATTTAAACAATGATAAGGCACCTCACCGTTGCCGACATAGCACGAAGAATCGCCAAACCTAAGTGGCAATGGGCAGGGTACATTGCTCGCAGAACAGATGGCCGTTGGAACTAGTGATGCAAGAGACTCAGTCGTTTAAGTCTTATAACACGAGACTAGACTTATTTTTGACGACTTAAATGACTCACGACTAAATTAGTCTTTTAACCCTCAAGTCTTGGAGTCTTAAGGCTTAAACTAAAGACTAATTTGAGTCGCAGTCCTTTAACCTCAGATCTAAAAAGCTAAGTCGTAACGTAAAAAGGTTAATACAACTAAAAGCCTTAAAGGACTTAAAGGACTCACGCCTTAAACGACTCGCGAGTCGGGAGTCTTGTAATGAAACTAGAGAAACGTAACTATATAGGAGCTTTCTATTTTCGCGATCTTCAAAAAAATATTTGTGTTTGTAATATAGTGGTTACAGAATACAAATAAATTCTGTGCACAGTATTATTTATAATGAGTAATTTATGACAAAACGCAAGTTCATATATTTCACTGTTTTTACTGCTTAGTTTAATATTGTGTTGTTAAAAAACTCGACTACGAAAAATTTTCAGGATGTTGAAGTAAACAAAATTACTAAATTAAGTAGGTATTTTGGTATTATTGACATCGAATTTTTTGACTGCTTAGGGCGCCACATTGAATTTTGATTAGTACAAGTTAAACCCTTTGAAATGATATCAAACACCGTGTAAATACACCGTGTTTGATATCATTTCAAAGGCTTTATTTACCTTAGCGTTTTTTTTAACATAATATGACTTTTTGCCCGCTAGAGGGTGCCACATTGAATGAAAAAAGAAAATATAATTATGTTTATTTTTTTGTATTTTTTGCCTATTGTACAACGTTTTAGACATTGCCTGTAGGTACCTTATAGGTACAAGTGCTTGAAAATAAATAAATAAATTGAGTTTTGTGACACGTCACGTAGCCTATGTTCAGCGGACGATTAAGCTTGTTCTAAGGGTACCTACCCCATTTATCGAGTTCCGATAAGTAGTTTCGGAGCTATGAGAGAACAGATCAACACACATAAACATACATACATAGCTTGTCAAAATCATAACCTTCCTTTGGCTTTGCCGTAGTTGGGTTAAAAATCGAAAATATGCTGTTTTTTTTTCACTTATGACTTTTCAAAATCTTTATTCTAATCTAATCCAAAGAAACTTTTAGTTAACTAATTAAATTAATTAATTAACTAATTACACTAAAAAGCGCAATGTAAATAAAACTCGAAAAGGTCACCCGCTCAGCTGATTCCCTAGAGTCCACTTGCCGGGGACAACACGCACGTGCTCTTACTTTCTGTCAAACGCACCGCATAACGCCGACAAAGAGCCGGCTACCTTTTTAACTCGCCGACATCCCTTTGGCGGCGCAACTCAAAGAAAAATGTCGGCAAATTACACTTACCAGCCAAAAAATTGGGACGACTTGTAAACATGTTTGTCACTAACAAAATAGTAGGTACGAGGCTACCACTTCTGGTGAGAATAATTTCATCATCGCATCATTTTTTTCTAACTTGAATAGTTTACGCGAGAGACACTTCCAAAGTGGTAAAATGTGTGTGTCCCCCCTCTAACTTCTAAAATAAGAGAATGATAAAACTAAAAAAAATATATGGTGTACATTACCATGTAAACTACCAACGAAAATTGGTTTCAACGAGATCTAATAAGTAGTTTTTTTTTTAATACGTCATAAATCTAAAAAAATACACTATTATTAAAACATCGATCAAAGTTACAACGAACTACAAGAACTTTTATATTACGTTACTTGCTAGCAGCAAGGCTACTACGGAACCCTTTATAGGCGAGTCCGACTCGCACTTGGCCGGTTTTTTTTTATATAAGTAGCCTTTTTTTGTAATGTGAATGTGAGAACACTACTCCACGAACTCTTAGACTACTTCCTATTACGACTTACAGGTCGCGCGGTGAATTAGGATCGCTCGGTGAAAGTAGTGGGGGCAATCGGCGCATGTGTACAATTGCGCACAAAAATTCTTAGTATGTTAGGATTTAATTTTTTAATTTCGCATGTTTGAACCTTATTAACATAACTTATAATAACACTAGTTTTTGCTTGTAATTTATCTTGTAAGTAGGTAAATTCAGAAAAATTAAAATGTTTAAAATTAAAATTAAAAAAAAAAATTCGTTAGTTTCTTTCTTAACGTAACAATTCACGTCGTAAACCATTTTTCTGGCTTGCCGTTTTAAAACTTTATTTTTAACCATTTTTTTTACGACTACGTATTGCTAATACGATAACACAAGCTGTACGCAACAGTACACAAGTACAACAGTATCCAGTGAGACGCGAGAACGCAACGCGGGAATTGAAAAGCGACTCTATCTACCAATGACGTGTCGCCGTCGGCGCAGACCTTAGAATTGAATACTGCGCATGCCCCTTCCACTTTTGCCGAGCGATCTTAATTCACCGCGCGACCTTGTACTTTGTTTTTTACTGAGATAATTTTTATTGTGCTTTTGTGTACAATATTTGACTAGTCTACACTGTTCTTACATATATACATACATATATCTAGTAATATTGTAATACCAACCACTTTTTTTATAAGAGTAACCATGGAATTTCATGGAATTTCAATTTTTAGTGAATAGTCACCGTGTCAAGGTCATGCCCTATGGTGTGCCTGCCGTTTTCTAACATTTTATACATTTAACCCTGGGGTCAAGGTCTGGCCTTTGGGTGTCTCAAGCGTTTCCCAACATTTTATACATTTGATTTTGGGGTCAAGGTCATTGACCTTGAGGTCAAAGTAGGTAGTAAACCTTTTGGTGTCCCAGGCGATTCCCAAAATTTTATACATATGATCTTGAGGTCAAGGTCAAAGGATAAAGGATTATTGCATTGTCATCAGTCTGATGGGTGTGCAAAGTTTAAAAAAAATTGATCACCCAAAGTTGAGCAAAATCGAGCTCAAAGGCACTGATTACATACAAACAAATAAACATACAGGTGAAGCTAATAAAAGCTTGTAAAATACCTAACGGTTTCAATAAAAGTTTAATTTTGTACTCACTTCATTGTTTTAATTTAGACATTGTTTACTACCCAATCAGATTTTAAACAGCTTGAGCTGTATTGAATATGAAGCACGACTCAGGCGCGAGTCCGTTGATAAACGACTCAAGTCGTTTAAGCCTTATAAACGACTCGAGTCGTTTAAGTCTTATAAACGACTCGAGTCGTTTAAGCCTTTTAGTCCTTTAGTTAAAAGACTTGAGAGTTTCAAGTCTTATTAATAAAGACTGGAGACTGTAGTCTTCTTTCCAGACTAGAGTCGCTTAAAATGTAGTCGAGTCCTTTTTAAAGGCCTTAAACGACTGAGTCTCTTGCATCACTAGTTGGAACCGAAAAGTTCTGAGGTGGCGACAGCGTACCGGAGGACGCAGGAAGGCCTACAAGGTGGACCGATGACCTGGTGAAGGTTGCGGGAATCCGATGGATGCGGGACGCGCAGGATCGTTCATTGTGGCGACACTTGGGGGAGGCCTATGTCTAACAGTGGACGTCTATCGGCTGATATGATGATGATATGATGGAGGCACCAACAAAAATCACATAGTTTTATTCGTAAACATTAACAGAAAACTTAACGATTTATTTAAGTGAGAAATCATCTAATGACTTCTGCCGCTCTTGCGCGGAACAAGAAGATGTTTCACATTTTTAGTATCTAACTAAAACCCACTCCTATGATCCTTCTTTACCGTGCGTTACAGGACCCTGGGTTTTGGAGATCCCATGGCCTCAGTAAGCTTGGACCCTGCTACGGTTATCATATTTTTGAGACGCGCATGGAATACTACACGGACCGGACGAATACCGGACAGCCTGACATTGCATCGTCTGCAAGCCCACACCTACGGTGGCTGGAAATTTGGATCTGTGTCCCGGCAGCTGCATGCTTCTTCGCTTGCATTACTTCGCAGGAAGCGGCCACTTCCTTTCTTCTTCGCTCCAGATCATGGCCTGAACCAGGGCCTGGCACTAGTAGTCGCTGCCAAATGCCGCCGCAAGATGGTGCTAACACTACGCCGAAGCACGGCACACCTCCACCATGTCCTCCGGGCGGTTCGCAAAATGGTGACACCAAGGCGTTTCGATGCGATGTAGGAACCTCCCGAACTTACCATTTCCAGTAAGGGCCGGCGTCATACGGAAGGTGAGGACACAGTGAGGCCTTTACAGCCACTCCTCAAAGAAGGGACTTAAAATGTTAATTGAAATATTAAAGAATTACAATTTTTATTTAAAACGAAACTATTGTAAATGACAAATAAATGCATACTACCTACGTGTCATACCAGACCAATTTTTTTAAAGCTATGCTATATCAAACAATCATATTCAAAGTTTAAGATATCTAGTTACATGACATTTAACTTAGTATTGCATCGACTTGATACAATCCAACGGTCACAATACAAAGTATGTCACTAACAACAGCCCCGCGGGTTTGCTTTTGAAATAACATTCAAATAAAAATACGCTAAAAGGCTTCGATATTTTTCACTGAACTTTCGCAATCAGTCTGCCGGTTGCACCAGGGTTGCCACAAAATAATAATAATAATAATTTATTTGCCTCAGATACAAAACAGATCCATATTTTTGTTAGTAGTTATACTTAAAAATATATGTTAGTAACCTAAAATTAAAACGACACATTACTTTTTCACATGCGTCTCAATACAATGCCTCAATATTGGACAATCTGGTCGATTGGCCACAACGCGAAGAATGCCGTTGCTACTGCCACGGACCCGACTTAGCAGCGATGCGGCCCTCTTACGAAGGATGGCATGAAAGCCATCAATACGTGCATCGGCAAACATGCCTGATGCACTACAGTGCCGTGGCAGCCGCATCAGCATCCTAAACACGTTATTATACTGAAACGCGCAGGGCGTTGATAGTCTTCTGCGTATAATTGACCCATAGACTGCACGTGTAAAAGGATTGGCAAAACGCCCGAAACAATGTCACTTTTACTGCCTTAGTGCAGCGTGCAAATCTACGAGCCAACATATTGCATCTGACAGCCAACGCCCGACGCTCTCTCTCGATTTCTTCGCCGTCCGAGAGATCATCCGAGACCCAGTGACCCAGGTACTTGAAATGAGAAACTCTTGGCAAGGACACACCATCTAAGAAGACAGGTGGAACATGCGTGACCTTCTGGCCAGGTGATTGGAACACCAAGAGCTGGCTCTTCCTTACATTATACCTGAGCCCATGAGCCCCGGCATAATCCTCACACACGGCAAGCAGTTTTCGAATGGCGCTTACAGAGGGACCCAACAACACCATATCGTCTGCGTAACTTATATTATTGATGTATTTTCCATCTATGGAACATCCGACATTGGTGTTGGTGAGTCTCTCAATGAGTCCATTCACGTACAGATTGAAGAGACGAGGCGAGGTTAAGCCTCCTTGCCTTACTCCACACCCCAACCTGTACTCATCGGACGTCACGCCAGCCCACCTTACAATATTAATTTGGTTGTTGTACCAATAGTCAAAAATGTTAATGACTTCTTCAGGGAGACTAGTTTCCGTCTTCATTTTGTACCATAGGACATCATAGGACACCAAATCAAAGGCTTTTGACAGGTCTAAAAAACAGGCATAGACAGGAGTCTTCCTGTCAGTGTAGTACCGAACAGTATGCTTGAGGCACAGAACAGCTGTTTCTGTCGATAGCCCCGGCCTAAAACCGAACTGAGCGTCACTCAGGTTTATGTGACTGTTCAATTGGCGATCAAGCAGACTGTCTAGCACTTTCGCCACGGTCGTAGCCAAAGAGATGGGCCTATAATTCTTACTATCCGATACATCGCCAGTTTTGTTTTTGACTATTGGCACAACCACGGTTTTCATACACTCGTCCGGCAGGTACGAGTGTCTTATACAAAAAGTATAAAACATTGCGAGAACCCTAGGCAGATGAACCCCCGCATGCTGCAGATGCTCAATACTAATTCCATCATGGCCAGGAGACTTACCCCTGGTCATCTTTGATAATAACAACACAAAAAAAAAACTCACAACTATAATATTTTTGTAGGATGTAGGCTAAAAACAACGTAACCCACCTACTCTAATATCATTTCCTGGGCAAGAGTGTCAATCAAGGATAAATGTTGTACGCATATTCAAGACAGATTCATTGCTAACTTTATATATCCCGGTATACACTGTAAAATTATGATGATGTTTTACTAGTTTTAATTTTTACTACTGCTGCTGTTTTCAGCACGCTGTTTTGTGTATTTGAACACAATTTGAAGAGTTTATTTTTGCTGTTTTTTTTTTAATAATTGTATCTAAGTTTCTCATTGTAATATTAGCTAACTACTAGATTAATAGTCTGAATCGACCTAGACTAGAATGTTGGAAATTAACTTAAATTCTAACACAAGGAAAGTTTTTTTTATTTAATGCTTATACTATGAAAGTATTTAATTTGCATAAGCTTAAACATTATCAGCTTTATAAAGTTTCTACTGGTGGGACTCGGGCCTCCTCTCTAGAAGAGAAAGTGGCTAATTTGCATTAAGTATTAAGTAAAAAACATATATTTTGTTATTATAAACTAACAGTTAAAAAAAAGAAGTTTCAGAAGAAATTTCATTGTTTTTTTTTTTAAGTATAGCCTAATTACCAGAAAAATATTGTAATATTCGACCACTGCCTACGCGGTTGATGAGTCAATAACAAGACTCCTGAAACTAAAACATGTTCGTTTAGAATTCACGGAAAATATCTGCCCACATACCATTATTAAATATTTATTTTATTTCAGTAATCTCGATGGAGGATATTTCCTACAGCATAGAACGTTTGTCTAACTACAAAGGATAAAACAAAAAACTTTCAACGCATTTTTTTTTTCTGCAACTCAAACCTGCCAACCCTACAGTCGAGGGCTCCGTAATTACAAATGTTTCAGGCTGAACTATGAGCGCTTTCAGTTTCCATGAGTTGCCTGAAAACTGACGTTTATACCTGTAAATAATGAAACATTGTTTATTGAAGTTCATACAGCCTGTTTTTATTATATTCGATGAAACTATGGATGGAATATTTTCCGATATAGTTTTATTCATGAAATGCATTTCATTTCTTTGGTTAGTATATTATTTGTTAATTCTCATGTTTTTTATTGTGTTTGTATTACCGCGGGTATCGTATTTATTCTATGAGTAAGCTTTATTTAAAATGCAGTTAGTTACAATCCGACGTCTCCGCGTCGGCGAGTGGTTACTTCTACAGTCCTGACTAAGCGTTTCGCCTCGTCTTTTATACCGCGGGCATTCAATAATTACAACAACTTGCTTGCTTTGGTTTTCCCGTCAAAAAAAAAAAAACGACAAACCGACGAGCCGACAAAGATAAAATTATATCTTAATTTCTATAATTGTGGAAGAAGAAAGAAGTGTTTTGTATGATTTTTTGTTAAGGTTGATTGTTTTTGTTTCCCGTAAACATTTGGCACACATATTTTTATTGCCATCAGCGCCTGCATAAAATAAAAATCTTTTATTTCACACAAAACAGTTCTTAAATGTTAGTAGTAAGAAATTAACTTATGTTAGTAATATAGAGGCCTATTATTGACTTTTCAAATCATTTTCTTTGTGAAATATTGAATAATTTACATACGCTACGTACATTCTGAAGAAAACTTAACCAGTTACTTTTTTGTGTAAACATATTTCTAAAGATCAAAGTATCGAAAACATAACCAGTGAAAATATATGATGTAATTTTATTTGTGTATTTGTGTACACACAAACACTTAAAATCGAAAATAACAAATAAGGATAAAAGAGTACAAAGGACCTGCTTATTTCTAATGTTTTTTTTAAAATATATATTTGTATTAGTCATACGAAAAAATCATATCTTGAAAATTAATCTACAATTTTTTTTGTTCAAATCTATTAACACAACCGGCCCGTTACCGAGGAGTAGACTTCAGAAAGTCACTGTTTTATGGCACTAAATGGGAGCAAGGGCCTTAGGTAGTTAATTTATAGGTAGATACTAATAAAGGCCAACTGATAAAAGGGGTTTTAAAATTTGGCTCTAAGGCCTATTAATAATTTTGTATCCTCAAGTTCTTCGGGCATATCACCTGTAACGATGACTCGATGGAGCGATGACGGCAAAAGGTCACGTGGACGCTCCCCAACACAGTGAACGGAGAGCCCAATTTGTCGACGGCGTCCACTCTTTCCGCGTGCTTCAAGGAGTTGTCAACAACCGTAGAGGCCCAGCGGGGTCGAAGTCTTCCGGGGCCAAGGGTCTCTTTCTCAAAGAGAGACTCGGCCCCGGTATGAAAGGCAGCGAAGGAACAGGAGTGAATTTTTAGTCAGTACAAGTCTGACACTATCTCCCGCTCCGCCCAAGGGCGGGGGTTATGATCTGGATGTTTTTTATTCAGTGAAAAAAAACACACGGTTGATGGACCTATCAAAACGGTGACGCACTCCCAAGCCGCCAAACACAGCGCTACATGGCATTGTATTGCGAGTGTGGCGGTGGCGCAGGACTCGAGGGAGTGGAATTCCTTGCCGGAGTCTGTGTTTCCTGATAGCTACAACCCGGGAATCTTTAAGACGAGAGTGAATAGGTTTCTTCTACGTAAGCACGTTCCATCGTCGACCGCATCGTCGCTCTCCATCAGGTGAGATAGCGGTCAAGCGCGAACCTATCAACAATAAAAAATAAAGACATGACCACGACCAGTCTGTCAAGAGTGTACGACTTAGAAGATTTCTTTTTTTGATGTCAGCTCTAGACAAAAAGAAAAATGCTTACGATGGAGTTCAGTATAAAATAGCTGTTAAAGCTTGTTTAATGTTCTAATTTTCGAAACTATTTAAAATATTCCTGCAAAAAATTGATGATTATATTTTCTTTGAATTTGCTTTTCGTGTTGTTGCTACAGTTAGCATTTACTACGACCACTTTTGTAATTACTTGCATAGCAATATATTTTTACTTCACCACTTTTTTTTAAGTAAAAATTATTGTAATAAACCGCACCTGTGTTACTGTTCTTTTGACTAGCTATTTAGTATATTTTAGTAATTGTTAGTGTTTTGTTACACTAATATAATATAATAAAGAGGTAAAGTTTGTTTTTATGTTTTTTTGTTTGTAGGAGATAATCTCTGGAAGAACTGGTCCGATTGCTAAATTTTTTCACCGATAGAAAGCTGCTTTATTTCTGAGTGACATAGGTTATATTTTATAAACGCGGGCGAAGCTGCGGGCAAAAGCTAGTGGTACATAAAAGCATAGGTAATAAAAGGAAAATAAGTAAAAAAAAAAAAAATTAAACCTTTTTTAACACAAACTTTTCCTTTTTATGAATTGTGTAATAAATTGATGAGTTTGATTTAATTTTAACTTTATTTATCCCTTTTGATCATTTAAATAACAGCTTGTTTTTAAAAGTGTTTCTTTTTTATTCATACTTTTTTTTTTGTTTTAGTGGGGCATGTTTCACCTTATTAATTGATATGAATTTATTATGAGGATGTATAAAGAATAAGTATAGTCCACCCAATTTAAACGGCAGCCATTTTTAAAGCTCGCCATATTGGTTTTAGAATGACGTCACTTAGCTAATCAAGCAGGACACTAACTATTCAAAGTAATTGATACTAGCTGCTGCCCGCGACGTCGTCTGCGTGAAGCCTCTACAGCACTAAAAATACCTAAGGTGCCAGTGTCACTATAGCATTATAAATAAACAACTTTTAAAATAGCATTATAATATAAGTTTTTTTCGCAAACGAAGCTAGTGAAGGGAGTTATATGGGAATCCTGCTGAGTTCAGTCATAAGATGTGACTGAAGGAAATAGAGAAAATAATGCAGGAATATATTCCAGGACACAAAAGAGTAAAAATACGTATAAAGGTATCATACCTTACAAGACTTCCCTATAAACTACGCTGGTACGGATACTGCCAGGAGCCAAAATGTAAAGAGAGTCAGGACTGGTGGCGCGGGAGCAAGTGACGTACAGTTGCCCGTGTGAAAAGCAACTCGTCCTAATGTTGACACCCGCTGCCCTCAGTGTCTGCCCCTGTGACTTATTGATGGTCATCGCGAAGCAAACACACACGGGGAACTGTACGCGCTTGAACTGGAACGGGAAGTTATGGGGTATGAGGGGAATGCATGATATAAATACTGCCTCGCTGACGCCACAACCCGTAAGAATTTCCGCCTCAATGGTGTGTCTGTGTGGAGCGAGATGACTTTGAGGCGAGTCCCGTCACAACTTCGAAGCATAGTCGGGACACCGACCTTCAGCTTGATGGTATGCGCCGGAAGTCCTCTTGCTGACAGGGAGTTCAGAAATTCCACGGAATAACGTGTGGAATAACGTCTTGCTCGACAACAGTGTTTATCGAGGTGTAGACCACTTCATTCTTCTCAATTTCCGAGAGAATGCATTCGTTAATTGCTGCAGCCTGATCATTTTTGGGCGTCAAAATGGCCCGCTCACACACCCAAGAATTCTGCTGGTGCGGTATACGACTGATGTCCCCGTACACACAGTGAATGAGTTTTCCTAAGCTGGATACCACTCTACCGAGAGACTCTGGAAGTACCACCTGTCTACCTCTCTCTTCTGGTAGAGTGCCTTCGTCAAGAAGGACATCGGAGAATTCTTGAGCACGTGCGTTGCCGCCGAGCCAAGCTCTCATATTAATGGTCAAGCGCAGTGTACGAACTCGTGACCACAACGAAGATCGTTTCGACGAAGCATTCATCTCGTCAGCCCTCGATCCCCGCATCTCCTCGGGAAGTGTTTGCCGGAAATCGCCACTGAACAGAACTGTGACACCATCCATCAAATGTTAGTTCCTGCGGATGTCCTGCAGGGTTCTGTCCACGACCTCAATTGCCTTCCTATTGGCCATCGTACACTCATCATCAGAGAGCAATCCTTGAGCACGTGTCCCTTATCGCTGTTACGTGACACACCACAAACAGGCAGCGCTCTCTAAATCGATGGCAATTTTTAACATGGCATGTGCTGTCTTGCCTTCCGGAAGCAGTGTGGCAGCGATTCCTGACGACGCTACAGCAATAGCAATTTTGCCTTGGCTCCTGACCTGTGCAAGTATGCCAGTGGTAACAAATGTTTTTCCAGTTCCACCAGGAGCATCCAAGAAAAACATTTTACCCTGGTTTTGCCCAACGCTTTCAAGGACGGTGTCATAAATTTGTTTTTGCTCTCAAGAGAACAATGCGACATGGTAATTTCGTATGGTGGTTATTTCGCCCGGATCGTAATTTGTTTCAGCGTTATACTCCCGATTTCCACAGTCTTGATGTGGCGATGATTGGAGAGCTGGTAACCCATATTCGATCAGTGGATTGCCGCCGATAGTAATGACCACATCTTGAAGTGAACTGAGACAGGTGTTCAGCACGCGTTCATCAGTTACTTCGACTTCGTCTCTAGTAGCACGCCTCAAAGCTCGTAGAAAATCTTCAGACAGAACATGGCGTTACTTCTCTCACAAAGCTACCGGGTTCGCGACTCCACAAAACACAAAGATGACGGCAAGTAGATGACGCATGTGGCTGGGACTGTCACTGACGCTTGCCTTCACGAGGGTGTCATCCCAATTAGGCAAAAGGCTGCGCGGTAAGTGGGATGCTCCACGCCATCAAATGTCCTCAGAAAAGTGAAAGACGTTGAGCCTGGGACAGTGTGAAGTAACAACCGCAGAAAATAGCATTCGCCACCATTCGGGTGCACGGTATAAACCCTACCCAATGCGGTGTCCTTGAAAATTCCCGGAAAACCTTCCACAGCACCTCCTCGTCGATGTCGGTTGAATACACCCCTTTGCTTGTCGTACGTGTAATATGAAGGCACCTTGTCATACGTAAGGGATTTCGCAAACTGGTCGACTTCACAGAGTCTGAGAAATGCCTCCATATAATACCTAACACCACATTTTTTTCAAATTGTCTTCCTCAACTCTGCTCAAGATTTTGAGGGTTTTGTTGGAACTTGAATTTGTCAAAACGAACTGTAATATGAAGAAAACGCACATTACCATCTATGAATTTTAAGAATAACTAACTACTAACCTCGCCAACATGATCAAATTTAAATGATTAATTTCCAAAAACTGTTAACATAAACTTGATTTGATTTTGATGAAATCTCATAGATGGCGCTGCTTTAAAATTGTGTTTATACGACTAACATTAATGATGTTTCTCTGCCCAAGTTACTTTAATGGCGTAGTTTTTATAGTGTAAAGCTAGATAATAGCACGACTTACTCAAAAACAACATTTAAATATGCGTCCTTATATTACACGCTGTCACAGAATGCGTAAGAAAAATAAAGATTCACAGCTCCTCCCCCGTAGGTGATAGCGTGATAATATGTAGCCTATGTGTTGACCCGACCTCTTAGTAATATTCATGCAAAATTTGAAGTAAATCCATGCAGTACTTTTTGAGTTTATCCCGGACATACATACAGACAAACAGACAAACAGACAAAAATTCTAAAAACTATATTTTTGGCTTCGGTATCGATTGTAGATCACGCCCCAAGTATTCTTTTAAAAAAATATTCAATGTACAGTTTTGACTTTCCTACGATTTTATTATATGTATAGATTCTCGTGAAATAATTATAGTGTAACATTTGAGCTTTTGAGCTATTTGATTTGTTGGGCCAATTGTTTCAAAATAGGAAAATTTCTACTAATTCAAATAAATATAGAGAACAGTGGCGGCGGATTGGTAACGGCCCTGACTTACGAGTTGTAGGTCGCGGGTTCAAATTCAGCCAGACGCATTGCTTTGTGTAATTTATTTCTTCACCACTGCTTCTAAAACGATGAAGGAAAACATCTTGAGGAAACCGGTATGTCCTGAAACCAAAAATTCGAAAAAAGTGTGACATTTACCAACCTGCATTGGGCCCGCATGGTGGATTACGGCTCATTCCCTCTCCTAGAGAGAAATCAGCAGTGGGAACGTTATTAAGCTGCTTATGCTTTTTCTATAAAGAAATATACTTAGATACTTATGCTAAATTCGTAATATGATTAGGCATTTAAACCAACCTTTTTTACTGTTCATTCAACCGATTTTGACTTTTATTGCGTTGGTGGCATGATAAATGGCGGCTGCAGTAAACTGTTGGTATTGTTATCATTTTTTTTTGCTTTTATTGCTATCCTTGTGCCTACGGAATAGAAGTCAATATATATATTGTTAGTAAAATAATAATAAATGCTTGTAATAAAATCAGCAAATCTATATTATTATATGTATAGAGAGATAGATGGACCTTTGAAAACACACTATAAAGTTACCCAGTTAGTAAAACCTTGATCACACGTACCAAATAAACGGGCGAGACATTGCTCTCGGCCGAATACTCGGTACGTATGTACAAAGCGCCGAGTACCTACTCGGTCGAGCGCTTATCTCTACAGCTCGCTTACATCACTGTCTCGGCCGAGCAACATTTTACTGTCTCGCCCTTTTACTCAGTACGTGTGATCTAGGCATTATAGTTATTCAAAAAATTACATCTTCTTCGTAAAATTCTGAAATTTATGCGGGCAAAGCCACAGGCAGAAGCTAGTAATTATAGCTAGTATTATTAGCTAGTATGACCTATATCAATTGATATAGGCCTTTTTTTAGGTGGTAAATCATCTAGTAACATCTCAGCCCTCGGGTGGAGGACGGCGTGTCAGACTTTTACTGACTAAAACGTGGATTTTCGATCAGTAGTGGCCTGTCATACATTCCTCATTAAAATTTTCCCTTTCATCCTGTATATTCATGAAAGAACACTGCTCATTTTCCATGACAGTAAAAAAAAAATAACCCGTTGCTATTGCACAAAATGAGAGTTTCCAATACGATGCTCCTCTTTTCCGATGCTCCAGAAGATATCTTAATTAAAACTGTAATTAGTTAAAACAGAAATGAGACCGACGGGTGTTGATTTTAATTTCAAATCGAATACCGTATTCAGTACGTATGTAATCAGGAGCTCTCTGTCGATGGGTGTGAACATAGTGGAGGCGGACGCGATAATGTGAATCGGACTTCCCTGTGAATAAAACGCCAGTAAAATACACCTAATGTTAAGTGGCAGTGGGAAGGGCACATTGCTCGCAAAACAGATAGACGATGGGGTCGAGGGATACTGAAGTGGCTACTACGTACTTCCCTGTGAATCAAACGCCAGTAAAAAACCTAATGTTAACTGGCAGTGGGAAGGGCACGTTGCTCGCAAAACAGATGGACGATGGGGTCGAGGGATTCTGAAGTTGCTACTACGTGTCCGAAGATGCAGCGTTGAAAAACATCAACCAAGGTGGACCGATGACTTGGATGCGAGGTGCACAGAAACGGTCGTTGTGGCGAAACTCAGAGAAGCCTATGTCTGTGACGTCTTTCGGCAGAAATTATGATGATAATAAAAAAAATACCTTGTTTTATTAGTATTAGAAATTCGAACTAAAAACTGCACTGCGCTGACCGTCTCGAAATGCCAAAGTCTTGAGCATCGACTCCGAGATCCGATAGTCAGTCATCTATAGATTTTATATTTCGCGGCAAGACTGGTCTATCATCGGTCCGCCAGATGTATTACGATGCACCATCGGTACATGGTGGACATCCCATCCGTAAGGTTATTCACAAAACGTTTTGGGAACACATTGGTTGTACGTACAACTAAATTGTAAAATTTCCTGCAGAAGTCGATGTTTTCTGATACACTCTGGGAGTATTTAAGTCAAGAGGGAATTGATTACTTGTAAGTAATTGTGTTCGACATCAACCACATCATGGCTTGCCATCAGGTGAAATAGTGGCGAAATGCAGAAAAGATCCTTTTCCTCATTTTGTACAACTCCAACATAAAACCTCTTCATATACAAAACAGTACATTTCCACCCCGCCACCGCTCATCACAAAACTCTAACCCTTAAACAAAAGCATGGCAACAGCTCCAAGAGCCCTCCACTTCTCCAGACTCTTTTAAACATTTCCCGCTGCATTATTAAGAGTCGACTGCTCAGTACTCAGTACTCAATCGATTCCACCTGGATTAAAGAAACTGCGGACGGCGAGCAGTTTAATTCTTCCACTGTTTTAAAAGCTTTGCGATTCCGTGGTGCCGAGATCTCTGAAAGGTTTTTTTTAAGTTTGCTAGATTTATTTGTGCGACGATAGGGTTAAATCTTTTTGTTTGTTCGTCAATTATGCTGTTAGGAACCCATATTTTTTAATGGGTGTATATGGTAATACCGTTAAAGAAAAAACTAGATGGCGTTTTTTTTTTCATCATCATTATTTTAGCTAAAAAAAACGTCTACTATTGGACATAAACCTCCTCTAAGTGTCGTTACAACGGTTTGTCTTATGCGTCTCGCTCCCCACAACCATCACCAGATCATCAAACCACCTTGTTAGAGGCCTACCAGCGCTACGTCTTCCAGTACGGGGCCGCAACTCCAGAAAGTTCCAGCCTCATCGACCATTTGTTGTGCACTGCTCACCGCCAACTAAGTTTGGGAATTCTTCGAGTTTTGTCGGTAACTTTCGATTTCCTACGTGTATATTTTCATTTCTGATTCGATCACGCAAGGAAACTCTGAGCTTAGCAGCTTAGTTTATACTTTATATTTCATTTGCTTGTACACAAGCGCATTCTTTGTGAGAAGATGTGGTCCGTAAACTAATGGAGAAGTGCGTGTTGATTAAGGCCACACATCTCGCAATTTAGGTTCCTACACATGCTGGTTTTTCTCAGAGTGTTTTATTCAGATTCATTGTTCTGAGAGCTGTGGTGATCCAAACATATATCCCTTATATTTTTTCTACTGCTGGGACTCAGGCCTGATCTGTAGACGAAGGAATGGGCCCAGTATGGGTTACTTGATGTCACACATCTACCCAAAGATAGTCTAGTGTTTGCTGCTAGCGGTAAGACCATCATTGTAATTATTATGATGTACAATAAAGTTTATTCTATAATCTCTTAACCGTTACACTATTACCGACTCCTTTTTATTTCAAAACACCGTTCACACATTTATACATATTTTCTTTTGCCTCCCTTTCCCTCTTCATTTATCTCATAACTTTAGTAAATAACATGCGTTCCATCCCTTTTCTTCAAAGGACCTTACCAGGACAAAAATGATTCTCTTTCAATATAAACATAATATGTAAAATATTCTATTCTAGAAAACTCGCGGCGCCAGAGCAAAGAGCAATCACCGTGTATTCTTTTACCATTTCACCTTAAACCATTGCGTCACTTCAGTCATAACAATACCAGTACAAAAACGCGTTCAATGTTAAAACATGTCCGATTTATAACATGTCATATTAATTTAACTGGTGTCAGAAATCGTTGAACAAACAGAAACGCGTGCCGGTCGACACTTGTGATGTTTGACGAGTATTAAATCTAGCGTGTGGAGTGCGGGATGAGAGGTAGCGTTTTAACAAAAAGGTGGCCAGTGCATCGCCGTGCCCTCGTTGGGGCGATCAGCGGCGGAGACCTCTCGCACTAGGCCTTGGTTGAGGCCATGGTCCGGAGCGTGGAGGAGTGGCAGGCGGTCGCCAACTTCTGCGAAGCAGTAATACTCGCAAAGGAGGAGGCCGACCACATCAGGCAGCGGCGCTCTCGCCGCCGCCAGGATTCTGATCCCGATTTCAGGGTAGCTCGCTGTCCAACCGTCCGGTAACTGTCCGGCCCAAGCCCAAGTCGTCGACGGCACGCACTGTTCCCGCACGCCTCAAGTTAGTTAGGAGTTATCAGCAACAGAAGAGGCCCAGCCGGTTCGAAGCCTACTGGGGCCAGGGTCATCCGAAAGGGAACTTGAGCCCCGGCTTGAAGGAACGAGGCGGGTCAGAGAGAGGAGAGACGCCGTCTGCTGACGCTGTCATTAGGTCACTACGTGAACAGGTAACAGGGCATTCGATGCAGGATCGAAGGTAGAACATGGTCTACGGAGAGATGGAGCACAAACACTGGTGCTCTTCAGTGTGGGACCACTTCGATCTAGATCAACCTGTGCTCAACCTGAGTGAGGCGTCTGTTTTCAGTTTAACTCGAAAAAAATACTAGTTTTGCCATCAAAGTCAAAGTCAAAGTCAAAAGTTTTTTATTTTACATAGGCCTACATGGGCACTTATAAAACGTCAGAAGCTAGTGCACGGTTCGAAATTGGTCGTTTCCTATGGAGAAGAACCGGCAAGAAACTCCATGGTTACTCTTTTAAAAAAATGGTTGTACTTCAATATTTACATATAACAGTTTTAAAAGGTATTATTTAAGAACAGTGTAAACCGGTCTATATTGTACTCAAAAGCACAATAAAAATAAACATTTAAAAAAAGTGAAAAAAGTGACAAGTGACATCGACACGATACGACGAATAAATTAGTTTTTTGGGTAGCAGGCTGAGCTGACTAACAAGCTTTAGGACAAATAAACTATGGTCCTCCGTTACGTTACTCATTGTTGGGATCTCTTGATTCACTTAAGACACTGAAGACTCGTTACTACTCATACTCGTCATGCGCTCAATTGACGGCGCTGTTGAGACTAGTCATCTCTTAACTGCCAGTTTTTTTTATAAGACATTTATTTATATTTTGCTAACATAATAAAAGCGAGAATGAATATGAAACCAAAGTAGTTAGTTTTTTAACTATTTAAAAAACAGTGCGTGTGGAGTTTCTTACACGTTCTTCTCCATAGAAATCTACGCTTTGGAATAGTGGTACACCAAAACAGAAACAAAACTTTTAAAACGACCTAATAACTTTCATCTATGGTGGGTACAATGGCGGTCTTATCGGTAACAGCGATATCTACCAGCCAATCTTAGGATGGATAGTAAAAACTTAAAATTAATAATAGGGTGTAGTCCGCGGTGTACTGCAAGTTATTTTTTTTATTAGGGTAGGAAGAAGAAGTTTTTTGACTTACCGACATTTTTGTATTTCAAAAGTAAGTGTAAAAAATGGTTTATTTAAATTAAATAGATTTTTTATTTGATTTTGATTAGCAAAACACATAATAGTATTTGATTATCCTGTCAAAAAATAAGACCTTGACTCGCTACAGCTTATTCCTTGGGATCTTATCCGGAAATACTTTGTTTTACGACTTAGCAAGCGATTAGAATAGACTCGGACACAACAGGTGACAATTTAAACAAGGGCTTTAACGTTTTTTAATTGCTCATTTATAGCTCCATAGTTTTATTTTTAAATAGTTGTGATCGTAATCTCCGTTGTTTGACTTTCGAAATGTTGCTTAACTTTATATGTATATTACAAAACAACGTGATAATGAGTTGTACGTATGTGTTTGGGAATACTTTTTTTTTTTAATATCAATGGGCACAATAATATCTGAGTAAATCACGCATTCTTTGGCAATCATGAAACTTGGCGATTCACAAGAAAAGTCACGTTCGTCTTAAAAAGTATACAACGGTATCCTCACGCAACCTTAATTTATATAGCTAGCCACTGTTTTTACTCGCCTTACGTCAGGATATTACTTTACAACAAATTATAAACTATGGCAAACGAAGTGACGGCGTCGAGTTTAGCTGTAAGGTTGGTATAATATTCTTCCACGAAATCGTCGATACACGACACTCTTCGGCCAAAACTCTCCTTTGAGGAAGGTCTTCAAACGTTGTTGAATTTTAATGGGCCCATAAAATATACTTATATATAATAATGTGATTTCTCGATTTTGGCTGAGTGAATGAAATTGGCTAATGCAAGTAAGAGTTATAAGATAGATTGAAAACGATACTGAAGAGGACACAAACTATGCAGACTTTAAGTTTGATCACAATGTATACAAGGCAGCTCATACACAGCACTAGTTCTACAAGCTTACTGCTATCCTAGTACACTAAACAAACACTAAACTGTATATAACTTGAGAGTTGAGTGTATTATCGACCATTCTAAGTTTCAGATCGCTACTATAACCACGGCTACAAATTCAAAGTTCCAAGTTTCTACCGCATAACCGACAGCCTCTTAGTTCTGGTGTACAACAATGCCTAGATCTATAATTTTGATCTTAGTTGCGTGCTGTTACTTTATGGTACAAGATTGATAAATTATGATGATTAAATTGTTGTGGTTTTTTGATGTAATAAAGAAGGTGGTTGGCATAAACTCATATGTTTTTTATTTAACTGCCAAATCAGTTTTTGCTTTTTCAAAAAACACTATCGCTTCTGAGAGTACCTTCACCCGCGTGAAATTAGGCCTTGTTCGTCAACTCGCTACTGCAAATCTCGCGAGTCCGCGCAAGTTGGTACCTTCCGACTTCACCTACTTTTTCTGTCGTCAACTCGCTCGAACGTATAAAGTACAGTAAAATTAAAAATAATAACTTTAAATAACGTACCTCCTCTATTCTTAGCCTAGATGTTATTCTGATGTGTAAACTATATATTACTGTGAAGTTCTGTCAAAATTAGTTCAGTATATTTCGCGTTTAGCTCCTATCAGCATTTGATAGGTGTAAGAATTTTTGAAATTGGATCAGTAGTTTTTGAGTTTATTTGTTACAAATATTCACCACATTCACATTGAGGGAAGTCTTCCAGGACGTGGTCGCCACTCCAGAACTTTCCGGTGCCATTGACCGTCTACTCTTCAAGCAATATAGTTTGCCCACTATCACTTAAGTTTGTCCGTAAGCTTAGTTCTTTTGCAGATATCTTCTCAACAATTTTGTTGAATACACGATTCACCAGTATTAACCAAGCTATAAAAAGGAAAAGGTCTATCGGTGACGTAACTTTAGCTACTTTGACAGTAAAGCCAGTAATTCCCCTAACACCTAACTTTGCGGATGACGTGAACATCAGGCCTCAACCACTGCTCAAGCTACCAACCCCGAAGCGTTAAGTTCAAAACATTCCGCATGGGGCTCGATTCGACTGACAGTTTCTTAATTAAAGTTCACCGTTCATTCCATTCACACCCTTATAGCAATTATAATAGGGTTGTATTGTAAGAGTTTTTACACTAATTTGGTAAAAACCCTACGCTTTTTAAAACTACCTTATATACTAAAATATGGTGTCAAAAAACGCTATCGAAATTAATTTTAATTAGCGTAGAGTTTTTTTTTATTATTTTACAGTAATAATTATAGTTATTTAAGTATTTTTTAAATGTTAATTTTTCGTCTAAATAAATAAATATATTATTTGGTAATGCAATGGTTCAAAATGTTCAAGATTTCACGTTGCTAATATAAGACAGGTGCTCGAAGACTTAAGAAAAAAAAAATATACCTACTAAGTAGTTTTGAGATAAAGTTGAGTGCATTGCACCCCACGAGAACAATGACGGGTTAATAAGAATTTACTGTTTAATAATTTAATGACTGAAAATAACGTTTTAGTACTTGTTCTACGGTCAATGACTGTTGACTCAAAGAGTAGAGGATTTATGAAATATTTCAAATCAATCAATCTTTATTTTTAACACAGGTATTAAAATAAAGGTTTAATGAAAATATTTTAGTCGTGCTCTATGTTCTAAAACATCGGTTAAAAGTACTTCAAGAGTTACTTATACCATAAACAATTACGAAAACGAACTCTCTTGAAAAAAATGCACTTTTTGTCTTACGATCTTATGCGTAGGAAGTATCGAAATATAGGGAGTATCAGACGTTTACTGACTAAAACTCACATTGGTTCTTCAGTCACTCATCATTGCGAGAGTTTGTCTTCGCCTCACGGTTTTGGTCTCCGAATCTTCATCATCATCATCATCATCAGCCTTTTTAATGTTCCTACTGATGGGACTCCGGCTGCCTCTCTGGGAAAGGGAATGGGCCGTAATCCATCAAGCGAGCACAGTGCGGGTTGGTGAATGTCACATGTCTTCGAATTTTTGGTTCTAGTATATGGTTTCCTCACAATGATATGAAGGTCTACGAATGCCAAATTTTAATGCTAAATCTTCTCTATAACTCCAATCGTTCTATGTACACAGGTGACTCTTTTATATACTATAAAAATAGAAAATATTAAATCTATAATGCACACTAAACAATATGCATCAATAAAAGTCTTTCCCAAAAATACAAAATTATCCTTATGTCAAAAGTCATAAGGTTTTATTTCTAGTACCAAGTCCAAAGTTATTAAATTTCGTTGTGTTTAAATTTATAGTTTTATGGTGTTAGTTTAATATAGGCCAGGTGGTAGTGGACAGGTAAATATGAGAGTTGATTTTATGTCACACACGTTAAACTTAGAATTAGCTTTTTTAGATCTGGTGCATTTTATTATAGATTTTGTTTTTGTTCCATAACTATCACGCAATGCCATCTAGTCCCGCAGCACACGAACGCAACACTACCGGTTTCCAAAATAACGGTCGGAGGAGTTCACATTGACGTCGAGTCAACGATGAAGTACCTGGGATACGTCGGCTCCCAAACAAGAATGGACCGGGGCTGCCCTCAAGCAGCTCCTCGCCAACCTAGGGTGTCCCTGTGCCTCATGCAAAAGGCTCTACGCTACTATTGTTCTGTCCATGGCCTCCATGGGGCGTGGGTATGGGCGCCGATGTGAAAGTGACCGAGGCTATAGTGAATATAAATGAACTAGTGCACCACATCATCTACGAAGACATCACTGCTTACCATCAGGTAGAATCCAACTTAATACTAGTTTAAATTAATTATAAAAAAAAAGATACATGAACCACTAAGTAACGATGTCGCAGCCTAAACTAATTTTCCAATTTTAATCAAACCACCCAGGCCTTTTTTCCACTATCCTATTACTTCCAATATTAAGCCGACAAAGAATCTCAAGGTAGAAACTATAAAATGAGATCCCCTATTCAGATCAGGAGCGCATAAAACAGAAGAGCCTAAGTCTTTATGACTTCAGGAGTAACCAACAGCTGTACCTTATCATAAACAGAGAGGGGCCCTAATTTTGATGGAGCTCTGTAAGGGCGTCCACATACTAACGACAAATAACTAACTGGGATCTTATGTGACGTCTTCAATACAATCGTCATACTGGTGTGTGAAAGAGATGGCGCTATACAACAATGTTTAGTTAATGCAAAACCTGAATATATTTATGTACATAGTTAGGTTTTAGTATAAATAGTTTATTTAGTATTTAAGTTTTTTATGTACATATGTATATTATAATAACTAAATAAATAAAAATATCGTATATATAAAAAAAAAAAATATATAGTTGGTTCAGTATGTTATATTTTTATATTTTTTTCCCAAAAACAAACTAAAAAAGCCACAAGTTGGACACCGCCGCCGAAATCAGTCTAGTTCGTCTCACCATATCTTTTGTGTACTACCGTGATCTCATTTTACCAACTCATGGCACCAATTTAGAACTATTTTAGCCCACAGTTTGGGAATATAGCAGATATATCCTGGTCAGATTATTTACTTTAATTCTTTTGTCGGTAATAGCTATAAATCGTTTTCGGTAAATAAATAGAGTGTAAATATTTTATTAGACGCCGCCGGTCTTCGTTTGCAGTCGTTGCAAAAAATTGAGTCAGTATCATACAGCGCAAGTTCACATAAACATTCACTTGTTTTTGAAAACGACTTTCTTTTGTCCGTTTCTTACAGTCCTAGAAATAACCTCTCAATAGAACAGCAAACGAATTGACCAAAAGTTGATTGACTGATTGGCTGATTGCTGGTTGGTCTTGTAATTAGTGGCCCCGACTGGCTGTGAGGAGGTCGCGGGTTCGATTCTCACCAAAAAAAAAATATTTGTATGATGAGCACAATTATTTGTTCTGTTTCTGGCTGTAATTTATCTGAAATATATAAATATGTTTAACAGTTGTCTTGTATACATATCTCAAGCTTTGCTTAGTTTGAGACTAGATGGCGTTTTGTGACAGCAGTGGAATATTATTATCATTATTAAGTTCGAGCATAAGTCGAAAAACCAAAGCAGAAATACAATAACTCCTGTAAAATGTACAATGTCTGTAATCGTACAAATAAACTGTTGTGTTGGTCGTCGGTCTGCAGACGCCCTAAATTTTCTATGAAATTGATAGGATACCGGCACACTGCTTACGTAAATTACTTCTATAATCCGGGATGGGTCGATCAAAATGTTAATTTATCACTAGGGATCTTTATAGTTGCTAGGCAACGGATTCTCTTAACAAAGGAGTTTCCGAAGTTGGTCCTTTTGGACGCGTGCCTTATTTTAGTTCTTGATTCTATCTTGTTTTTGATTAGTGAAATCTTACATTGAAATAATATGGCAAATGGAAAAACTGCCACATAAACTTATACAGAAAAGATTTATGGACGGAGGTCGAAGCACTATTTTTTTCGAAATTGTCTTTAAAAATTTAATGAAGTATTGAAATGTCGTCAAATAGCGAAGGTACAGTAGAAACATCAACTGAATACGCGATTTTTAGATTTTAAGCTATAAAATATGATTGTAAAAATATTCCTTCTGTTTGTAAATGACTAAAATAGAGCTTTTTTTGTGAACGGTTTTCGATAAGTAAAACTGACAAAAATATTGCCAACCAGTCTTCATGTTCTTGTGTTGGGTTCAAACATTTCAACGAGGCAAACTGTGTTCTAACTTCGACCACATCATCGGTTACTAACAGGTGAGATAGTGGTCAAACACAAGCATAGTAAAAATATTCATAAATATAATATAATTTAATTTGGCTTAAAAAAGGAAAACTGTTCATAAATTATTCTCACGTTACGGCCTTTTTTAGGTGAGAAATCATCCAATGACACGCTTATTCTCCCACGCTTGGGCGGAGCCTAAGGGCAAAGTTTTACTGACTAAAACCCACTCTCATGTTCCTTTTTTGCCTTGCCTTCTAGGGGCTCGAATAAGTTTTACGTTCAGAAGCGAACTCGCCGTGGGCTTGAGCCCAGTAGGCTCCGACACTGCTGGGCCCCTACGGCTTTGCTGACACCTCCTTAAAGCGCACGTAGGATACTACGCGCCGACGACGACTCCAGCTCGATCCGGAGTCCGGACGGTAACAGGATAGCATGGGATGGCCTCTGGGCCTTAGTACATGGTCTATCAAAAGAGGAGGCCGCAGCCGCCGCCGGTATTCTGATCCCGATTGCGAGCATTGGGTAGCTCGCTGCCCGGCCCCGTATGAAAGGCAATGAAGGAACAGGAGTGAGTTTTAAGTCAGTAAAACTGAGACTATCTCCCGCTCCGCCCAAGGGCGAGGGATTTCATTGGATGATTTAAAAAAAAAATGGATTGGCCTGCCACATGAGATGATGTTTAAAAAATGCATTAAAAATCGTGGACTTTTTAAACTTTCAAATACTAACCATTTAGCGAACAATTTACATTTAAAGTAGCCTTAAGTACAAGGAACTCATAAACGGGAAGCGTTCACTTTTGCAGCCGAAGCGAAGTGCGCTCTTTGTTTAAGCTCAGCCGCCTTGTTTCAACCGGTTTGAACTGGTTCGAACTGCTCCGGACTAGATTGAAGCAGTTCTCAAGAATCGATTGTCGATTGTTTGCTTGGGTGCTAAGTAGGAACTATTTTGAGATTAGTCTAGGACTTTTAAAGTAGGATTTGTAGTGCGATAAAAATAAATACATAATAAGTTATAAAGTGAAACTTAAAACACTCTAATAAGCTTACTTTTTAACCGACTTCCAAAAAAAGGAGGAGGTTCTCAATTAGGTTGTATTTTTTTTGTTTGTTATATCAGAACTCCGTCGTTTATGGATCGATTTGCAAATTTTTTTCCCCCTTACATTATATGCTTTCAAATTGGTCCCATTTTTTTTTTTAAATTTATGTTTGATGATAGGATCCATAAAGAATCGAAGGAACTCCTCAAATATTATAGGTAATTATATAGTTATTTTGGTATTTTCATCGAGGACTTTAGCACTAACGGTGTGACATTTGATGAAGTGGAACTGGTGAAGAAGATCAGAAATGGCCAACCGAAGTTCATACTCAAACAAACATCACAATTAACAAAGTTAAGCGACTATGACAATAAAAATATATGAATAAGTAGTTCTGAATAGTTATGTTGAAAATGGTACAGGTCGCGCGGTGAATTAAGATCGCTCGGTGAAAGTAGTGGGGGCAATCGGCGCATGTGTACAATTGCGCACAGAAATTCTTAGTATGTTAGGATTTTATTTTTAATTTCGTATGTTTGAACTTTAGTAATATAACTTATAATACGACTAGTTTTTGCTTGTAATTTATCTTGTAAGTAGGTAAAATCAGAAAAATTCACGTCGTAAAACATTTTTTTGGCTTGCCGTTTTAAAACTTTATTTTTAAACATTTTTTTTTTTACCACTACGTATTACTAATACGATAACATATGTTATACAGTATCCAATGAGACGAGTCAATGCAACGCGGGAATTGAAGAACGACTAGCGACTGATCTAATAATGACGTGTCGCCGTCGGCATACCCGCCCGCACGTCGCCAAATAGACCTTAAAATTGAATACTGTGCATGCCCCTTCCACTTTTTCCGAGCGATCTTAATTCGCCGCGCGACCTGTATCATCGAAGTGATCTGATGATGATAATGAGCAAATTTCTAGTTGCTTCGGAAAATAACTACTTTTGGAATTCGGAAAAATCTATGAGACTGTATTCTGGAATCAAACTTTTTGTCACAGGTAAGTTTGTATGAAAACCTTGACGCGCGAGTCCAACTCGCACTTGACCGGTATTTTCCACTCAATCGACAATATGGTTTGACAATCTCACATCCCTATCTCACTTTAAATCGTAACATTTAAAACCTTTAAAACAATATAAACGACATCTATCTTTACCAAATAAAATGGGACTCAATTTATAACTTCAAATAAAAAATGTCTATACATCACTCCGCTGTTAAAATGAAAATAATTAATAGGACAGACTTTTAGTTTATTGAGCGATTTATCTTTACTATAAATTACTTTGGCGCTTATGTTTTGTAGCTACGAGGATGGCTGCAGAGAGAGCGAGTGAGAATACTGCCGGAAACGCTAGCGCTATATACGAGTTATTTGTCCTGTGCTATTCTCTGTATTTCGTCTCTGTCTCACGTCGAAGTTATGATGATTTTAAGACATCGTAATGATACCTTTATACCGCCAGTAATAAATAATTATTTTATTTTGCTCATTCAAAACAAACAACAATATTTACTTAGACTATATTATCTACTTATTAAGAAATTCCAATTTCATTATTATCTAATTTATTATCACTATCACATAAATAAATTAAAAAAAAAATCATACACAAACGAAATAATATATTTAAAAATCACAATTGTTAAATTAAAACACCATAAATATTTCATCATTTCAGCCAAGCGTCGCCACAACTAACGTTCCCGTGCGTCTCGCATCCATCGGTTTGCCGCAACCTTTACCAGGTCATCGGTCCACCTTGTAGGAGGCCTTCAAACGCTGCGTCTTTCATTACGCGGTCGCCACACCAGAACCTTTCGGCCCCAACGGCCATCTGTTCTGCGAGCAATGTGCCCTGCCCATTGCCACTTGAATTTGGCAATTCTTCATGCTATGTTGGCAACCTTAGTTCTCTTGTGAATATCTTTTTTCTGATTCGATCACGCAAGGAAACCCCGAGCATAGCCCTTTCCATTGCTCTTTGGGTGACTTTAAGCCTTCTGATGAGGCCCATTGTGAGGGACCACGTTTCGGAGCCATATGTCATCACATATACATATTGATAACATAAATATTTACATAAATTAAAATGTAGCTTACAGTAAATTAAATGTATTTTTTGGCATAATCAAATTAATAAAATGAAACAAAAGAAATTAAAATACTAACTGCACTGTATATGATGTAATAAATTGCTATCATTCAAAAAAACCTAAGCGTGATCGGTAACTAAATCTAATGCATTGGCAGCAAAAATATTATTGCATTCATATTAGTAAATAGTGTATTATTAAACCTTTTAGTACTTGCATGGATTTTAATAATATCATGTATCAAACATTTATTACTTTCTTGGTATCGCCTATAATTTGTGACATTTCTTTGATTTTTGAAGTGTAAGTCTTTTTTTAGGTGGGAAAATCATCCAATGACAAACTCTGCTCTTAGGCGGAGCGGAAGTGTGTCAGACTTTTACTGACTAAAAACGTACTCTTTACCTACTTTTCTGCCTTTCAGAAGCAGACCCTTGGGCCCAGTAGGCTTCGACCCTGCTGGGCCCCTACCCAGTAGGCTTCGACCCTGCTGGGCCCCTACGGTTTGCTGACAATGACATGTCCTTTAGATGAACAGGAATTCTCTGGAGAAGCTTTTATCTAGCACTGGGTACTTGCAGACTAACAGTAGCCAATATACTAATAATACAATATTTCCATAAATTGAGTGACATTTTAGCATGTAAACAAACGCTTTTAATTTTAGCAAATAAATAACTTTGCTGTTTATGAACATTATTTATTGAGACTGTATAATTAAATAATAAGAAGACTTTTTCTAATAAGCCCTTTAAGTATTTGTACTGATAAAAATTAGTTGTGTATAACTTCGGGGTATAGCAAATATATGTATACTCCTTTTAATTTTGATTACATAGACTTATTCTTATTTCATCTTTCTATAAGCGCTTCCTTCATAGCCACAAACGCTCAAAAAGTCAACATTAACTAAACCATCGCCGATATAACAAGCATGCGTTCCCACATATTGATAAACACATATTGATTCGTTCACAAAACTAATTTACCTTTGATCATGGGACTTTAATTCGACTTCACGCTTGCTTCGTGATGTGGTAATTGATGAAATGGGCTACAAAATGTGCCCATGTATCGCGCTTAATAGCGTGATGATTGGGCCTATTAATGCATCGTTTTTGTTCTTCGAAACTTAAATGGTGCCTGATTGTTTTGATATCGTCGGCTGTGCATTTGGTACGTCAAGATCAAGATTTGAGAAAGTGCTGGACAATATCAGGATATTCTTTTTTTTTGTGTTGATACCAAAAATACTGGTATTTCTTGGGCTTCATGTTCTGCTTCATAATATAGTAGTTGATGAAATGGGCTACAAATGTGCCCATGTATCGTGCTTAATAGAGTGATGATTGCGCCTATTAAAGCATCGTTTTTGTTCTTTGAAACTTTAATGGTGCTTGATTGGTTTGATAGGTCGGCTGTAAATTTTGAACCGAAGGGCCAGGATTTAAAATAACAGTGCCCGATATTGCCGTTTTTTTTTTTCTTTTAATAAAAATATATTAAAAACGCTGCCATTTCCGAGACAAGTGATCTCTTTTTAATTTTACTTACTTGTTGAGCACAAAAACAAAAACAAAAAATACTATTTATGTGTTTTTATTAACTTTACCCACTTTGCCACGTGTAATTACTCCTGTAAAATATAAATGCATTGACAAACATATTAACTCACAAACACAGACACCTAGAGCCATAATAACTGTACAAATACTAGTTCTCCGCGGGAATCGAACCCGTCAGACACAGCTTAGAGGCCTATCACTTAGCCAATGCACCGAACGCGTCGTCGAACAAAAAAAAAACCTTTTTAATCCTTCTTTACTTTTTATAATTGGCTAGCGATTGATACATAAAGATTAACAATTAATGAATTATTTATAAAATCTTGTGTTTATCGAGTCGAAAAAAACGTTTACAAATAAACATCGCTCATATTTTAAACAATATCAGTGATCTGTGAAAATCAAATCAACCCTCATTACCATGAAAATAACGTTTGAAAATTAAAATTCATAAAGTCTATAATTGAGCAGCAAATTAATGAACTAGTTAAGTGAACAATTAATTATTACTTAATGGGGGCTTATTAATAGTAAAGCGATAAGCGAAGCTTTAATAAAGTCACCCTGTGTTTTTTACACTTCCTTTTTTGATAAAGTACTTAATGTAAGTAGTTGTTACCTTTTTGGGGGACATTAACTACCTCCATTTTGGCATTTTGTAAGACGCGGTACGAAAAATACAGCGTATAATTTTAAAAATAAATTGTCCCCATTTTCTAGTCGGGAAATGCATATTATTTTACAATGTGACAAAAGTTAAATTGTTGATTGTACCTACCCAAATCTTTACTGTGGTAACTCTTTTTGGAGCAATCTTGTAGCTTTGATGATATATATTGTTATTAAATCCTTGGTTTAATTAAACTTATATTTTTTGATAGGTATAATTAACATCAGACAACCCGACGTATGGCAAGTAGCCACCCTTACGTTGTTGAAACTTCTACGGATCATAGTTCGGACTAAGCATTTCACTTCGTGACAGGGCAGTGGTGGCCGAGTGGTAATGGCTCCGATTTACGAATTGTAGGTTGCGGATTCAAACCCTGCCAATTGCATTACTTTGTGTAATTTATTTCATTACCACTGCTCTCAAAACGGTGAAGGGAAACATCGTGAGAAAACCGACATGTCCCAGAACCAAAAATTTGAACACACATGTGACATTCACCAACCCACACTGGGCCCGCGTGGTGGATTATGGCCCATTCCTTCTCCTAGAGAGGAGGCCTGAGTTCCCAGCAGTGGGAAAATGATGATGTCTCACTTCATTGTTTATACAGCGTAGGTACATCGAAGGACTGGAACAATTTGCTTGCTGCGGTCTTCCTGTCCATTATGATTAAGGTGTCTTCAAGGCCAGAGTGAATAGGCTCTTTATAAACTGGTGCGCCTTACCGTCAACGATTGCATCACTACTTACCACCAAGTGGAATCGCAGTCAAGTACTGGTTTGTATAAAATTAGATTTTGCCTGTGGTTTACTTGCATAATAAAATATAGTCTATGTCACATAGGACTAAAGCAGCTTTCTATGGGTGAAAAAAATTTCGGAATCGGACCAGTACTTTCCACCTACAAACAAAAAAAAAACAAAAAAAGCAAACTTTACCTCTTTAAGACATTCATGTAGATTAATTTGCGTTTCTAATAAATTAATTAATTTCATCCCCTCCAGAGAGCTTCAAAACTCCGGATTTTTTTACCTAGGTTTATCTGAAGAGTAGGATGTGTAACATTATTCACAGCAAAACTATAAATATAAAGGCATATATGATGAACTACCTATCAATATGATTTGTACGGCACCCACGCTCTGGGAACCCATGGTGCGAGACCATGAACCATGGCTGCTAACCCTATTATATTACTTAAAAGCTTTTATTCATTAAGAACAGCGTTGATGACAGCAATTTGGTTAGCATGTTAACATCAACAATATTAAATTCACGACTTCCTCTAGTCATTTACTGTTATAGTTGAGGAGCCAGCATACAAAATATTCAAGTGATCCACGAAGAGATATACTCTCAATTCGACGTATAACATTTACACTGTTTTTCATACAATCGCTCTTACGCGATTATGACGTGACTATACTACATATTTTCATCAGATCTTGTGGATATTATCTAGGCTTCTATTGAAATCAATTTATAAATTAATATAAGACAAATCCAGTAAAGACCTCTGAAAATCTGCTTTTTTGCATGAACTTTTATCCTTCATAATTTACTCAATAATAAAAATAAAAGTATTATTAGATATTTTTCGCTTTTATTTTTCGTCTTTAAAAAAGAATCTAGGTTGACGTTTCGAGCTACTAAGTTATTTAATTATTATAACTACGTTAAATTTATTTTGTAAACTCATCCTTTATTATAAAATACTTAGTTTTATGTTACAAAGTCACGTGAAAAATATTTCCTACGGTATTAAATGCAGTCTTATTATGGTTATCTTGAATTTTAATAAATGAAGCGCAAAATTTTTGTTGAGCTCTACGACTATTAAAACAATTTTTAATAATTCAGACAAAATTTGTTAGTTTTGACATTTAGAATGAGTAAATAAAAAATGGTCGCATTATCACATTTAACGATGCTGTAAAAGTGTTTTCTATAGTTATGTTAGTAAGTTTGTTTTATCATAAATCGACTTGTTGTTGTTAGCCGCAGGGGGGAATATAAAATTGTGGCTCCTTTCTGATAGTTCAAGGTTCAGTTAGGGTTGTTCCTCATTATAGTAGGTTAATATTGTTATAATTATTTTCAATTAGAAAAGTACTCATTGTTGTTAATTAGGGATTACGGCCAGTTACTTTTGTTTTAAATTCTATGTTTGTATATAATTTCATTCTATGTTTCTAACATGATGTTTTTGTTTAAAAAAAGTATTGGTCTCTAATATAGATAGATATATTCTTTATTGTACACCAAAAATAAAAATTACATCAGGAACTTACAATTAATGGGCAGTCTTATCGCTAAAAGCGATTTTTTACAGATAACCTTTGCCTTTTTTTATTAAAGTAATATATTTTTTTAGGAAGAGAAATCATCTTATAGCTTCTCTCGCTCCATGTGGTGTGTCAGTCTTTTGCTGAAGGAACCCCCGTGTTCCTTCAGTTGTCTATAAGCAGGGTCGCGGTGTTCCTTGCGGTCAATTCCGCATCCTTAGTAAGAATTGGCCCTAGCGGACCCCATCACTTAATAACAGACATATTATCTTTAATGTGCACGTTTCCACAACGTTATGTCGATCCAGGCTGATATTTTAGCGAGCTACTCATTGCTCGCCGTCCGGAAATCTCTTAAAAGGATTCGTCTAAAGTGTCTATTTATGATAGACAGCTTGATCTTAATAAAATCTGACGTAAACTAAAAAGTTCACAATGTGACATGCAATCTTATTTTACCTATGGTAATAGAAAAATTCCCTTAACCTTTCAAACATTTTCCAATTTTGGCAACCCTATACCAATCTATTGGACAGATATCGGCCAGACAGCGACAAAATTTTATTTCAATTTACCGAATTGGATGCCACTGCATTTTGGCTCGTATTTCATCTGCTCAAAATTCAATTGCATTCATAAAAGTATTGTCGCTGTAATTCCATTTATGAATTTAAACTACGAATTGAAATGTACCTAACCGTTTCCGGTCTTGAAGTTTTATGTTTCTCATGACGTACTTCTCTATAAACATAAAAAAGTTCACTTAGAGATTCTTATTGGTCTATTTCGTATCTCTGAAGAACAATAAAAATAAAGTACCCCAAGTGAAAGTCGGACTTGCACTTGGTTTCGTACCATCGTAATTATTATTTTAAATTTATAGTTTTAATCAAAATAATTTTTTTTAGGTGAGAAAATCATCCAATCACAGCCCCTGCTCTCGAGCCAAGCGAAAGATATTGTCAGACTTTTACTGACTAAAAATCCAATCCTGTTCCTTTGTTGCCTTTCGTACTGGGGCCCGAGTCTTCCTTACAGAAACAGATCCTTGGTCCCAGTAGGCTCCATCTCTATCTCTGTTGACAGACTGGCAGACGAATAGTGGAGATTTAGTACTACAGTTCTGCTGGTTAACCACTGGGTATGGAGCCTTTAGGATACGTAGAAAAAAGGTGACCCATAACTGTAACTACTGCTAAATTCAAGTGTTCGAGTAAAACGGTGATTTGTGTACTTCTGCTTCTTGACGTGCCTATAAATACCAAGCCCGAACCGTCGACAGCGCACAGTGTTCCAAAGGCACCTCAGAGAGATGTCAGCAAGACCGTAGAGACCTCGCAAGTACGCCTGCTGGAGCTATGGGAAGTACTCATGGTTCTAGAACGCAAAAAGCAACTGAAGAAATATATGTGTGGTTTTAGTCAGTAAAAGTCTCATACAAAATGAGCGTTAGAAGTCATAGCGTGAGATCTTGGGGACGATTAGGGTCGGTCAGTGTTATCAAGATTTTTCATCTGGACTATTCAAAGCAACTCGGAGTTTAAATTTTTCTGTTTAAGGCAGTGGGGTCAACCCCCTAATACAGTAGATTTTAATATGATTGGTAAAATATAAATGTATCTACTTTCAACGACACTTAATATCATCATCATCATCATCATCATGGTGGCTGCAAGACGTCTAATATAGAACGCAGGGTTGTCGTGATCCCTGCGACTTACTCCGGGTCATTGGTCTACCATATGCAAGGTACGACCAAAACTACGTCATCGAGTACACGGTCGCCATACCTTTTAGCCTACCCTCGAGAACTACAAGCGGATTTTAATTTTTATCCTATTGTTCCTCGGTAAGCCAAAAACTCTTTTCCATCACTCCCATTTATTTTCGTCTAAGAAAAAAATTCTCAAAAGCAAACACACTACAAACAAAGTACCTCCTCCTGCACTTGACGCTAAACGCTTTGACAAAAACGTTCACAATTGATACAGTCACTCCCCGCCCGTTCCGTTTCTCATTCCGGATCGTGCGACAATAAAACCGTTGCATCCGCCTTATTGAGCAATTCTCCTGACTGCCGACTTTATGGACGAGACGAGCTATGCCCGATATAGTGAAATAAAATCATGGGAACACTGCCACTTCTATGCAGTTGTAGAGGGTTAAGTTAGTGAAAGGTACGGTTCTGTTGTGTTTGTGCAATTTATGAAGCTGGTCTGTTTGTAATTAAATAATGAGTCTGATTGAATTTTGAGATTATTGGGTATTTGGGTAGCCTTTACAGATGGAAGAAAAAACGTGTTGCGCCCCCCCAAATAAACCAAGACAAGGGCAGAAAGATTTAACCAAGACAAGGGCAGGAAGATTTAGGTGGCCTTAAAAAAAAGGGGCTGCGTTTGAAACATCAGTTAATTTACTTAGATTACCCTTGAACTTGTAGGGAATGTAGTGATGTTCCAGTGACATCTGCTGTAATTTAGTCTGTAGGTTAGACTCCAAGCAGGCCTTTGGAAGTGTAAAATTTTTCATCTCCACACCTTTCTCATTCTTGATCCAAATAATCACAGATATAGGTCAGGGCCAGGGACCTTTGTGGTCCCGTCCAGTTATTATTATTTATTACTAGCTGCTGCCCGCGACGTAGTCTGCGTGAAGCCAGCACTAAAAATACCCAAGGTGCCAGTGTCACTATAGCATTATAAATAAAAAACTTTTAAAATAGCATTATAATATAAGTTTTTTTCGCAAACGAAGCTAGTGAACCTGCCTGCTGAGTTCAGTCATAAGATGTGACTGAAGGAAATAGAGAAAATAATGCAGGAATACATTCCAGGACACAAAAGAGTAAAAATACGTATAAAAGTATCATACCTTACAGGCAGACAGCCCTATAAACTACCTCGGTAGTTATACTGCCAGGAGCCAAAATGTAAAGAGAGTCAGGACTGGTGGCCCGGGAGCAAGTGACGTACAGTTGCCCGTGTGAGAAGCAACTCGTCCTGAGGTAGACACCCGCTGCCGTCAGTGTCTGCCCCTGCGACTTATTGATGGTCATCGCGAAGCAAACACACACGGGGAACTGTACGCGCTTGAACTGGAACGGAAAGTTATGGAGTATGAGGGGAATGCGTGGTATAAATACTGCCTCGCTGACGCCACAAACCGTAAGAATTTCCGCCTCAATGGTGTGTCTGTGTGGAGCGAGATGACTTTCAGGCGGGTCCCGTCACAACTTCGAAGCATAATCGGGACACCGATTTTCAGCTTGATGGTATGCGCCGGAAGTCCTCTTGCTGACAGGGAGTTCAGAAATTCCACGGAATAACGTGTGGCATCATCTTGCTCGACAACAGTGTTTATCGAAGTGTAGACCACTTCATTCTTCTCAATTTCCGAGAGAATGCAATCGTTAATTGCTGCAGCCTGATCATTTTTGGGCGTCAAAATGGCCCACTCACACACCCAAGAATTCTGCTGGTGCGGTATACGACTGATGTCCCCGTACACACAGTGAATGAGTTTTTCTAAGCTGGATACCACTCTACCGAGAGACTCTGGAAGCACCACTGTCCACCTCTCTCTTCTGGTAGAGTGCCTTCGCCAAGACTTAGAAGGACCTCGGAGAATTCTTGAGCACGTGCATTGCCGCCGACCCGAGCTCTCATATTAATGGTCAAGCGCAGTGTATGAACTCGTGACCACAACGAAGATCGTTTCGACGAAGCATTCACCTCGTCAGCCCTCGATCCCCGCGTCACCTCGGGAAGTGTTTGCCCGAAATCGCCACTGAACAGAACTGTGACACCATCCATCAAATGTTGGTTCCTGCGGATATCCTGCAGGGTTCTGTCCACGACCTCAATTGCCTTCCTATTGGCCATCGTACACTCATCATCAGAGAGCAATCCTTGAGCACGTGTCCCTTATCGCTGTTATGTGACACACCACAAACAGGCGTTTCGGCGCTCTCTAAATCGATGGGAATTTTTAACATGGCATGTGCTAACATGCCTTCCGGAAGCAGTGTGGCAGCGATTCCCGACGACGCTACAGCAATAGCAATTTTGTCTTGGCTTCTGACCTCTGCAAGTATGCCAGTGGTAACAAATGTTTTTCCTGTCCACCAGGAGCATCCAAGAAAAACATTTTACCCTGGTTTTGCCCAACGCTTTCAAGGACGGTGTCATAAATTTGTTTTTGCTCTCAAGAGAACAAAGCGACATGGTAATTTCGTATGGTGGTTATTTCGCCCGGATCGTATTTTTGTTACAGCGTTATACTCCCGATTTCCACGGTCTTGATGTGGTGATGATTGGAGAGCTGGTAACCCATATTCGATCAGTGGATTGCCGCCGATAGAAATGACCACATCTTGAAGTGAACTGAGACAGGTGTTCAGCACGCGTTCATCAGTTACTTCGACTTCGTCTCTAGTAGCACGCCTCAAAGCTCGTAGAAAATCTTCAGACAGATGATGGCGTTACTTCTCTCACAAAGCTACCGGGTTCGCAACTCCACAAAACACAAAGATGACGGCAAGCAGATGACGCATGTGGCTGGGACTGTCACTGACGCTTGCCTTCACGAGGTGTGTGGTGTCATCCCAATTAGGCAAAAGGCTGTGCGGTAAGTGGGATACTCCACGCCATTAAATGTCCTCAGAAAAGCGAAAGACGTTGAGCCTGGGACAGTGTGATGTAACAACCGCAGAAAATAGCATTCGCCACTATTCGGGTGCACGGTATAAACCCTACCCAATGCGGTGTCCTTGAAAATTCCCGGAACACCTTTCACAGCACCTCCTCGTCGATGTTGGTTGAATACACCCTTTGCTTGTCGTACGTGTAATATGAAGGCACCTCGTCATACGTAAGGGATTACGCAAACTGGTCGACTTCACAGAGTCTGAGAAATGCCACCATGTAATACCTAACACCGCATTTTTTTTTAAATTGTCTTCCTCAACTCTGCTCAAGATTTTTAGGGTTTTGTTGGAACTTGAATTTGTCAAAACGAACTATAATATGAAGAAAATGCACATCACCATCTATGAATTTTAAGAATAACTAACAACTAACCTCGCCAACATGATCAAATTTAAATGATTAATTTCCAAAAACTGTTAACATATAACTTGATTTTATTTTGATGAAATCTGATAGATGACGCTGCTTTAAAATTGTCATTATACTACTAACATTAATTAAACTATGTTTCTCTGCCCAAGTTACTTTAATGGCGTAGTTTTTATAATGTAAATCTAGATAATAGCATGGCTTACTCAAAAACATCATTTAAATATGCGTCCTTATATTACACGCTGTCACAGAATGCGTAAGAAAAATAAAGATTCACAGCTCCTCCCCCGTAGGTGATAGCGTGATAATATGTAGCCTATATGTTGACCAGACCTCTTAGTAATATTCATGCAAAATTTGAAGTAAATCCATGCAGTACTTTTTGAGTTTATCCCGGACATACATACAGACAAACAGACAAAAATTCTAAAAACTATATTTTTGGCTTCGGTATCGATTGTAGATCACGCCCCAAGTATTCTTTTTAAAAAATATTCAATGTACAGTTTTGACTTTCCTACGATTTTATTATATGTATAGATTATTATAAGCCCGTTGTGTCTCAGTGTATGGCAAAGGCTCGTTTCCGTTATTTCACTCTTTTCTGTCCATAGCTACGTCTGGTTTCCGTTTTGAGAGCAGTTGTGGGTGGTGGTGGTATTTTTTAGCTAGGTTTGAACCCGCGATTTACAATGTTATGTCTAATGGTCACATATTCAATCCATAGACTGATCTCAGCAGCATTGCTTAACCTCAAAGATCTCATCGTCTCATGCTGTTTTTACCCTTTTGACCATCATGTCAAAAATCAAAAGCTCACTCTCAGTGGCAACGGGCATCTCGGGAACTTCATCCTTTAATAACATTAATAAGAAAAACGATACTTTTCTACAAGATTTATTAGCATTTAAGTCTGTCATGTAGTCATGACAGTGAAGTACTGGACACATTTTTCTTTGTCATCTATATGTTACTGGCTTAACCCGATTTTGGAATGAACTAGTTTCGCATAGGCCAAACCCGCAGTATTAGTCGTAGAGCTAGCGATGCGAGGTCGAAATTTTAGGGCACCCCGACAAAGCAAGTTAGGTTAGAAGGCCGAGGCGGATACGGAGCGAAACGGAGCTCCCGCCTTAGCCTTCGTGGTCAATTTTTTCATAACTGTTCAGAAATTCCGCGTGTCCCCGTGCGTGGAAGGAGAACTGGTTAGGCCTAAGCGAAGCTATTCCATTCTAAAATCAAGTTTAGCTGCTAACATATACATAACTAGCTTTTGCCCGCAGCTTTGCCCGCGTACATACAATATAGCCTATGTCACTCAGAAATAAAGCAGCTTTCTATAAGTGAAAACATTTTACCAATCGTGCCTGCACTTCTAAAAATTTGCTCCTAGAAACAAAAAAACAAACTTTATAATACTAGTAGGTATAGAAGTATAGATTGTGGCGGTCTGGTCACAAGCTATTCCTTGTTCAGTATAACAGAAGTGAAGGAAGAGCTCACAATAAAACAAAAGTATTGATAAATGCTTGACATTGTATTTATTTGGAAACATTTACAAGAAACAATGTTTTTAACAATATTTAAAGTCCCATACTTAGTATGAGGTCGGCAATTGACAATAACCTATTTTTGTTGTTACCAATTAATTAAAAATGTACAATACTTAGCACCGTTAGTACTAAATTAGACTAGATTTTATAATTTCGTTACTTATTACTAAATTTATTTACAATTTTACATCATTTACAAAACTGGTTGAAAATGGACGCGGGTACTAAAAGTAGGTACAAGGAACGGGTTTTGTGGAATCCATTGCGTGTCAATATACAGAAGTTATGGAAGATTTGTTAAGAAGACGCAATGGAATTCAAAACTTAGTTTTGAAGTGTTGAAAATAGATTTCGGTTATGTTGCTGTTATGTTGAAGATACAAATTAACTATAACCCAGTAAGCATAAATCAAAATTAGCCATATAAAGATTCCACTGCGAGGACGCAGGCGTCCTTTCTAGGAGAGGGAATAGGCTGACTAACACGCCTAGTTTGGATTGGTGGATGTTACATGTCTTCGATTTTATGATTCTTGGATATCCCGGTTTCCTTATGATGTTTTTCGTCATCGTTTCGAGGGCAGTGTTGATGAAATAAATTACACATAGTAATGTGCCTGCCCCCTCTGCTGGGTTTGAACCCACGACTCGTAAGTTGTGGCCGTTAGCACTGGGCCACCACTGCTCTACCCGTTCAGCTGATCATCATCATTATCATTTAGCCGAAAGACGTCCACTGTTGGACATAGGCCTCCCCCAAGTGTCACTTCACCAGGTCACCGGTCCGCCTTGGAGAGGCCTTCCAACGCTGCGTCTTCCGGTAAATAGTCACCATTCTAGAACCTTTCGTCCCTATCGACCATCTGTTCTGAGGCCAATGAGCCCTGCTCACTGCCACTTAATTTTGCCGATTCTTTTCTTTGGGCTATGACCGTAACCTGGCACCCAGTAAAGTAGGTATATAAATTCAAGAAGACTTTCCACATTAACTACTTTAAGTTTCGCAAATATAAAACTCACTGTCGCCATTTAAACAACACATCAAACTCCTCAAACATCATTGACCCACAATTTTTCCACCAACCTTAATTTTACATAAATCCTCGACTCCACTGCGGCGCACAGCTTCACAAAACGACGTATTTATACATACGTCGCTGTTAAAATAAAGTGGAATATTATCTGCAGCCGTCGACGCAACGTCTGCTTCCGTGGGTTTATGATGTCATCGGTGCACGCGTGGCTTGACCCAGACGTAGGAAGCGCTATACTTGCATAAAATACAAACATTTTGTTGCATTTGAATGTCGCTTGCAGTTGTTATTTTATGTTCATAATATTTTGAATCTATGTGTCCTAGAAAACATTATTTAATATTACCGCTTTTAGGCACGTAATTTACTGTTTTACGCAAAAGTGCGGAAAAGCAAGTGTCTTCGCCTCCGCCACAATTTATTACATTTATCGTATCAGGCTGGGCGCTAAACGGTCCCTACGAGTCACGTTTCAAGCCCCGTTTATTTATATCTTTGTGTGTTGAAAAACATCGTTTAAATTCCATCTCGGTTTCAATATCAAACTTTCTCCACTTGTATCAAAAACGTCTTGAGTCATCAACATCTCCCTAAAGTTTTCCCAACTAGCTTGGGGTCGACTCCTAGTCTAGCATCATTTTTTGATCACACTTCAGGCAACATAACAGCAACACAACCTTAAAATTAAGATTTATTACACTTTTTCGTTATATAGTACATGGTACAAAATGAATAGGTTATTTTTTAAAGCAAATATTACAGAACTTAATGCTAACAATTTAGTTACAGACACGAGCGTTAGCACAATTACACTTGATTATCTTGAGCAGATGAAATTACACGTTAGGTTGAGACTCCACTAGCAGCTATGTCTAAGCTATGTTTAAGCTATTTGTGGCTTTAGTACAATTTGTAAAAATGGAGTTCAGTTTTGATATTTACCAACATGCATCAAACCGCTTGTACAAATAATTAATTATTTAGCCTATTTTACTTATGTACTAGAAACAATATTTTTAGCATGAGAAACATAAAATTTTAATTAATTAATTAACAAATACGCTGCTCAAAATAACATTAGTCATTTATGAAATTCTTTTATTACTGTCCGTTCAACCGATTTTGACTTTTGTTACGTTGGTATCACGACAAATAGCGGCTGCAATAAATAGTTCGTATTATAACTACTTTTTTGCTTTTAATGACATCCTTATGCCTACGAAATAGAAGTTAAAATCGGTTGAACAGACAGTAAAAAAGGTTTCTTTCAATTTCAAATCTTATCGGAAATAGGATATAAGAGTTATAAAGATCAGTCGATTAGAAGTTGAGGAGCTTAAATGTTAAAATTAAAAATAAAACAACATATCTTTAATAAACTAATACAGTCACTGGTTCCTTATTTCTGGTTCTATATTGTAATTCTACAAAAACAGTTTTTTAAATAGCAACATCGCTTTCAGTGGAGTCGCACCATTTCACACAAACTCAAATTACACAAAGTACATATTTGGTTACAAAAATAATTTATTTTAACAATACACTCGCTAGTTTGATTAAAGTGTTATTTTACACTGAGCAGTAAATAACGATTGATCAAAACTTGTCATCTTGTACTAGAAATGGCAATTATTCTGTCTGTTTACACGAACTGTGAAGATATAAAATAACTTTTGGAACAAATGTTTTGCTTAGAGAAGATGCATTTGGTTTCCAAAATCGATTTAAAGTTAGTTTTGGATAGGTGCTACAGATTTTTGCTTTAAATTTGAATTCAGATTTCAAGAATCACATTCTTAAACAATAAACTCTAGATCATGCAGGACTTTTTTTATTATGGATAGGCTCGCGTTTGACCATTATCTCACTTGATGGAAAGCGATGATGTGGTCAACGGTAGAGCACGCTTATCTAGAAGCAGCCTATTCATTCTTGGCTTTATTTACTTTTTGACAAAATTCAAATTCTATTGCAACCTATTTTTTTATAATTTTAAGATAAATGGTCATTTAAAACTTTTCTTTATTAGACAGACATTCTAAGACAGTCGAGTATTATATTTATTATTGATTATTATATACTTACACACAATCTGGTGTAGACAGGATAAACAGGTAGTAGGTATTTGCAAACTATAGTGATACCACAGAAATGTCTTGTATATTCATAGGTTGGTGGGTGGTATATAACTTTATACCTATACTTTTGTCTGCGAAAGTATTAACCGTAGCGAATTTCCTATCTAAAACTTGACCTCAAGCCACCGAACACATTAGACCACCTCAAGTTCCATCAAAGTCACTTGTCAACATAGTACCAGTGACACCCAGTAAGACAACTCGTTAGCTTGTCACGCGTGTGCTTCGAGCACATCATTCTGACAATGTTATACCTTGTGAGTACTTGTGAGCAATTTACAGCGACTTAACAGAGTTAAATCACTGCCGATGCGTTAACTGTGGATAAATGTTGTCGTTTGACTTAACGACACTTCGCGTGTGGCCGGTGTGGGGCTAGGAAGATGACGGGGGAAGAAGCAGAGCGGCAAGCGTGATGATTTTTTTGTATAATAATAATAATTAAAAAAAAATATCCCGCTTTCCGAGTCGGCCAATAGACCGACACGCTTTTCATCACTATTTCACCTGATGGTAAGCTATGATATGGTCGACGATGGAGCATGCTTCTCTAGAAGTAACCTATTCACTCTTGACTTATAGACCCTTTGTTCTAAAACATGTTTGTTTTTTTTTGTTATAAGTTTAAAAATACTTTAAAAAAATAATATACTGAGCTGACCACAATTTTCTTGTGTCATGATTACGCCAAGAAACAGATCACTCATATTAATAATACAAGCTAGGTTCTGTCAAAAATTATCCCAAGTGAACAAACTATCAGGAAAAAGTATCTTATGTCCCATTCTGGAATTTTATTGTCTGTCCGTATGCAAACTTCTTAAAATAAATCTGTGACAATGGTCAATACACAGGCAGATTTACTTTCATATTCATGTTAATAAAACTTGAATACGATAATAAACTTTGTTAAAAATTAAGTCGTAATTAATAAAAAAAAAATCTATTGTCGCTATTGTTTTCAATTAACCTTTTGAATGTCTTATGTTACACAGTTCGACATAAGCAATTGTCTTTCTATTGTGTCTCTAATTATGGCATTCAATGAGTTAAAACGAAACTTACTCCGCTATTATCGTAAAAATACATTGTAAATCATTCTATAATCGCCAATTTTCTGGCCCACACCACGTCACTTTTCAATTGATCTACAAAACCAGCCAGCCCGTTCTCAGAATCAATCATACTTCAGTTTGCTCACAAACGTTTGTTCTCAATGTCCCTATTTGTTACTTTTCGTCTCAAACCGTCACAAAACGTCACAAAACTTGTTAGTTTCGTCCCAAAAGCGACACATTTGTGTTACTTTTGAAAACGTCATGTTTATTGGTTCTTTGGATCGTTAAAAGTGTTAAAAGGTTTTACAATGACTCGTTAGAATATCAAAGTGTAGTTTAAATATTTGTTTTCTGTTTAAAGATGTGATTATTTTCGAGATGTATACTCTTAGTATTCTTGGAAAATTAGGCTTAAAAAACTAACGAGTTGATTATAACAGTCATCAACTCATCGTCATAAGTTCACATTCACGTTCCTTTAACACAACAGGCATCAGGAACAAGATTTTAGTCAGTAAGATTTGACATTTCCTCTTTCTCCAACTAGAGCAGGTAAAAAAAATGGTATGTACAAAAGACCGAATAATTGCCAAGTCTATCACCAACTATCTAATCTTTATTGTTTATAAGATGTTTTTTTTTTTCTATTACAGCTAATCAAAACTTTTCATCACTTAGAATAGCTTTACTTAGTAAAAAACACAATAATTTATTTTTAAATTTACTTAGAAACTTACAAATGATTTGGTAAAGCAAAAGTGGCATTTATTCGAGTAAACAAATTAATGGATAGGTACTAATATTTTTGCTTATTTCCAATTCGATTTACGGCCTAGTCATGACATTGGTCAAGCGCGTGGCGCGACGAGCGGTGTTGCATAGGTAAGCGCGTGCCTTTTCACGATGAGTGGCGTCTCGTGGCATTTTCTTCAAACATTTTCACACTTTTGATCTTACCGCTCCCCGCCTCACGCTTAGCTACCTCTCCCAGCGGCAACGTCGTGAACGGTCCGTAAGGGATGAAGTACATCTGGCCTGTATGTAATGTGCAATTTGATTTTACATTAACGCGATCGAGATATTTACTGCGTTTGGCTCTTTGATTGGTTAAGAGTTTGGAGTAGGCCAATCAGAGCGCAAAACATCATGCGTGTCGATCGCGTTAACGTTTAAGCACGAGACACTCTGTGCGCTGATTGCGAGTTGTTTTTACGTTGAAGCGATCGAAACGTTTAGCACGTTTGGCTCTTTGATTGGTTAAGATCTCGGAGCGGGCCAATCGGAGCGCCGAACGTCATAAACGTGTCGATTGCGTTAACATAAAACAAAGTCACACTAGGCACTCTGGGCTGAGCCTTTCGTCGATTGTGATTGCATTTTTACTCTTTATCTCACTCTAGTAAATGAAAGTTCTAAATAACAGAAAAGGATAGAAGATTCGGACTGGCAGATGTAGTTCATCCCTTATGGTTCTAACGAAATGATAATTATAAAAAAATGTTTATATGCAGTGCATTCGTTGATCAGTTCAGTTTTTTATCGGGTACAAAATTACAAAATCAGATTCGGATTTTTAGAAAAATCTCAACACTCTAGAATCCAGAAATTAAAAGAAGGAAAGGGACCAACATTGTGCACACCGTCATTATAACTTAACTATCTACTATTTACATTAAAACCGACGTCATATGACATACCAAGCGTATCACATACAAACATACAGTTGAAATTCATAAATCTTTTACAAAAATCTCGTTTTCATTAGACTATAAAGGAACACAGTCAATACCACGAGAATAATGAAATTGTGTAGAAGTGAGACTCCTTTGTGTGAGGCATCAAATGACACCCTATTACCGTTTTCTGCTACCCCACTATCTCTTGTCAAACACCTGGAAAATATATATACAACATGTAACTAGAATAATGCACATTCTTATATCAATAATCGATATCGTGCCATCACGTATACTGACAAATGCTTGCACTGACTGGACAGGTCCACTCAAATCTTTGTGGTTCTTTCCTCGTAAGACCATCTGAGACACTAATCTGCATGGTTCTCATATGATTTGACCATTACATCTTCTTTACTGTATGGACTATAAAAGAAACTTTGACTCTTGAGTATGTTTCGATGTTTCTTCTCAGGGTAGTCAGCTGGAAATACCGGCCTCATCTAGTTTAAACTGACTGAAAACAAAATTGACGTATACAAGTGTTTTTTTTTAAACCTATTTGCAAAATAAAAATCATTTATCATTTATCACTGCGTCTTACTATGAGCAGATGTGTTGAATGACGAATTCGCGTGAAAAAATATTTTTCCCCTAATAATTTACCCCCATACACCCCAATTAGAAAATTAAGTTAGAATCATAACTAAAGTACTAAAATTTTACTTAAATTTCTTTTAATAACACTAGTGTTTTTTTTTGTGTGGAAACACTGGTGTTTTTAAAAGAAATTAGTTATCCTAATTGTAGACAAATAATATGAGAACCGATGCACTACATTGGCATCGCACCGATATTCGTAACTTTATACGCATACAAAAACACGCTAATAACGCAATCACTATTTATCAAGAATTTATCAAAGTAGGTAATTGCTACACTTTGCTAATTTAATACCTTTTTTTGTTATTGAAGCCCAAATAATAATAAAATAATTGACAGCCGAAAATCGGACGCAAACATACGCGATTAGCATTGCGTACGTATTCACCATACACGATATGATCAATTGCGCATAACTGATATAAGTAACAGCATACAAATATCAATAGATGTGCCTAATGGGGGACACAACTGGCATCTGCTATCAAACAAGACCAAATTAATAAACAAATATTGTTGTTGTTTATTGTTAACCGTGCAGCCGTGAGGAACACAACCTTATTTTATGCTTCTTTTTTTATTTTTGTTGCCTGTTACCTTAAGGGCCAAGCGCCCGAAAAGTGCCATAAAACAGTGATTTTCTGAGGCCTACTCCTCCGTAACGGCTAGAACAATTGGTTTGAAAAAAATATATGTTTATTATAGATTCATGAAAAATAATATAAATATTTGATTTTTTCGTGCAATTATTACTTTTGTCAAAAAAAAAAATATTTAGCAATTTCACAACTTTTCGCAACTTTTCCATACTCCTTCGAAACGGCTTGGACCTTTAGAAACATTTTTACACATAAAAATTGGTGGTTAAATATTCTTCAAAGTGAACATAAATCATTAATTAATTAATTAATCATGATATGTGAATCAATCAATATCTCGCAGAGAAAATGGATTTAAAGCGCTTTCCGGGTGCTGCTGGCCGCAAATAAATGCACAGATTTGCGTACTGCCGCCTAGGCGAGTGCGAGAGTTGCGTTCACATAATTTCGGCCAGATGGTTCAAGGGACTATACGCCTTAATATTTTGTTTATGTCTTGTGTACAATATACTCTTTTTCTTTCACACAAGGGTCACTTCTACACAGACTCATCACTCTTACGTCAATACTTATTATAAAGGCTATTTACACAGGAGGGGTACGAGTACGACACGACTCTATATACAGCTCTCTTGCACCCGATGCGAGGTCGTCACGACTTCGGGTCTCAAGCGGTGCGCTGTGAGTGATGACGTCACGCCCGTCGCAGAACTAGGGCTGCACGCGTTCACGCCTTTGTTCACGCGTCCTAAACTATGGTAAGACTGAAAGAGAAAGTTAATGTTAGATTTGTGATCGAAGATGAGAAATCGTTTTAACATTAAATAGAAATAATGCTTTACAGAATCATGGTCATATCAGTCTTAGGTCCTTAATATAGTCATGTCATGTTGGCTCTGTATACAAAGACTTTCGAGCACATCACATGACAGACTAGAGCTCACAAAAACTATGAAGATTCATGGAATGTGGTAGCTATGGCCGCAATAGGCTAAGTGGCATCATCATTGGTCTTCATTAGTTAGTCAATCGCACTTCAATCACTAGTGCAACAAAAATTACTGCCTTACTGTTAATAAAAACCTTAGTGTTCCACTTGCAACGCATATAAAAAATAATGTAGATGTAAAACTAGTTTTTACTGACGTAAGGTTGACTGTACTTTTGATTACATCAGTTTTGGCCTCCGCCTTTAGATTCGATAGTTATGGAAGTAGTGTTCTACCTATTAGTATTTTCAAACAAAAGAGCTTGTAAACCATTACAAGTTTATAGATGAACAGTTGATTCTCTTGATGTTTAAAACGAAAATTAGTGTCACATTTCCTGGCTTTTTACTATCCATAACTACTGTCAAAAATCTACAAATGACAGCTGAAAACAACGGCTTAATGGTCCACGGTGGGCCTATCTACAGGAAGACCCTAGTAAATGTTGTTGTTAAAACTCGACACAAGTGGCTGTTCTTATATAGCCACTAACTCCTCACATCAAAATGAACTGCAAAAACTCATTTATGAACCATACTCACACTAGTTAAAGGTATCCTATAATCCTTTTTCCTATAATCTGTGTAATAGGCGCCCCCATCCGGCTCAGAGCGCACATCTTCTCCGCTCAGCTTGGTGATCTTCCCCGAAGATGGCGGCCGCTGCAGACTCATGTAGCCGTTTGATACTGGCCTCCGTTCTAACGGACAATGATGTAGAGTTAGTTGTTATTATTATGTCCTTTATTCATTTTTTTAACATGTTACATATATATTTTACTTATTTTTCATTTTTTTGTTCCATTGTTACAACAAACTCGTTGCTTAGTATAAAAAACCGAATTTCTACATGTCCGCCCGCTACAATGGTATTATTATAAAGTTATCTCAACTCAGGTCCCCAAGATACAGGTTCTACCTAGTTTGGGGACCACCATATAAATATATGTTAAACCCCTAATAAGTTACAGACAATAATAATGATTATGTAATAGTTTTAAGGTATTCTTCATATTATGTAACAATGAACAATAAACATTATTCTTATTCTTATTCTTATTCTTATATTTTTAAATATTTCTTTAAAAACAATAAAAAGAAACATTTAAAAATATAAAAAAACAGTATCCCACCGGTATCGGGAACAGGGTCCAAGCTACCGGTGGTTAGGGCTCCAAAGAAAGGAACCTCCTAACGATACGAGCCATGTCCAGAAGAACTGCTTTCTAAATTAAGCCCTTGATCCAGTCGCCTAACGTGTTAGCCTCCTAAGGTGTTGGTCGAGGCTCTTGGCTATTAAGCCATTGGCTGACACAATTATTATTATTATTATGTGTGTGTTGTTGTTGTTGTGTCATGTGCGTGTTGTATGATTGTTGTTGTTTAATTGTTTATTTTTGTTTTCATTATTATTATTATTGTGTGTACAAAATCTCACAATCCTGGACTTTTAGAAAGCGTACAAAGAGACGAATCCAACTCACAAAGACTTTTTAGACACTTGTAGCGGTACGTGGCACCAACTGACGATTATTCCTGTACGTGCTATGCAAGTGCACCTAACGACAACTCCCGGTTAGTAGAAAACTATTGCAACACATAGAAGATAAAGATAATAGAACTATAGTTTTGGGAAGTTACTAAGAAATTCGTAAAGACTGGCCTCTGTCTGGACAATATTATTACTATACGTACGAGTACATCGATAAAAATTATTTTATTATATTCTTCAATCACATCATCGCTTACCATCAGGTGAGGATAGTGGTCAAGCGAAAGCCTGTTCATAATAAAACACAATTTAAAAAAAAGTTGTAAAAACTCACCATACAAACTAGGTATGATATCTGGGTCTGCATCATCAGCGTCTCTGGGGTCAGCTGTATGCAATAGCGCTCCCCTCGCTGTCCGCTCGCCTCTCTCGCCTCTGTCCCGAGGTTCCGTGCTGCTGGCTCGAGACTCCGCTTCTTGCTTTACGGGGGTCGGGCAGTGAGGAGCGCGTTCTACGTACATTGCTTCACTGTTGGACAACGAATAAAAGCATAAGATGTATATAGCCCTTAGTCGGGTTATATTTCACCGGGACACCATGGCGATGCGACTAGTTGCGCCACCATGGTGTCCCGGTGAAATTATCCCTAAGCTAACAAACTAGACACTATACAGACACCAGAGTCGCCACACGTCCGAGCTGGTCGCGCCACCAAATTGTTTGCGCAACCAAACGGACACCAGGTGAGTAACTCGCCGTGCCCTCGTAAGTGGGGCAATCGGCAGCGGAGACATCTCGCGCCGGGCCTTGGTTGAGGCCATGGTCCGGAGCGAGGAGGAGTGGCAGGCGGTCGCCGACTTCTGCGAAGCAGTAATGTTCGCAAAGGAGGAGGCCGAACGCATCAGGCAACGGTGACCTCGCCGCCATCGCCGGAATTCTGATCCCGATTTCCGGCCACCGTAGACGCGGGCTTGCGAACAGTGAGCAATGGGTAGCTCGCTGTCCGGCCGTCCATTAACTGTCCGGACCAAGCCCAAGTCGTCGACGGCGCGCACTATTCCCGCGTGCCTCAAGAAGTTGTCAGCAACAGCAGGGGCTCAGCCGGGTCGAAGCCTACTGGGGCCAGGGTTATCCGAAAGTGAGCTCGAGCCCCGGTATGAAGGCTAGAAGGAACGGGTTGGGTCTTTTAGTCAGTAAGAGTCTGATACTATCTCCCGCTCCGCCCAAGAGCGGGGTTGTCATTGTATGATTTTTTCCCAACATAAAAAAATAAAAAGTGAGTAACTCTATAGAAAGCTGTATACATTTTGTTCGTAGCGGTGACTAGTCGCGCCGCCATGGAGTCTCGGTGAAATATAGCCCTAAGAGGAATCGATGTTTGTAATGGAACATAATGTTTAAAATTTCAAGCACTTATTAGAACACAAAACCACTCTCCTCTTTGTAACAGGGAACAAAAAAGAAAGACAGTAGGAAAGTTAGAAATACTGTAACACTTTTTATAATTTTGAAAACTATCAATTTATAAATCTAACTAATCTAAAAACTATCAATCAATATTAATTAGCTACCAATTAGTTTGCTACATGTCCGTGTTCAATTTAATCTTTTTTAGTGTTTAAATTAATCATCATTATCATCATCATTTCAGCCGATACACGTCCACTGTTGGACATAGGCCTCCCCCAAGCGTCGCCACATCGAGCGTTCCTGTGCATCCCGCATCCATCGGTTTCCTGCTACCTTCACCAGGTCACTGGTCCACCTTGTAGGGGCCTTCCAACACTGCGTCTTCCGGTACGCGGTCTCCACTCCTAAACCTTTCGGCCCCAACGGCTATCTGTTCTGCGAGCAATGTGCCCTGTCCATTGCCACTTAAGTTTGGCAATTCTTTGTGCTATGTCGGCCTTAGTTTTTCTGCGGATATCTTCATTTTATATTTGATCACGCAAGGAAACCCCTTTAAATTAACCCCTAAAATTACCCTTTTAAATTAATGGTTGGAACGAATACAACGGAGATTCCCGACGCACTTGGGGTACAAGTTCAAAATCCCCTATACAAGTTACAAAGAAACTTGCACTCGACACCACTTACTGCCCCTTGGAACTCGCAGAAATATGTCCGATATTGGTTTTCTAATCAAAATGACATGTTCTATGATACATTGCCCTGAATAATTGCCAAAGCTATCTCTGAATGTCGCCCCTCGGCACTATTGAATTAAAATTCAAAAGATTTTTTTTCATATAGGTTTACAAGGGCACTTATAAAACGTCAACGTCACGCTCCTCATTCACGCACAACCTACCGTAGTAACTCTTACTTAATTTGTCCAGCAAAAGCATTTAACAATTTAGTCAAAGAACACACCTCAGTTGATCTCTTTACAAGCAGTTTAGCATCCATAAACATTGTTATGTCTGAAAGCAATGTTTTGTAATTGCATTACAGTATTGTCTTTTAGATTATCATGCTACCAAACTTTGTATATCTCAATTACTTCTGAAACTGTTACTTTCCACAATACTCCCATATTATACTCGTATGTGGAGGCTTCTAAATGGCTCATCGTGATCTATCTTATCGTTTATCTTGTATTGTTAGCTGTAAGCCACCCAAAGAAAATAAAATAAAATAATTAACAAACCAAGATTGTCTTGTAAACAATCATCTTTGACTACCATTGATGATATATCTTTAGCTAACTTAATTTAAATTTATAGCAGATATATCAATTAAATTATTTACAGCCACTTTCAAAAGATTTAAAAGTCGATTAGTGAGATAATTGAAGCTAATTGCGCGTTAAAAAGCGTAAATTTCTGAGAAAATCTTGCTAGAAACTCCAACATAAAGATCCGTAGCACGTCTCAATTCATACGAGTTTCACTTCTATCGGTCGGACTGTTCTATGTCAATTTTAAAGTACCTACTTGTCTTAAATGTGTAAACGGTCAGCCATCTAAATTGGCCGTGTCTAATTACCGGTAATTAGCCGCAATGCTCTATTGATTTGAACGGACAATAGTCCGTTGATTGTGGTTTTGAATTATGGGATATTAGTAGATATAGCCATCGTTTTAGTTGTAATGTGAATTGTACTGTCAAATTGTCGCCAGATCCAATGTTTTTTTAGCATATCAAGACTTGTTAGGTACATAATTTTTTTTCTCGTCTCTGCTTAAACCTACATCTGAAGTCATTTCCACTTAAAACAGCTAAAGTGACAGTTATAGTTTTATTCTCAGAATACTTAAGTTGATCGACTCGAGAATCTGTTGTTGTCTGTAGGTATCTTTCGGAACGAAGACGTTCTGCGTATGGGTATTTAAGAGTTATAGGTTAGTGTATTAATACGATTAGGAGTAAAAACCATCAGTATAATGGTTTTTACTCCTAATCGTATTGCACTATAAGGTCATGAGGTCTCCCAGGTTTATCATTAAAATTCGTCATCCGACGAATGATGTATATTGTAAAGAAAAGAAGAAAAGAAAGAAAGAAAGTAAGTAAGTATATTGTCTTACTAAACCTTTAGAGATATGCAGAACAAAGTGTAAAGTCCCGAATACCTCCGTTGAAAAGGGAGGATCCCTCGACCAGCCGGGTGTTACGTCTGGTGTAGCCTACTGCCCGATATGTGATTTCAGGCTATCGTATATGCTTAAAACGTGCGGAGAATTATAATTGCGCGATGCAGGATTTTGTATTTCTTGTAGTTCTTATGTAGCGCCATAGATGTCGCTACAATCCCAAAGGAGAACTTTTAGCTCAGACGAGTACACAAATAACAGGCCGGTCGTACATACGTCTCGCGTGCATCGTTTTTTGCTTAACTTGCGCTCAGATTTACACCCTTGTAATTGTCCCTAAAGAGCTACAAGAGCTTGAGTAAAAGCAGGAACAAAAATACTTTGTTGTATTCTAGCGTGATTAACTTCAAACTTTAACAATACACATTTTAGTTTTCTGACATGTTTTACACCAATTTTAGCCATGAACCCGCGTCAAGTGTGGCGTGTTGCGTGCCGTCAGTTTTCAAGCACACTCCGTTAAAGTTCTAGAAAACTTTATAAGTAGCTATTAGTAAAATTTTACGTCATATAGGTAAGTACCATAATCGTATGTACCTTCATAGTCTTCTATTTGCAAACTTAATTAATTACGAAATTAGGTAAACTACTTAGACATTTAATGTTATGTAAAAATTGTAGCGTGATCGAGTCAGAAATGAAGATATCCGCAGGAGAACCAAGGTTACCGACATAGCATGAAGAATCGCCAAACTTAAGTGGCAATGGGCCGGGCACATTGCTCGTAGAACTGATGGCCATTGAGGCCGAAAAGTTCTGGAGTGGCGATCGAGCACCGGAAAACGCAGCGTTGGAAGGCTTTCTACGAGGTGGTTCGATGACCTGTTGAAGGTTGTGGGAATCCGATAGATGCGGGAAGCACAGGATTGTGCATTGTGGATACGTAATCTACTAATTACATTTGAAGAGTTCTGCACATACTTTTTTTAAAATGGCGCGGAAATAACTTGATTGATATTTACGAACAGCATTTACAGATACTAGCAATATGTGTGTAAAAGAAATGGATAGTCAAATTTCAGATACTGCTTTTGCCCATGGAATTAAACAACTTTCTATAAGGAAGTCAAGGAAAATACTCAAAGAATAAATTGTCTTTCCATACAAACTTATCATACATATACACATCATACCTGATCAGGATTAACATGGACGAACCAATATTTTTCTCAGAATATGCTATAAATTTTTAGCAAAAAAACGTTCACTACTCTTTTTCGCTATACTCTATATATTAGTAGGTATAACCAAAACTTTCCCAATGTAAATGTTTTTTATAATATAAATGATTTTTAAAACACTTAGGACCTAAAATTTTGACATTTCATTAGTATTTCATAGAATGATATTGCTTGATTATATAAAACAAGACGCCATTTTTTTTAAATTTCTACACCCAGGTAAAACATTTTAGGACTATTATTTTTCACGTAACACCATGCTTTACAAACTATGTTTTTGTATTTCTTACTCTTGTTTAAACAAATAAACTATCTGCGGTTGTGACTTGAAGTAACCTTTCTATTTTGAAGTCCAAATGCAACTCAACATCTCCGCATGTCAGTAAAATCACAATAACTCGCATATACCTTTCATTGGCGGATGCAAATATTACATACAAGCACTGAACTAGTGCTAGACTTCAGAAGTCAAATTACAAACCTGAACTAGACTAGACTGATTCAAAATTGAGAACTTGGAATCGATTTAACTTTACTGGTCCTGGGAGACGAAATGAAGCCTGTGGATTAGTACTGCGCTTGCATCATAGGTAAGTACTGTCATAGTTTTTGCTAGCTTCTGATAGTGGCTTTGCCTGCATGGAATTAGTACTTTCATATTATTATAAAATTAGACCCTGCGCTAATTTAAGACTGTCCTGGTACCAAATTTCATTAAAATGCGTTATAATCTTTTAGCGTGGAGGAACAAACATACTCATACACATTTATATATCGTACCCACAGTATAGGAGTACACACATGTAAACTCACATACACAATACACCCAGATCCAGAACAACTATGTTTAAGCCATACCATTATTTGTTCTATGCTGAAATTTAACCCACGATTCGCAGTACAAAACTGAATTGCTCAGCGACTGTGCTAACTGTATCGTCAACGTGATCACTAAAAGCATGTTTTTGACTACTAATTTACTAGACCAATATATTATTTGATCGCTTTTGTATATTATCGACAGCAGGCATAGAAATAACACATTAGTGGCAAGATTAAGCATTAAACATCAAACGGACATTGTATATAGTTGTAAAACACTAAACAAAGTTTCCTTGATATCTCTTCGATATCAAAAAAACTTGAGAAAATAGAGAATAAAGAAAGAAATAACAAGTATTTCCAATAAAATAGAATAGAATAAACTTTATTATACACCAAAAAAGTAACACAACTTATAAGGTTACAATAGCAATAAGACTGCTATAGTAAGAAAAGAAACAAAGTAAACAATACAAAAAACTGTGACTGGGATATCAAAATTTTTACAAAAGGACAAATTTAGCATCTACACGGTACTTAAGAGTCGGTACGTACCTCAAAGGCGCATGTTTAGCCGGTAAATGCCGATGCCTTGCCGAGTGCCGCTTGTACAACACAGCGAGTACCCCGCATACCGCAGTCGCTAAGAGAGCTGACATGGCAGCTATGGAGGCGAGCACTGGAGACATGCCGAGGGCACTTCCTTCACCTGGTGACAAAAAAATTAGTATAGATCCTTAAATCTTAAACAGTGTAAAATTTTAAACAAAATGACATTCTAACTGCAATTTTCAATTTAACCAACATTTGAGACGCTACCGAAATATCACATAAGCAATATCCTTTCTTTGAGGGTAGAAAATTATAAAATAACTTCTCCCGTTCTATAAATAAGGAGCGAGAAAGAATGTCAAACTTTTGCTGACTAAAACTCATCATGCTCTTTTAATTGCCTTCGCGTTCCAAGGTCGTGATAGCATAGGTTGGGCGTGATCTATCTTTTAAATTTTGACTGCACTATAATAATTATTGCAATCATTATGACAGAGAGAATCTCACTTGTCTAGTGCCTCAAGAGTTGATCACAGATAAATTAATTAGATAACACTTTATTATACTGAATACTGCAAATAAAGAATAAATGTTTGAAATTGGAGGATTATCCTTGACAAGAAGCTAGACAGATATCTACATAGCTTGATTACTTGACCTTTTCTGCGTAATCTATCACGAATATATCGAATTTTTCACAATCTGCGCAGACAGCCGAGAAAATTTGAAGACTTATCACAAAAATAAAGTAGGCTCCCAAAGATCAAATGTATGTATGGATAGAATTAGACTTAGAATTGGTGTTTATACAAGTACTACTTATAAATTAAAAAAAAAAACAAAAGAGAAAATAATCTAAATGAAATAACAAGCTAATTTTTAATCATTTCAAATACGGTGAAATGTGACAAATACTGGTGTTTTAAAAGTTTACATAAAAACTATGAGCACGCCATTTTTAAATGGAAATGTGAGTGTTACGACGCGATATGCTAATCCCTTGGGGTAGGCGCTAAACTAACAATACATTACAGTGAACAAATATTTATTAGGCTTTTATGAAGAGCTTTATTTAAAAAAATAATGTTCAATTTTACACCGTAGATACCGTAATTTTAACAACTAACACTCACGTTCACAGTCACTTCTTCCACTCAACTCAACCTGGTTTCTAATATAACATACTAGCTTCTGCCAGCAGCGTCACCTGCATGAAAGTCGGCTTCTCCATACAAACTTTGGATACCCCGTTTCATCCCTTTAGGGGATGAACTTCCGTAAATCCGTTCCTTGCGGATATCTATACCATATAAGTCCTGCCAAATTTTTAAGTTTATAGGTGTTATAGTTTCTGAGATTTCATGATTAATCAGTCAGTGGTATTTCGCTTTTATATATGTATTATATAGGTTTCAATAGCATACTAATGTAAATATTGGTAAAAATTAATTCCCATAATGAGGAAATTAGTTTTAATTTTTACAGACATTTTTGCGCTGTGTTTAATTTTTTCCAACACTTTCATAACGAGTTGTTGGAATTGAGAGGAGGACTAATCAGTATAGATGTTAGTTTCAAAATGAAGGGAATCTTTCACGGAAATGTATTCATTATAGTGTACTACAGCGTATGGAGAATGCAAATTAATTTGGTAAGCATAGCATATTTGGAAATATCCGTTTACCGATACAGCAAAAAGAGCTTAAAATATACTTCTCATCTTCAATGAAAACCGACAAAAGATCATTAATTAAAATAACAATATATTCTCTTCACAATCAAAGATAAAAAAGTAGAACAGAATAACTAAAGAACTACTAAGTATCTGTTCACAACGCTACTGAGAAACTCAAAAGAAAACTTGTAATAAAAACTGTAAAAAGAAAAGTGCCATCCGCTGTTTCTTCAAGTTATATTAAGACTATAGAAACACAAGCTAATTCTAGGACTTGTTAGTGTTTTTGCGTTATACTATACAGTCTTATTTCTGCCTGTTAAGTGTTTGGTTTAGAATCCAAGTTTTGATTTCAGAACGAGTGTTGATAAAGTTGATCACGTTTTTAAATGACAAATTTCAACATAATTATATTTTATACAACATGAACTTCATATAATGCTCACCCCAATTAGGAAACTAAAGTATAATCATAATTTTTAAACTCCGATATTTCGCTTGAATGCGCTTATGTAGTGTTTTATTTGAAGAATTTAGGTATCCTAATTGTAGGCAAATAATATGAGAATCGTTGCACTACATTAGAGAATGGTGACGTAATCAAGATTTTATCAAAATAGGTAGGTTTTTTATATATGAAAATTAGTTGAAATCGATTCAGTAGCCAATTGTGGACGTTACTTTTAGGATGTGCGTTTAGTTTATTCAAAAATCAGAAACGTTTATTTCAAATAATGTATTTACAGGTACTTTAAAATTTTCAAAATGTCTGTCAGTTAAAAATAGTAAAGCTAAATTGCATAATATTATGTTACATGTTATACTTTTCTCAAAACGGTGAGGAAACCGGCAAGTCCTAGAACCAAAAATTCGAGGATATGTGACATTCACCAACCCGCACTGGGCCCGTGTGGTGGATTACGGCCCGTTCCCTCTCCTGGAGAGGAGCCCTAAGCCCCAGCAGTGGGAACCTTTAGAGGCTGATTATGATATGCTATGTTGTACAAATGTTACATAGCAGGTATCAAAATCTCAGATTACTACAGATTAGTACCCTGTAAATTTCAAATTAAGACCTAAAACTTAGTGACTGCATCAAACGTAACCTAGTTCACCGTGCACCTCATTTAAAGCCAGCAGCGAAGCAGTTATAAGCGATTCAGGTTTCAAATTAGGTGCTTTATTGACCGCTGCAACGCTACTAGTAATTATTAAAATTTGCGGTGGTTACTCCCTGTGTATGGCAAAACCAAAATAGTTATGAACTGCACGGTGGTCGGTACATAGAGTTGTATGTGGGTCTGCTTTATGTACTAGGCGTGTGGTTTTTGGACCAATGTTTTATTTAGTCATTCCTGTCTGGTCTGGTTTTATAAAAATACAGGTTAAACAGTAGTGGTAGTTGATGATATTGTAAATAATGTGAGAAAGATGAGCAGTACTATCTTTCATTCTATACTAGTTATTGAGAATGACTACACCCGCGTGATAGTTGAAGTTATCCCAAGGAAACATACCAGGATAAAAAAAAATCAAATGTGTTCAGTGATTTGAGTGTGAAGAAGTGACAAACATAAATGCACACACATGCATATGTATATGTCACAGAGAAATGAGGATATCTAAGGATATCACGAAATCCCGGCAGATGTCGAATATTCTTGTTTATGACGTCTTCTTACTGAAATTATCTAGTGATATGACCAAACACCAAGTTATCGTCAGTGATATGTCGTTTTTAACGTAACGTGATTTATAATGTCTTCTGGCTGTGTTCCAGGCAACAATCAGTCGATGAAAACTAGCCACTGATGCTAGTGAACTCCCTCTGATCTCACTCTCATAGCCCAATTTGACAGTAAGAGAAAATGCGGCCCACGGGATTTATGAAATAGATACCGTGGTCCTGGCAAAGGCCAACTGAAGGACGCACGAAAGTTTTAGTCAGTACAATACACTCTCTCGCTTTTTTAAAGAAGAAGTCATTGAATAATTTCTCACCTCAAAAAAAGTGAAGATCAGCCGCAGAATCAATGACTTATACTTATAAGTCATTGATTCTGATTAAAAACAGGCTTTTAGAAACGCGCCAACGAAACGTGAAGATATTACATTATGTAGATATAAAATTCATAACCTATCAAAAATAACAATGATAAAAAAAATATTACATTGAACCTCGTATCAAGATCTCGTCTGGAATATCAGTCGTTTTCGTCGAATACTCTTAATATACTCGTCCTTACTCACTCTCTTACTTACTCGTACTTTACCTTCAACGATTGCATCACTGCTTACCATCAGGTGGGAACGCAGTCAGTCAAGCACTATTTTGTCATTTAAAAAGTTTCTTGTTCCTTGTACTCACAACTCCATTCTAACAACCTCTCTCTATTTCTCGGAATAAACAACTCAACCGTTTATTAACTCATTCTGCTATCGGGAATTGTGAAATAAAACCTGCTCACGTTAGCGTGACCAAGTTATTACAACACATTTAGCTTTGCGGATATCTAGGAATTAAGCACTGGGTTGTGGCCATGGTTTTATTATGGTCCTTACCGGGCTATTGGCGGCAAAAAAAATGCATTGGCGTTTCGTTCTATTTGAAATATGGTAAGTTGAACGTTAATGGTGATTTGAGTGTTTTGTTTCTCATTGTTTTGAGCATATAAGAACCGAATCGAATGGTTTAGTCGGGCAATAGTAATTTACTTAGGTATTAAGATTAAGTGACAAGATGGACCGATGACCTGGTGAAGGTTGCGGGAATCCGATGGTTACGGGACTGATTCGGATTTGATTCGGATCGATGTTGCCAACAACAAACTGTATGGCAACATCGATCCACAAATCCGAATCACACTTAGCCAGATTTTTTGAATTTATAAGCTCGTCTTTGTACTATTGTATTGCATAAAGTTTTAATAAATAAATAAACGCATGGAACGCCAGAGTTCGTGGTGACGGCTATTAGAAGTGACACTTTCCATTTTATATAAACTAAACGTATCACTTTTTATTCACCCTACGATACAAATATAATATTGAAACCGACAATTTTGTATAGCCATGTATTTTATTAGTATAGACAGCAGTACTAAAAGCTACCAGCACGACAACTCCATGCCTAGAAAAAAATCTAGACCAAACCCACTTCAACTATCTAAATTCCATCGAATTCTATAAAAGGAATTTCCCAATACTGTTTGCAAGTAATAAAAACCGAGAACTTGGTACAGAGAAATACATTATAATGGTTTAAGAGTTCGAATTGGATAGCAAACAAGTAAACAAATTCAGACCTTTGAGATCTAACATGATGCAGAGAAAGACCAGAAGGTCCAGTCAATATGAGATCTATAGAAATTAATGAAAAAAAAAATGAATGTTAGGTGAAAGAACTTTTGTGAGACGGTACCATATTTAACTATCTTTTAAAAAGACTTCTGAGAGCACTAAAGTGGAACTGGGTAGGTCATATAATTATATTGGATGCAAAACGACAGTTGGACCAAGAAAATTATGAAATAGATCTTAATTTATAAGAATAAAAAAATCTGGCTTAAAAGCTGACTGTAAAAAAAAAAATAAAGTGCTAGTTTTAATCTAAAGAATTTCATAAAATAATCCAAAAAAAAATATACAATATGTATACGTTTTGAATGAATAAGGCTTTTTGAATTATTTTATTTATATTTTTTAAAAGCGGCTACGTCCACACGGAATTCGATAGTTTAGGCATCGCAAACGTAATAAATACACAGAAACAGTTTCATATTCATAATCCACTTACATCCCATTAATAACAATAATCCACCCATCTATTCATGGTTCAAACACTCTTTTACAGAATCCGTAATTAGGATAACTAAAGTGGTTCTTGTCTGTATACTTAAAACAAAAAGCTACTACTACTAAAGATTCAATCCCATATTCTGGTCCTTCGACCCAGAAAAATTTCAGCCGCGATTTCGGTATTTATTTTGGTCCAACAAACTGCAGCAGCTGCTGAATTATTTAGTAACACGGTCGCATCCTACAGCTACCATACAATATACAAGTTAGTAAACCTTCTGTATTGATCTATGTACCAATTTAAACTTTATGTGGGCGTCGTTTTGGAGCGTGAGAACTGCTTATTTTGGGGAAGCACTTAATGGCGATACCAACAAATTCTAAACGAAGAAATAGCAAGACGAGTGGGTATTGTGTTCCAGGATCGGGTGTAAAGAGGTTTATGCTTATGTGTGCGTTTAAAACCCATGGTAGGGTTAGTATAAAGTTTACTGTCACCAAAGAGCGTGTTTGTTTGGTTTACGTGATGTTATGTCAATGTTGCTACTGCAGATAGTAAAAATAAATTGTAACAATCGTGTTTGTATAAGTTTTTCTTCCAATATCGTATATGGTTTGTTTGATTTGAACAAATTCAAATATTTTTAACACAAATAAATTATGTTATCTGCTTATAAGATCAATATTAACAGCAAGTCTGTTTCTGTACGATTTTTGATGTTATGTTGCCAAATATTAAATATCATTATTTCTCAATCATTCCATTGAGGAATAATGAGTTAAAAAAAAAAAAAACTATTGTTTTAATTGAATGTTATTTTAGTTTATTTTATTAATTTATTGTAGCAAAATTTAACACAATTAAATCCATACTTCATTTATTTAAATATATTGTGACTTGTAAATGTAATTTTTACCAATAAATATGATTATTATTTTCCTCCGTGTAACTTCACACTTTATTATTATTATTATCTAATCATGTTCACAAGCCAGACTTGGCCGCAGATTTTGTAAGACCATTAAACCTTCATAATCTTATGAATGAGAAAGAAATGGTTTTTGCTTAGTAGTGCGAAACAAAATGTGACGTAAAAGTCTGCAAATAATAAATAATAATTTTGCAATAATTGTAAAAGATACAAAATTGTTTAGTTGGTATTCCAAATATCTCTGGAATGCTAAATAAAAATTTAATACACTAATAAAAAGTTTCACTATACTTTAGTGACTTATGTATGTGTTAGAAAAATATCGGTTTCTTTAAGAGAAACCATCGCGTCGCAACTCACTGAGAGAATAAGTAAAAATATAAACTTACCAGTAAATTTAGCCTGTCCTTTCAACGTGACAGTCTCAATCGTGGACACATCACTTCTTCCCTTAGCATTGACAGCGTACAAGTCGATCCTGTAGCTGACTCCAGGGGGAAGACCTCGGATCTCGAAGTACGGAGGGGTTCGGTTCGTGGAAACGTTGTAGCGGACCTAGGCAACATAAGTACTGTTAGTAAGAAATTTCTCGGCATTGAGACTACTATGAATGTCTCATGTGCAAGAACGATTGAGACGTAAACGGTAATTGTTATGGGAAATACGCCATGATATTAATTTCTTTTGAAAATTGAATATTTATGTACGAAAAATTTTAATCACGTATTTTGACCCGAAGGGTTAAACTCAAAATCTTCGAGTCCAACCTCAAATCCATGTGGTCCAACCTTAAATCCATGTGTCACGGGTGAGAAACGTGGAAGGTGACGAAAACGATTTCACACCAAATTAAGGTTTTCGTAAACCGTTGTCTTCGTCGCATCCTCGGAATTTTCTGGCCCAAGACCATCTGAAACTTAGAGCTGATGGACAAATGCCACGAAAGCCCGATCTACCTTCAAATCAAGCGCCGTAAGTGGAGACTGATTAATCACACGATTAGGAGGGATTCTGATCACATACCTAAACAGGCGTTGGACTGGAATCCCCAAGGGAAAAGAAAACGTGGCCGTCCTCCGCAAATCTGGTGACATACCGTATTGGCAGAAGCGTCGGCCATCGGATTGACGAGCGAGATAAAGCGAGGTGAAGTAAAAAGCTCCAGACCGATCGCGATGGGTGACTACTTGTCGATGTCCTCTACCCCATCTAGGGGGCACAGGATCTTAAGTAAAGTCATCTAAGAAAAAGCCAATGTTTACGTCTGTCGCTGTAAACCCGCATTCCAGTTCAATTATAAATTGTGTATATTCAGGCAGTTTTGATGAACTTTGTTAGCAAGAGGCAGCGAAGTTGGAGAAACTTGCCTAATTGGAAACGAGGCTAGGACCCATCGTTCATCAACACTTTGTTAAGAGCCGTCTTATCTTTGTCGATGAATATAACCTGTACATTTATGATTTTAATTTCAAGGCGTCTAAGGCATCCCGATATGGTAACCAGTAAAGTTTTATCCGTGAATTAGTGTAAGGATGGTGCCATGATAAACACTGTCAAAAAAAAAGTTCCATGACACGAAGCCTCGAAGTATAGTTAGAATTAAGTAAAGGAATATTTAAAACAACCTTTCTTAGGTGGTCGATACTTACAATGAGTGAAGGCAGTTCCAGCAGTTCCATGAGGAAGGTCTGTGGCAGTCCACCATCGAAGTTCTCAACGCACTCTACGTTCAGTGAGTCGATGCTCTGGTTGGCTACTGAGCAGTTCTGCAGGTGGAATGGACGACCTGGGCAAAGACATAAGATTTAAGATTAAAAATATTTTATTTCAAATAAATCCAGGAATTATCTTATAAAAGAAACTAGAAGAAGAAAGAACACATGTTTATTCAGTAATTAATTATAAAAGATAACTTGTCACTTACTGAAATATACAAAAATCAGCTTTATTGGCAGGCCATGCGTGGACCCGGTATTAAATGTGAGTTTTGTTACATCATAGACAAAACATACATCATTTCTTTTCATAGTTAGGCAAGATGACAATAATGTTCATACCCAACTTACACTCCATATTCAATATATACCTAAATATTCTGTCTGTGTTCTATCAACAAATATCTTGACCAACGAGGGCCCTAATAACAGAAAATTAGTTTGCAAAGTAAATAACTGTTCTAATGTTTACGTTCTAGAACTACAGTGGCTTATTATTTGAAGACCAAAATTCAGCAGAAATTTATATCATGGAGCTTTCTACGAGATATGAACTTTCTGAACGGTCAAAGAACACTTCGACCTTTGTCTTATGATAAAATAGACTTCCCACCCCACCACTTCACCACTGTCTGCAAAGCAGCTAGCGAAGAAAATAGCCCGCACGCTTGGGGGTACGGTCTTGGCGAGCAATGGGTAGCTCGCTGTCTGACCGTCCGGTAACTGTCCGGACCGAACTCAAGTCGTCGACGGCGCGCCCTGTTCCCGCGCGCCTCAAGGAGTTATCAGCAACAGTAGGGGCCCAACTGGGTCGAAGCCTACTGGGGCCACGGTTAGTTTCGAAAGAGTAGCTCAGCCCCAGTATGAAGGCACGAAGAAACGGGGTTTTTAGTCAGTAAGAGTCTGGCACTATCTTCCGCTCCGCCTAAGAGCGGGGGTTGTTATTAGATGATTTTCCCAACATAAAAAAAGGGTAAGGACTTCCTCATGCTCCAGCTGCTGGGATCCGGACCCCGATTTCGAGCCAACGAAGGCGTGAGCTTGGATAGCTCGACGTCCGGCTGTCCGGTGATCGTCCGGACCAAGCCTGAGTCCTTAACGGCGCGTTAAGTTCTACACGCACCTCAAAGAACTGTCTGCAAAACCATAGAGGTCGAAGCCTACTAGGGGTGGTCTGAAAGGGAAGCTCGGGGTCCTAGGTTGCAAAGCAAAAAAGTAACATAGGATTGATAGTCAGTAAAAGTCTGACATCTTCTACTCCGCCATAGAGCGGGAGAAGTTGATGTTTTTGGGATTGTTTTTGGCCGCTCTGAAGTATATGCTAGAATATGCAATAGGTACGCGTTCGCAATTATTATTATGCGTCTTAAAAAAAATTACTGCGTAAGCAATTGTTCGAGGTTCAGCCCGATCAACATGTTTCGGCCGTACTGAACCTATGTGTATGTTGAAATTTTGTGCTATATTTGTGTGATAAATAGATTTTCTCAAAGGGGAGCAATATTATAGGGGTTATTAATTAAGTAGCGCATACAACACATACACTGTAACTAGCGTAAGCTTATAAATGTAACCGCAAAGCGAACAGTACACACAAACTCGTTGCCAATACATCCAGAATAACTAGTATCAATAACAACCTCAACTAACGAACTAACTATTTTATTTACCTCCGAACTAAATTTTTAGTAGCTGTTTTCGTTGGCTTAATTTTTGTATGCAAATAATTTTCTGAAAGGTTTAGCGCTGTATATTATCGAAATAAGATACAGGTTTTTACCTGGTTCGTTTACAGATGCTCATAAGTTGTATTGTATTTACAAAAACCGGCACGGATCTTGAGCGCTGACTTGAACTTGAAATCGCGCAGACTTGAATGAGAAGTGAAGTATTGGGTCTTTGTAATGGTATGAAGTGAGACGCGGGAGCTGGGAATACATCTTTGTAGTTACAGTGATTGACTCGACGATGTGTACGAGTCGCAAATTGATCCTGACTCTTTCAACGACCGCTCAAGATTCGTGGCGGTATTTGTATATATATATATATATAAGGTTACTAAATTTTAAGTTTCTTTTGTACAATCTTTTTGGGTAGATAAATATACCTACTATTATTATCTACGGTACCTAAAACTATCATAATATCCGATCCACATCGACTTATTTGTGGCACAATCTAAAGCTCTACGCTACAAAAACTGAAAATAAGCTGACAACAAAGTGTACCGTAGACGGACTTGAAGCCTCTAAGAAAAACGCTTCTTCATACGATTTTCTCCCCATACTCAAAAATGTAGCTTAAAACTAATCAAACTTTTAAAGGTAATTTATGTACGGCAGTGATTATGGAAGCGCGGAGCCTCCTAATACAGGCACTGTTAAGCTTAAAAGGAGGCTCCTGAAATTTGTAAATATAAAAATGCTAGTTTAGGTACTAGACTAGCGTAAACGTGCCATAACGGTCAATGACCCTCTTACATTTGTGGACATTCTTATTTTCAAAAACGGAAAATAAAGACATGTATTGTCTTAAATAGACATGTATCGTGAATAATTGTGATCCTTTACATGATCTAGTAATGAAAGCGATTCTTTGTTAATTTTTTGGGTACCTACGCAGATATATTAGGAAAAGGTCAATGTACTTTATTCCAGGGTTATCTGGCGCTTTCTATAAAATAATTGTAACGAGACAAACAATCACTCACCAGCAGCCACCAACTGGAACAGACAGGGTACTTTCTGCTGCCCTACAGCATTCTCCCCGTAGCAGGCTAGAGTCCCGTACTCCATATCAGTGGTCGGAGTGTAGTTGAGAGTCGACGTGTGGCCGTGACTGCTGTATAACCTGGATAAAGAAAAGATTGGGTTAAGAGGTGATGGAAATTGTGAAGAGTATGCATAATCCAGAAGTAAAGACCAAAACGCTTTTTTTTGTTTGGATGATAATGCATGGTTAGATGGTGACGTCATTTAAATCCAACATGGCCGAAAATCTAAGATGGCGGAGAAGTTTTTTTTTAATGCACTTCTACAGTATGAATATCAAATATAAGGGCTTGTATGCAGATATCTTCAACCGATTGTACTGAAATTGTATACACATGTTTTGTTTGGATGATAATGCATGGTTAGCTGGTGACGTCATTTAAATCCAACATGGCCGAAAATCTAAGACGGCGGATAAGTTTTTTTTAATGCACTTCTACAGTATGAATATCAAATATAAGGGCTTGCTGAGAGTAACTGAAAAAATAAATAATAAATTCTATAAATAATGTTAAAAAAATCTTTTACTTAAATGCGCTCAAAAAAATAAACTTTTACTATCAATTTATAACGTTAGTATACAATTTATATAAGACTTGCATTTAACACTAATTCCGCAGGTATTATTAGTAGTAGAATCTTTTGATAACATTTTATGAATTTGAACTGTGTGCTTCTCGGATAGCCCAGTTTTGTTACAGCATTTTCTCCAATTTCATATAATCCATAACATGTAAAACTTACAACATGTTATTCTAAATGTTAGTCTAAATTTAGTGCCTACACGCTGCAGTACAATATACAATATCTAATTGTTTACGATTTATAAATCACTATCTAGGCCAACTCTGTGTACTTTCATTGAGATATTAAATATGGAAGATGAAAGGGCAACGCCGGAAAACAATGGCAGTTTGAAGTTTAGTGTCAAACAAAGTTGCTCCTACAATAATTTATTGAGAAGTACCCTTTGCTGTCCTAGTTTAGTTTAGTCCTGAAGACTTCATGTGCAGAGGCACGTGCAGGCCTTTGAGAATTAAAGGAGGTCGGAATTAGACCAAAAACGCGACGACCTCAAAGCTAGACCACCAGCAGCAATAGTGTATCATACCGTTAATGGTGTTCTGACATGTCCGCTCTATGATCGGAGTTTTTCGGCCAAGGTTGGATATACAAGTCACATGAGGGCACATAACAGAGCAGCAGATCTGAGCTCACTACCACCATGAAGAGCCAGGGAATGCGGTCGCTGTGCCCGAAATCGGATAGATGACATCATCAACATCATTAGCTTAAAATAATTTGATCAGGAATACCTATTTGTACAAGGTCTGGTTGCGGAGCTAGCTAGGTAGGATAATCATCATAATTATCATCATTTCAGCCGAAAAACTTCCACTGTTGGACATAGGCCTCCCCCAAGTCTCGCCTCAATGAACGTTCCTGAGCCTTGCATTAATCATATTCCCGCAACTCTCACCAGGGGCCTAAGTCTGCTATTTTTATAAACTCGTCATTCCAACACGATCCAATTGTAATTTTGCTAAAAGTTCGTAATCTGCTAATTCATTATGAATTTTTTCGATCACATTACAAGACCATTGATCGATCATTGATCGGTCAATGGTCTTGTAATAGAATTGTGGTAGAATGACAATATCGAGCTTATTAAAAGCACTGATTGTGCAATGACGTCGTAATGGTAGGCCACTGATCAAAGGAACTGTCAAAATTTTAGCAGATTACCGCATACGTCAGATATTCAATTGTCGTTATGTACAAAATTACCATTCTTTATCATTTCAGTGTCAGTGGTTGATCATTACACATAATGATGCCATTATATTAGTAGATTACCAAAACTTGTCAAAATCAACAGTTATGAAATCAATGATCGACCATTCTGACACTATTGTAATAGCAGACTTAGGACCCAGGTCATCGTTTTACTTTGTGGGTGTCCTTCCAACGCTGCTTCTTCTAGTGCGCGATCGCTAACTAGTATAGTAGTAGGTTGTGTCTTTAAGATATTCCAGTTCTAAATTGAGCTTCCTGACTTAAATAAATGGCTTATTAAAAAAAAAAAAAAAAACGTGACGTTTTCCATCAGGTGAAATAAAATCTGTACAAAAAAAAAATAAGTTGATTGAATTGATTTTAAGTAAATAAAATTGAAGTGTCTGTTTGTAATATTTTCTTTATTATTATTAAATGCACTTAGAAGTGTAGTTGATACCTATAACATGAAAAAAATATTTTTTTAAATGTTCTCTGTCTGTTTGTTTGTGACGGTTAATCTCCGAAACGGCAAGGCTGGATTTGACGAAATTTTTCTTGATGTATAGGTAGCTGACGTTACAAAAAGTAGCGTAAACTACTTTTACCATAGAAAAAGAAATTAGAGTACCGCGCAAACAGAAACGAATTCTATCAATATGACCAAATGTCATTCTGCTGTTTTAAGACTGTCATTAAGACTATGAAAAACAAATGAAGATCAATACTTACTTCGGTGGTAGTTCCGTTTGCTCCCCAGAGTTGTTGAAGGTCCAATGGAAGGAGACCAGAGCTGGGTTGGCGTCCACGGAACAGTGTAAGGAGACTGTTTCTTGCTTTAGTGCGCCGAAGAGTTCGCCATCTCTTCTTTCAGCGCACACTGGAGCGTCTAAGAGAGGAAACATGATTTTTGAGCTCATAGTATAGTTTTCTTTATTTATTTATTTATTTAAAGCTTTATGCACAAAAATTGTACAAAGGCGGACTTAATGCCTTAGGCATTATCTGCCAGTCGACCTTAGGGTGGTGCAGAAACAAAACATGGCAGGTGCAACTTAATAAATAGACAAAACAGAAGAGAAACAAATATATACAATAGTAAATACATACTTAGATACATACATATAACAAAAACAATGCTGTTGTGAAAAAACAAATCCAACCAATTAGCTCGGTGATGATTCTACCAACATTTTACGAATATGCTCACGTGCCTTCACCTTAAAAAAAAAAACCGGCTTGTTGCCATCCTGATATTCAGAGGGAGCGCATTCCAAAGAGATATCACCTGGACGAAAAAGGAAGAGTGGATAAGCCCAGAGCGGTGTGAGGGACATCGTAGAAGACGATTATTAGTAGACCGAAGATTTTTATACTCGAACTTACTTTACTTTTATACTTTAGTACTCGAAGAAGATGAATAGGTACTTAAACAATTGAGTATTAATTTCTTTTTTACAAAACAACGTAAATACGTTATTGTACGTTTATACATAGCATATTTATTTAAATTTTAAAATTATTTTTTTAATTTTAATTTTGTAATAATGATCGCTTTTTACTTTCTGTTTTTCTGTTCTTTTACAGTTTCAAATTTTAAATCAGTGCTTTGGACTCGTCGCACTATGTATGTAGTTATAGCATTATGCTGAGCGTTCGACCGTTTTATTCGGACGAGCCGCATATTTTCCTTTTATAAGACTAAAGAAAAAGAAAAGATTGCGTCATTTTCCTGTATTTGTTTTTAACTCGTAAATTGTTATCAATTTTAATTTATTTTGGTGTCAATATAAATAAAAGATAGTATATTTATAAATGTACCAAAACTAACAAATAGCACTATATAGAATTAAGAATCAAAATAAAATCATCCTTAGTCCTAACATCCTTAGTCTAAATGATCAGTCAAAGACTCTCATCCAGTGCATTTCACACATCATCATCATTACAGTCAATATACGTCCACTGTTGGACATAGGCATCCCCCACAATGAACGATCCTGTGCGTCCCGCATCCATTGGATTTCCGCAACCTTGATCAGGCCATCGGTCCACCTTGTAGGAGGCCTTCCAACTCCTAAATTACTTTCTTTCTAAATCTAACATAATTATATTTTACAATCGGTAGTTAATTGCGTAACTACATAACTCAAAACACTTATCCTCAGCAAATTACCTCGCTCATAAATACTCATAAACAATAACGAAACTCCGGACAAAGTATGACGTACAATATCACGTCGCGTCGTCTAACAAGGCCGAGGAAACTTGGCGATTGTTATAAAACTGCAGCTCGAACACTTGGCCAGCACTTTTAATGACAAAGTCCAAGCTGTGACGTAATTGAAGTAGTTTAACTGAGCTTGATAGTGTTGAGTTTCAGGTGGGGGCTGGGAGTGAGATGCTGTTGTTTTTAAAGTTTCTGGTTAAAAGGTGTGATTGGTAAATGAACTGTTTTGTGTCAAGTTTTTTATACTCCCTCTTCATTGATTTATTGTCTGGATTCTCTGATTGAGTTGTCTTATACAGGGATATGTAACGAAGATTTATAAAACTCATAAAATAATTTAATTCATTAAACCCCAAGCGAACGCCGGCGTTCGCGCACCTATTGTCTTTCAATTGTGTCTGTAATTATCACAATTGAAAGGTTAAAAGAGTGTCTCTGGAGTTTCTTGCACGTTCTTCTCCGTAGCGATCTACGCTTTGGTACGTGCATTATAGCTTCACTTTTTTGACTGACCGACGTTTTGACAATTCAAAAGTACCTGTAACTAATTGGTTTATTTGAAGTAAACGTTTCTAATTTATAAAATGAAGTTACAGAGTAACTGCAGTGTAACAACGAAGCACGAAAGGTTAAGCTTCATTTATTGTATAGGTGCCCCACTTAAACACTTATTTTATTCTGTTTATATGTGTAGTATTTGTTGTCATAATGGCCATAGAAATATATCATCTGTGAAAAATTTAACTGTCTAGCTATCTCGGTTTATAAGATACAACCTGGTGACAGACCCTTAATTAATTGCCAAACGACGACTCATCAGAAAAATTGAGAAGCAACCTGCTTCTCAATATTGGGATTTGTTGTTGTGCTATAGGAGTATCTGAGCCGAATTCATGTCCACAAGACAGAATTGTCAATTATGTACAACAAACTTACAGACGCAGTCAAAACCAACCTTACACAACACAACAACATCCTCAAAACTAAAACATTTAAACAAAATGCCTTTCATCCAATCTTCGTGTGACAACTTCAACGCATCTGCCATCAAACCGACTCTTGTTTATAAAAGGTCAATTCCGGGGTTCACCATGCAACCCCTCATACATTTTGCAAGTAAATTGCAGTTTCTCAGGTTTTTATATCACTTCCCGTGGTTGCCAGAAACGAGAACACTTTACGATCCGCAACGGGGAATTTTAACCTCTCTTTGTCTTCAAGCAACAAATTTTAATATAATTTTCCGCTGTTTAAGTGATAATATTTTGCAGGTCTTTTAGTTCTGTTTTCCCTTAATTGTTGGTTTTTCGTGTGGAAAATAGTTGTTGTTCTGTTGGTTGAGATTTTATTTCGAGTCTGCAACTGACAGTTTGAGAAACAATGGTTACAATGGTTAGATTTTTGCGTTGTGTTCGCTGTCGGGTGTTTCTATGCTTGGTTTCGTACATGCTGTGATGACACATTTTACTCGCTTACACTATTTCTGGAGATAGGATTTTTCATTTGTAACTATATATTATTAAATATAGCTACAATAGTATCGTTCGTAATCCAGTTCTACTTTCTAGTAAACTTAGCGATATATTTAGACATTTAAATTTAGATGAAGTTTAAAACAAAATATATGTAGTATGTATTAGAACTTGATTCAATAGAAAACATCAAAAGTACCTTTCATGAGGTAAGTTCAAACCATTTCAAATACCGAAACTAAACTAACCGTGCTTCCACCAAAAGTGATTGTACAGAAACCGTTCAAAACCCTGAACCAGGCCAAATATTCAAATGTCGATTGTCCCAGTCACATTGTACTCTAAACTTCCATTTACATTGTTTGAATTGGCTAACAAAACACTTATTACTGAGTAACCAATTCTGAGGCTATTATTCCACTAAACGTCCGCGTAACATCTTTCCTAAGAGCATTATTCAAAACGTTGTACCAACCAGGTCCCAAAGCAATCTAACCGACTCTAAAATTTTGTTAACCTCAAACGAATGTTGAGTGTACTGCAGAAACAGGGTTGATACGAGTATTTTACACAAAGAGAAATAAAGCTGAGCAATGCACAAAAAGCAATGCAATGTACAATTGCTGACTAATGCGTGCACTGACTAGACTGGTCCATTTAAAGTGAGTGACACTAATATGAGTGGTTCTCTTTTCACAAGATCATCTCAGTTGCCGTTTTGGTACATAATAAAAAAAAAACTTAAGTATATAGGTAATATATTTTCTAGATTTTTTTTTTACATTAGGTTCATCAACGATTGTACAATTACACTATCTACACTAATATATTAAAGACGTAAAGTTTTCTTTTTTGTTTGTAGGACATAATCTCTAAATAAGTAATGGTCAGATTGCTAAATTATTTTAACCGATAAAAAACTTTTTTATTCCTGAGTGAAAAACTCTGTGATTCATACATCGTAAATTCATAAAAAATCAGAACAATTCATTAAATAAAATATCTTTAAAATTCCTAAAATTTATAAACCCAAAACTTATCCGTGTGATTATAAAAATATGTGATTGTTGTGTTGCTTACACTTATATAAAATTGACCACTGACTTATATATATATATATATGTATATAGATACATCTAATTTGATTATTTTTATTATTTGACTTGACAATTTTTCTAACTGCAGTGATAAATGTATCATTGCAGTGAATAAAATATCATTTAGATATAAAAATAATTACAAGTACTATTAAAACTCAGCTTTAGGATTTCCTATTAAATTGATGTCTATATTCTTTCGATAAAGTTTAATTTTTTCTAGTTTTTACATAATTATTATTATTATTTTTGTTTTAAGTTATTATTAATTCTTAACTATGTATGATTGTATACAGTGCTATTTGTAAAATACTGAAAACCTCTCAAGACTATGTTACTAACATTATAGAAAACAAGTAACTTTAAAAATAAATGTTAAATAAAACTTTAGTTCCATGACTTTTAAAAATTATTATTTTAGTTTATCAGATTTTCATACAAAAAAAATATTTAAATTGTACGTTCTAAAGAATACGAAGTCTACGCAAAGCAAGCGATAGTAAAGTAGCAGAGAGGAGCAAAGATCGAGCGGCGGGAGTGCTTGGCGCACTTGCGTCGCGTGATACAGTCGTAGTCGTGTGTAGCAAAATACAGAGTTGAAATGTGTTAGATAAAACAACGAAATCTTGAAGGTTTGTTTTTGATAAATGGACTGTGTTTTGTAAAACGTCATAGAACAAAAGTTATTGTTGATGTTAGTAATACAGTCTTGCAAGGTTGTTTGTGTTTTACAAATAACACTAAATTTTTGATTGCAAGATAAATGTTTATTTTAATTTCAGTAATTAATTTTGTAATTCAGATACAAATCTCTTGTTTTTGAATAAATGACTATGTCTATCATAGATGATGAAGTTTTCCAAATCATTTTAATTTTCTTAATAATTTTAACAAAAGTCTTCCCTTGTCATCCTGCCTACAATAAAGCTAGAGTTTATATATGTACCTATGTCAAAGTGGTCTCTTATTTTGTCATTCCTGACCCTTTTCGTTTGACTATTTAAAGGGTCATGTAGCAGTGACCAGATTTTATGATGCTGTTGAGGTGTCTTTCACTTTTGCCGGACGTAAAACCGTTTTATGTTATGTTGTGTATGTACCATAGCTTTGTTTTTCTTACAGGAATGTTTTTTTTTGTTCTCTGGATCAAAACTCAAACTTGACGGTAACTCGGAAACGTAAGATTTTAGGTAAGTCTACATTAAGGACTTTTTAATAGTATACACTAGTGCTTGACCGCGATCTTGCAGTGATGCAATCCTTGGTGGTGAGGCGCACTAGTTTATAAGGAGCCTATTCACTTTAGCCTAAAAGGCACTCAAATGATAATCGGACGGGAAAACCACAGCAGGCAAATTGTTCTAGTCCATCGATATATGCGGTATAAACGACGAAACTCAGAGTTGCATTGATAAGAATATGTAAAGATGTGCCAAAGATATGGTCTTTTATTAGTGTTAAGCAGCCCTACGAGTATATTGGATTCCTAGTGACGCAGCCGACGCTAAATAATAGTCGCTGAGATAGAATTACAAGTGTGTTTGTCGCAGAAATCGGAAGACAAGCGTAAAATATATACCAAAGTTGAAAAATTAACAAATATTTGATTGTAAAATTTTCATTTGTCTTTGAATTTTATTTTAAGGTCAAAATATACAAAAATATGAGACCCTTTGAGAGTAAACAAAATAAATAGATAATCACGGTTTTCCAACTCTATATTATATAGCGTATTATCTTGCAATCGTATATAAACGGATAAGTATTATTTTTGACAAAAAGAGTTCGGTATCTTAACAGATTAAGGAAAAAAAAAAACATTTTTTTCAACCGAGTTTTTACCTTGTTACTTTATTGTATTCGGGGTGCAATGAAAATTGGTGACCATATTTTAAATACTGCTTCTGCTTTCATGAGATTCATAGCAATGTCAAAAATATATATATTTCGTCCGAAGTTTTAATCGACCAAAATTATTGCGAGATTATTTTATTTACGAATTTTTTACGCGTCTCTTGCGTAAAGTTTTTCATTGAAGTATTCAAAATCAGTTTCTGAAATATTATTTTCCATTTCCGGTATTTCCTGTGTATAATCATAGTTAAGTATTTTATAAGTTTGCAACTAATATTTACTCTCTTTTATATATAAAAATTACCGACAGCTTAAAGGACTCATAATAATAAAGGTCTTATACGATATTTGATTTTTTTATAAATTTACAAAATTTACCGACGCATTTAAAAATAAAGACAATTTCAATACTACTTACATCGAACCAACAATGTGACAGGGTTGCTCGTCCCCTTCCCCTCACTATTCGCAGCCATACACGTGTAGTCCCCAGCCGCAGCTCTGGTAACGCTCTGCAGTACCAGACTTTGCGCGCTTAGGATGACACCTGCACCCTCGTTGTGGTAGATTTCAGAGTTCTGTGTAAAAAAATAAAAGAACTTATTAAATTCATTAATTGAAAATGCTCGTAAAACGGCTTAGAAATTTAATGACCAGTTTGAGATTTAATAAGTTTTTAGCAGCATTGTAACATTTATAAATACCCTACAATCAAAATTATTTAATACACGTGTTGAATAGATAAAAAAAAGTGTGATGTGGATGCTGTTACTACTCTTACAAATCTCTACCCAAGCCGTAGTAAGAGAGAGGAGGGAGCTCTGCTCATCGTTAGAGTTCATTACGGCCAGCCAATAAAGACCACAAGGAAGAAGAATTCTCCCGAAAGATCGGGTCTATAGGATCGCTACTATTCAACAGTAGGTCACAAAACGTAACCTGCGGATTTTATAAACATACAGATATAACAATATTAAGAATGCTATATTTTGTACGCGCCTTGTCTTCCCAAAACATTAGAGTGTAGTGCACACAACTTTGACATAATCAAAAGACAAACTTTGATCTTGTTTTCAGATTTCATTGAACATTTGGTCATGTTTCACTACATAATCCTTGTACACAATTCCTTACTAAGACCATTTAAATTCTTTTAAAGCAAATTAAACATAAATTACAAATACTTCAGCCACAACAAAGGGAACAATTGCAATGTCCAGAGAACAAAACATACAGAATTACAAATAACTTTGTGCACTTGCGGTTGCCAATGCATTACAGTTATAAATTAAATGTCTTTTAACAGTGAATACCGTACAACGTTGCATTTCCAGGAACCGGTATACATGAAGGAATTGCAGTTTACCGGGAGCTGAAGGCAAGTAATTTTATACGGCATGAATATTTTATCGTACCTACATGCGGAGTACTTACTTCTAATGAATAGTTCAAGATAGTTGCGTTTTAAACACGATACAATTTAAAAATTCCATTGAAACTACATGTCTAATGAAATTGCTTGTTATTTCGTTAAGGGCAACCACAGACAGCCAGACAATACTATAGTGATACAAAAATGCGTTTTTAAAGATATTGTTTGTAATTTTATGCAAACGAAAGAATGTTTATAAAAAAAAAAACATGTCCTATTCATTATCAAGCTTTATTGCGAGAGTTTTATTTATTGTTTTATTAAAACTCCACGCAATACAAAGGTAAAAAGGAGGAGTGCCTTAGGCATTCTCTACCAGATAAGGGTGAAGGATGAGGATGGTGAAGAGATAACATGACAGGTGCATTAAAAAGAAGATAATCAAGTATATAAATCTATATAAACAATAAAAATATACATACATTAAAACTCAAGAAACATAAGATATCATTAAATGCTGAAAAAATACTAATTAAAATATCAAACTGTCGTATAGTGCTGAGAGTTATTGATATGTCTTCCAAGAATAATTGAATGATAAGAAAGACCGAATAAATATCCAGAAACAAAGCTAAATTGACAATGAGAAGGATCACAACAAGTCTACTAACTCGATATATTTTAGTCTCAGTATATTGGTTTTCGTTAATCTCATTAATTCCAGACACTGCTTTTATATTGAATAAGAATATCAGCTATGATTGCCAATTAGATTACCATCATAACCTTTATCTTTAGGACCAAAGGACTTCCATGTTTGGATCATGTCGTAAATGGCTATTGAATGTACAGAACCTTTTTGTCTTCGGTAGGAAATTATCAAATAACTCCTACCGCTCTGTGTGGAGCGAGGGCAGTGTCAGACATATACTGACTAAAAACTAGCTTTGTGTCTTGCAGCTTTTTGAGTTTTGAGCAATGTCTTAATTCTGAGATATTTCAGAAAACGTGGAGATTGGCATAAGAAATGTGAATGCTCATTGAGTAGTCTGACTGTGGATTACAACGATGACAAAAAGAAAAACTAAGTATAATACCTACGATTGTCAGAAGTTCGAATTCGTCACTTAACATTTTGAGATTGCACTTTCGCCAATCGTAATTATTGGTAAAATTTAAATTTGTCTTAACTTCTTATCCGTGACAAAAACACCAAAACGTAGCTTAATTTCATTAAAATAATTCCTAATTTAATTACCTCATAAGATACTCTTGAAATATGACATAATACCATTACAAACGATGCCATTACTGTTACTAATTCTAAGTGAATTACAATGATTCCAATTACTCACATCATGAAACCAGACGAGGCGATGTGTCTTGGGATTAGCTTTCACAGTACACTCAAAGTAAACGTCATCACCCTCCTTGATTTCATCAGGGTTGAGGTTTGAACCCATCTTCAGGTCAACTATTGGGACATCTGTGAACAAAACGACTAGTATTAGTAAACATTAATGTAACGATAAGTTTTATTTAAACGCACAACAACTTTTAGGTGAATATTCGTGTTGTTTGGATTATAGTGGGCCTCTTAATTTAAAAGAGACATTAAATTTTATGTAAAACAAACAATTGTACACTTAGCTGGGAATATAAAATATTACATTACTTTAAATTTATGGTAGTACCTACATAATATTACACACATTACTAAAAATAAAATATGAGCCATCAACACGAAAAGAAGTTGTTAAATAAAGTATACAAAGTTCAGATCAAGTAAAGTAGATGCTCTTTTCAAATTTATATTTCTGACTCTCGAGGGTCCTCAAAAGTAAAGTGTAGACGAGTTTACCCAAGATAATGGAACAAAAATTGCAATATTATTACAACAACATGAATTCTGAATTCGATCAAACAATAACAGCTTCAATTTCCAACCATCTTTCTACTGGATACTTAAACGAATAAATAAAGCTAACCATATAGTCAATGAAACTGAAAGAAAAACAGTGTTTTAACAAAGAAAGTTCGAGAAGTTCAAAGTTATCCAATCACAAGTTGATATCAGAATTAGTGAGATGACTTGAGTGGAATTACCAACTTGATAATACAGTGGTCGGGACACGTGTTCGGAGACCACTTTCTTCGATATTTACTTTAGAATTAGTTTTTTCATTAAAACTCAAAGTTGCTTCAGACAAGTTCGAAGATATTTGTAAAGTTTGTTACTAGAAAATAAACGAGAAAATTCATGTTGTATAAGTTGTTACACATCACCGTTTTGAACTTAAAACTTTAGTAGACGGTGCTCCTTCTTGCCATAGTTTTAAAGACTTATGTAAGACTTTCATCAACATTCGATAAACAAAACACATTAACTTTAAGGACTTATCTTTTTAATTTATTTATTTCACAATATGGAGATAAATGATATTTATTTTGCTAATTGGTTACAACTCCGCTTTTAAACGTAAAATCGCCTGTTCAAAATAGATGACGCCGATGATTCCTAGCGAAGGGAAGTAACACCGAAACAATCTCTGAGGTCAACTTCTCATGCAGATTAGTCTTTTTTTTAAATGGGTGAAGGAACTCAGGTGGTTCTTTCAGTTGCCCTTTGCTTATTGGACCACAATAATTCTTTTCAACATTCCTGCAGCCCTAATTCTAAAATGGTTTTTTGAAAAAAGAACAGCATACATTAGAGTGCACCTAGACAGTCTATGTAAGCATTTGACAGTTCTTATATTCGTATAGCTTACTCATAGGGTCTACATAATATTCTGATAAATTATTAACTTTAATTTAACATTTCAATCGTGGAAATTACAGACACAATAGAAAGAGAGAATAGGCGCGAACACCGGCGTTCGCTTAGGGTTTAATGAATTAATGAACTCTAAAAACAGCTTTTATATAGCAGGTTCTATATGGATCGACAAAAATTGCTTAAAGATCTAACAAAAAATGGAAAAAAAAGATTCCAGGTTAACGCGTCCTATCATATAATATGATAAAAAGGCTAGGTAAAGAAAGATAATACCGACACTGAATCTTGAAATACATCATCATTTCCATAATCAAAATCCTTTCAATTCTGATTAATGTTTATAGCGAGGTCACATTTGTCTTCATTAGCGAAATGTTCGTTTTTAACAAAATGTGTACCAATGTTCTTACGTGAAAACTTCGAAATTATTTTCAATACTAAAACTAATTACAATCGCTTCTTTGTGCTTAGCTGTTTGAAACATGCACCTTTTGTTTGCTTTCTTTTTAAACATTTTTTTTTAAATTATATAACCAGTGCATGTTGATCGTTATTTTTCAAATACATATATTATTTTCAATGGTCAAATAAGTCGTAAAATATCAGATCAGTAAAATGGTAGCCAAACGCAAACCTACATATAATAAAAAAAAAATATAGTCTTGTCATTTTTTATCTGTACGTAAAAGCTTTGCAATCTAAATAAACTCTTTGAAATCTAAATAAATGCATCTTCCTCTATTTTAAAATTCAAACGAAAATGATCTGCAACCCATTCATTTCCTCAATCAAAACCCTTCAAACTGTCATCAATACTCACAGTGAACATTGAGCCTCCATTTGTCCTCGATAGCCGAGTCCTGTATGTGTTTGTTCTCCGCGCGGCACGTCAAATATTTGCCGTCGTCCTCCACCCCGGGCACCAAGCTGAGCACGCTCAACGTCTCGTTGTTCTCGGAAAACTGTGAAAAGATGCGCTTTACGTTAAATTGCATTTGATATTGTATGCTCTGGAAGTGATTCTGGTGTTTGGTGTTGAGATTGGTACGGTTATAAACAAGGGAGATGAGAGTTTCTAAAGTTAAGCGAATTTTGTTTGGGTTTATTTTTAGCGACGGTTTTAAAGTAAGTGTTGTATTTGCAGATAGATAGAAAAAAACTATTTTTTGTTTTACCAATTTGTTCTTCAAAGCAAACAAGAGCTATAATATAAATGTAGGTCGTAAATAAAATAATAATTTTTTTACTAAACTGACAACTGATAGCATCCTAAAAAAGTTCCTATAAATCTAATTTTCAAGTTAATTTCTCTCTATTGCATGAGTTATCAAGAATCCTGAATGTTATTCAAACATGTGTTTTCTTCAGTATTTATCACAAATTTTAAGTTTGTATTTAAGTCCAGTAAATATGTCATCATCTTTGTAGTCCTAAAAACCGAAAAAGGCATCCAAAATGATACCGTCTGTATAGGTACAGTTAACTCACATTTTTCGCCATCCTTTTCAGCTGTCTGTTGTTCTTCCACCACGTGACGTAAGCCTCCGGTCTTGAACCTGTAGTCTTACACTCCACTTCGTACCTTTTGTCTGCTGACACCTGTTTCTCTTTTGTCAGTATATTCACTGTTATTGGTTTCACTGAAACAAAAATTAAGTATATTGGTGCAAATACACGTATCATGTTTATCATCGAAAAATGTTTTCCTAGAATTTTAGTATTTGCAATTCTTTTTAAAATTCATAGACAAAAATAACATAAATAAAATACTGAATACGCCGAAGTGTCAACCAGTAAAATATTAATAGCAGATTGGAGGAATAACTACAACCCAGTTTTATTTTTTGCAAAATAACTTTCATTATGATTTATTTTTAATGAAAATCAGCATAACAGTTGATTCATACATTAACACTAAAAATATAAGCTCCTGCTATTTCACTTTTGTCTGCAACTACAAAATTTAAAGCATTATTATTATTGTGAACCCAGTCTCACCGTCGTCTACACGGCGTTGTTAGTAACATATCAAAGTTTGCTTAAGTAAGTTAATGAGATATTAAGTACCTACACGATATACTATAGACTGAGAGATTCATTTTTATATTCACAACCTGTACTTATTAATTCTAAATATGGCCTAATAGTCTCGACTATTAGGTAATGAGATGTGAATTCCATCTGCAACTGTTATTATAAGTATTGGTGATAATACTAGGGTTGGTGTTGGTATTGATATTGGCGTTGGTGCTGGTGATGTGTCTTATAAATTCTTGTAGGTATCAAATCATTAATATCTTTTGCTACTTTATACTTACAATTTATATCTAAAATAAGAACTTTGGTCTCTGGCTGCGCGAGGTTGGTGTTAGAGGCCTGACAGACGAGCCTGGCATTCAGATGCTGTCTACCCACATTGGGGAACGTCAGCGTGTTCACCGTCACTCCATCAGGTCGCTGCTCGAACGAGTCGTCTATCACCACGTTTTCTAAGTACCACGTTACCCGTGGCCGCGGTCTACCTGTGGATAGAAAAATAATTTAGAGATCGTACTCTAAACCTGGACAAAGTAACAATCTTGGATTTAAAATTTTTTGTGCTTTTACTCTTTTTGTTATAAATTTGAAAAAAAAATCCTGAGTTAAATTTCATCAAAATACTGCCTACTCCTCTCTTTAAGCACCTAAATTATATTATAATAGAAGCCAAAATGAAAGCCTACCAGAAAATCGATAACCCTGCCGAAATAGACACATTTGTCGATAATTATCTGAAGTTTGTGGTCACCACCATTATTCTTATTGACAAATTGTCGCTCCAATCATAACGGAGTTTAATGGCTTCATTTTTCTTTCTGACACAACTTGGCTTTCATCAAGAAGTGAAATATGTTAAAATCAAGACGGTGATTTGTCTTGGAGTTTATTTTAGATTTCATTGATAGCATGATTACTTTAGGTTGGAATAATGACCTTTCTTTTCGACTTATAGATCTGACCAGGGCTTATGACGTGTTAAAATATAAGACGTGCGAGTGAGAAAGATTTATTATATTATTATTATTATTATTTAATATATCAGTATAGGTCGTTAATTGGATTGCGTTACGAGCTCGTGGTAAAGGACCTAATGCCCACCATACACCTTAAGGTATACCTAACAGGTTTGCCTGTACAGTTACACCTGTACAGGTAAAGTGTGAGTGTGTATATCGCACACCTGTGCAGGTTTCCATACAAGCTCACTTGACAAACCTGTCAAGTATACTCTACCCTAGCGTATATAAGATACCTTAAGACCAAATTAAATTATAGAGCAAAATGTATTATAAAATACTTCAGTTTTAAAATTACAAACTCAAGGTCACATATAATACAAAATTTTTCTTGTATACATTATAATGCTTAGTAAACAACGAGGTTTAGATTGCAAAATGGTTAAGAGCTACACCAAATCATAAAACCGTTTTCCGATTATAAATATACTAAAATACTAACTTAGTTATATTCATCATCATTTACATCGCTTTGAATATTTCCGTGTTCATTATGAATGAATGCATTTCCTACCAAATAGAAACCATGTATGGATTATTTCGTAGCCTCTAAAATAGATTTACCGCTATCAAGAATATCATAACCATTTCCAATATATTTCCCATCATTAACGCCCACGAATCCTGTGTGTTTATCATTTATGGTGCTATTGTTATTTCGGGCCCAAATTGTATGGGATTGGAATGTTTTATTGTTTAACACTTAAAGGCTACAATTACGGCTGTTAATTGGTCGGATGGCTTTAAAGATTTGTTATAGATTGGTTTTGTTTTATCAATGATTTGAGTCTAAAAACTTTAATAAGTTTAGGGAGATTATAGCTTATAAATGTATTAAATGATGTTGGTGTTCTTTATTTAAATAAGATATTTAATACTTCGCAATTATTAATATTATTTACTTCGCAACTTTATTATTAGACTTAATTGTTTCTATAAGCACATCATCAGTAACTAATTAAAATATAAAATTCTTGGTATCACATCCTACTAATATTATAAAGGCGAAAGAATATGTAAAATTGTCTGTATGTTTGTTACTCCTTCACACTTAGATAGCTGAATGGAAGTTAATTTGGATGAAATTTGGCACACATGTCACAATCTTGAAATAGGACGATAGATAATTTTAGTACAATATTATATTCCTTTGGGATAACTTTCTACTATCACGCAGTGCGCATGCATAATTTTGTAAAAAATATTTTGTATCAAATGTAATAAGCATTACTATTTGATCTGGTTTCAGTTTTTTTGTGTATAAACAACACAATTTATACAAGATGCTGGTTCCTGTATTATTTGTTTCACCTGGTTCCCCTGTACTTCTTAGATCTCTTGTTTCATTTCCTTTTTCGATTACTACTCAGTGCCTTAGTTTTGTTTTAACCTCAGCTGTAAGTAGCTGCAAGCTGTATTGCTTTATCTTAGACTTAGATTATACAGTCTCTTTTGAAACTATTTGCTGCCTGTAAACCTGAATGAGTCAGACAATTCTCGGTTAAGTTAACAGGTTAAAATATATGTAATGATCTAAACTCGTGTATAAGTTAATTGATTAATATATTGTTATTTAGACTGATTTAATAGGTATTATACAACATTATTTTTAGTTTATGCGAAATCTGAATAAAATATCTTCAGAATCAGTAACTGAATGGATTCTAATAGTTTTTAAACAATGTTATATTTTTTTCCAAAAATATCTAAAAAGTTCACAAGTCGGACACCATATGTCACGGCAGGTCATTGCGGGCATTAAGTGCCAGCAACCAGCTGGGTGCAGTGCAAAACAACACCTTAATCGCCTGGATAACCTGATGACTATGTATATTTACTTAAAGCTCATAACTTCGTGATTTTTCATGATACAGTTATGAAATATTGTACATAGACTCTTTATATAAAAATACATATATCGTAATAATGTTGCAAACCTCTAAAAGTGATAGACAAACTCGATAGACTTTTATTTCATTCTCGACAGCTTTTTACTCAATGATAAAAAATTAATATCCATTAAAGCTTTACTCAAAATCCACTTCATATTCACTGGTTTGAAGGCTTTCTGTAAAATATATTACCAGAGACAATTTTAGACCGAAATTCATTAATTATTTATCTAAAATTTATAAATACGCCACTCAAGTATCCAAAGTCAGGCTCAACTATAAGTTTCAAAAGTGATTTATAATTAAAAAGTTATAAATAAACAAGTACATTACAAACTAAAGTAGGTATTCATAGAATTGAACTAACTAACAAACTATATTAATTGGTTTACATACACGTGTTCAATTAATATGAATCTACACTTTTTGTATTATAAAGAGATAAAAATTGTATTTTTTTTTGTTTATAAGACGTAATCTTTGAAAGTGCTGGACTGATTGCTAAATTTTTTTTACCAATAGAAAGCTGCTTTATTCTTGAGAGATATTAGATTACTTAGGACGAAGCCACGGGCAAAAGCTAATGTGATATATTTCATGAGATTTTGCGTTCCGGGCCCGTGGCTCCCCTGGATGATACCCCTGGGGGTGCCACGGGAACTGAATACGGACCAGTGGCACCCCTAAGACCTCAAATCCATACAACGATGTATCAGTGGTATCACGGGTACTATTTCCTAGTTCCCATGGATCCACCAACCGAATAGTGATGGGACAGATGGTCAACCGGTCAGTAGCGGACTGTACGAATTAAACTGGTTCTCATCCTCCCCTACCCATGGCTCCACCACATGCGGTGTCCGACCACGATGGCGATGATGCTGATAATGCTCCAGAGGTGACCGAGATTAAAATGACAGTAGTGGCACGAAAGTTGAATGCCAAAAATACCGCCCCTAGACCCAACGGCTAGCTTTGGAAAGCGTTGGGCCTAACCATGGGAGCTCTCAGTCTTCTACTAAAAGGGCTCTTTATCGCATGAATGGAGAAGCGCCAGTTCCCTCGTCGTTGAAAGATGGAGAAACTGGTCCTCACCAGGATGCCCTGCGGACTCTCCGTCTCCATACGGGCCCATCGTGCTGGTCAACGAGGTAGGAGGCAAGGTCTTTTAAAGAGTAATTGCAGGCCGTCTCGTCGTGTAGCTGGTACTAGTGGGGCCGGATCTTGCAGTTAGCCAGTTTAAAGTCATGCGCGACGACCTCACGACGGAGAATGTGGTGTCCCGGAGCGGGGTCGTCTTAGCGGTTTCTTTGGACATCTCCAACACCTGTAATACTCTGCCCTGGAATTGCGTTAAGAAGGCACTCTGGTATCACCAGGAGCCGACCTAACTTCGTCGTGTGATCGAGGCCTGCCTGACGGACAAGTTCATCGTCTATCTTGGTCACCAGGGAACAGTGGAAACGACTAGAGGTGTCGGCGGTGTTCCACAGGAATCGGTACTAACTGCTCTTGTGGAACATCGAGTATGACTAAGTGCTGCGCAGTGATCTGCCCGATAGGGTCGGCGTGGTCTGTTACGTAGATGACACGCTCGTTTTGGCACAGGGAGAGTCGCACCAAGCGGCGGCCCCTGCTGTTGCTGACTTCTCCTTGAAGCGTGCGAGAACAGAGCGCACGTCGATGACTTGAGCTCGGTCCCGACAGTTACCAGACGGTCGGACAGCGAGCTACCGATTGCTCGCCGTCCGCAAGCCCGCGCCTACAATGGCCGGAAATTGGGATCGCAATCCCGCTTAGGTTAGGGCGCTGTGAGCGCCGTTGCCTGATACGGTCGGTCTCCTCCTTTGCTACCATTACTGCTTTGCAGCAGGAGGCGACCGCCTGCCACTCCTCCTCGCTCCGGAATATGACCTTCACCAAGGAACGGCGCGAGAGGTCGCCGCCGCTAATCGCCCTCACGAGGGCACGGTGATGCTCTGCCCAAGCAGGTCACACCTCCACTGTGTGCTTCACCGTGTCCTCTGTCCACCACAGTGGTGACACCCAGGCGTCACTTTCTCACGAGCCCGGTGCAGGAACCTTTCGAACTTGCCATTTCCGATGAAAACTTGCGTCATGCGGAAGTTAAGGACGCCGTGAGATCTTTCTAACCACGCCTCCGAACGCTAGGAGGGGTTCACATCAGCGTTGGGTCGACGATGAACCACTTGAACTGGGACTCGTCCTCGACAGCCGCTGGAATTTCGAGAAGCACTTCCGACCTCTGGCTTCCAAACTTAAACGGACCGTGGTTGTCCTTAAACGGCTCCTCCATAACCTTGGGATCCAGACGCCTTCTGGTAGAGGCTCTACGCGGCGAAAAATCGATCCATAGCACTTTACGGAGCGCCGGCGTGGGCGCCATCGCTGCGGAAGTGACCGGCGGCTAAGCTGAACGCTTGGCCATAGATTAGCTTCCGAAACGGAAACCCAAGGTCCTAGAAAGCAAGGCAGCGAAGAACACCAGAGTGGGTTTTAGTCACTAATTGCTTGACACCTCCACCCGCTCCCCCCTGCTCGAGAGTAGTCATTGGATGAAAAAAGTACACACAGTTTTAACACAAAGTACTAGTGGTGCTTACAAAACAGTAAGCACCGCACTAATTTACCTGGGGGTGCCACGGGTCCGAATTCTAGTTCCCGTGGCACCCCCAGGGGTATCTTCCAGGGGAGCCACGGGCCCGGAACGAGATTTTGAGTTATTGGTAATTCCATTTCTAGAAACAGCAGTGTAAATAAATGTTTTAATTGGAAGTTTCTTGCAAGCAACCTAAAAATTTGACTGGATATTGTGAATATAACGTAGGCTGGTATCAACCAATATAACGTAGGCTGGTATCAACTAGATCTAAAGAGTTTCCGAAAATCGAGATAAATGACGTACAAATACGAAAAAGCATACCCACCCTACTCGGGTATGCTTTTTCATCACAGTACAATAGTGGACAATCGGTTCAACAATCACATTAAAATACTGTACAATAGCCAATGATGATGAACCTAAAGTTTGGATTCGTTGAGTTTTTGGATTATTAGTATATTAACTGGCCCTATGTTTACTACTTCAGGCACCTATTCCTCCTCCTTTGCGTCGTTTATGTCGTTTATCCTCAATGCTGAGGGTCGTGACCTTGACAAATAACTTTCTTGTAGACTATATTTCGCCACGTTGTCCTATCTTCATCGAACACTGTAGTCTCCAGTGTAGCACGGATTTGTTCTGACAAACGTATTTTACTCATGTTCTTAGGTCTTCTACCATCTACTTTTCGATCAAGAAAATATTATGTTATATCAAACGATGTCTACTTGGATAACTTACCTCCTTCGACCTCGCAGATGAGGAGGACGTTGGATCCTTCGTTGTAAGGCTCCACTAGTTTCGCCCGGTCTCTTCTCTTTGCGTCGAAAATTGTTGGGCGATTTGGTGGGACTGTGGGAAAAAGTAGACAGTTGTTAATTTTTTTTTAAATGCGTCATTTTTAACCAAGTAGATTTCGGAGAAATTTCATCCTTATGGGAACTATAATTACATTATACGAATTGGTTCAGTGAACTTTTTACCGTCTTAAAAGGCTTCCAAATTTTTGTTCTTTCTATATTTAGGCTTTTTTTTTTACTTTATTCACATTGTTCTCACATAATAGTAGCGACAAGAAACATGTAACAGAGATATTTGTAACACAAAACATGATTGAAAAAAGTGGCCATGAAGTTTCTTGTACATTCTTTTTGATAGAGATCTAAGCTTTGGAATATGCATTAGGTATATCATTTGACTTATTGACAATACAAAAATGCCTGTAAGTGGTTTAATTTGAAATAACTGCTTTAAATCTTGAATCTCAAACCATGTTTCGGTGACGGTGACGTCTAGTCGTAAGTCAGTCAGCTGTGCCATATTGTGTTGCTTGTACCTACTTGCTTGTTTTAAATGATTTTGTCGTGCCCTGTTACATTCTATCATAGTAATATTGCGTAATGTTGTAAGCCCATTGTGTATATTATTGTAACAGTACTATAGGTAGTATTGCATGCTTCGTCATTAGACGACCACAGTTAAACTAAATTTTAAATCTCATGTAAGTGAACGATGTAATATGTTCTTATGAGAAATAAAGATTCTTTAAACCTATGTTTCCAAGTATCCCAATTTTATTTTTGTCAAAAAACTATAATTGAAAAATATACCATCACTTACTTATAACAGTAAAATTAACTTTGAGGTTCCTAGTAGGCGAATTCTTGAAGTCTACCCTGCATCTATACACGCCAGCATCGCTGGCTATCACATTATCCACCATGAGGACTGCTGGAGTCGCACTGCCTCGGAAGAAGGCGCGGTTCCCGAAGACTGAGGGGGAAGACCAGAGTTTCGGCTGGTTGATGGAACGGCCTCTGATGTCGTAGCTGGTGGAAGAAAAAAAGAAGAAAGTTTTAATACTAAAAATTGGTGAGTGTTGGCGTTGCCACTGGTTTGGTGATAAATGTGTATTGATTTTTTTGGTACATAGTGTTGCGCTGCAATAGGCTTAAGAAACGGATATTATTTATTATTTTTGTATTTGACGATGATTAAAAACAATGCTTATGTGTTATGTAATTATTATTTAATATACTTTTACCTTCAATAAGTTGTATAAGTTAATATTTTTTTCATTAACGTCAAGTGCTTTAAAAACTCTATGGTGTAACTATATTTTTAAGGCTATAGCATTATTTGGTAAGAAAAAGTGCGTTAGAAAATATGTTTTATAATATTTTCAGAGATATCAATATGGTATTTTTAAATTTGAGAATAGATGAAGTATATCTCTGTTTTTTTTTTATCTACACTAATAAGACTTTAATATAATGAAAAGGTAAAGTTGGTTTTCTGTTTTTTTTTTATTTGTTTTACTACTCCGATTGCAAAAATTTTTTCACCGACAGAAAGCTGTTTTATTCCTGAGTGACATAGGCTATATTTAATGTACGCGGGCGAAGCCGCTGGCAAAAGCTAGTGAGATATATTTTTAATAGGTTTTAGTTATTTGTCTTTAACGTATTTTAGTCAAATCTTAAGAAGCCACTGTATGCAAGAAGTTGAAGTAGGTCTGTAATTAGCAGATGATGAAGATGTTCACCTTTCATCTGATAATAATGTTAATATTTTATTGGAGCATATAATAGATATAATCGTATAATATAATAGTATAACAGTATAGTATAATAGAGATACGTTAAAATAAAAGAAATTAAACAGTAAATAAGCTTTAGTATTTTTCTTTTGTTTTAGTGTTTGTTTCAATATGATAAACAATATTAGGCCACCACATTATAGAATCTGATTCTTAGTTAGAGCAAAATTATTACAAAATTCAGATTAGTTATAAAAATAATTTCCAAAAACCACTACTCCATCTGTCGTTAACAGCAATTTGCTTGTCAAACGATCAGATTATGTCAATCAACTCAGATATAGGAAGTGGGTATTGGAATACTATTTTAACCATTAATATCATCATTCACCACGTGAACCAAATCAGCAGAGTACCGGTTACCACTAATATTAATCACTCAAATATCAATTCGTATATCCTATGAACGTTATCATTACTTTAAGTGTTCCCTGTTGATAGAATAAACAGTTTTCCATGTACCAGTTAAGTACATGACCATCGCTTGTTAGTAATTGGAATGCCGTAGTGGTATTAGTGACTTCTATTTATAAATACTTGTCTTCATTATGTTTTTGTTTTTTCGTAGAAGATTGTCAAAAAACTGGGCATGTGCGAGTTGGACTCGCGCACTGAGGGTTCTGTAAAAAAAATCAATTCTCGAATGAAGTCTCGAAAATTTTTGGAGTCGCAAAAAAAGCTTTGTTTTCTTGACGTCATAACAAATTGAATATTTTCAGTTTTAGCCCTATGTCTGTGCTATAAGACCTTGCTTTCTGTCAAATTTTCGAAATTCTGGGTCAATTAGAGTACCCTGTGAATTTTGAATCCTTTGAGAGTGCCGAAATGTACGTTTTTGTGCGATTAAACGGCTGTATTTTCTTTTCCGTTAACTTTAAAGTTAACTTGAGTATATGGTTTTAATTTCAACTCGATACCTCAACGCATTTTAACAATGATGTTTTTCACTAGTTCTTCCCCATAGAAAAATAACCAATATTGTACCCATGCACTAGCGCGCCATAATTATGCCCATCAAATATTTATATATTTTTTAATTCATACCTGTACAAAGGCTGGTCACCATCAGACTCCTTGAACCACAGCACCATCACGACGTCATCGTCCGAGTGAAGAGGCTGGATGTCGCACGGCAGTGACGCCTTCTTGCCCAGCACTCCTTGCACGTCTGACGTTGGCACTGTGGAAGAAAAAATTATTTAAGTTCTGGTTTTTACCCGACTACGGCAAAGCCAAAAGAGGGTTATGATTTTGACAGGCTATTTAAGTATGTTTGGGTACGCTGCAATTATGGCAGTTAGTCCCCTCGTTGAGGCTTGGCTGGAAAGATCTCACGTCGTCCTTACCGACCGTATGTCGCAGTTCCTCACCGGACAGGGCACGTTCGGGAGGTGCCTGCACCGGATTCGTGCAGAAGTGACGCCTGTGCTCACGCTCTACCGTGTCCTCCGGGCGGAATGCCCGGAGGACACGGTAGAGCACACAGTCGAGGTGTACCCTACTTGGGTGTCTCGCTGTCCGACCGTGCGGTAAGACACGTTGCCGGTGGTAACTGTCCGGACCGAGCCCAAATCGCCGACGGAGCTCGCTGTTCCCGCGCGCCTCAGAGAGTTGTCAGCAACCGCAGGGGCCCAGCCGGGTCAAAGCCTACTGGGGCTAGGGTTATCCGAAAGGGAGCTCGAGCCCCAGTATGAAGGCTTGAAGGAACGGGGTGCGTTTTTAGTCAGTAAGAGTCTGACACTATCTCCCGCTCCGCCCATTAGCGGAGGTTGTCATTCGATGATTTTTCCTACTAAAAAAAACCTATCACCAATATATAAAAAAAGACGTGGTGTTTAAATGGTCCGTAGCCACAGAGTATATCTTATACCCCAGTTTGAAACTGTTTTCATAACAGATGCATCAACAAACATCCGAAATACTCGTAAAACCTAAGATTGCTATCATAACCAACAACGCATGACAGTAAGTAGGTACGCTGCTACACAGTAAACTCAAGGATGAAAATATTCCTACCGTTATAACTCAGTACTTTCATAACTCCACCTAAAATCATGACCTACACTTACACACGTTCGATGTTATCCAATAAACCACATCCTAAATACGAATATAATTACATACCCTCAAAAAATGCTCCTCATTTCCCGTCACGCGATTTTCATTCTAAACGTACAAATTATAATGTCTATAATTGCTCACGCGCTCCCTCCACTCACACAAATTGTGGTGCCTCGGGCCACACGCTATATACCTTGTTACAAGTATTCCGTCACGGACTAGTTTTGATGGAAAAGTAACAACATGAACATTGCCAGTAAACATGCCAACTTGAGCAAAATATTCTTTGATCTGTATTGGATATGATTTGTTTAACAAACAAACGCTGATAGTTCGCAAAGGCCGATTGTGAAACTTTTTGTGATGTTCCGAACAGTTTTCTTTCTTTTATTCGAAAGAAAAGTGTCGTTCAACAAGAACTGGAATAAATTGGACGATTGGTATGAAAATATAGTACCTTAAATATAGAAAATGTTTTAAGAATGAAGTGAGCAAAATGGTAACGTGAAAATACATTGCCTTATTTGTTCTGCTATCTATAAACTTCTAATAAAGCTGTTACATCGATTTGTTAATAAATACACTAGCTGTAAATAAATACTGGTTTACTACCAACTAAAATTTTATTGATACAAAGCGTAAAACTTAAAGGAGATAAGGTAAGCTATCAAAAAATGTTATATCAAAATTGTCTCTATTCCGAATGATATTTTTTTCAGAGGTAATCTTATGATATCAAAAGTCATTTAAGGTACCCAATTGGGGCCAACTACTACAAATTATGGCGGCCATATGGTAATGGTCCTAGCTTACTAGTTGTAGGTCGCGGATTCAATCAAACCAGCCAGGCGCATTACTTTGTGTAATTTATCTCATTACTACTGCTCTCAAAACGGCGAAGGAAAACATCGTCAAGGAAACGGCATGTCGTAAAGCCAAAAATTCGAAGATATGTGACATTTTCCAACCCGCACTGGGTTCGTGTGGTGGATTACGGCCCTTTTCTTCTCCTAGAAAAGAGGCCTGGGTCCCAGCAGTGAGAACATAAAAAAAGTCTGGTTATTCTATGCTTATGGTTATTACAAAGTCTACTTCAATTAAAAACAGATTAGAATATTTTGCCGTTGGCATAGAAAAAAAAACTTGAAAAGCAAGATTTAAGAAGGCTTTATTTAATCCTTTCAATAGCCAATAGTTAGGTCCTAGAAATATTGAATTCAGCTACAAACTTACACCATTTGAAGGTCAAACGCATAAAACTGCCAATAGTCGTAAAATGTCGATAAAATCACGTATTTTAATAGAATTCTAACACCAGGATCTTTCTAAGTCTTTTGCTACATAGTATCTATTATCTGGTGGATAAAGATTAGTGATAAAATCACAAGCTAGTGATTTTATTGGTTTAATTAGATAGCATCAATAGCGTAGTTGCAAAGCTACTACAACAATGTTTTAAAAGATAAAATTAGTTTTCTACAATATTGTTGGGATCAAAGCAAAAAGTAATCGAGCGAACAAATTCAATATTATCTTTTCTTTTGTCTTTTTCTTTAATGCTTGTGTGTTTTTAGAATCTCTAGAGGTTTTTCTTCTCTTGAAAGAATATTATAATACTTTGAGTTTCTTGTCTTACGAGACTTTGACGATTTGTCTCCGCAATCCCAATAAAAGTAAAAGCCGAAAAGTTTGACTAAAATTAGGGTTTCAAAGTTCGGGTTTTGAAGATTTTTTTACACAATTTTTTTTTATTAGTCTTTGAAAAACCTGGCTATAAAAATCAGTACACGAATTTGCTCATGTGAAAGGCAAAAGTAACCTACAGTAACCTTTTTTCGAGGTATATTACTTGGCATATACTGGCCACATCTGGTTTAAAATTATGATAAAATTGAGATCAAGGGTTTTTTTGAAACCTATTTTCAAAATAAATATCATTTACTAGCTACTGCCGGCGGTTTTGCTTGCGTGATTGTAGAAAACTATCCTAAGGGAACACACTACCGGGGCAAAGGTATCTTATGTGCTATTTCAGGAAACAGGCTACTAATGTATCTACTAAGTTTCATCACAATTCATTCAGTAGTTTTTGCGTGAAAGAGAACATCCATATATACAAATTTTCGTTTCTTAATATAAGTATACTAATCTGAGCTATAGTCTACGGATGTCTCATGGAATCCAAATTTGTTGAGGCCATTGATTTAATCTTTGAATGCCCTAATTAGAGACACAATAGAAAGACAATTGCTTATGTCGAACTGTGTAACATAAGACATTCAAAAGGTTAATACACTTAGTAATACCCAAAACTATTTTTATTATTATTGATAGGCTCACGCTTGACCACTATCTCACCTGATGGTAAGTGATAAAACTACAGGCTTTTTACATTTTATTTAGTAGGACTTGTTTTCTCCGTTACTTAATACAGAAGAGTCTCGAAACAATTTTTTTCGCGAAATTTCTGTTCCTACTTCCATCTTAATTCCCACATTAGTATGCAAATCAAAACACTCAAGTCTTGATTCTCCATGTCGTCAATAGGCTGAAAACTTTTCGTGTAAGCGGCAGTGGGCTGTGTTGACCTACTTCGTGTATTCACCAGCGCAGCCTCGGAACACACTACGCGATATAAAATATGGCTTTTATTTTATTTAATAAAGTCGAGCATTAAAAAACTGGAGTTTATTTCTTTAATATAGCGTTGGTACAGTGCTTCTAGAATTTTTGAGAGCAATATTAAAGCCAGTGAAATAAAACTTAACTTTTTTAGGAAAAATATATTTAATTATTTTTATAAAAATGGGACCCTATTACTAAGAGTCCGCTGTCTGTCTGTCACCAGGCTGTATCTCATGAACCATGATAGTTAGATAGTTGACATTTTTACAGATGATGTATTTTTGTTGCCGCTTTAATAAAAAATACTAAAAAACAGAATAAAATAAAAATTTAAGGGGGGAGCCACGACAAACGTGACTTTTTTTGCAGTTTTTTTTGCTACGGCTGGTCGGAGGCCCTTCATGTGTGAGTCCGACTCGCACTTGGCCGGTTTGTTTGCTTACCTTTTTTATCCGATATTGGAGTGAATAATGAGTCCTATGATGGTTGACAGGGAAGAATAGAAGAAAAAATATGTTACATTGAACCGAAGTAAAATGAAACAGCCCTTATCTCATATCATCTGTTTCTGATATTTACCGTGAAGCTAAATTTTAACACAGTTTCTACAAATTGAAAGCAATGCTTATCCATAATAATAGTGCAAGTAGCTCCAATCTAATCGTAAATTCTATACACACAGCATGTTTAAAAAACATGACTGCACCCAGACCGGAGTCACGCCAGCGCAGCGTTTCCATCCGATATCGCAAATGTAACCTCGCATCCCATCTCCAAGCGATTGTTTTTCTTTCATCGTAAAAATAACGCGAAGCATAAAAACATCGCTTGATAAAAACGCGTTCGATAAGATAGAATAATTTAAATGTAATAAAGGCCGGATATTGGTATATGTAACCGAAATCTGTGGTTTCTTGCAAGCCAGTCACGTTTGAGTCTCAATCGTTACCTATATTTACATTCCCGTTTACTTTATATTAAAACTTATTTTTATTAAAGCTTATTTCTATTCACAGTGGGTTTTCTTTCATGAAGATGTTTTTCGTTGACAGCTTTTTTTTCTACGTCGATTTTTATTTGTATTTCTAGTTCTACTATTGGTTGAAATTTATCGCGGACAAGGATTTATGGTTTTTATAGGTATTGTTTCTCAATTCGATTTGTTTTGAATTTTGTGGCCATTCCTTGTTTTGAAATGTGGAATGAATTGGATTTGTATTTTGTTTTTCCATGAACTGTGTCCTATTGTTATAATGTATTATTTAATACGAAGGTTAAAATTGTTTGTAGGTACATTAAAAAAAAAAGAAAAGAATGTAACAACATAATTTCTTCAGCCTAAACACCCTTTATAAAATAATAAAAATCCTTATTCCCCAAAAATACAAAAAACATAATTATAACATATTAGTTTTTGCCTGCGGCTTCGACCGCGGACAATAAATGTACCTATAGGGAAAAAAATTGACAATTAGACCACTAGCTACTTTCAAAGATTGGCCTCAAAAAAACCTCTTTATAATATGAGTGTAGATGTTTACATTTTTTTTATGGTAAAAATAAAAATTACATATAACATTTTTTTAGGTGGGAAAATCATTCAATGATATCACCCGCTCTTGGGCTCTTACTGACTAAAAACCCACTCCAGTTCCTTCTTTGCCATTGTTCTAATGCCATGGGGATCTCTTTCGCATCACAACTGGCCCCAGTAGGCTTTGACCTTGCTGGGCCCTTATGATTGCTAACAACTCCTTGATACGGTCCGGAAACATAAAAAATTTGGATACTGCAGAAATCTGTAAGGTAACTCTCTAGGTCATACTGTGTCTTAAGGGACAATGTTTTGCAATTAATATTCTAAATAATAAGTCTACAACTTTGTACCCTCGATACACCAATACGTCATGTAACACCATAACCCAATTTCCAACCCAATAATTACTATAGCACTCAAAATAAATCACAAAATGGCTGAGTGTGACCCCACTCGTCTAGCACAGTAAGGAAATGAACACTGAAGAAAATTACCCATTTACCTACTAACTTACGTTTCTGTTCTCCTAGTTAGTAAGTACCTTTGACCCACAGATTATATATAGCACGAACTTGCCTTATCGCTGCCTTATTTTATAATTCGATGTTTATTATAATATGAAAGATTTCACGCGATGTGTTTTTTGGCTGGTGAAAAAAGTCAGGTGAAAGTACTGAATAAAAATATGACTTTTTTTAGTTGGGTATGTCTTCTTCCGCTTTTGGGCCATTCCTATTCCATTCCTTCTTTGCCATGCGTTCCAGGACCCCGGGTTTCTCTAGTCATATTTTGAAACAGTTCTGCTGTTATAGCCGTTCGAACCATTTTTTTTTAATCTCACATTTTACGACGCGAGCTTGCAAAAAAAAAAGAGGTAAAGTTTGTTTGTGAAATAAAAAAGTAATGGATTTTTATATTTAACTTTTTCTCCTATAAAAGGTATAAGGGACAGCTCTCCACAAACTTTAAGGGCTTGCTCAGTAGACGAAACTGAACAACTTTCCACAATTTTTTTTTCCAGGAAACGAAAAAAAAATCAACCTCACCATACAAAATGATAAACTTGATTGGACAATTTGTATGGAGATTTTTATTATGGGAGCAAAGTCGAAATCGCGAAAAAAATATCAGCTGTTCAGTACAAACATAAATGTACTGAACAGCTGATTTCTTTTCACGATTTTAGGTATGTCCCTATAGTAAAAATTGTTGGTTATCATGAGCACAATCACGTGTTTAAGTATCGTACACTAATTACCAGTCACCCTATATATTATATTACATATATTAAAATGGAAGCTACGTCTGCCAAAAAACTGCTATGCAGTTTGGCAGAAGTATTTATTGATTGTAAAACTTCGTAAACTACAAATAAAACATTTAATTATTATTATCTCTCTAAGAATTCACTTCAGGTCGTAAAATAAATCGCGATAACAGTTTGTGGTAGGGCCTCAGAAACCCAAAGTAAATAGCTGATACACGAACCAACTAAAAGGTCCAAAGCAGTACAAACTTCTGAATTATAAAAACAGGTTGGTAACAGGGTACTTCTCTATGAATTCCGTGAACAGGAACTCAACAAACAATTACTACACATTGTTTCGTCCCTTGTAAATCCCAAATAGGAAAGTTTTTCTGTGAACTTTATTAAATTGCTGATAGTTTGACAGCCTGAGTGAGGCCTTTGACGTCATATATTTTCCCAGAAATTGACAAAAAGGTTTTGTGATTTAATATATTATATCGACACAGTTTTTTTCACGGGAAATTTTATAATTTAATCGTATTTTTGCCGACAATAATACTAAATTTTGATGCAAGTAGAAAAAGATTGTCATTGCGACACAGCCAGAATTTGCCCGAGACGCAGGCGAGGATGTTATAGAACCAAATGCTTTAACGACTTTACACGGGTATCAAACGACGATTTTCAATACACTTACGAAGAAATAAATAAACTTGTGGTGACTCGTGGAGGTCACTTATGGTTCAGTCAGATACAATCAATAAAATTTTGGGGGAACTCTCGCACTATTCCGCACTAGTGCGGATAACAGTAAATTGTGTGCCTAAAAGCGGTAGGGAAAAGAGTGAGTTTTCGAGTAACTGTATGGAAAAGGCGATAAATAACAATGTAACTATAGCGATATACATCTTATTAAATAAGAGTCTATTTGTAAAAAGAAGAAGTAGGCAAAAATACCAATTTGTCTTATTGGGTAATTTCAGGAAGTAGCTCTAATCCGATTAGCCGAACAAGATAGATTCTTTGCCGGTCACGGAAATATTAGTAAAACGCCAGCATCAGCGTATAAACACTTATAACGTACAAAAGATAATCTCGTGTGGGTAGCCTTACGTCTACTTACCTACTCATCGCCTACGTAGACATTTTTCTCGTTTATTGACGGCCTTTTATTATTGGAGATTTATGTATTAACGGCATATTTAGATGATATTCCTGAGCCCACACTTTTTTTGGTATTGAGCGAATACAATCGTTTTCATGGATGGTATTAAAATGTTGGGTTAATACTTCACATTTGTTATGGCTAATTTTAATTCACTCAAGTCTAGTCACTGAAGGTTAATGAAAAGGATGTCTTACAGCATATGTTGGTGGAATGTGACCGATACAAAGACAAGAGAAACATTCTTTTCAAGTCATTAAAATTGCCCGCAATTTATGTAGGAGTTTGGCATCTTAGCGGTAGCAAAAGTTTTATATTCCTTTATAGATTTAAGGAAGTAGCTTATTATTTGTGATTGAAGTATAGATAATATAGTAGATATAATGAGATTGACATTCTCGCATTAGGGTACAAAAATACTTTTAAAAAGATTTATAAAATAAGCGAGTAAACCTCCATTAGTGGTAATTATGAAACATATATAGGTTTGATGTAGTTTATAGACCGTCTGTTTTGCTACCAACTTGCTAATATTTTAACCAAGATATATAATATATTATTACATACGTGACACGCAGTTGAAGCACTCTAGTCGGTTGAAGGATCAATTGATATGACATAGCTTTAATACGTACATTTAAAGATTTAAAGATAATTTAAGAGATACCGTTGTATAATTGATAATATTAATACTTATACGATCCTTTGTTTGATCAACTAAAATAATTGAATAAGCTCAAAGAGGTCACAATAAAAACTGGCAATGCAAAAGATAGATACATATTTAGATATCTACAAAGGAAAATATATACGGTATTCGTAACCCAGAGACTCGGCCTAATACATTATGAAGTCCAAGTATATACTTCAGCATTTGAAACGGTAGCAATGTGATATGTATGCAAATTGTTCAAGTAAATCACTGGGGTATTTACCGACCGGGAAAGGTACACGTATTTGAGAGTACAAGTTTGTTCTTTTGTATATTTTGGGACATATTTAAATTAAAATGAAATTGGAAACCTCGGCAGATAATGGTATTAATTTAATTTTTATAATGGTTGGATGAAAGAGTTAGCTATAATTTTTTAGTCATATTTTTTAATAGAAATAGAATACCTAAAGTGCAAATCATTTTCTTTGAAACCCTAAATTGAATTACTTGTTTTAATGTTTCATGAATCCATTAAAATTCTCAATGTGAAAAGCTGAGTTTTGAGAAGACTACAAACTTTATATTTAAGTTTTATTTCAATGTTAATTACATTAGAAATACCGCAGATAAGTTTGAAGTCAACGAAAAAACTGGAATCGAGTTTGGCGCAGTTCGTCAAGTTTTGATACAGCGTGACCCGAAAAAGTTTTCAGACATTTTAATTTTATCGTTTCAAAAAGTTGTTAATAGCATTTTACGAAAACTCTCCAGTGTCTACTGATTGTAATAGAATTTAGTATTCGCAATAAAAGACAAAGTACTCGGCGATAAAGAAAATTAGTCGTTTCCAAGTTTTTATTGTCAGTTTTTGTTCTGATCTTAAAAGTTTGTTCATTTTTCAGTGGTAGTCAAAGTCGAATTTTTTTAGGAAGAAAGTCATACACAATCATGTACACAGATGACTGGAACAATTTTCCTGCTGCGTTCTTCCCATTCGATTATAATTTGGGAGTCTTCAAGGATAGAGTGAATAGGCTTTTAATAAACTAGTGCCCCTCACCATCACAATTGCATCACTGCTTACCATCAGCTGGGATCGCAGTCAAGGACTAGTTTATATGAGATAAAAAAAGATAAATCAAAAGTAGATCTACCATTCTATTAAGACTGAACATGTTCCAATTCAGAAAAGATGAATGGGTTGTGTGAGGAGTGATAAGAAAGAAAACAGAGCAAGTGATAACGTAATGGGTGATGGGACAGAATGGTAGAATGTAAGTATTGCGCCGACCTCAAGTAACATGGGACAAAGACAGGAAGATAATGTTATATACTATGTAGCAATTTATAACTCATAGTAAATCTAAAAATAACTTAATCATAGACAAAGAAACATGAGACATAAATGACAGACGATCACGACACGGTTCTGTCAAGGTGAGCAATTAGCTAAGTGTCAATCACTATGTAGAAAGTTGACCTAATAATATTTATAACGCTATAAATTAGTTAAAATAAAAAATAAAAGTTTTAACATGTTTTGCTTAGAAAGGCGTACAAATACAATGGGTAAAATATTGGTGAGTGTTTTTTTGTAAAAATCCTTGGCGCTGAAAAAGTTAAAATCTCAAAGGTACCCGCTGTACCCAAGATATACATCTCAGAACAGTTACAAGTTGTATAATACCCCAAGGCAAGAACAGCTTGTCAATTACTTAAATATTTTGCAAACAATTGTTACACACTTTTTGTACAATCATATGGCATGTCAAACTTTTTTACTATAGCAACGTTTTTTTACTATAGAACATTTTTTTTTAAGTCCAAGGTTCTTAAAATGACGTGGATTAGAATGAACCGGAACTGAATAAATACTGATGGTATCTTTATGCGAATAGCAAGAATGTTGGTTGGTCATATCGATTTACTACTAAAGAGTCTATGACATCATGAAGTTCGTTGGACTTCGTTTCCGCTTATACTCGTATTCGGCATTCTATAACTTGGCGATATTTTGAGATTCTATCTCAAACAACAAGGTGAATCGATGAGTCTGATGACCCAGTGAGGGTCGCAGGAATCTGGTGGATGCAAGACTCACACGACCAGTCGTGATAGCGACACTTGGAAGAGACCTTTATCTAACAGAGGACGTTTTTCGGCCAAAATTGACCTATTGAAAGTCGCGTTAATTTAATTGGGAGAGGCTTATGTCCAACAGTAGACGTCTTTCAGCTGAAATGATGATGATGATGATGATGATTTTTATGGATAAAAAAAAAACAGCCAGTTTCGATATGAACAGAGGGGTTGGCCCATAATCCACCATGCAAGCCCAGTGCGGATTTGTGAGTCACATGTCTTTGACTAGTTCTAGATCAAACCGGTTTCCTCACGATATTTTCCTCCACCGTTTTGAGAGTAGTGGTAATGAAATGAAAAACACAAAGTAATGCACTTGACTGGGTATGAACCCTTGCCCTATAACTTGTAAGTTAGAACCGTCATTGCTGGACCTCTACTTTTTTCAATTTATTTATTTATTTAAACTTCGTATACAGTAGTAGTATATAAGCGAGCTTAACGCAACAAAGCATTCTCTACCAGTCAACCTTAATTATTACTGTTACAATATTATTATGAAAAACAAGCTACAGAAATTTCAAATAAAAATCTTTTTATTAATATTGTCAACAGCAAATGAAATCTTTTCCTTATTTTCTAATCCAAGATTAAATCGTTCATAAAGCTTAATATCTTAAATTATATTCTGTTTTCACGTTCCAGTTGCGAGTAAATATTGTTATTTATGGTAATAATTAAATTATTAATCTTTATTGGATCGGTGAGGGAAAATTGCTTTTGGAAGCAAATATTATTATAGTAAATATTTTAGTCTATGTAAACTAATATATTTGGCTGTTATTAAGTTTTACTACTTAATTAATTTGGGTGTATTGGTAAACAGTAAGCTTCTCTAAGATGTTCCAGTATATTAAATTTAAATATCGTTTACTGTAGAATTTCTGTTCCAGTACCGCAGAATGTATTCAATTTCCTCCTAATTCAGAACCCGTGCTCTAAAGGTAATAATTTAGTACCAAATTAGTAGAAAATTAAAATTACAATGTTGAATTTTACAATTTATTTAATAACAATAATTACTATGTCATTTTTATTATTATGCCATAAAAAAACCATGGGGTTCTCTTCATGGTTTTTATGGCACTGACTTTTGTTATGATTTAATTTACCCCAAAAATCATAATGCAAGTTTTCAAAGCACACCAATATGAAATACCAATGTACATTTCTGAAAAAGATTTTAATCAGTAAAAGTCTGACACGAAGAGAGAAGTCATCGAATGATTACCCACCTTAACAAAACATAGGTACTTTTTTTTTTAAATTGATATAAACTAGTGTTTGACTGATGCAGTTGTTGATGTTGAGACGCATTATTTTATTAATAGCGTATTCACTCTAGACTTGAAGACACCACGACAAGACGTCTCGCCAAAATCATGAATTACCAACTAAAGACATCGTTCACTGAGTTTATTGACATCCAGTTAATTAAAATAAACTTAATTAGGAAGCACCGTTTACTTATTCCCCTTGAATGCACCATCCCGGCCTTACTTGAGTAAAAGTTTAAACACTCCTAAGCCTGATCACATTACTTTATCATTTCCTTTCAACATTTTACCTCCGTCTTCTGTATTATCAACATTCACATCAAATAAATGTCTTATGATTGTGCGATTTTCATTACTTAGGCAAAATCGTTCATGTGTAAAATTCCTAAAATCATCTTATGATCTTGTTTGTGATTCATTGTGGCATTTCCTGTCGTTAATGACTCAATCCTTATAATTATCATGATGATGAGTAAAACTACCTGTTTCGTGTATAATTTTAAGGTTCTTATTTTAATAATAATGCCGTTAATCAAAATTTTACATTAATTCGATTGACGACTAATTTATTGTGTTATTAATTAATCGGACAACTTAATTTCTGTTGACCAAAATTATTTCTCAGAGTTTTTCAAATCAGGAATCGCACCAATCTAATTAGTTTTGACTCTTTTTTTTTCACAAGACTATAAATAGCAATTTATAGGATCGCTAATTGGACTTCATATCACGCAGAAAAACGAGCATGAATAGAGGTCATCATCTAGATAAACGAGAAATTAAACATCAGCATAAAATCATTATTCAATTACCTTGCTACAAAATCATTATATTATCAAACGAGAATTGCAAGAAAACAAAATATTTATTTTAATTTTAAACCGGCTTCTGCCAGCGGCTTCGCTTTGAAAGTCAGTTTCTCCATACAAACTTTGGATCTCCGTTTCTTCCTATTAGGGGGTGAATTTCCAAAAATCCGTTCTTAGCGGATGTTTACACGCTATAAGTAACATATGAGCCAAATTTTAAATTTGTAAGTGTTATAGTTTCTGAGATTTCGTGATTAATCAGTGACCGGTATTTCGCTTTTATATACAACCTTATTTTAAGTACAAAACCTGATGCACCTGTCTAATATTTTTATTTAAAGAATCTATGTAGAAAACTTCAAATCTGTATTATATAAAAATCACAAGATTGTAAGTGAGAAATGATACCTGATAGGCGTCATAAATGCATAGTCAGCAGGCCATCCAGGTGACTGAGGGGTTGTTTTGCTTCCGCACTAGGCTATGCGCTGGTTTCTAGTGCTCCTTATGACCTGCCGTGACCTGTTTTGTACTGAGTCACTAGTGTCCAACTTGTGACCTTTTCTAAATATTTTTGGGAAAAAATATAACATGGTGTATAAATTATTGGAATCGAGTTCTGAACTATCTATATTCAAGTTTCGGACCTATTATACTCGCCTTGACTATACCTATACAATATTATTAAAAATAATATTTAGATTTGTATCTATTATTTAATTACAAAAGGATGTTGGTGTTAACAGCTGACAATAAACTAGTCGTTAACACCTCAGGATAAACTATAATTTCAAACAGTCTAACTGCTTATTAAGTGCCTAAAATGGTTGGTGAGTAAATTATGATATGTCTTAATAACACCTCCAGATGTTGGTTTGCAATCATTTATTACGCCTGTTTCTCAAATATATTATTAGAAACATAATAGTACGAGTAATGTTAGAAAAAAGTTGTTGGTTTTGCCAGATAAACTGATTCAAATATATTGAGAACTAGCTTTTGGCCGCGGCGTCGCCCGCGTACATAAAATATAGCCTATGTCACTCAGGAATAAAGCAGATTTGTATCGGTGAAAAATGTTTACTAATTGGACCAGTACTTCTAGAGATTACCTCCTATAAAAAGAAAAATCAAACTTTGTTAACATTGGCGAGAAGCTTGCAAATAATATCCACTCTAGTACTACGCAGCCTTTGACAGTTACTCAACCCACTTTTAACTTCTCGCTAACTTCATCATTCGTCCTTGAACCTATTGATCTTGACGAAATTACAACAGTTATATACTCATTGCGCTCTGATGCTGCTACTGGCTGGGATGGCATATCACCCTACATCCTAAAGAGATACTCAACCCTCCTGGCACCCATACTATGCCATATTTTTAATATCTGTTTTGAGACTGCAGTCTTTCCCTCTTCTTTTAAAAAGGCAATCATTCATCCAGTCTTCAAGGGAGGCGACGGGAGCTTGCCGAATAATTACCGACCTATAGCAGTTCTAACTGCCTTATCCAAGGTACTAGAACGTCTTATTAATAAAAGACTTGTAAACTACCTAGAACATCACAAACTAATATCACCACAACAATTTGGATTTCGTAAAAATAAGTCAACCTATGACGCAGTTCAGGAATTAACTAACAATGTTGTAAAAAACCTAAATAGTAATAAAAAAGTCCTAACAATATTTCTAGACCTTGCAAAGGCGTTCGACACCGTCCCCGTTCGTTCTCTCTTACTCAAACTTGAAAAGATGGGTGTCAGGGGATTGCAACTTGATCTCTTTCAAAGCTACCTCACAAATCGCTCACAGATAGTCAGAATTCATCAGCATAGCAGCAATGAACTCCCCATCTACTGTGGCGTTCCGCAAGGAAGCATATTGGGTCCCACCTTATTTCTAATATTTATAAATGACTTATGTAATTTAGACATCCCAAATGCTAAGATGACATCATATGCGGATGACACAGCTATAACTTTCGTCGCTAATACATGGTCTGAACTCGAGAACAAGGCACAAAATGGCTTTAATGTAGCACTGACATGGCTTAATCTCCACAAACTTACACTAAACACTTCCAAAACAAAGTTTATTACCTATTCGGTCAGTTCTGCTTCTCAACCAAACCAAAGAATATTATTAAAAGCTCACACCTGTAATTTGCAAACTCAAATGTCATGCCAATGTACACCCATAACTTCTACGGACGAAATAAAATACCTAGGTATAATCATAGATAAGAATCTTAAATTTAAATCCCATATTAATGTCCTTACTGGCAGAGTTCGTAAACTTATATATATTTTTAAAACCCTTAGAAGCATTGCTAACCCTACTATTATACGTAATGTCTATTTTACCTTATGCCTATCAATTATTACTTATTGTATTCCCTGTTGGGGTGGTGCTGCAAAAACTATCCTCAAACCACTTGAAGTAGCGCACCGGGCCATACTGAAAGTGGCTACCTTCCGTCCACTAATTTATCCAACTAATCAATTATACACAAATTGCAATGTCCTCAACGTGCGGCAACACTTTATTTTACAAACAATTTTATTGCAACACTGCATGACCCCCTATATTAAAATTACCAAACGCCGAAAAGACATGATATGCACTACGCCAAAAACTCGCTTAACGTTTACTAAAAGATTCTTTTATTATTTAGGTCCGTCCCTTTACAATGTAATAAACAATAAATGTCCAATTTATAAACTGTCCTATCATAATTGTAAAAAGACGCTCCGCGCATTCCTCCAAAATAAAACCTATGACGAAACAGAAAAATATTTAATTTAATTAAGGTATGACAAGTTTGTAACTTGTACCACACCCACTGACTCACACACGTTTACACAGCCACGCACGCTTTCACAATTGCTTGCCTACGCACATACATTCATTCACACACTCACACACATTCACAGACCCATACACGACACAACACAACCCAACACACGAACCATCACACATATATACACATACAATTGCACACAAATATCTGTTAAACATTTTGCTTGAATTTATTTATGTTGTTAAAATAAAAAATTGTAGTAATACAACTCGAGGGGATCGGCACTGTTACTTCTTAATACAGGCTATTTCATAGCCTAGCAAGGAGAACAGAACGTCACCCACTTGATTGTCAGAAATGTAAAACTACCCACTTTGTGAAAAATGTAAAATGCTCTGCAATCTGTTTTATATATGAATAAAGATTATTATTATTATTATTATTATTATTCCATTTATTATATATATATACATATTATTTACATTTTTAAATATTTTTTAAAAAGTACATAAAAAAAAAACATTTAAAAATATAAAAAATAGTAGCCCACCGGCATCGGGAACAGGGTCCAAGCTGCCGGTGGTCAGGGCTCCTGAGAGAGGAACCTCCTAACTATACGCGCCGTGTCCAGGAGTACTGCTTTCTGGATCAGGCCCCTGATCCAGCCGCCTAACGAGAGCCTCTTTAGATGTTGTTCGAGGCTCTTAGCTATTAAGCCATTGGCCGTTACGACTATCGGCACAATGATTGCTCTATCCACTTCCCACATGTCGACAACCTCGCGAGCTAAGTCAAGATATTTAATCTGCTTATCTTTCTCAGCTTTCACAAGGTTCTCGTCATGAGGGACCGCTATATCAACAATCATTGTGCGACGCTCTAGTCGATCTATCACCACTATATCAGGTTTATTGGCAACAATAGTCCTGTCAGTGATGATAGATCGGTCCCAATATAACGTGATACTGCCATTGTCGAGAACTGGGTCGGGCACATACCTGTAGTACGGTACTTCTGACTCTACAAGATTGTATTTAAGAGCAAGTTGCTGGTGAATAATCCTGGCTACGAGGTTGTGTCTATGCAAATAGTCTCCGTTAGCCAGACGAGAACACCCAGAAATAATGTGACGGATTGATTCTCCGGGCCGGTGGCATGCCCGACAGATGTCAACCGTACCATCCTTCACAATGTATTTCCGGTAATTGTTCGTCATCATAACTTCGTCCATAATTGCAAAGACAAAACCTTCGGTTTCCCCGAAGAGGTCACCGAAACGTAGCCAAGATACGGACGCTAATAGGTCTACATCGGGCCCATGTAAGGCCCGGTAAAAGCGTCCGTGAAGCTCCTTGCCCTGCCATACTTCCCTGCGGTCATTAGTATCCATTACTAAAGGTTTGCGCCAGTTCTCGTTAGCTAAGGAGAGCGGGGTGAGGCCCTTGTCCACCGCCACCACATCTCGGTGCATACCCACGTCGACGGCTAGGAAATATTCCCTGAGACTGCATACCTCGCGGTTGTGCAGGGACTTAGCATTTAAGAAGCCACGACCCCCACACTTCCGCGGGATATACAGTCTCATCACCGATGACCGTGGGTGATGCATCCGATTTGCGGTAAGTAGTGTACGGACCCTCCTATCCAGGGCGTCAAGTTCTGTCTGAGTCCATTTGAGTATGCCGAAAGAATACATCAATACTGGCATGACCCAACCGTTGAAAGCGCGTACCTTGTTTCCGCCTGACAAAAGACTATTCAGTACTTTATTCAGGCGGCCAAAGAAGCGCTCCTTCAACGATTGTTTCACGTCATCAGTATTGATGCCTAACGCTTCCGACATACCCAAATACTTGTATGTTTCGGTTGAACTGAGGGATCTAAGGTGTATGGAATCCGAAAGTTGAATTCCCTCGGATTCCATAATCTCCCCTCGCTTTACATGTATGACTGCACATTTGTCCACACCAAAGTCCATCCTGATGGCACTACTGAAGGTTTCAGTTACCTTCAGTAGCTCCATCAGTTGCAAGTTGTTGGGGGCAAAGAGTTTCAGATCATCCATGTAAAGAAGGTGAGATATGACCTGACCGCCTCTTTTCAACCGGTAACCTAAGCCAGAACCCTCCAGCAGTGTGCTGAGAGGGTTCAAAGCCAGGCAAAACCACAGTGGACTCAGACTGTCACCCTGGAATATGCCACGCTCAATCCTTATCGGTTCGCTGTTCTCCCAAATCTGTCGACATCCCGGATAGTGAAGGACTGTTCTCCACTGCCCCATACATGACATCAGGAAGGTGCGCAAAGTTGCATCAACTTTATACAGTTCTAACACCCTCATGAGCCATGTATGAGGAACAGAGTCATAGGCCTTCTTATAATCTATCCAGCATGCCGACAGATTCTTTCGAGAACGTCGAACCTGTTGGCTTATGGCAGTATCGATGAGGAGCAGCTCCTTAGTACCGCGGGACCCGTTCCTACATCCATTCTGAGAGACAGACATGATAGAATTTGTTTCAATATGACTATTGATTTTAGCTCTCAGAATGGATGTAAGAACTTTATAGACCGTCGGCAAACACGTAATCGGTCTATAATTTTTGGGTTCCGCAGTACTACCTGATTTATGGAGCAGGTGGGTTATTCCTGTTGTTAGAAACTGGGGCAGCGACCCTGACTCTAAGGCAGATTGGAACTGAGATGCCAAGCGAGCGTGCGACCCTTGAAACCATTTGAGCCAGAAATTGTGCAGCCCGTCCGGCCCTGGAGATTTCCAGTTCGGTAACGGACGAACTGCACGGGCTACATCTTGGGGGCTGATGGTTATTGCCCCCATTTCTGGTAAAAGATCGCATGCGCGCTCGACCTCTCGAATCCAATCACCCTCGGTGTGACTGACAGGCGCCGACCAAATGCTGCGCCAAAATGAACACATGGCGTCATCATCCGGCAGGCGCGTATCAGTCACACCTTGGTCCGGTCGCTCCCAAGCCCTATAAACCCACCTTTCATTGCTTTGGAATGTACGATTCTGAGTGTACCGCTCCACTCGCCGCTTGTACCTACGAATACGGTTTGCCCATGCATAGATCTTCTGCTTCAGGAAGTCGATACGCTCTGTGACGCAGGGCAGATAATCTCGAGGACTAATATCAGTCCCCGAGAATGCCCGCTTCACAAAGCGCATCACCCTAGGGCGAGTGTTGCCCTCCCTGAAGCAGATAAGCTTGCCGATGAGTGCTCTAGCCTCACCGATACGCCGCTCTATCCTGCACTGCCAAGCAGGCACAGCTGGTCGTGTAGCTCTGTTACAATTAGGAAATTTAACGTGAGCTACACGACATGCTGCTACAGCCGCACAGTACAAGATCGAGTGCGTATCAGCGAGGTCTTCGCTGCTATCAAAACAAATTGATAGCTGCGAATCTAAAGCACACACCAGCGCCCGATTTCTCTTGTGCATGGGCAAACGGGGTAGGCGAGGTCTAAGCTCCGGCGGTATGGAGCGATATTCCCGAAATGCGTCTTCCAAAGCGCCCCTCAATCGTTCATTACATTGGGTACTCACAGATATTGCCGCGTCATCATCGGCTTCACCAACGTGGTCGGGTCGCGGTGCAGCACTGGGTTGACGTTGCGCCGCGGCCGATGGTGTAGCGGCTGAAACACGGCAACTCTGTGATTCCAGGCGCAGTCTATCAAGTACGGCGTCATCCAACATACGATTACGCTGGATGACCCGCACCTGATCCGATAGTCGTTGGACCGAAACGTTGACAGCTGGCTCAAGCACCTGAAACAGAGAGAGCATCCGACCACGGTACGCAGTCAGGTTAATTCCCCCCTCTGTAGCCCCAAAGTATGAGCGCATGACATTTTCATTGATGGATGATGTCCATCGCATGCGCTGCACACTTCCACCGACAGCGGGAACCCTGTCAGAGGCCGGCGGGCCTCGAGGTCCCAAGCTGGCCGGAGGTCGGCCTCTTCCCCGCCGACGCGCAGGTGGTGGTGTCGTCGGCGGCGAGAAGTATTCGTCGCTCGAACTCGACGCAACTGCAGCTTCCGGAATCACTGGACTCACGGCTGGCGCTGGTCCCGGCGGCTGCGAGGCGGAGCTGAGCGACGAACCCGAAGATGTTGGTTGTGCGATTTGAGAGCGTGCCCGGCTTCTTGTCAACATTTTACTTCATTATTGTAGTTCCATTTCGTCGGTCAAATATAGATTCTCGGTATAATTTTTGGTATTGTTATGTGATTATTATTATTATTATTACTTTACCTCTTCATAATATGAGTATAGAAGACGTATAGATAGCCAGAGATGATTTCTATTTGTCAAAACAATTTTGTAAGGCTTAATTTTTCAATGCATATCCGTTTAAACAATCATAATTACTCGTATTTCAGACTGTTTTCTCAGTATTCCAAAATTGAGTCGTCGACGACGCGTAGTATTCCTCTCGATTCAAAGAGATGTCAGCAAACCTTAAGGGCAAAGTAGAGAGAGACATTAATTCCACCTCTGTACCTACATATGTATATAAAGCATTAAATCTACGCTAATATAATAAAGAGGTAAAGTTTTTTTTTTGTTTGATGTAATCTCTGGAAGTACGGGTCCGATTGGAAACATTTTTTCACTGATAAAAATCTGCTTTATTTCTGAGTAACATAAGCTATATTTTATGTGCACGGGTGAAGCCACGGGCAAAAGCTAGTTAAGAAATAAAAGGCAACTAAAGGAGCATATGTATATATTTTATTATTATCATTACTAATTCTATTTTTGTATACTAGCTTAGTAGTTTTCATTATTTTTAAATTTCGACTCTTGCACGGCAACACTGTAATAGTTAATTCTGGCCGTGGAAGGGGCCTGGTGACCTGTAACACAGGTTTTTTCGAAAACCTATAACAGGCACCAGTCTCTCACAAGGGTGGAATATAGCTGAGACATTGTCATGTCAAAATTAATTTTAAGTCAACTTTGTGAAGAGAGAATAAATGGCAATTATTATTATTATTATTATATGTGTGCTTTTATATAATAAAAATCTGACACGCCTTCCTGCTCAGTCCTAGAGCAGAAGAAGTCGATAATCTTCAACGTTAAAAAAAAATAAACAAAGCATTCTAAAATTAAATATACTAGATCATAAAACCTAGACCAATATCAACCGACCAAAATATTTTAAGACACTGAAGTCGTGTACCGTTCTCCGGGGACGGCCAACAATAACGGCCTGAACTCGGCCGTGCAGTTATAATAAAAGGCTTTGCATCGCGATCCTCTGCACGAAGCTAGTCTTATTATATTACGTCACTCGTGCAGAGATTTTTTGGTAGCTGGTTAAGGGAAGGAATCATGGGGAACGATTTTAGAAGCGTCGGTTTTGATTTTTTTGGTAATGTTGTTTTTTTTATTTTATTTTTTCTCTTATAAACTAGTATCTGACTGCGATCCCGCCTGATGGTAAGCAGTGATGCAATCGTTGATGGTGAGGCGCAATAGTTTATTAAGAGCCTATTCACTCTAGCCTTGACGTGTTGAAGTATTGTATGCTGTAGAGCTCATAACACCGGTGATAGCGACCTTTTAAGCTGGGCCCTGATGCAAACCATAGTCTGAAGTGAGGAAGAATGGCAGGCGGTCGCCTCCGTTTGCGAAACAGTAACATGAGCTAAGGAGGCGGCTGCACCAGTGAAGAAACGAAAATCTTCATGGCTTAGCCGCCGGGACCCCAAACCCGACTTCCAGTCACCGTAGATGTGAGATGACTAGCAATGGGTTGGTCACCATTCGGCCGTCCAGTAACCGTCCGGCTCAAGCTCGAGACGTCGTAGTGTTCCACGCAGCAGAGCCGAAGCCTACTAGAGCCATGAATGGACTTCCAAAAGAGAAGCCCTTGGTCCTGGAACGGAAAGGACGAAGAAGGAAAATAGGTATAATTTTAGTCAGTCTACCTAAGTCTGACTGAGTGCCGCTCTATGTAAAGCGGAGAGATGAGACATAGGATGAATTTCCACCTAAAAACTCTCATAATTTCCGTACTAAGCTTAGGTTGAATGTTAGAAACACGTCATGAAATGGTAACTTTTATTTGGTAATCTACACTAATATGACTAACATAACGATTGCATCACTGCTTACCATCAGGTGGGATCGCAGGCAAGCATTAGTTTATATCAAATATAAAATTTTATAAAGTTTTAGTTTGTAGGATTAGATTATCTTCTCTGAAAGTCCGATTGTGAAATTTTTTTTCACCGATAGAAAACTGCTTTATTCTTGAGTTATATTTTCGGTAACTGTCCGGACCAAGCTCAAGTCGTCAACGGCGCGCACTGTTCCCGCGCGCCTCAAGGAGTTTTCAGCAACATCGGGGCCAAGGTGTTTCGAAAGACAGCTCGAGCCCCGGTATGAAGGCTTGAAGGAACGGGGTGGGTTTTTAATCAGCAAGAGTCTGACACTATCTTCCGCTCCGCCCAAGACCGGGGGTTGTCATTGATGATTTTACCACCACAAAAAAAAATGTATTCAGGCGAAGCCGCTGGCAAAAGCTAGTGTAATGATAAAATGATTTTATTCAAATGTAGTACAGATTCATTTTGCTAGAAGTTTTGCCAAAAAATTGGTACGAGATAAACAAAGAAAGAAAAGAAAAGAAAGAAACAAAAAGTGTTTATTCACGTCAAACATGGCGCATACCTTAAAACAAAATAAATAACAATATCGACTAAAAGTAGCACGTAAGTAAGATATGCGTCACATCCGCGCAAGATTTCATTTTTCAAAAATGGTCATAACTTTTCTCGCAAATAATACAAATGTTTTAATTTATTTGCTTGTCCCGTTGAAACACCGTTCGTTGAATCTTCGTAATCATTTATTAAAATAAGAAATTCCAAGAATTTAAAGACTATTTGCGAATATTACTCGTATTGGAATGCTCTCTCTAACAAGTAATCAATGTCACTGGTGCAGGGTTAGTATCTGTGCAAAGGTGATACAATCCTAATGACACTGTCAATCAACTGAAATCATAGCGGAATAATAATTTGTCAGACATTTCATTTCATAATAACTATACAATATTAATCATCGCTCAAGACTTAGCGTACATAATAATGCATCATCATCATTTTAGCCCAAAGACTTTCACAGTTGGACATGGGCTTCTTCCAAATAATTGTGGCAATATTGTGAACGATCCTGTATGTCCTTATAAGTAAAAAATTATAATAATTTTAAATGTGTAAGTAAAAAGTTATCACTACTCGTGCATCAGGCAACGGCGTTATCGCCGCCGGGATTCTGATCCCGATTTCCAGCCACCGTTTGTGCGGGCTTGTGGCCAGTGAGCAATGGGTAGCTCGCTCTCCGGCCGTCCGGTAACTGTCCGGACCAAGCCCAAGTCGTCGACGGCGCGTACTGTTCCCGCGCGCCTCAAGGAGTTGTCAGCAACAGCAGGGACCCAGCCGGGTCGAAGCCTACTGGGGCCAGGGTTATCCCAAAGGGTGCTCGAGCCCCGGTATGAAGGCTAGAGGGAACGGGGTGGGTCTTTTAGTCAGTATGAGTCTGACATTATCTCATGCTCTACCCAAGAGCGGGGGTTGTCATTTGATGATTTTCTCCCACCTTAAAAAAAAAATTACTCGTAAAAATTCTACGTACAATATTTTTTTATACATTTTTAATGTTGTGTCATAATTTTATAAACATACAAATTAGTAAATGTGTGTGTTTTTTTTTGTTTTAAGTGCAGTATGGACGATATGGTGCGGCACTGATAAGAGCAGTGCGCTCGACAACGCGCTCAAGTTATTTTCTTTTAATGTAACCAATGAAATACAGATTTATGAAAATGGGCCAAATGTTAGAAAGGCATGGACACTCGATTTTCTTATTCATTACTAACTGATCGCACATCGAAGGACTGGAACAACTCTGTGTTTGACTGTAATCCCATCTGTTGGTAAGTAGTGATGCAATCGTTGACGGTGAGGCGCACTAATTTATGAAGAGCCTATTCACTCTAGCCTTGAAGACATGTAAATTATAATCGGACATACTTTGACTGACTAAAACCTACCTTTGTTCTTCAGCTGCCCTTTGCGGTCCAAGATACGAGTTTCCTTTTTAGTAAAGTTACTATGGTTACTATAGATTTTTTAGACATTGAAGACTAAGTTTTCAAATTTTTTAAGAGACTCGTGTTTTCAGAAAACACCTAGCTACGTACCACCACTTTAGTTAGCCCATATAACACACACTTCCCAAGCTCCAACACCGGAACATAAAGTAGAACTTGTGTACCTCGGACTTCGCAAACAGTGTGTTACATACCCTTAAGCCGGGTGTATTCGCGGCTCACAACGCTCTTATTGAGGCTTTTCGGTACACCTGGCGAGACTGTACCGAAATACCGTAGAGACCGAGGTTCAGAGGTAAGTTGTGTTAAAACTACCTCCTTCTCTCGTAGAAAAACCTAAACTTTTGACATTTGAAAAACTGAACTTTAATCGCACTAATAATATAAAGGCGAAAGTTGTGTGTGTATGTTTATGACTTCTTTGCTCTCGAACAGCTGAACGAATTTGGATGAAATTCAGTACACTGGTAAACCATAATAATATCCTAAAATAGCATATAGCATACATTTTATCCTGGAAGTATGTTATGTCTGAGTGTGGTTTGCGCATTTAGTCCTATGCGGACTAGTTTACGTGAGTCATAGCGGCCATAGCCTTTGGTGGGCTTATTAATATAATAATATAATATAATATAATATAATATTGCACAACTATCACACAACGCCGTCTAGTCCCAAGCTAAGCAGAGCTTGTGTTATGGGTACTAGACAACTGATAAACATACTTATATATTTCTAAATACATACATATTATAGATAATTACACCCAGACACAGAACAAATGATCGTGCTCATCACACAAACATTTGTCCTGGGTGGGAATCGAACCCACGACCTCCGGCATAGCAGTCAGGGTCACTAACCACTAGACCAACAGGTCTGTAAATTATTATTATTATTCCATCCAACCCACCTCTTTCTTAAACAGATTAACCCGCACAGGTTTGTCAAGGCGTCAATAAAGGAGTTACAGGATCTTAACTTTCATGTGCGTATTTGAGTGACACCTGTGCAGTCCAGAAGCATATGCGCAAGTGTCACAGGGGACTGTCTGTGATGCCTATAGTGTGGAGGTGCTTACTCAGTGTGCAGTGTCCGGTGATGGTCCCCGCCACAAGGCGCAGGAGTATGTTCCCATAGGATAATTTTCTACTATCACACCGACGATGCCGCTGGCAGAAGTTAGTCTAAGATTTCATTGTATAGATTCGTAGAAAATTAGTTTTATGGCAACCAAATTTGCCTTTTATTATACAAGACTATTATAGCAAAATATGGGCATCAGCTTCAGTTTTTAGAGAATTTAAAGACGAGAAATAAGAGTAGCAAAGTATGGAATAAAATATCGTGTCACAGTGTTTGTTATAGAACTGCTCTGAAACAGCTTAACTGGTTTATTTTTTGTATAGTTGGTAGGATTGCAAATACGTTGTAGACTGTTTTTACCTTCCTACCCCCACTCCTATTTTTTTTCTTGGACATTTTATTTAATTTTGTGCTGATTTTGGTTAATGGAATTTTTACATTTATTTATTTTTTAATCTAAATCGAAATGACTTTTATATGAGTTACTAGCTTATGTCCATGGTTTTACCTGCTTACATAAAATGTAGTCTATGTCATTCAGGAATAAAGGGGCTATCTATCGATGAAAAAATTTTAGCAATCGGACCAGTACTTCCAGAGATTATCTCTTAAAAACAAAAAAAAACGAACTTTACCTCTTTATTATATTAGTGTAGCTAGTGGTACCTGATTTTTTTTAGTGTTCTATGGAAAAGAAAATGATGTACAGTGCAACAGTTAAAATTAGTGCAGATATTGGAATATTAATGATAATATATGTAAAGTCGTTAATTACTCTTTTCAATAGCCTCTGTCCGTAGGTGGTGAACTAATTACCTGTCACTATGTACTTACAAGTGTAGAATAGACATTGATGATATACAATGAACTAATGAGTTCACGGTTTGTGCAATACAATGAACTTCGTTCGAAACATTGAAGAGAAAATCGTAATGGATGCAGTTTGAAAATTATTACTACATACGTAAAAAAAAATACACACAGGCTTACAAAGGTAATTAACAAATCATCAGAATTCAATAAATTGATCGTTTTCTTTATAGAAGAACCGGCAAATAACACCATGGACTCTTTAAAAAAAAATTGTTTCTACAATATTTCCATAATACAATATTAATAGGTATGAGAGAACAGTGTAGACCGGTCAATATTGCACCGTAATAATTTTAATATAACACCAATTTACTAAGTAATGAAAAAGGAGTTTGTAACTTCGTATAAAAGTATACATGGAATTTTTTGCACGTACTTTTTAAGAGAACTTTGCTTACAAACGTAAATTAAGCTTCATGTTTCTAAATGACAGACTACTTGAGAATATAAAAGTGCAAATCATATTGAAACAACACACATCTCAGACACTGATCTGCATGGTTCTTTTTTTTTTTTTTTTTTTTTTTTTATTGTTTATAGGTTCTCATGTAATTTGACCCTTTCATATTTGTTGTTGTATGGATTTCATCATCAACCGACCTCATCTTGTTTAAAATGACAAAAATATTGACGCTGACAAGTATTTTATAAAACTGATTTGCTAAATAAATATCATTTATCACTGACCTGCCAAACGCTAAAAAAAACTAAAAAAAAAAATTAAATGTCGTAGGCTAATCTGACTCCTTTATTATTAACGATTTGTTATGAATGAGTGACATTCCTATTAAAGAGTTCCACCAGTAACTTCAATATAAATATTAAAGTCTTAGTCATTTTATTCTGTTCCTCTTCCTTTGAAGTAGAACCCTCGCCCCAGAGAAAAATATTATTGCTTTGGCTTTATCTTGCACAGGAACTTGTCTTTCGCTTATATTAAACCGTGTTTTATACTACTTCTAAGAAAAACATAATCGACCTTGTAATATTCCCACTGTTGGAACTTAGGTCTCCTCTCTAGGAGAGGGATTGGACCGTAATCCACTACGCGAGTCCAGTGCGAATTGGTGGATGTCACATATTTTCGAATATTTGGTTTTAGGACATGCCGGTTTTCTCACGAAGGTTTTCCCTTACCATTTTGAGAGCAGTGTTAATGAAATAAATAACACAAAGTAGTACGCCTGGCTGAGCTTTAATCCGTGACCAAAAACTTGTAATTTAAGCCAGTTACCACTGGGCCTGTTCTCAAAAAGAAAAACATGGTGGTCTCTAAGTCCCTACAGACCCTATTTGGATTTCTTGTAAACCGCTCATTAAACCGATCGTTTCATATATTTGTAACAAGTCCAGCTTTGACCTTAAGGTCGATCGTTATGAAATAAACAACACGAACAATACTGGTACCAAAATTAATGGTCTCAACAAAACATTATCGTCCCACTCGAAATCACCTACACAGTCCATTTAACATAGTGGGATTGTGTTAATTTACTCATTAGATAGATTTAAGGCGAGGCATTGGTCATGTTCCGAACATTACAAAGCTACAATTTTATTGTGATTCATAACTCTATAATAACTACGTGGTTAACGTCAGTGATCTACAATTATAAATGATATCGATTAGGAACAATTACTAAGCAACTTCTATAGAAGCAGATTACCTAAAAAAATCTTTAAGTACTTGATATTATAAAGCTGAAGGGTTTCTTTGAACTTGCGCATTACACGAATTTAAGAGATCGTATTTAAAAAAAAAATATAAGTGTAGGTATATTTATCGAGGAAGACTACAAGTTATATAAAATCACGCTACAATACTCGAAAGCGAAGTAGTAACCATAGACGAAGGTGATAGTGCGGGGATCAGCCAGTTGAAAAATATTCTTTTTTTTTAATGTTGATAAGTGGCGCTTGACCGCTATCTCACCTGATGGATATTTTTTTTTTCTTTTGACCTTTGTGCCATTTTTTCATTTTTATAATTTCCATCATATCCTGATAACTCTCTTCAGTCGTGTAAATTTTCTTTATATTTTTCCGATGGTATTTTTTAATATAGTTATGTAGGTAACTCATCTGATGGAAAGCGATGATGCGGTCGACGATGTAACGCGCTTTCATATAAGAAACCTATTCACTCTCGACTTAAGGATTTCCGGGTTTGTAGGTAAGTATCAGGAAACACAAACTCTGGCAAGGAATTCCACTTCTTAGTCAAATCGTATTGTTTGCTTCTAAAAACTATAATCTTAAAAACAGTTGAATTCATCACCATTGTCTTCCTGCCTTTGTTCTATGTAATTTTTTTCTTTTATTATGTCCTAACAACAATTACACAATAATTCAAACTCATTTTTTTCATAGATATCTCTCCTCACACCACTGTTGACCCCACACAAAAATCTAATTAAAAATTGCTGATTACGGCACACCTCTTCTTTAACGACCTTGAAACCAACCAACACAAGACAAATAGCCTCAAAACAACGAAGGCATTGTTCGGTATTGTAAAAAAATAATTGTTTCTACACAAGAGGTGTCTGACAGCTTGGTCAGGCATCGATCAGCGCCCACATGGTTCTGTAGTACAGTGTCATTGAGATGGACTTGCGAAATTCTTTTAAGTGTGGTTTGAATGGAAGAGTTAAGCGAAAAGAGTTTCTTTATGGTACCTACGTGTTCATAGGGCTAGTATTTTGCAACTATCTGTCTGGTTTTTTGTTGTTCCACTGTTGGAGAAAAATTCCCGTAATGCAGTCCTACCTTTCCGAGGCCCACGCTTAATTGTTACCATAACACAGTCGCACGTCGCGGTTTTATACCTTACCTTTCAAACTGAGACAGATACTCTACTTTGTATCATTTAGTTCATCACCCCTTCTCTTAAAACGCCTTCTGACAAAACCATCTCAGGACCAAAAATCGATGACGTGTAAATCCAAAACCCATACTGGGCTATCGTGGTAGTTAACGGCCCATTTCTTCACAGAGATAGGAGTCTTGAGTCCCAGCAGTGGGACTATTGTAAAGCTTATTATGCTAATGCTGTTTAGAGTGCCCCTTGAAGCTTCTAAAATCTAGTAAGAAATGGTTTATAAGCAAAAATTATATTCTTAAATATTCTTGGATGGATTGCTTACTTTTATACCGTCTATCTTTAAGTAAGTGTTCCACTCAATCACCTCGTTCTCCCAATTCACTGCAACAATCCATTTACAAACTTATGTACGGATATTAGTTCCAGATATTCAACGCTAATGCTCACTTTTTAGCCCATTATCGACCACAGAAGATTTCATAATAGCCTACTAATGATTGTGATTAACGTGTATAGTCACTGTATGCAAAAACAACAGTACATTGGTACATTTTGAGTCAAGGTTGCGTGTGTCATCCATTTGATTGATACGTGAGACCATACGGTAATGAAGATCATTTTTATTTATGACTTGAGAGGTCTTTGACTGATTGATTTTAGGCCTATAATGAATAGTATTGTTTGATTTCCGCTTTTGGGATTTTACAATACATCCAATTTTATTTTTATGTTTGATGTTTACTCTACAATAATAATAACAACAAGATACAATTGTGTAAATCTCTTTAATCACAGTCATTTATAAAAATATACGCATTAAGTAAATAATTATAAAGTTTCTTCATTCATATACATAAAACTATTTTACTACAAAAAAAGGTACAATAAAGTATGGTTCCTGATTTCTGAATGTGAAGTTGAGTTTTTGTCAAGCTTTGCCTTAGTCTCAAAACCTGTCAAAGGCCATCAAGTTTGTAACACAAAATAATTAATCACAAAACCGGCCATCATCATCACTATCTCTCTTGTCTCTCCTTATTCTGTTTTATTTGGAATCTGCGCAACATGTTTTCTGATTCTATTCTGTCCTGTCTCTTGTCACGCTATCACTAACTCATTTTTCTTTCATATCACTTCTCACACAAACCATCCATCTTTTTTTGGCCTCCCTCTCTCTTTCCATCCATCGAAACCGGCCTTATTAGTGTTTTATAAATCGTGAAAAGTTCATTTACCGAAATTGGAGACAACGATAAATTACGATTAAGACCTTTACTATTTCGTTTATCTTCAATAGGTACAGAAGCAGTAGAATGGAATGAAAACAGGAAATAATAATATTCCTTTTGACAATTTTTAAATATTGAAAAGGGTTCAATCCAAGCATAACTTTGTCAGATCTCTAAGTAATATTCTATACTCTATAATTCTAGTCCAACGATGCTCAAGCCTCAACCTGAGCACCACTTTAACTTTGTTGAATTAGATCTATCCTTGAAGTCTCTCTAGGAGTAAGTCGCCCTTCGCAGAATTAATAGGTCGACTGTGTTTCGTTATGAAATACGAGCTTTTATTTTGGCTAGATAAAAGCTCTGGTCTTGTGTCTGTCTTGTATCTTAGACAGAGTATGTGCATGTTGACTTGATTTTGAGCGTAATATAACAACACGCCTATGTATCCATTTTCTTTGACAATGTGCCTGGAGGTGTACCCTCTACAGTACTACTGGATGTGCTCTGGGAGGTGCCTCTTGTGTACTCCTAATTTTACCATGTCATTATTACATGATGAACCTATTGACATGAACCGATCAACCGGGAACAAATTCAAATTTCACGTAATGTTCTTAATTTCATTTTCTAATCTTATTTACACATTATCTTAATAATAGGTTTATTAAGATAATGTGTAAATATCAATCAATTCGATTAATATCAATAATTTTATATTGATAGGTTTAATAATTTTAATTGATATTTTTATCGATTTTGTTCTCTCAATTATTATTACTCCTAATTATATTTATGTAGGTTTACTTTTTTTATTTTTTCTTATTTTGTTTAATATATTTTTTTTTAGTTTTAATAATAATAATAATTCATAAAAAAGTATCATCTAAAATATGTATAATAAGAAAAATAAAGCAGATATAATTTAATAATCCAATAATAATAATTTATTGTGTTTAAAAAGCATACATGGGCCTTATTATATATTAACCCTAGACTATTACTAAAAAAAATATCGTTTCGTATTGGGTACTGCTCTCTAAATTAAATATATACGAAAAAAAACTCACTAGCTCCTGAAATGCTGCCTGCATTTAATTTAACCTAACCTAACTCAACAGTCAACGTTTCATCATTTATCATCATCATTTCAGCCGATACACGTCAACTGTTGGACATAGGCCTCCCCCAAGCGTCGCCACATCGAACGATCCTGTGCGTCCCGCATCCAACGTTTCACTTATTTGTAAACTAATGTTGTACAATTTCTTTTTTATTTATCTTACAAAAGATCACTAAACAAATTTCGTTAGCTGTTTCTATCCCATTGTTATAAAGTTAAATATTTTCATACATCTCAAACACAAAATTCGAGTTAGATTGCAAAACTGTAAATTATACAGAATTCCTCTAAAATAATATATCAAAAGTCGATATAATAGCAGTTGTTACAAACAATATCCAATTAAGTTTCAATTTAATAAGAGCAATCTTACCAATCTTTAGCTTTGTATAGGAACCGAGGGCTAATTCCTAATTAGATACTAGATAGCTTGGACGTAATAGCTAGTTGATAGTTATAAACGCTTTACACGAAACTATAGTTTAACTAGAAAGTGCAATTAAAATGTTTTATGGGAACTTGTTGAGTTTCAGTTTATTATCGTAGATTATTAAATTGCTATCTTGTGTTTACAATCTGATAACGTTTGAGTTTATAGATAAATTTACTTTATAGTTTAAGTTTCGCTAACTAGGCTTATAATAAATTTGTTAGGACTACAAAAGTTAATGTTTATCAACCGGGTGCTCTGTGTATTCTCATTGGCAGAAATCGATGAACTATTATCAAAAACTCCCTCTTCCTAACTAGCTTGGAATCGACTCAACCTCCACAACTCTCTACTGTTACTGGGCAAGTCGATGGTCCTTGGATAGACTAAAAGTCAGACTGTCTTTCCTCTCTTTCATTTAGAAATCGACTAAATATTATTATCTGATTAATAAACATTTTCTAAAATACTTCTTAAGTAACCGCAGCTCGTAAAAAACAGGCGGCTGTTTAGCTCATTTGGTTCTGTATACTGTGTTAATCAACATCAGTATCTGCCTCTTTATACACCCACTCCACGCAACGAAAATTGGTGCGGTTTTCACAACTAAAAGAGCTAAAAACTAAAAAAGTTTATGCAAGTACAAACCCATTCATTGTGCGCACAGCTTTTATATTCCACTTATTTCCTGCCAGAGTATGTGTTTCTTGATAGCTACAATCTAAAGGTCTATAAGTCAACATTGAATAGATCTATAAACGTGATCAATCGTAAACGTGCTCCATCGTCGACAACATCATTACTTACCATCAGGTCTGTATGATTCCTGTGTTCTGTGGGTGAGATTGTGTTCACGTGAGCCTATCCATAATACAAAAAATATATATATTTATATTTTTGCCTGCGGATTCGCACGCGTACATACAATATAGTCTATGTCATTCAGGAATAAAGCAGCTTTGTACCGGTGAAAAAATTTTAGCAATCTGACCGGAACTTCCAGAGATCACCTCGTACAAACAAAAAACCATAAAAACAAACTTTACTTCTTTATAATATTGATCTCTAAACAAAACGTAAGATATTTTAAGTAACACTAACATTGATTATGTTTGGATTTCTCTCTTGTGTCCTAAAACTACATCGTCTATTGCTCTTTTTTGGCTATTTCTTTATTCCGTTGGGCCAGCATGTTTCAGTACTAGTTTACGTCGCATTGGTCTTTGTCGCCACTCCATTCAACTTGTTGGCAGCTGAATTATTAAACTCCATCAGCAGAACCTACTAAAACTACACTGTCACTTCGAAAAAAACTAACTTTATTTTAGTTTTGCTTTTGTTAGGTAACATCAACCAAAATAGAAATAATACCCTGTAGGGTAAAGTGCTATTCTCATATATGATTTTCTCTATACTCAGAATATGTGAGAATTTTGGACTATGTGTTTGTGGATCGGAACTTAAAGATGTCTTGGTTTTCTTAAGTTGTTATTTTATTCATTTGTTTACTGTATTAACAAATACAATTGTTTTAACTGGTACAATTGTAACAAAATGTAGTTGCAAAATAGCCGCACTCAGAGATGCCAGTCACAAACTGATCACATACGATACCCAAGGTTTAGGAGGTTGATTCTGATTTCAACCAAAAGACTTGCTAAACATTTGGACTAAATTCGCAATTTTTGTTTTTCATGCAATCATCAGTATTATAACATCTTCTTTTTAAAGAATGTCTTTAACAAAAAACGTAAATAAATAAATATATGAAAAAGGATTAGGAGATCTAGAAAAAAGACAGCGGATTGAAATGGTTTTGGCAATGATTCAAAGAATTGTATTTCAAATAAACCCTTTACACTTTGGCACTTTTGAAATGTCAAGAAGTCAGTCAGTCAGAAAAATGATGCTAATTGCACATTCCAAAGCGTAGATCTCTATGGAGAAGAATGTGCAAGAAACTCCATGGACAGTCTTATCAATCATGTTATCAAATATTTCTGTTATTTCTTTCTTATACTTGGCTATCTTGGCACGTAGGTAGATTAGCTCCTAGAATATGTCATTACTTCAGTTTTTGTTCCAAGAATAATGTTCCCTAGAGACAATTTTCTATTTTCACATGAGTGAAGCCACTGGCAGCAGCTAGGTTAGGATAATACACAAAAATACACTTACTAATGTAACCTTGGATAAACTTGACACATGAAAAGCAGACATTCTACGAATTCGAGAAGAATCACAATACTTAGCGACTTTTATAGAGTTTACCTATTCATAGACTTATTCGTTTGTCATGTATGGCCTTTACGTGTACTTTTAAAGATCATGTGAATTTTTTTTGAGCTCTAACAAATTTTCGTACTTTAGGATTAGCTGAAGAATTAATTTCCCTGACGAAGTCTGTGTTTCCTATGCTACCACCTGGTGGTATTTATGTCAAGAATGTTATTTCTAGATAATATTGCGTCAATGGCGACCACACTATCGCTGATCATCAGATGATATATGTACTAGTCAATCGCGAACCTATCATTAATATAAAAAATATTCAAATATTGTTGAATGAAAATGTTCATACTATGTATTCAAAAGACAATACCACTTTTTTAAATAAACAGTTAAAGAATTTGTCATGGGTTTTTTGCTAAACTGCTTATTTGAATAATGGTACCATGACATTTGATTTGTTTCTAGGAATCGAGGCATGCTATGAGCAGCCGGTTTTGCTAAAATAACAAAATATTCAACCTGGTCACGTGATATTTCAGCAGGTTACCACGGGTTAAACCTATGCATTCGGGCTTTTGTATCGATGGAATTAAAATATCCCTAAAAGAGAACCAGGGTTACTGACATTCCTCGAAGATTGCTGAACTTACATGGCAGTGAGTAAGGCACATTGCTCGCAGGACAGACAGTCGATGGTGCCGTTTTCTGAAGTACGGACTACATATCAAAAGACGCAGGGTCACGGAAATCCGATAGATGCAAGACGCACTTGACTGGTTGTTGTGGAGACACTTTAGGGTGGCCTATGTCCAACAATGGACGATTTTTGGCAATCATCACCGCCAACAAATGTCACTGATTTTTTTAAATCATTGAAGTACGAGTAACATGAGAAATGAGTTCTGTGTCGTAAAGTGAGCACATAATACAGCCCGGAACTACTATCTGTAGGTCATACAAGCATTTGATCCGTTCGTGAATCCTTCAAGCGATAGGCAACTCAGCTGCGAATTGCTCCACCACTGAGTCAACCGTACAATGAACAGTAAATTTTTCATATCTTGCTACTAAGGTGGGCCAACTAAAATTCACATCTTGACCTCAACCTACGACTAACATTATCATATAACTTATCCGTCTTGAAGCATCACCCACAAAGGTTAATTAAAGCAAGTCGATATCGTCTCGACATAACTGAAATTAATTGAACGGGAGAATTTATATAAAGCGATACTTCTTCCCCTGTGACAGGCATTAGTCTGACGGGATGGACCAATTTGGGAGTGAAGGCGATTTTTGGAGATATTTATGGAGTCAATATTGGAGTTAGTAGACTGTATTAGGTTCACAAATGTCGTATTTTTCAAGAGTAAATGAAAAACAAGGAAAAGAAAAAGAAAGAAAAGAAAAAAGAAGAAGAAGGGAAAGATGAGGATTAAGGAAAAGATGTTAATTAGTATAAATTGTGAAAAAGATAATTATTTATAAATTACAATCACAAAGTCATGACGTTAATGGTACTGAATTATTTACAAATGTATAAATTCTTGAAAACTTAGTAAGTTCAAAGATTTAACCTACTGCTGGAACCAAATAAATAATTGTATTTTCCGCTTCATCTCAAACTTTACAACGTGTCTTAAGATATTGGACGCCAAAACCTTCTGTCAGTGATACGATAGAGCCAAGAATAATGTGGGGTGATGAACGAGTGGGCCAGATCGATACCCACGTTAAATTTAATGTTTGAAAAATTGCCCCAAGTTGCTCCAACACCTAATTTATTGAACAATTAATGGATGAACAAATTGGAGAAGAACTGATGAATTTTACCCGTCATTTGTCACCGGATTTAGATTATAATTGTTTCGTATGAAAAATTGCCGTGGAGTGAAATTGTTATAAATTGCATTCCATTTTAGTTAGCTGCTCTAATTGATGAAAGGCCGTCCAATATTTAAAGCTACAAGCATAAAGGACCCTTTTAATATACACCACATTTAGGTTAATCCAAATTGGAAACTAAGTGGGGCTTTTGTACTAACTAATTGCAACACCACCTAGCTGACATAATGTATAAACGATACTATTTAAACCAACATGTTAATCTTGCTATTAACATATTATTATCTTTGTTATGCATAAAGATTAGCTTTTGCAAGCTGGAAATTTTGTTGAAACTTAAAAATTTGTTCTATAAACTTTCTTGGCTTTTTTTGCTACTGTGATTAGAAAATAGAATAAGTCAGGCTATAGTCATTCAAAACTTTAAGGTATGACTAATTACCAAACCAATTTAGATTTCCAAAATACAATAATGGTGACATTTCAGTTTTGCCATCAGAGAATAAAATTATCTCAACAATACTATCTACACCCATCTCGAGTATGACCATTTTGAATATTCTTTTTAACTCAAAATATTCGCAATATCACAAACTAATAGCGGCTTATAAACATATGGCGATGATCCATCAGTACATGGTAAACAGCCCACCCATACACACAAAACCATTTTGGGAACACTTTCATTGTTCGTACAGCTAGCTATAGAGTGAAATTCCTAGCCGGAGTGTTTCCTGATAACTACAACCTGGTGCTATTTAAGTCAAGAGTAAATAGATTACTTCTAAGCGAATATGACCTCTATCGTTGATCATATCATCGCTTACCATCAGAAGAGATGGTGGTTAAGCCTATCAAAAATAATAAAAAAAAACTTTAATTTTAAGAGACAAAAAAAAAAGCTGATACTGATATAATTGTATCATTTGTTTGATTTGCTAAACCATTACTTCTACTATTGGACAATGCTGGATAATTGGACATAACTGAACATAGCTAGGTTATTATAAATCTCTTTATCAAATAACACCTCCTACACTCACCCGATGATCAAATAAGCGCCAGTAACTGTCAGAATCAAGTAACCAGTACACAATTACTCCAAAACCTCTATTGTTACTGATACGGCCACCCACTGAGTAACCGGAGCGTTAAGCTAGAGACAGATTTGGCTTCAACATGAACGCAGCGCACTCGTTGGTCAGATTTCAAATTGTGACATTTCATTCTGTCCAACAGCCAATGGGATCTTGTTGCTTGGTGTTAGAAGTATGGTTTACTTTGAATATTTTAAACTTCTTTCAATGGTAAGTGTTATGTGATATTATTGTTGATCGGATACGTCGTGAGTTATTCGGTTATAAAGTGTCGTTGTAAAACATTTAGGAACATGTGTTTTATTGTTATGGTCGCTGTTTTTATAGTTATTTAGCTTGGAATCGTGTCGACTTTTAAGTGGTAGACGAGAAATAAAGTTCTTTATAACTGTTTCTTCTAGGGTTGCAGTTTAGGTAGCTACGTTGACAAATTTGGTAACGTAGTCTATAATTATTGTTTTTTGTCCAGATGATTATTACCATGGCAAAAACTTTGGACGTTTGCTGTGCTTCAGTGTCGTACTGTTGCACATGCTAAGTCCCCAATACTTCGCATATTGGCTGCACTCAAAAGTAAATACTATTTATTATTTTAATTGTATTTGCTTTAGTTTCTGTAGTCGGCTGTTTAATAATAATAATCTTTAATTCCGAGTAACAATTTACACATTATAATACCACACACAAAAAATGAATCATTGCTTTAGCATCCCAGCTGAGATACTGGAGCAATGATTCACTATGCAGCAGTCCAGCCTGCTCGCAATCATAACAGTTAGTTAACAATTATAATTAATTAAAATAAATTTAAAACTAAACAGTCACTTGCTTCATTCAACTGCTCTATTCGTATAAAGGTTGGTGAGGTCCTCAATAAGATTCCCGAGTGGGGCAAAGTGTTATTGAGTTGTTCCATCTAACATTTCTCAGTGGCAGCCCAGAGTAAGCAGTACAGGCTCAGTAGTAACAACCCTGACTTATGAGTTGTACAACAGAACCTAAGAAAAAAAAATAAACCCAAGCTAAATCACCGATAAGAATTTGACAGGAAATGTAAGAATAGATTACTAAAAATAGCTCAAAAAAAGATACAAAAAAAAAAGACAAATCATATTTTGGCAGTTGGTAAACAAATAGCTATATAGACCTACATGCACACTTACAAGACGTCAGAAAGCTAGTACAACTATGTGCGTGCAATAAGAGATGTAGCCTGTGTGCTTCTAAGGAGACCATTCTGGTCCCCAATGCTTTCATGACTTTTGGGGTAGGAACTTGGTAATAAGAGGAAGGCAGTTTTGAATGGATGATACTGCAATTAATAAAGGACTTGGAATTAGATAACAGGATGTTAGATGTATGGCTGAATGAATTTTTTGCGTTAAACCTTTGAAGAATTTTGTACCTGTGATTAATGAAATCAATCTAAAGTTATATTATAGTGAAGTAAAAATTACTGTTTTCATATGTTCGCAAAAATTTATCTTTGGTGGTTGCAATTATGAAAATTATTTTACATTATGAAAGAAAGAAAAAACTACACAACTGCAGGATGGGACTGAAGTCACAGGGAAAGTACTAGTTACCTAGATAAAGATAAAATGATTGTACTTAGTGGCATAAATTAAACTATCATCATCATTATTTCAGCCAAAAGACGTCCTCTGTTAGACTTAGACTTCCTCCAAGTATCGCCACAATGAACAATCTTGTGCGTCTTATATCCAATGGATTTCCGCAACTCTCAGTTGGTCTTCTAACACTGCATTTTCCGGTACGCGGTTGCACCAGAGCCTTTTGGCCCCAACATCCAGCTCCAACGCATCTATTCTGCGAACAATGTACTCTACCCATGCCTATATAAATCAAAAACTTTTTAAATCAAATATGCTATTGCAAAAAAAAGCACACTGCTTGAGCTCAAGATACAAAAATTTGAGTCCTAGAAAAAACAAATGAATCCGGAGTTTACAAAAATACCAACTTAACGTTCCCCTAATAATGTAGCCATGTTTATTGCTCATCAGGTTCCTAACAGGAACTAGTTGAGACATCTCACTCCGCTACCTCTTGCCACAATGCTTTCACCTTTCCGCACAGAACAAAATTGAACGCATAATTTCTCTTTAGCCGAGGCGCAGGTGGGCGAATGTCCGTACCTCTCGAAATTCGGAGGGCACATATATTTACCTCTACTGTCTTCAAATGTGATGCTGAAATACTGTCCCTGCTTATTGGAAACTAGCGCTTGTCATGTTACTCAGGAATCTAAAGAAAATTGCTAGAAGACAGGAACTGAAATAGAATTTGTATGTGAAACATGAATAAAAGGTAATAAAATATTGTAAAGGGGTTGCTTTGTTAGATGCACAAGTAGCTAAAACTGATGCAGATGTCTGAAATAAGTCTAAAGGCGATTTAGTGAGTGAAACATTCTTCGTATATAACGACAAATACAATGACAAACGTAAATATTCTTAAAGATGCTTTGACGAACAAGATCAATCAACATTTCACAAAATCCTTTTTCTCAAATCTCAAAAACAGCAATTCCAACAATCTTCAATCTTACCATCCAATTTCTCCAATACTGGCACTAAAAACTTAATCAGAGCAAATATCTTGGTAGCAGACATTCATCTATTTTCTGGCAAAAATCCTGCCTCCACTCCACCCTTTATGTCTTCGCAAACGAAAAATTTCTCGTCGCCAAACATCTTTGGGACAGACAAAAACTGCATTCAATAACAGAATGTCTGACGTTCCGACATGAGATTTGAAACCGTATCTTATTTAGAAATCAGAAAGCAAGGAGGGTGCCATTCAAAAAACGTACGGAGAACGCAAACATGATTCTACTGTTGGTTCTCGAAAGAGATTTTTGGAAGGAATATTATCAAGATGTTTATTTGGAAAGGAAAACGATATTTGGGCAAGGTATGTAGCGTTCAGCAGTCAATATTAGGATAGTATAAGTTTGGATTTATCGGCAAATTGTGATTTCTGATATTACCAAAACAAAGATAATATTAGCAAGGCTTTTTACGATTCACCATCAACGATTGCATCACTGCTTACCCTGGTTAATATCAATTAAAAAAGGGCATCTTGCTAAAGGGTTTTCACAGATTTTTATTCCTAAAATAATCAGAACAATCTTGCTAGATTTTTCCCAATAATGTTAGAGGTCGGCTTCAAATCTAACCGAATGCCGTTAAACATAGAGCAACTACCTATTTGACCTGCACAACCCATTAATTTGGTAACACTATATTCCTCGATAAGACATGTTACAGATTTCCTATCTTTCAGACCCTCCGTAACAACTGTCAAACTGTCAAAGTGTAGATCTACATAAAACAACCGAAACCGTAATGTGTTTTTTCGAAGTACGGAGAACTATCGGTACATCAAATTGGTCACCCATCCACAAACCGACCTCAGAAAGTATTGCTTAACTTTGATGATCCAACTGTTTGGCTGTTATTATTTTAGCTACAAGCAGCACTAATTTAGTTAAACAATCAACAACTGATTCAAGACCGTTGACATTTAAAATGAAGATTGGTTCCATGCCATGATCAAAACAATGACAAGCAAATCAATTTCCGATTTGTACTAGATTTCATAATACAGTATAATATTCAAGTTTTAATATTGACTAGTGTTAGGTGTTGAAATGTAATCTTGTTTACTCTTTTTTGCAACCAAGAATACTATTTAATTATTTTGTATTCCATTGCAATCGACTAATTGTGCTGGCATCGAAACATTTGTGATTTTCTGTAGTAAAGCTGTCGATGTAGCATATTGGCGAGTGACAGCTCTTGTTCAAATAACGATTGTTGAGGTTGTATGCCCAATTTTATCTCTTGCATTATGGTAGTTACAAGAAATATGTAACCAAGATATTTGTAATACTTTACATAATTTAAAAGACTGTCCTTATTAGAGTTTCCTGGAAAATGTTTCTCCATTGAAATCTAAGCTTTGGAGTGTGCAACTATCATAATTTTTTTGACTGAATTTTTGACAAGTCAAAAGTTATATTGTTACACTAGTGATCCGTCTCAGCTTCATACGGGGTAGGTTATTAAACGAGTGCGCGAAATGCTGTTAAATTGTTCAACAACATTAAGGGGACGGCTGGCGAAGTGGTTGAATGATTGGGTGCTGCGTTGCGTATCGCAGGTTCGATTCCCGCTCAGAACAAATATTGGTAAGGTCAACAGATAGCTTTTTTCTGGGTTTGGGTGTCCTGTGTATTTGTGTTTACATGTTTGAGAACACAGTCACAATACAGGAGTAATTCCGAGACGCAAGAATGAATGACAACTGCAGGATTATTCAAAAGAGTTATCGAGGCCCTTGACTGCAAAGTGCAACTGAAAGAACACAAGAAAGTTCTAGTCAGTCAAATGTAACGCTCCCTCTTGCTCCAACCAGAGTAGGAAAAATAGATAAACTTATATGTCACAACTCTACCTCTCAACCGTAGCCAAACGGGCCCAGCAGGGTCGAAGCCTACTGGGGATATAGGTGATGCGAAAGATATTCGCGGGTCCTGGAACAATGGCAAGAAGGAACAGGAGTGGGGTTTTATTTAGTAAAAGGCTGGCACGCCCGCCCACCTCACCCAAGAGATTTTCCGATTAAAAAAAAATATATACACACATACGTCTTATTTATTTAGAAATCCTATATTTTTAAGAAAAGATAAAGTTGTTATTCTAACAAAAACGAAAAAAACGTTCGAAACATGAAAACAATTCCAGAAACCCATGGTACAGTGTGAGTCAATCTTCCCAAAGCCAGTTGAGCCACGGGTGAGTAAACACATCTCGGGGTACCGCAAGTACCCACGGTTGTCTAACTCTCCTTACGACGAGACTGCGAACATAAATCGTTTCGGTGCTGATTCGACATGAAAGAAAAACTGGAACCAGCTTTGCCTTGAAGCTGGAGCTTAATCTTTGTAAGATCCCAAGACGATATGGGATGCTGGAGGATAATTGGCTCTTAGTGCACGACGGTATACAATTCTCTAGGCAATTATACTACTACTAATTGTGAATGCTATGATATTTGCTTGTAGAGGAACTAGTTTATGAAGCTATTCATTTGTGCAAAATTAAGATGCTTGTACATATAGCATAGATTTAAGCAATTTATATTTTTTAGTCAATATTTATAAGTCAGATCAATTTCTGTGTTGAATTACATTGAAAAAAAAATATTATATTGTCAGAAAAAAGACTAGAAAGTACTTGGATAAAAACAGTATCCACTGCCGAATAATATATTATATAGGACCTGTGTTTTAGCATAATTATGTCGCCACTCCTCTCAGAAATATAAAACGAACCAGTTACTGTTTTAAATCTGTTGAAATACTGTGTACTACCTATATGTCAATTTTATTAATTTTCTTCAATTTTTTTTTTTTGGCTATCATCGTCCAAAGTAAAAGTAGTGATTTAATTTGTTAAATCACTACTCTCACTTTGGGTGGAGCGGATTTTTACTGACTAAAACTCAATGCTCTGTTTGTCCCGTAATCCCACAGCCCATCGTATTTGCTTGACATTAACGAAATTGAAGCCATAATTTTCCTAAACAAAGATATTACACCAGTCACAATTTCCCAGAGCAAGTCCAATCGATGCTGGCAACTCATTCACTTATCTATATGAAGCCCAGCTTGCCAAATTGTTCCTCATCCATAGTCCTTCCTGCTCTCCCCGCGGGAGTGCTTGCCTGATTAGAGACTTCGGTGTTCTTGGGAAATTCTTGCATGATGCGGTTCTTCTCAAAAACTTTGCGAGAAAGTTACATTATGTCGTTCAGTTAAAAGCTGTATGTTTTGTTTGTTGGTGTTTTCTTCTAAAGTTGTTAGCGTTGTAACATTGATCTATATTCCTTTTTGGGCTCAGTATCCACTGTAAATATGACTTTTTTTTTCATTATTTTTTGTTTGTTCTTTGTGTAAGTGCTTTGTCTATTTTATATTTTGATTGTGTTTTGGTGTATAACATGTTTTGTGTTGCTACGAATAAACGTTATTTTATGTGATGTATTTAGATTACATAATATATGCTAAGGTTAAGAGTTGTAGGCACACCTCTGCCTAACCCTCAAAACTGTGTTCCTCAAACTTTTTGAGAATTCAATCTCTTTTTTATTGTAAAGAATAATATATTTTTTTATGGTGGGAAAAATCGAGGACTGAAATGCGGTGCTAGCGAACGCAATACGATATTCGATATTGTTTTTAGTTTTAGAATAACGCACTAACTTGAATATACATTCAACTTTCGTATCAACAATAGAACCAAGAGTAATCACTAGCAGGCCTAGCCAAGTTACGACCGTTTCGTTTCAAATCTCTTTCTACTATCGCAAAGCAGGGCACACCTCGACTGTGTGCTTCACCGTGTCCTCCGGGCGTTCCGCATGAATCCGGTGTAGGAAACTCCCGAACGAACCATGTCCGGTGAGGACCTGCGTCATGCGGAAGTTAAGGACGCCGTGAGGTCTTTACAGCCACGCCTCAAAGAGGGGACTTACCGCCAACTTGGCTAAGCCTGGAGTAACCCTTGCATTCTATTTTCACCTGGCTTACAATACAACCGATGCACCAAGTAAGACTGGGGGTCACGACCTTTAAGGTGACAAACACTGATTTAGGTGGATATTTCAAACAATCAGCCAGCTGTAATGTTTGACAATGAATAATAAATGGTTGTTGGTAATAAATTAATCCAATAGAATTCAAACTTCAACTGAAAATCCGATGACACAAAAATACCACTTTATGAGAACGTTTACGTGTGTGAAACGAAATTTATGAATCATAAAAAAATCTTTCAGTGCATCAAAAAGTGTAATTGAGCATTTTGCGTGTTGTTTTATAAAATTGGCATGTAGTATCAAGTTTAGTGTTTTATTTTCAAGTTATAAAAACATTTATTTAATCCGTGACTGTACAATTAGGGAATTTCCATGTAAATTAATAATTTTTAGCTTTATTACAAATATGAAAGAATTTTTTTTGAATATCTACATTTACAACGAAGTTATAAAGCTTCAAAGCTAATAAGAATAAAATCGACGTTGTCTTTGACGTCAAAGTTCATGACGCTTATACGGCCGCCATAGAGTTTGATGAGAGAGACAGAGACATATATTTATTTAAAATTGTCAAATCTTGTTTGTTTTTCTACCAGTTTTCGTACATATTGTTTTCTATTTTAATATACATATATATTGATTTACTAGAACTAGTTTTTTTTTCATGCTATTTTTATGGAAGTATATAATTTTATATTAGGTACGTTTACGCAAACTGCTTCCTTTATGCATTTTTGCTTTGTGCATTGTGTCGACGCTTGGGGGAGGCCTATGTCCAACAGTGGACGTCTGTCGGCTGAGATGATGATGATGATGCTTCCTTTATTATTTCTTACGAACCTAAGGTTATCTGGAAGATCAGCGGTAAGACCGCCATTATATCCATAGATGAAAAATAAGTTCACATACATTACATATAATAACTTACAGGTGCACATAAAACAAAAAAAAAACCGCTTCAAAATCTTTCATGTTACGGACAGACATGTCAAACTTATAACACAACTTCCGTCGGGATTTAAAAAAATTACCGTCATAAAACCTGTTCCTCGTTTATCAAATCCTCATCTTTAATGGTTTTCAATCAAAAATTTGCTGAATGTCAGAAATACACTCATTCAGGAAAATTATTAGAGCTTGGATTGTATAAAGTTTTTATCAAATAAGATTTTTATTGAAAACCCTAGACAAGTCTTTCAAAGTTATTTGTCCTATCTCAGAAAACAATGTGTTGAATTGAACACTTCAATGAAAAGCGCATTATCTCTGCAAAGTGTGCCAAACTATACGCCAGTGTATTCTTGACAACTTGTTTTATTACTTTCCTATTCTTTTAAAAGTTATAATGTCTAGAATTCTAGATTCTTAGCACTCTTTTAAACGGTAAGTGAAAATACCAGTGAGTAATTAAAAAAAAAATATTTTATTACCTTTTCAAACAACATTTTGTACCAAATTAAAATATAAACAGTTCCTAAGAAAACACGATTAAAACATAATCTAGTTTGACTTTATTACAGCAGCACAATTGCACATTAAAACCTTATTAAATCCTAAATATAAATGCCGGTTACCACGAACCCACATAACTCTAAACAGAGTTAAGCTTTACAATCAAAAGCCAGCAGTGAGCAATTTTGCAACTGCTATGATACTTAAATTCTCAGCTAGTGCTATGTTAGAAGCATTATCAGAACGTTCTGGAAAGTTCACCTATGCCGTGTTGGATGCCTCTGTTTACTGGGCTTAAGGCCTTTTCACACAAATACACCTGATTCATAACATTATGATATAAAAATATATTCGACCATATTTTTGGGAAGGAAATCATTAAAAACGTTAGACTATGACTGACTTAAAACCTCCTTTTCTTAAAGAGGGAAGACATCCCAAGACATTCCGAGGGGGGAGGGAATGAGTGCTCCAGCTCTAGGCGGAATCAGCTTCTACAGTTTGCTGACTTCTCTTTGAGGAGTGCATGGAAGACTAAGTGCTGTCAATGGCTTGGTCTCGGTCCGAGCGACTACGACGAGTTACTCATTATTTGACTCTCACAAGCCCGAATCTGCCATGGCTGGTAGTCGAAGTCCGGGTCTCGGCGGCTGAGGCGTGAGGATGTTCGTTCCCTCACGCTTACGGCCGTCTCCTTCGCTAGCATTACAGCTTCGCAGAAGGAGTAGACCACCTGCCACTCCTCCTCGGACTTCAACCATCCTATGTTCCTTTAGTTCTTTTTATTAGGGCCACAATTATTACAATTAAGCATAAATTACATCTCACATCAACAAAAATGGCAATGACGAACATAAATCAAACATATTGTTGGTTATTTTTATATCTTCTAATCCTTCACACGCTACACAATTTTTAAACCCCACCATAACCATAGAGCCTTATCAATGACAACCGTATTTTAGCAGTAAACGTTCAACATTCGCGCGCTAACTAAACTTTATGTTGATTCAGCCTCGTGTAACGTCGCCTTTACTGTTAGTGCTTGTAGCCCGTTTATCTAAGCTATATATTCAGACTAACTGTTCAGTTAAGCGCGCCGGTTTAAGTTAGTATACGTTTATAATTGAGGGAAGTCATAGTTTAGTTTCTCACATTCTGTTATGTCATAATATTATATCTAATATGATACAGGTTTTGTCTGTAGCGACTCTGATAAAGGGATGTTGGAAATGTTGATTAGGAAATGGGTTATGTTTATACTAAACCATTTTAGCGTCCATTAGGGTCATTAACAGATTGCTGTAATGGTCTTTTGATTATTATTTCAGTTTAACGATTAAATTTAAAGCGGATTGCAACTAATTAATAAGTGTTTTGATTATTTTGTTTTGAGTTAGGTCATTTTCATCTTTCTCCTCTTGTCTCTTGTTAGTTGGGATCGGCGCATATTTTTTCTTCCATTCCATCCTGTCGTTAAAGGTTGGCATGACGGGTGTCATTCCATCACTAACTCCCTTTTCTTTCAAAGTCAAAGTCAAAAGTTTCATATCACTTCTCACACAATCCATCCATCTTTTCTTTGGCCTTCCTAATACCTCTCCATCCATTTAGACGTATACTCATAACTCTTTTAGTAACAGTAAAAAAAAAATACATTAGAGCTCAAAAAACGGTGACCATGTTCCACAGTCTATCCTGCATGCCCTGTTATTTGTTCAAGTAGGGACCTTATGATATATACTGTTATTTTGCACTGTCTTATGCATGAAGTATTGCAGTATAATTAATGCAACGTCTAGTAATAATAATAATAATAATAATTTATTTTATTTGCAAACATGGGTATAGTACACAGGTGTTTTTTATAAGAGTCCTCCGTAGTATTTATTTCAAATTATTCAAATTGTTCAAATTATTGCATACGAATAAATTTTTTGTAACGTACTGTCGCGACATCAGTTGCTGTACAAATAAATAGTATGTGGTCAGTTACCTTCCTTTAATGTATTATATATCTGACCGCGAGCAACAGATTCATAGTTTGTACCTAAATCGTGGACCAAAAAATCCTAAATCAATCTAAGTACAGTATTTTTAAGTAGTTTTTAATAGTACTTCTTGTATCCGCGTTTTGAACTCTTGACTTTTAATACCCAACAAAAAATACGGTGACAATCTCAAGTACCTACTTATAGCTTATAATTATCATATCAAGTATGAACCTGTCACTAAACGCCCACACACGCCACTTTTCATTCAAAATAAATCCTATTAAGCTACAAAAAGTCGGTATTGACGTCGAATGCCGTGAAATTTATCATCAATTAGTAATCCGATTAGTATTGCATATAATTAGCGATTGGAAATTTTAAGTTGATTTGAAATAAGAGCGGATTTAGTTATATAGTGTATTAAAATATTATTAGATTGTTTCGAAATCACTATGTTGATTGATTATGATGTAGGGAAGGTGGTGACACTCCATTAATCTTAGGTAAGTACGTAATATTTGGAAACTAGCTCGAGCTAAGTGTAGGTTCTGTTTGAATTTGAGTAGTTAGACGCACAGGAGGGAAATCACAGAAGTTATTACACTAACGTTATAAGTTGAATATTTGTAAGTGTATGTGTGAACGTCGGAAGCTCTCCTACAAGATGGACCAATGACCTGGTAAAGGTTGCGGAAATCTGATGGATGAGAGACACACACCGTTCATTGAGGCGACATTTTGGAGAGGTCTATGATGATAAACTATGTTATAAACTAGTGCTTGACTGCGATCCCATCAGATAGTAAGCAGTGATGCAATCGTTTATGGTGAAGCGCGCTAGTTTATCAAGAGCCTAATTACTCTATCCTTTAAGACACCTAAATTATTATCAGACGGGAAGATCATAACAGGCAAATTGTTTCAATTCTTCGATGTACGCGGTATAAGCAACGAAACAACATGTAGAGGTATTAACAATATTTGTTACTTCTTCATGCTCGAACAGTTGAAAGGCACATGGTTAGATCATGTCCTGGAATTGAACGTAGCATATCCTGGGAGTATCTTTTGTTAGGATAATGGCCTATTATCACGCGAGTGTTACAACTGGCTGTAGGTGACTAGTATTTTTCAAAATTCAAAAGTTTTTCTTTCACATAGTCATATGGGCACTTACAAAACGTAAGAAGTGTGGGGTTCCAAATTGGTCATTTCCTGTGGAAAAGAACAGGCAAGAAACTCCATGGTTACTCTTAAAAAAAAATGGTTGTTCTTACATTATTTCCATATTACAGTATTAATTATTAGATGTTATGTAGGTAAGAACAGTATTACTGTAGATTTTATTCTGTATTGTGTTAAAACATAAACCAAACTAAACACTGTAAATCCTCACTCAAACAATGTCTTAGATATTCCATCTAAAACTGTTACCGGTCTTACATTGTTATCCTTTATCCTACATTTCATTTTACGAGCAGGAGTGATGGGCCCTAAAACAGGCTAGTGTCTTGCTGTGTCATCCTAGTCCTTTAGTACTTTCCTTAATGGGGTACGGAGGGGTATAGTAGACTTAAGTGATTCTTACATAGATACTGGGTACAACAGGCAAACATTGCTATGTATACAACCGGTATACAGGGTGAATGATGAATTTCATTTAAATCCGTTAAAATGTGAAGCGTGAAGGAGTTATAGAAGGCCCCAGATAACCATGCCATAAAGTACATTGACCTTTACCTAATTTCTCTGAGTAAGTATACGAAAAACAAACAATATACTGCATTTCATTACTATGTCATGCAAAAGATCACGATACATGTCGATTCAAGACAGCCTTATGTCTTTATTTCCATTTTTGAAACTAAGAATTTCAACAAATGTTAGGACGGTCAATGACCGTTATTGCACGTTTATCTGGAATATAATATACAAACATATACCTATGTATGTTATAAACACGTGAGCCTAACTATAATAAAAAAGAGATCAAGCCTGTTCGTCTCTGTAGACTTTTTAAATCCTTACCCCTCACTAGGAATTACTCCAGAACCCTGGGTGCGTTTACAAACATGTAAACTCACATACCCAAGAAACACAGACTTGAATTTAATTACCTATAGACCGTATTGAAGGAGCAATCGCTCAACTAAGGCACCAAATGTAATGTCAAAAGTACTACAATGCGAAATACTTGTAACATAGGTACCGTACTGCTGGCTTCCGTGTACTGTACATATTATCACCAATTCCACTACAATAGTCGAATAAAATCTCTTCGACCACGTGGGTGTATCCCAGCATAAGAGTCAAAGATTATTTATCTGTATGCATCATAATGGTACAATAATGCCGTCGTGGGACAAATGTCACAAATTCAAACAATATCTGGTAGCAGTGAGGTAAGTGTCATTATAAATAAATGTATGGAGTTGTCTACTATAATGTACTTAAGAGAGAAAGATATTTGAGTAATGGTGAAAATATACTAGTAATTTATGACGCGTATTAAAATAATAATCTGTCGGTGAAGTCAATAATACGGGTGCGGGATGAAACGGTGATTTTTTTTTATTGTTATACACAAGTGCTTGACTGCGATCCCACCTGATGATAAGCAGTGATGCAATCGTTGATGGCGACGCGCTCTAGTTTATTAAGAGCCTATTCACTAGCCTTGAAAACACCTTAATTATAATCGAATGGGAAGACAGACAAATTGTTCCAATCCTTCGATGGTAGGGGTTCTGTGGCGCACTGCTTGACAAAGTTTGAATTTGAATTCACAGATCGAGCAGATAAAATTCAAATCGCATGGACGTGATCCATGATCACCATCAGGGTAGGAAAAAAATAAAACAGATGCCTTTAACCATACAAGTATCAATTTTTTTTTAAAATTAAAAGAAAAATTTGCTGAAACTATTCAAGGTACCTAAAGAACAATTACAAAATTAAATCAAGTTCCAAATTCTGTTTAAAAATTCAAATTATTCTGGGTCATATTGTTAGAACCATTATGACGTAATCGTTAGTAACTTCTGTGAAGTCTCGATTCAAATGGCTCAAATTTTTAACTTACAAATATTTCAACACGAAAAAGTATAATAAATAAAAATGTCTACTATAAAACCCAGTAGCCATCACACAATACATCCGTACGACACGAAAATAATTGGCCATTTATCATACAAACAGATAAAATTTTGTAAAACAAAAAGTACAATAAAAGTATCAGTAACAATAGTTTTTCTTATTTAGGTTGTGTTTTGTGGGCGTCTGTACCGCGCTGTAAGAGATTAGGTTTACCACCTGTGGTTGGTTACTTGGTACTGTCGGATACCAAAGTGTTTGCATATAATTTATGATAGATTTTTTTGTTAGTTTTGGAAACCAAATATTCTTCAATTAATATGCAGGTTAATTGGAGAGTATGTTTAGATTTTTTATTGATGATAAACAATTGTTATAAATAAGTGGTTTGGCTAGTATTTTTTATTGAAAAAACATTTCCATGATCACCTTTATTGGCCATAAAGTTTCTTGCATGTGCTATAGAAATTTACGCTTTAGAATAAGCAATTTAGCTTAATTTTTAGTATCCCGTACCTAAAGGGTAAAATGGGAGCTATTACTGAAACTTCACTGTCCGTCCGTCTGTTTGTCTGTCCGTTTGTCGCCAGGCTGTACCTTATTTATTTTTTTCCCAACAATATCCATATAGACTAGTCCAAATCGATACTGCGGTTTATTATTTGTTATTATTCTTACTTGTGACCCGTGACAATTGATTTTTTTTAATAGATGATGTATTTCTGATGCCGCTATAACAAAAAATACTAAAAAATATAATGTTCTTTTTTTGAAGTCGGTTAAAAAATATCTGAATGGGGCTCTCATACAACAAACGTGACTTTCTGCCGTTTTTTGCTACGGACTGTACGGACTGGCCGGTTTTTTTAACTGATCAACTTATTGAGAATTTAAAAATGCCTGTAAATTTATTTGAAACAAATGCTACGACTTTGAGATTGTTAAAAGTCTTAGAGAACCTCAGGTTATTTTTAGAATACAATATTAGCTTTCTTCATTTTCATAATTACGTTCCTAAAAAAAAAGACACAAAAGTAACAAAGTAAAACAAAAAACAGATAAACAAGTTACGACAAAATCCAGGAAGTCGTTTCTATGGAAGTTATTGTATGAAACTGTTGTTACTCATTATGGCGCATGTTTATATGTTTCCCGTCTTGATCCAAATATAGTTTGTTTATCTTACAACGTTATGTAACATACGGTTCGTTTGTGTTGTAAACTTTCTACGGGAGTTCAATAAAAATAGAGATTTTTGTCCATTTTGGGAATGAAATGCGTGGATTGGGGGTCTTTGTCAATGTTTGTTGAACGAAATGTAGTTTCAGAAGGAATGGAAATATACCATTTCCAACACAGCTCAAGGATTGTCTACGGGATTGTTTGAAAGAGTTACCGTGGCTCTAGAATGGAAAAGGTAACTGAGGGAACTAGAGTGTGTTTCAGTTGATAAAAGTCTGACACTTAGAGTGAGTGGAATTATTTGACAATTTTCTCAGTTCAAAACAAAAAACAGCATAAAACAAAGAGCCACGTTTTGAGTTTATCTCTTTATTCGTTAACTCCGCCTAAACCACGCAACAGATTTTGGTATTATCTCACTAACGGAAAGAGCAACTAACCAAGAAAGGCATATGCACCTATATTTGTCTGAAATGGGCAAAGTCACACAGGAATTTCTTGTATGATGTGTAACAAGAATAAGAAGAAGGTTTTCCAAAATTCACTCGTTAAGGACCAAATAAATTTCGGACACCTTTTCATTGAAATACCTACATTTACATGGGCAAATCCGCTGGTTTGGTTGGGCAGAAGTTAGTAACAAATAAACATTAAAATTGGTGATAAAAATAAAATAAATAATAATATGCATAATCATATCATCAGCCTTATAATGTTTCCACTGTTGAATTTTAGGGCTCCTCTCTATGAGAAGTAATGGGATGTAATCCACCACCGGAAAGGCGATTTCCTCACGATATTTCCCTTCACCGTTTTGAGAGTATGAAATAAATTCCACAAAGTAATACGCCTGGCTAGGTTTAAACTAACTAACTAGGTTTAAACCTATACTAAATAACTAACTAGGTTTAAACCTACAACACGTAAGTCGGGCTCGTTAAAACTGGGCCACCACTGTTCCTTTCACGCGATAAAAAAAAAATACCAGTTATTACTTGATTCGTACTAACTCTTAACATAAAAGATTATTATCAGCAAACCAGTCTAAAAGTCGGTTGCTATCAAATTATTTCCAAGTCGACCTGTTCATTCGTATCCATTAATCAATGTTTAAGGTAATATTAATTTCGTGGCGCTACACAAAATATTCTCATAACCGTTCTGCTAGTTACGGAATGATAAACTGTGTAACTTCTTTTCTGTATTATTTTTTTAATTTATTAATGTTGTTTCTGGTTCCATTACACGGTACGTTAATGTTTGATCGTTTCCTACCGAGATTTTGTTTTTGGTGGAAGCCAAGTATAACCGTAAAATACAATACTTGGCTGCAAATAATTTTGTAATCGATAAAATTAAGTATTTAGAATCATTGCTATCATAGCTAGCTGCAAATAGAAGAGAAAAATAAAAAAGAATCCAATTAAATCCATCCAAGCCTTTTGAGTTTTACTACAGCTCGGTAGATAATATAGTAGTAGTTAGCCGGTCATATCCCACGGCTGGGTAATAGCCTACCTCTCCTTTCACACGTCTCACGTCACACGTCTGTCCTCAACCATTGCAGATCAGTCCCTCCAGTAGTTATCAAGCTCATCTTTCCAGCTTCACTTTTGTCTGCCGCGATGTCTTTATATGTTAACTCCTTTAGCCCACTGCTCATCTGATCCGGAAGATTTTTTCAACCCCATTCCACTTCAGAATAGCAGCTTTTTAGGTAACATATTTTATCTTAGTTTTGCTGTGCAGTATCGTGTTTTTTATGCGATTATAGATAATAATAGCCTGATGCAATATTAAGATTAAAGTGAAGATACCGCTCTCACTAAAATTAAATGTTGTCAAATCCAATTTTTACTACAAAATTATCCGTAACACCCAAAACATTCAACATTTACATTCTAACCTCCGAGCGTCGCAACCAACGCGAGATTATGACAAATGGCCATACCATCGGTAACCACTGCGTGGGCACAGAATGGCTCCACAATGGCCTGACCCTAAGCCATAGTGTGCGGGTTATGTCGACTATCAAGATTATATTTTACTGTATTTTTTGTTCAATAAAATAGAAATGCATTTTTTCTCGTTTTGTATGGGAGTCGTTTCACAAGGTCGATTTTTTGTTGCGCAATATAGTTTTTGTTATAAATGTATATCACCGATAGATAAAAGAACAAATTTTATTATAATATGGTGTTATATGAGGTCTGGATATATAAAAACCTTTGTTATTGATAAATTACAATGATTGCTCGAAATTTTTGGCTTGACGTATCTCTGTTACGGAGACTAAGCGACGACAATAGCTGACATACTCGTAATATATCAGCTGAGATATTACAATTTGTGATACTGACATAGCCCGACAAATCGCCAAACTTAAGTGGCAGTGAGCAGGGAATACTGCTCGCAGGCAGAACAGATGGTCGATCATCTGATGGGGCCGAAATTTTCTGAAGTGGCGACCGCGTACCGTAAGACACAGCCTTGGAAGGCCTCCTACAAGGTAGACTGGTGATCTGGTGAGGGTCGCAGGAATGAGGGATGCGAGATGCACAGAACTGGCCATTGTGGTGACACTTGAAAGAGGCCTATGTCCAACAGTGAAGTCTAACGGCTGAAAGGATGATGATGACTTTGAGTTTTTTGTATGTTCTCTATACTTGGGGATTCTAGTTCGATAGCCTCAGTGAGTGAGATAATAATTTAGGACTTTGCTTTGAACTGGTTTTTGATTCGAATTTCATAGCGAGGCCTTCTGTAAATGATATAACATCACATTGAACTTGGCAAACTGTGGAAATTAAAATCCTGAAGAAATCGTTGAGATCGCGTACATCGAAGGACTGGTACAATTTGCCTGCGGCTGTCTTTCCGCCCGATTACAATGTAGGTACGTGTCTTCAAGACAACAGTGCTATATAAGCTCATATTAGACTTGTGCGCTTCACTATCAATGATAGGATCACTGCTTACCATCAGGTGTGGGTCTATTATTAACCACAAGTACCAATTAAAGAAAAAATAAAACAAATTATATGTCCCGTGAACTCATAATTTATTTATATTTCATAGTAATAGTTGGTTTTAGATAAGGGATAGGTTTTAAAATCTATTACCTCTTTATAACTAAGTTTTTCGTGGCGTTTTAACACATTCTGGTGCGGTCTTCCCGTCCAATTATAATTTAGGTGTCGTCAAGGCTAGAGTGAATGGGCTCTTATTAAACTAGTGCGCCTCACCGTCAACGATTGCATCACTGCTTTGGTGGGATCGCAGTTAAGCACTGGTTTATATTAAATAAAAAAAACACCTTTCGATAACATTTTTCTCGAGTTCTTGTCTTATTCTTTTATAATAATATCAAGAAAGAAGTTAAATATTCAAACAGCTTTTATTATCGGACCAATAAAATGAAAGCACTTTTCCTGCAGCTTGCAAGGTACTTACTTTGCTAACAAAAATATGTAATAACATTTGCAATGTTAAGTTTTTCTCAGCAAAAATCTCTTATTATGAAAATATTTTACCCTCCCATTGTTTAAGAATGTAGCAAGACAATGCGCTCGGTGTATTGTTTAAAAAATACTAGGATTTAAAATTGCTTTCATGTATGCAAACAAAAATATAAAAAAATAACCATTTTGTTCGTTCAAAACCGCGTAGCAAACAAAAAATCGAACCTAAATTTCATCTATTGGAAACGTACATCTTCCGGAACTGTATGCATTTATCTGTGGAAAAAATATACGCTTTTTTTTCCAAAAAATCTTGATTACGTCACAGCGTGCAACAAACCGCCCATAACCCGCGACCCGAAAATCACCGATTTGCTGTTTTTTTCGTCAAAGCTCCAACAATTGGCGTTCGAAAAAGTTCGACGCCGGAAAAAAGAAAAACAGCATAATGGGCAATCGGGAAGTTTCAAATACACTCATCCCAAAGCACCGCTGAGATAAACGATTCAAAAGGTACTAAAAAAGGGAGGGAATCTCTTCGAAGTTTACCGTAACGGCCGACAGGTGTCCTCGAACACTCCGGCCAAAGTTTCCGGAATTAGCAAAGTGAGGGTTAGATTTTTTTTTCGGAAATTATGCTACCTCTTCTAAGATTCCCGGTGAATTATAAGTGTTTTCTTAAATCACTTACTTGAAAAGTTTCTTAACTGGAATTAAAAAGTTGAAAGGTTTTGCTGCGAGTGCCTTATTTAGGATTGGGAGCTGAGGGCCCGGTTTTTAAAAAGAGCTGACTTAAAACTAAGTTTCGTAAAGATTATTTTGGATAAAGTCTTGCTTAGGTAAAATCTTTTATGAAATACAGCATAAATGAAAATGAAAGCCTTCTCAATATTAAATCCCTTATTGATTTTGATAAAAGTTTGATTAATAGAGATTTGTATAATCTTGTTGACTTAAATATCATAATGAAATAATCTGTCCTGTCTATTACTTCGGCCAATAGAGAAAATAAAATGCATCTATGTACGCATATCAAAATCTTTCTCAGGGAAGTAAGCGATACCTTGAGTCTAGTTAAATGGTAAACCTAGCCCGGGGTGTACGATTAGCAATTCGTCACAGTTCGGATGATTACGACAGCCACCGGTTACTTTAACGATAGACTTGTTACTGCAGACAGTAAGGAGGGAGAGATAATCGGTAAACATCAGTTACTTCAGTCAATTCAGTTGCTTCGTTGGTGTAATGGTAGGATTTGGTAGCAGTTGAGGTTCTACAGATTACGTTGAATTTAGAAAAAAAAAAAAAAAAATATTATGGTTTAGGATTTTAGGAAGTTTCTGAACTGGTTATGAAACATTTGAACAGTAGGATTTCATTTTTAATCAGTAATAGTATTTTTTTTTTTGCAAAAAGTTGATACACAATTACAAGTGATACATAATTTAGGCTACAATTGGCAAGGTACAAGATACAAGATCAATATGCCCCCTGTGCTAGGAAAACCTGTGTTACAAGGGTTATCCCATCCATCCATTACGTAGTAATAAGACTTGAATACGTAATGTGCACTTATGCAAAAAAAACACTAGTAAGATTTGCAAATTAAAAGGAGAAAAAACCAAAACTAAACTGAAATTAAGGTAGAGGTAAGATCTAGCAATTTATTTCTGATTGGTAAACACAAGACTATTTACAGTCTGACACTGCTGATCCATAAACTAAGCCGTTTTATAACATCGACGAACTTGCTAAAATATCAAGTTGTTAATGTTATTTATAGTGTTTGAAACCGAATAACATTGACTCGCAATTAATTTAAGCTGTTTACTGACTTCCATTGAAAAGCAAGAACTGTTATTACTGAGTTGTATAATGTCGATGAAACAGTTAACAAACTGAACAAAAATAGAAATCGATATTATAATAGCACAGTACAACAATATGAACCTACTGTGCATATTAATGTACTAAATATGACAGATGACGCACTAGACAAAGCATTTTATTCAAAGGTACAAAAAGACAAAACGACACCAGAAAAATACATTCACAATATTGTTTTAAAAGCAAAACATAAATCAAAAGCTAACATTCAAACACAAAACCGAAAATCAAATATTCAGCAAGTTTTCATAAAAACCGTGTCAAACGCTTTACTCAAAATAAAAATATATAAAACGACAAAAAAAAAAAATCTTGATTATATATGCTCCCGCGCTAAATTGAATTTCTGATTGGTAGAAATCAAAACAAAGCTGGAAACGGTTCAGTGGCCGGTAACAAAAATAGGCCGGATTTGGTGTAGCGTTTACACAAACAGCTACCGCGGAAAGAAAAAATATAAAAACAGAAATGCCAGGAACGAATCTATCTCGTACTGGGGGAGCGTATGAGTTTGTTTGTTTTGAAGATAGTGAAGCTTTTTATTCAATTGTATGAAATGATAAAGAGAAAGATGAATCAAATGTAAATATTATAGTGAGACCATATTAAAATTATCATTTATATGAAGATAAGACTGCGATACGCACAAAACCCTTTTGGGAATGCATTCATTATACGTACAGCTAAGGAGTAGAAATCACTGCCGGAATCTGCGTTACCTGATAACTACTACCTAGGGTCTAGGGGATTAATTATAGAATTCAAAAGTGAATAGGCTAGGTTCTAGGCAAGCGTGATTTATCGTCGACCGCATCATCGTGAGAAAGTGGTCAAACGCAATCCTATCCGTAATAATAAAAAAAAAACTAATTTACAACAATCATAACCATGCAATCAAAATCATGTTAAAATAACGTGATTATGAAAAATAGGAATAATAAAATAATGAAGTAACATGAAAATAAGAAAAAGATGACGAGAAAAAATGGCGTTCTATATTAAAAATGCAGGAAGATTAAACGCTAGAAGCTATATAGAATATTAAACTTAAGCGACAGGTAGTGACTATGAGTTTCCAAATTAGTTCATTAATGAATCCGATGGATGCAAAACGCATAAGGCCGGTCGTTGTGGCGATACTCAGGGACTTATCACTAACAGTGGACGTCTTTCGGCTGAAGTGATGATAAAATGACGATGACTAATTCTGTAAGTAAAGGTACTTAAAAAAAAGAATAATGACTACTAAGATGGCATGGACACACGTAGCAGAAAACTACTCACTCATCCAACAATGAAAATAAAATCTAGAATCTCTTTGAGAATAACACACGTATCCCTAAAATGGGACATTGTATGCATTGCGATCCGACCGTTACTGGTCGAGAATGAATGCAAAAGAAAGACTAGACATGTTAGTTTTCCCAAGTTTCCAGATGAAACCGTTAGATCGTTGAATGAATCTAGTTTTTTTCTTAGGTTGCAGCATTGCAAATAAAAATCTTCATGTATACCTTTCATAATATCATGTTGTTCATTCTATTGTTAATATCTAGGCAGGCATATTGCATATATACCTGCCTAGATATTAACAATAGGATAGATATTTCTTAGCTATGTAAAGAATAAATTCTGGTTTTAAATTTTCTTTAAAAAGAAACAATTGACTATAGAATATTTAAATAAAGTAAAGAATTCTTAGAAATAAAATAACCCTTTATTTTCGATAAAATATTTTTTTTAGACTATAATTTGGATGCCTTCAAGCAAGAGAGAATAGGCTCTTAATAACCTAGTGCGGCTCACCATAAACGATTGCATTACTGCTTACCATAAGTTGGGATCGCAGTAAAACACTAATTTATAGCAGAAAAAAGAATGTTATCAAAAACATGTTCAGAAATAAATATAAACACACTACACATACACTTACAAAACTTTCGTCGGCTAGATGTCTACCCAACATTTGACTCAAAATGTTATCTTTTCTCTTATGTGAAAACATCACAAAGTGTTTCTATAGTTAGGAACGTTCTCATACTAAAATGGGTCGAAATATCAAAATAAGCAGAGTGCAGGAACGTATGCGCACATACTGCTGCTTAAACTGTTTACGTTATCTCGTCCTTACTGGGAAAGGTTAAGTTTGTTTACAAAGTATTATGGGATGGGTGTGCAGGGTGTGTATTATTTTTTGGAAATACGTTACATATTGGGTTGGACTTTGTTTTTAAAAGTAGGGTAAGCTTAGTTAAATTTAAGACGATGTTAATTTCTGACGAGCCTGTAATTTTCCCAATTTACATTGTTCACGACAAGCATAAGACGGAGATGTTTCATCATTTATTTATTCAAATTTTAAGTACGGAATTGCATCGCTGGGCTCTGGTTCAGGCCAAAGTCTGAGACGAGAGGAATTGAGATGCAGTAATGCTAGTGAAAGACACTATCACAAGAATGAGGGAACATACATTCACAAGCCCCAGCCGCCGCGGCAAGAGACGCCCCAGGTATCGGAAATTACAGAGCGATCAGCGGCCACTATAGCCGCAAGTTAGGATGACTGAACTAGAACCGTTCAGTCGTCCAGTAAAGACCGCATTCGGTTTTCGATGGCGTGTAGTGTTCACGCGAGCCTTAAAGAGTTGTCAGCAAAATCGTTGGGGTCCAGTAGGGCCAATGCCCTGGCGATGGGGAATTTCTGAAAAGGGAACCCGTTCTAGGACTAGATTGCAAAGGACATAGGTGGATTTTAGTCAGAAAAGTCTGGCATACCCTTTCGCTCTTTTCTAGAGTGAGAGAAATTATTAGATGATTTCCCACCTCAAATATAGAATTTCATATAGGCCGAATTATTGCAAGAAGGCATTCAACGCAACGAGGCATTCTCTATCAGTCAACATTATTTTCATAATATACAGGATTATTTGTCAAACACTGGCAACCTCTCAGGACTATGTTATTTATGAAGACTAGAAGGAACGGGGTGGGTCTTTTAGTCAGTAAGAGTCTGACACTATCTCCCGCTCCGCCCAAGGGTGGAGATGTCAGTGCATGATTTTTTCCCACCATAAAAAAGGACTATGTTATTAACATCATAAGCAACAACTTTTATTCTATGGCTTTTAAAAAAATATCATATTTTAATTCATCAGATTTTCATACAAAATTAAAAATATTTATGTTGAACGTTCTATATATTACGAAGTCTATGCGAAGCAAGCAATAGTACAATAGCGACACAATACAATAGGTACAATAGCAATACTTGATGCACTTGCAGTGCGTCATACAGACGTAGGTATAGCAAAGTACAGAGTTGCAATGAGTTAGATAGAACTACGAAATCTTGAAGGTTTGTTATTGTTAAATGAATTATGTTTTGTAAAAAGTCATATAACAAAAGCTGTTGTTTATGATATTAGTAATACAGTCCTGCAAGGTTATTAGTGTTTTACGATTAACCCTGTATATTATGTTATTCAGGACTTTACGTAAAACTGCACTAGGCTTGTTGAATATTATGCAAATATACTATTGCTATACAATACAATATGTAGCTAACTACACGCTCGAAGTTATGTGGTCATCACTATTCCTATCTCTACTCATGAACTAAATTCATTTATCTCGCCATCCTCCCACAAAGCTAGCATTATAATTACCTGATATAATCTAATAGCCGTCTGCCACGACACCTATGGGATGCGATGGAGCGATTCTAATTCGACAGAGCATTTCGCATTGTCTTCACAGGACTTCGCTTCCCTGAACATCGAGATGGTCGATGGCTCCGGAGAATTCTGATTCATTGAAGAGATACGGTAGTGACGGTAGTCTGAAACTTGCACTGTTGGCTTGATAAAGGATGTTACTGGCTTTTGGGATTCCGAGTAGTTAACTATACCTAAATGCTTAAAAAATATATATGTTTCAAATTCTGATATACGCCATAATTTACTTAAATATTCTGACAAATTATTGAAAATAATATTGTTATTCCCTTAAAAACAGTAAAAAACCTATAACACTATCTTTCAAAAAATAGGTCGTGGGTCGGAGGTCGTGGGTTCGATTCCCACCCAGGACAAATGTTTGTGTGATGAGCACGATCATTTGTTGTGTCTGGGTGTAATTATCAATAATATGTGTGGAACCGTGCACTAGCTTCTGACGAGTGCTCATATAGGCCTATGTGAAATTATATATTTTTGATTTTGATTTTAATTTTGATCTTTTATGACGTAGGCGAGCACTAAGAAGTCATTTTTCAAAAAATAAACCTATGAGGATAAAACGGGGTCCAAAGTTTGTATGCAGAAACTACGTTCACGCGAGCAAAGCCGCTGGCAGAAGCTAGTAATATACATCTACACTATTATAATAAAGTCAAAGCATTTATTTCAAATAGACTATTTGCAGGCACTTTTCAATAGTCAAATGTCGGTCAGTCCAAGAAAAGTGAAGCTAAATTCCAAAGACGTATGTAAAGTTTGTTTTTATGTTTTTTTTGTTTGTTGGAGGTAATCTCTGGAAGTACTGGTCCGATTGCTAAAAATTTTTCACCGATAGAAAGCTGTTTTATTCTTGAGTGACATAGGCTATATATTTTATGTACGCGGACGAAGTCGCGGTCAAAAGCTAGTCTATATATAAAAGGAGAAACTGACTGACATATGAACACACAGCTAAAACTGCTGGTTCTAGGATCGCTAAATTTTGTTCAAGGTTTCCTTTCATGATGTAAGTGAGCACTAAGAAGGGATTTTCTAAAATTAACCCCCTAAGAGGATGAAATGAGGTCCAAAGTTATATGGAGAAACAACTATCATGTCAGCCAAGACACTGACAGAAGCCAGATACCGGCGAAGCCACTTACAGATACCGGCACGGATTTTGAACGGTGGCTTCAACTTGCGCAGAAGTCAAATATTCGGTCTCTTTAGTGGTGCGAAGTGAGATACCGGTGCGGGGAGTGTCAATGATTGGCTCGCGGCGCCATCGTGTCATTGACGTCACTCCTGATTCGTTCCCTGCCCTTGCGGCATGTATCTTACAAAGATGACTATTGGCTCGCCAATGTATGGAATGCGCAAAGCGATCCCCACTCTGACGCCGAGCGTTCAAGATTCGTGTCGGTACTTCTATACAACATTATTTTTAGTATATGCGAAACCTGAATATAGTTGGTTCAGAATCAGTAACTGAATGGATTCTAAACGTTTTTACACCATGTTATATGTTTTCCCAAACAAAAAAAAAGGTCACAAGTTGGACACTATCGAGACTAAGCATATCACAGGTCACGACAGGTCATAGCAGGTGTTAAGCGCCATCAAACAGCTGGGTGCAAGTGCAATATAACCCCTCAGTCACCTGAATGGTCCGGTGACCTTGTATTTTTGCTGACATAACAAACTTATAACTTTGTGATTTTTTATAATACAGTTTTGAAATTTTGTACAACGATTCTTTAAATAAAAATTTTAGACAGATTTTTCGGGTTTTGCATAAATACCACGATCTCAAAATTCACACGTAAAACAACACACAAATCCTTACTAGTTTTACTACAGTTCCAAGTTCTAAGACATCAGACCGCAGTCTAATCGTATAGCTTGGACTTTGAGCAAACTGTCTGAATGTATCTGTTTATTGTTCGAGTTCAACAAACAGACAGACGGACAGTCTCCTGGTGAAGTTGCCTTTGCATCCGATAAATAGTTCGGAGAAAGGAAGGGAAGCGTCAGTGGAATGAATGTGCCTTCCAAATGTTTTGATGTCCGTGTTATTGATTGCTGTTTTAATTTATGCATAATGCTGATCTGTTGCAGTTTAGTCGTTAATGCTGATTTATTTATTCGTAATGTTGGCTTTGGTTATACTATTTTGATCGTAGCAGTAATTTTAAATGAAAATAGAACGACATTCTAAAATTTTTGCTTTGACGAGATCAACATCTGGAGTTTGAATACAAATACAAAATCTTTATTTCTGAAAATAGTTGGCCTGTTGATCCAGTGGTTAGTGACCCTTACTGATAGGCCAGAGGTCGTCAGTTTGATTCCCACCCAAGACAAATGTTTGTGTGATGAGCACGACCATTTGTTCTGTGTCTGACTGGGTGTTAAATTTATCTTTAATATGTAAGTATGTATTTAGAAAATATATAAGTATGTTCGTGAGTTGACTAGAACTCTTATGAGGACCAATTGTGAATAGCTTTGGCTATCAAAAGCTTTGCTTAGTTTGGGACTAGATGGCGTTGTGAAATTTTTTTTTAGATTAGTAGTAGGTAGTGTTGGGTTAATAGCCGGATGCTTTGAGTTATTATCGATTATAATCCATAAGTAGCCATTAATAGCCTTGCAATGGATGATAACCCTGCTATTAATGTATTGTTAAAACAATAAATGCTTTTTTTTGTTAAGTCTAAAATCTGTGGGTGTGATCAGGTGTGATCATAAATTGGGTGCGTGTACGCAGTGTGATTCAATGCATTGTAATTCTTTTTATTTATTTTCACTTTTTGTATGTGAAAAAGTGTTAATAATAAAATAAATACACATTTTTTGGGAAATTCAGTTTTGTTAATTTAGAGATCCAATACTGTAAAAACCATAATTACTACAGACACATCGCTTTGTGATTTAACCATCTACCTAATTAATTACTTGATTTAACAAAATGGAATATACTATATTCTATTCGCCGACGTAGCCATGTCTAGCCGAGCTCGCCCTTGATTTGGTGCGGAGTCTGATTGCGCTATCGCACTCAAGCACGCAGCATATCAGGTATGGGCCGATGCTCGTATGCACAAGACAAATGACGTAAGCCAGAAGAAGAGAGCTTTCAACAGAGCTGCCAAGTCTTGCAAGAAGGTGACGCGGAGGTCTCGGTTCGACCAGATTAGCCGCATCGGGAACAAACTAGCTTCATACCCTGCGAGTAGTAAGGCGTTTTGGTTCCTGGCTAAGTCGGTTGAATCGAACTTCTGCCGCCCCTCACTACCACCACTGCTGAAACCCGATGGGTCGCTGGCACATACCGCTGAGGAGAAAGCAAATTTGTTTGCCTCACTCTTCGCGGAATCTTCGCGTCTAGATCCAGATAACGCGCGGCCCCAGTTCACCCTGATGGTTGCGATACGAATATGTCGGATATTTGCATCCAACAGAAGGACGTCCGTAGGGTGCTACGTAACTTTGACGTGAACAAGGCTAGCGGTCCAAACGGGATACCAGCAATTGTTCTGAGAACGTGTGCGCCTGAATTGTCTCCGATTCTGACACGCCTATTTAGGCTTTCCTTTGAGGCTGAAAAAGTGCCGATTGCATGGAAGCAAGCTAATGTACAGCCATTCTCTGTAAGACCATGGAACGTGTACTCAACACTAAGCTCCTGGCATACCTAGAAGCTAATTATATCCCTTATGATACCAACCGTCAATACAGCTTTCGCCGAAATCGGTCAACTGGAGATCTTCTAGCGTATGCCATCCCCATCTGGAGTGAGACCATCGAGAGTCACGGAGAAGCGCTTGCCGTCTCCCTCGATATCTTGAAGGCTTGTGATAGGGTTTGCCACGAAGGCTTTATTAGTAAGCTTCCATCTTTCGGTTTACCCGCTGAATTATGTGCTTGGATCGCAGACTTCCTGATTAACCGGTCCATTCGAGTGGTTATCGATGGCTGCTCGTCCGGTCAAATGGCTCTTAATGCCAGGGTTCATCAGGGGTTAGTACTCTCGGCAACATTATTCTTGCTTCACATAAACGATCTGCTCAAGCCTTTGGGTATGCAGATGACAGCACTGTTGCCGAGAGTTTCATATCCAACGCGCGAGCTAGTGGGTCACAGATCCAGTCTCTTCGAGAGGCTATGGTTGAGCGCTTGAACTTGTCCTTGTAGGCAATCTCCGAATGGGGCGATGCCAATTTGGTCAAGTTCAATGCTGCAAAAAACCCAGGCGTGTCTATTTTCCGCTAAAAGGAGCCAATTCAGCCCCGCTCCAACTTTCCGGGGTGCAACTGCAACCGTGCCGATAACCGACCATCTTGACCTTCTTGGTGTTAAGCTGACATCAACACTCAACTTTGGGCCATACATCGAAGCAAAGGCTCAACTGGCTGCAAAAAAGCTGGGAATCCTCGCAAAGGTCAGACAGTACTTCACGCCGGAACAGCTGCTGAAACTTTATCAAGCTCAAGTTCCATCGTGTATGGAATATTGCTCTCATCTTTGGGACAGATCTGCCCGATACCAGCTTAATGCACTTGAGACAATTGAGAGGCGAGCCAGAAGGATAATTGGCGATGATACACTCGTCGAGTCGAGGCTTCAAAGTCTTGAGCATCGACGCAGAGTTACTAGCCTGTCGGTTTTCTACTGGTTGCATTTCGGAGAGTGTGCGTCGGAATTGCATAACTTAATTCCACCTAGCCCGTTCCATCATCGGACTACCAGACGTACGGCTATGCGCCACCGGTACATGGTGGATATCTCAACTAAACGTTTTGGGAACACTTTCATTGTGCGTGCAGCTAGGGAGTGGAATTCCTTGCCGAAGTCTGTTTTTCCTGATAGCTACAACCCGGGAATCCTTAAGTCGAGAGGGAATAGGTTTCTTTTAGGCGCGTTCCATTGTCGACCGCATCGTCACTTTCCATCAGGTGAGATAGCGGTCAAGCGCGAATAAATTTTAACCGATACGTAAAAAAATGTAAGGTACAATAAGTAAGATACTTATTAGCTCTTTTCTGTGAATACGACGTAGGTAAATTATAGACAATGGAAAATACCCGAGCGATTAGTTAGTAGGTAACATGCATCCCCGTACCCCCGTTTCTCGTGCTATCTCTTTCTAGCGCTAATATTATTCGTGCCAGAAAGAGATGCATGAACTGCATTTCAGCGACGCCAACCGAATCCGGAATCAGTACGTCGACTGATATGTTTCCGTGAAGAAGTCCTTTTTCGTGTGTTGTTGGTTTATGTGTATAATTAGTTTTAAATTTCACATTTATTTACTACAAAGATGATGAAAATGAAGTCTAATCTGAGAGTCCTAAGCCTGAAAACCATGGAGGGAAATTTCAATCACTAAAATAACATTAATAGCAGGGTTATCATCCATAATTGCTATTAATGGCTATTAACTGAGTTTTAATCGATTATTAGCCAAATGATATTAACCGGATTATTATCATTGCCCATCACTAGTAGTAGGTAATTGAAGCTTCCTTTTAAACAAGTAATGCCTGTACTAAGAGACTCTGCCAGAGCCATATACAATTGTTAAGTAACTTACATGAATGAAAACAAGAATGACTATTTGAGGTTTGTCCTGGGTGTTATGACTCAGAAATATACTTAGATAGGCAGAGCTAACTGACGATAAATCAGCGTTCAGAAACTGAAGTATTTCTTGACAGTAATAAAATTACCACATACGTCGTTAAACCAAAAAAAAAAAACAAAAAATGTCAGCTACTAGACGTTAAGTCCACATCCTCCACATTGAAATGATTCCCAAAAAAACCTACCGTATAAACATGGGCGCGAAACGCAGCCGAACGTAAACATAATGAGCACATGCTACCGTACAATAAACAGAGACCTTTGTACGGCGCGCGCGCAGCTGGCTCGCCGGGTTTTTTTTCGTTATACCCACATCAAACCATCCGGTTATAACTTTTTCTGTAACTGATATCAATTTGTTACTGTATTTATTGTATTCGTTACTGTATTTGTGGCCGTTTTTAATTATCTTTTAATTAGTTTTCTTAGCAATTTTTATTAGCGTCAATGGAGCTTCTGTGTAGCGTATTTTAATTTAATAGCTCAATTTAAGCTGCAAACGGGTTGAAGAGGAGTATCTTTAAGCTTAATTACGATCGTTTAGCTAATTAGGTTTCAAGTTACTTCATTAAAGACTTCCTTGATGGTTTTTATTTGGATTTTTATTAACCTGATATCGATTGAAATATATTCTTAAAAATACAGCAGGTTTTTTTTTCCGACATGCTTTTTTTCCAATGTAGACTAATGACTGGATAATTATATTCATATTGTTTATGTGATGTTCAATTTTCTCTGGAGATATTTATGCAAAGAGCAAGTCAAACACATCAGCACGTGTTTGATTTAGGATCATAAATGTTATATTTAGAGGCGCTACCATCGGTTTGTATATTTCACACGCAATTGCATTTAATGGTGTAAGCAAATATGATGTGTCATCGACCCTTCTACTCGTACTGAGACCATACTTAATATCTGTAAGATTATTAACAAAGCTTCAGTTATTTGCTATTTGAATTGGCCAACAAAGTAATAAAAACAACGCTGTCCGTCGCAGATAGATTTGAGTGGCCTATTGGTTTAGTGGTTAGTGACCCTGACTGCTATGCTGGAGGTCGTGGGTTCGATTCCCACCCAGGACAAATGTTTGTGTGATGAGCATAATCATTTGTTCTGTGTCTGTGTGTAATTTATCTATAATATGTATGTATTTAGAAATATGTAATGTATGTGTATGTTTATCAGTTGTCTAGTACCCATAACACAAGCTCTGCTTAGCTTGGGACTAGACGGCGTTGTGTGATAGTTGTGGAATATTATTATTATAGAAAAACGCAGTGATTAGGTTGCTAGTTATGTGCAGGAATATGTTACTAACCTAATCGCTCGGTCCGTGTCTGATGACTGTCCCACCCAAACTTTAAGAGATTGTAAGTACGCTCCGAATTTTTTTTTGGGTTTTGAGATTTCAACTATTGACTTTCTCCTGCTCTACGGCAGAGCGAGGGAGCGTGCCATACCTTTACTGACTAATACTCGCTTATCTTCCATCAGTTGTTCTTTGCATTCTAGGGCCATGGGTGCTGGACCCTTAAGATTTTGCTGACATTTCTTTGAGACGCACGTGGAACACTGCGCGCTGTCGAAGAGTGTATGACATGGGTAGTTATGCCAGAGAATCTGTGCAGATTGTAGAAAAATAGTAAAGTAGCATAGGGCACTCAGTGGTATTATTAAACATTCATTTTGCGTACAGCTAAGAAGTGGAATTCTTTGCCAGAGTGTTTCGTGATAGCTACAACTTGGGGATTTTTAAGACAAGAATACTTCAAGGCAAGTGTGCTCTATCGTCAACCACAATCATCGCTTACTATAAGGTAAGAGTTGAAAACGAGTTAAGCACAAGTGTGTCATAAAAAATAATAATGTTTTGGTCAGTTGATCGGATCATGCGAAGATTTTTTCTCACAAACAGGCAAGAATCACCATCATCATCATCGTTCCAGCCGAAAGACGTCTACTGTTGGACATAGGCCTCCCCTAAGTGTTGCCACAATGAGCGGTCCTGTTCGCCAACAGGCAACAATATATCTAGATAATTTTACTGTAGATGCTGACATCAATGTACAATGCGTTCCAAATGAGAATAGGATCGCCCGCCATGTTGTGACGTCACGATTTACTGTCAAATCGAGGAAAGAAATTTTTAAATATTAATTAATTTACGAAAAATTTAATTTATTCATGAACTGTGAACGAAAAAAGTTTAATCAGAATTAAGTTCTTCAATTTTACCCATCTCTGAGTTCTTCAATTTTGCCAAAATTTCTTCGATTTGACAGTACGAAGAAACGTCAAAACATAGGAATCGGTCCTATTCTCATTTGGAACGCGTAGTATGTACATTTTTTTTACGTAAAAGGGATTTTCTAATATCAATATACAAGGATCGACTCCAATTCAATTAATTTCATTCGAATTCAAATCTAGCTATCAGGAAGAACTTTTTGGAACACCATTTCCCCTCACTACAATCGAGCTATGGGGTGATAAAACAAAATGTGCTGTTATCTGCGTTGCAAAGCAGTTACGTAATGATAATGGGTAGAAATGGGCTGCATAACGAGTAGCGACATCTATATAGCAATTGAGACTAATTTTAACCTTTGAATGAAGTGGAACAGCCTGCTAATGGTAGAAACCTTCCATCGAAATGCTGACTGTCAATTGCTGTTTCGCTTGTTCATGTATTATTAACTTGTTGTGTTTGGTGATACGATTAGTCGAGGAGATGATAACGATATGGTTCTATATGATGCAAAAGACAAAAATGTAATAATACACTCAAGATATACACGTAAAAATATATGTATACGTTCAAAAAATTGTGAAGAGCAGAGCAAGAACATCAAAAGATGTTAATGTTGATGTAATCATAGTATATATTATTATGCAAATAGTACACTACGAACTACCTGCGTATCTTTTTCTCGTTCTCTGTCAAATCTATCTTAAGGTTGTCTGTAAAAAATGCTTTTAGAGATAAGGTCGCCTAAAGTGACACTCTATTAATTTGAAGATCTTGTTGTAATTTTATGTCATATTAGATAGACAATAAAAAGTATATCAATCAATTAATAATGTATGAATTTGAGATGGCCCTTTCTAAAACTTATCTACCACGCCACAAAAAACTATAACGGAAAAAGATTTTGTTACTTACTCCCTCAGAATAAAAATATCACGCCACACACGTAACGTCACAAAGAAAAACAGTGAAACAAATCCTCAAGCTAACCCACAACCATATGGATGCTGAATACACGTGGGTTGGTTTGAGAATTCTCTTCCAAATTTTGACTAATCCGTGTATTCTGAACAACCCTCTGACTCCCTTCAAAGGACAGATGTGCAGTTATAAATAGACGTAAAGGTCACGCGTCAGAATTTATGAATACTGGATAGGCAGGATTAGAGCCGCTGCGCTGTTCCTAATCTTATTAGCAAGGATCAACAATGTTATGAAGGTTAAACTTTTTTGGGAGTTTGTTTTTCTGCTCATATGAGTTTATTTTTGTTTCTTTGAATATGTTGATGATATTATTGTATGAAGATCACGGGAATACAGTATAGGAGCAAGAGGAGCTTAAGAAAAAAGCGAGGGGAAGATTCTGTAGATCCAGTGTATCTTATTAAATTGCTTCAGGGAGAGAGCGAGAAGCAGTCTCCTCCTTTTGCAAAACTGTAATGCGAGTAAAAAAAATGGTCGCAATCGTGAGGGAATGGATATCTTCATGACCCAGCCACCGTAACAGAAATCGCAGGGTGAATCTTGGCCAGGCGTGGGTTTGCGAACGACAATCAATAAATAGGTCGAAATTCTGTCATCTGTTAGGAACTAAGCGAGCATGTCAGACTTTTACTGACTAAAACTAAAGCTGTTTCATTCAGTTACCCTTTGCGTTAAGGTTCACGTTTCAGAATTTCCACTTGGAAGAACAATACTATTGCAATACTATTCTGTAAAAATATCGCTAAAATGGTGTATGACAGAATTGATCTGTGAAAATACCAATATTTTTGTGTGATTGCTAACTAAAATTCGAAAGCTCCACTTAAATTGCTTTATTAATATCAACTTAAACCTAACTAACTAGGATTACAATTTGGTCACAGTAAAGTTTTACTTTAAAATCTATTTCATTGAATATCAAAATTTAACTTCATTAAAATCAATTTCATTACTAGCTACTGCCAGCGGCTTCATCTGCGACTTAGTTGAGCATTATTCCTAGGAAACTTACTCTAGAAACAAAAAGTACTTAATCTGTGTGCTATTCCAGGACTTAATCTACCCATGAACGTGAACAAGTAACAAACATACACAAGTGACAACCAGTTTTATATTAGTTACGTTTTAGTCGGATATCCGATAGTTTCAGCAGGGCTTAACACCGAGGATGTTACCCCAGTGTAAAAGAGATAAATTAGAATATTTGTCAAGTACAGAGTGTATCTAGATTATTAAGAGTTTCGTAAAAACGTAACTATCAAAACAGATCATTTCCAGAGTTAATTTATATTACAGATTTTAGTATATTTTATAGACTTTTTCTACAGTAATCTAAGTGTGTGCTACTATACGTTATGATCAAGTCTTGCTGCAAGATGCATATGTGGTGTGAGAATTACACGGTCTAGCACATCAAGCTGTGTTGATATACCGTGTCTAACGCGTGACACTTGTGTAGTCCAGAGCTTCAGTAGTTACATAATTATATAATAGGTACCTATTGACCTATGAAATTGGCTTTTTTATAGAACAGATTGCTATGAAGTGTTATATCTTTGAATTGACAAGAAATTATAAGTTCAAATAAACTTTGTATTAAAGGTAGGTACGTTATTTTTTTTTAATTGGGTATGTATTGATTTCTTTTTGTTTTTTTTTGTTTTTTCTGTAATATCGTAGTACTTGTATCCATTTTTTGTATGAAATCTAGATACTTGTTACGTAACTGTGGATAATTATGTTTTTTTTTAATTATTATTGATAGGCTCGCGTCGATGGTAAGCGATGATGTGGCCGACGATGGAGCACGCTTGCCTAGAAGTAACCTATTCACTCTTGACTCTTACTTAATGTGTGGGTTGGGGTATTGTTCGGAAGTGTCACCCTGGAGTACAATGGGTAACTGAAGAAACACAGATAAAGTTTGAGCAGTAAAAATTGGACACTCCTCTTCACTCCACACAGAGCGCGAGAGATAATTTAATGCCTTTCCAACCAAACAAAGGTGATAATTAAAAATTATATTTTCTCATTACTATGACGGAGAAAGCAAAAGATAAAGAGAATGGGAAAAAAAGAAAAGGAAATAATAGGGAATAGGCTTTTACCCAGTAAAGAAAACAAAAAAAAAGATTAATATACAATATTTGAAAGCACAAACTATTTTATGATACAGCAATTTTGCAGTGTGTACTGTGACAATAAGCATAATTAGCCATAATGTTTCTACTGCTGGAGGAGAGGGAATGGATCGTAATCCACCACACTGGCCCAGTGCGTATTGGTGGATATCACAAGTCTTCGAATGTATGGTCCTATTTCAGGCCAGTTTCTTCACGACTTTTTTCAGTCACGATTTTGAGAGTAGTGATTTAAGGCTGATTCATCATCATCATTTCACTTTTGGACGTAGGCCTCCTAGCATCACCACAACGACCCTGTACGTCTCGCATCCACCGTATTCCCATGACTCTCACCAGGTCGTTCGGTCCACCTTGTGGGAGGCCTTCTAACGCTGCGCATTCCAGTGCACGATCACAACTCTACAACCTTTCGGCCCCATCGACCATGCGTTCTACGTACAATCTACCCTGCCCCCTGGCACTTTAAGGCTTTAAGGCTGATTATACAGTGACAATTACTCGCTCGGGCACATCAAGCAGCGTATGATGCACTGTGTTGAAGGGGTGACATCTGTGTCTGAGCATGACTGTGCTTCAGTGGACAGTGTTGTTGTCTAGCTGTGTCTATGCAGATTATAATTATGTGTCTATGTTTGGGAATGACATCATCTCAATGTCCAGTCACGTGGTCAGAACAAAAGAATCGGGACGTGGCCAACTCGAGGCGTTCGACGCAACGCAACAGATAAGTTTTCAGGGGTGCAGGGGTATAGAATAACGTGTAAACGACTGGAGAAAGTACTTACAATTGTTTGAAATCAACTGCCGGCTATATTGGCTCTAGCACTTCAATCATCAAAAAATCTAACGAAGAAGTACGTATCTCTCACAGCGTACAATATCCAACTGTCGGATACCAGGATCCCATAGAAAACATTATGTGAATTTAATTCCGGATAACCCTGCATTTTTTCTGGAATTTAATTAGAACATTCCTCTTTATTAGACCCAAACCGCAATGCCAACTTTCCCAGCCTTTCCAATAATGACCAAAAAGGCAAAATTTTCTGCTTAATCAAATCTCTTTCGACCGTTTTCATACAAAACATCGGAGCTATATTAGAAGGTCCTGAATTAATAGGATTTCAACCCCAAACATCTACTTTGATTAGCGTTTCAGCCGAAAGTCATTGTACAATGTTTGACTTTGTTAAACTGGGCTAAGAGGATTATGTGGATAACCATATTTTTGTTAATCTGCTGTTGCATTAAGCAATGTGGCTTAAGTTTTGCACCGTTTATTATTCGGGTTTATCTTTATATTTTTATGAGATTTTTATTGTTACCCAAGGGGTAATATAAATATGGCTGCAAAATTATTCGAAAGACAAGTGTGCGATGGGTGGGTTTTAATCAATAAAAGCCTGGCATTCTTTCTCGTTTCACCCAGATCGGGAGAGGTTTATTTGGTTTCCCAACAAATATGCATCCTGAAGTATACTTTGTAGGCACTGTATATTTAAAGTTACGTAAATAACACCGGCAATGCGATGCTATTCAATAATGATTACATTATACATATTTAAAATGATTATATTGATGACTAGCTTTTGCCCGTAGCTTCGCTCGCGTACAAAACATACAGCCTATGTCACTCGGGAATAAAGCAGCTTTCTATCGGTGAAAAATCTTAGCAATTGGACCAGTACTTCCAGAGATTACCTCCCACAAACAAAAAAATAAAAAACAAACTTTACCTCTTTATTATATTATTATTTATAAAGTGTAGATGTAGATTATATTAAACATCATCCTGCCTTTATCCCGTATTGCTTGGGGTCGGTGCAACACGTTTTTATATTCTGTCCTGTCACCCGTCACACAAAAAGGGTTTGGTTATACCAACCCCTTTTTCTTTCATACCACTTCTCGCACAATCCATCCATCTTTTCTTTGGCTTCCCTCTACCTCTTCATTCACGTGTATACTCATAACTCTTTTAGTAATATGCGTTTCATCCCTTCTCTTTACTTGGCCATACAAAGACAAACGATTCTCTATCAATTATTAACTTTCAAACTTTCTCTAATATACTTGTTTCTCACTTTATCCATCCTAGTAATACCACATATCCATCTCAACATTCTCATCTCCGCTACATGATTTTTTTACTTTCATTTTTTTACCCCCTTTTTTACGTAAGAGTAGCTAGCTAGCCAGAAGTCACACAAGGCAATGACTATATTGTACTAGTCTAGGCGATGAGAGATATGTTACTACGTAATGTTAAAGTAACACTAACATACCACATTCCAAATCAGTTTGAAGGTCCATCACTGAACATAGACTGTCATTTGATAATTTGCAGAGGAGTCGAGTTGAAGAAATCTCAGATTTTGAAATTAAAACTTAAAAAAGATTATGCCGTACTTAAAATTTTATCGAACTCAATAGGATAGGTTTCTTTTTTGACCATAGATTTTTAACCACAGCGACCGCTCAACTTAAACAACCCTTGATTTAAACCAAAATATTAATCCACTCCAATATTTCCACAACTGGGACTTTTGACCTCTTCTCTAGGAGAGGGAATGGGCTGCAATCCATCCGAGTTCAGTGTGGATTTGTGGATGTCACATCATTATCAGCATGCGGGCCTAGTGCGGGTTGGTAGATTGCATGTAATGACATCCAATCTACCAACCCGCACTAGGCCCGCAAATCTGAAGACAATCAATGGATTGTCTTCAGATTTTTAGTTCTAGTACGGTCTGCTGATTTCCATTACCGTTTTAAGAACGATATAAAAATAAATTACAGAGTACAAGTGCCTGCCTGGTTTTCAACTTGTAAGTTGGGGCCCTCACGACTAGACCGTACTGTTCTTTACAAAAAGTATAATCTTAATGACGAAGTTCAAAGTAACAATGAAAAGAATACATTAAAGATAGACAATGAAAAAAGATAGTTCAGTGAAGTCTTATATAGTTTTGTTTTGTTGCTCTGTGGCTAGTTAGTCGCGTCTTTGCAATTTCATACAAAGTAGTTTTTAAATCGTGATTTTTAAGATATTTCATTTACAGTAGATATCGATACCTACAGTAGATAAGACAGGCAGAATTAATTCAATACAATTTCGCCATCTCATCTTATAGGACTTCATTCAAGCATAACTGTAATCAGTTTTGTAATGCCACTGCTGGGATTCAGGCCTCCTCCCTAGGAAAAAAAATGGGCCGTATTCTATCACGGGGACCCAGTGCCTAGTGGATATTGCATGCTTTCGAGTTTTAGTTCTAGAACAAGCCGGATTCCTCACGATGTTTTTCTTAACCGTTTCAAGATGTCCATAAGCCTTTCCCGAGAGTCGCCACAATAACCGATCATTGGATTCCTGCAACTCTCACCTGGTCATCGGTCCATTTTGTAGAAGGCCTTCCAACGCTGCATCTTACAGCACGTAGTTACCACTCGAAAAACCTTTCAGCCTCATCAACCTTGTCAAATTGCAATTTCATTTATTCCAATTCCCCAGCTATACTCTGTGTTCGGTTATTACTTTATTAGAAAGAATATTTTGTTCTCTATAGCAAAAACCTGCAGCCAACGTTAAAGCGAATAATTTATTTATATTACGCGCAACCTATTCATGTTGCAGCTAACAATTTCATAGCATTTTGTTTAGCTCTCTTACTTACAAATTTTATTAGTTCCGCGTTTACATTGGTGAAATGTATGAGGAATTTAGCTGTAGCTAGCTGCACTGGAATGCTTTTGAAGGCTTACAAAGAAACTGCTATGGTTCAACTGGAGTCTAAACTTAATAATAGTGGAAGGATTCCAGCCTCACACAAAGGTGGATTGTGGTTGTCTTTTAAGACAATGCCTGCTGGATTTTTATGGGTTGAAATATTGTTGGTATACGTTCAGAGTATGTATCCTCTTTGGAATATTTCATATTATTTTCGTTAGTTGAAAACTGAAATTGTAAAATCTAAGTTAAAATTCGAAAGTAAATAAAATGGCACACGAAATGGCCTAGAGCTCAATTTGATTTCTGGATTTTTTTCTGCCATTTTGACGTATTGATATTCTCTAATAACTTCTCCTGCTTACATTGGAATGAGAGAGAGTTTTACTGATCAAAATTTGGCTTTTACGTTATAGTAGGTATAGTCTAGGTATCTATTTTACAATTTACATCTTGCTAGAAGGAAAAAGCATGCCTATATAGGATATATATATATATATATACATATATACATATATATATATATATATACATATATATATAAATATATATATATATATATTAATTTAGCTACATCTAGCTCATGAAACTTTACAATAATCGCTTACAACAGGACTTTGATCGGGAGTTCATTCAGTTTCATTCAAACTGTTAATTCTGCCTCATCATCATCATCTTCCTACGCTTGTCTCGTGTTATTTTAGGTCGGTAAAATATGTTTTTTCCTTCATACTGTCCTGTCTTTTATAATTTTTTTCACCCGTTTCCTCTTCATCCATTCACATGTATAGTCATAACTCTTTTAGCAACATGCGTTTCATCTCTCGTCTTGACATGACCTTACACAAACAAACAATTTCCTTTTAACTTTTGTGTCACTGACCCCACTTTCTGGAAGTTTTCCTCTAATGTACTTATTACACACTTTTTCCATCTCAACTAGTTTATAGAGTGCATCGGATTTGTCCGACAAGAGTTTTTGTGTTCTATTCGCAAAGGTAGAGTGTTTGGGACTTGGTACTCCATTTTGTTTAGCTCTTCAATGCCCATAGGTGACAAAAAAGCTGACGAGATGGAACATTTAGTCGTGTATTTAAGAAAGAAAAAGAAAGAAAGAAAAATAATTTATTTGGTACAGCACAAGGCCCAAACACAATAATATACAAAAACACGTATCAAAAGTAAAAGAAGCAAAAAATAAAATAAAAATACAGTTGTTGTGTGCCTCATGGCTGCACCAAAATAGGTCCAGTTCAGCATGAATGCCAAACAACTAGTGCCTGACGCTGGTTTTCAACTGAACCTTGTGACGCAACGGACGCAAAACCGGTTTTGGGGTTCAATATAATATTTATCAGTGATGGATGGGTACTTAAATAATTATATAAATATATGGTTTAGGCACATAAGGCATAAAAAATAGGGTTTTAGCGAAAATGTGTAAAATAGTGTAAAAAAAAAGTGGGTAAGTAAATCTCGAACGAGTTAGGAGAATGCAATCTGTGTATTCACTCACTCCCCTACACCAGCGCATTGTATGCAACTGTGAGCGATGGAGCGATTATGAACGAGGTTTTTTTAGTTGATTTATTCTCGTTGCGAGTTGAGTTGAAGGTGCAATAAAAAAATATTTGTGACCCTGGTAGAATAAACGCGAGAGTAATTGTCAGATTTATCCAGCGTAGGCTGTTAAAAGGTTTAAAATAACAAAAGTAAACGTTATAGACAAACAACACAAAACCTTCACTCATATTATAATTAGCGACGAATAAACAACAACATAGCTAATCAGTGCTCATCGTTTGCTGCGGATGAGTAGCTCACGGGGGGTGAAACACACCCCATTCACCCGCTACTACACCCCTTATAACACCCCCCATACAACCCACGCGAATCTTTTGTAACGAGTCGTCACAGAGAGAAATTGTTGCCTATAGAAAGTTGTTGGTTTCCAATCCGTTGTGATAAGTCGTTTGTGAGATAAAAATCTAGGTGAGATGGAGCTTAGCATCGTGGGTATCTACCTATCTGTCTACTTTTATTTTATTTTGCTATTTTAGTGAAGGCTAGCCGTTACCCGCGATTTCTCACCCGCGATTTCTCTAGCATGAATAATAAGAACTTGATATTGTTATTTTTTACGGAAAATTTAAAATGATTAGATCCTATATTATAACATATCTATCTATTAGTCAAAGTCTCGTCAAAATCTCTTCATCTATTTTGCAGATTTATTTCCCCCTCCCCTGCGGGAATTAAGCTTAAGACAAACAAAGCAAAATAGGTAACGAACACAATTTTTTTCAAATGCAATTATTAAAAAAAATATCTACTTTTGAGGTTACAAACAGATACAACAATTTTATTTATATGTTTAGATCTCGTGGCTTAATAGTAACAGACGGAAGGGGCGAACCTCAACTTAAGCTACACTTGTCGAGGTCGCTTCGTGGATATGTCATTGTTCATTGTGTATCGAGTCTCTTCCGTGCCTCAAAAAGCACGTGAAGCCGTTTGTCTCAGCTTTCACTAGAATCTAGCAATAGACCAGCATGGTTTCAATTGGCTGACCTGTTGGTCTAGGGGTTAGTGGCCCTGACTGCTATGCCGGAGGTCGTGGGTTCGATTCCCACCCAAGACAAATGTTTGTGTGATGAACATGATCATTTGTTTTGTGTCTTAGTGTAGTGTAGTGTATTATGTATGTGTTTAAAAATATATAGAGGTTTGATTGTCAAATGATAAACAACTGTCTAGGACTCTTAACACAAGCTCTGTTGGTCGTTTCCTATGGAGAAGAATTGGCAAGAAATATCATTATTGCCTACTCTTTAAATTTATCTTTTTTTTGTTGATTTATACAATATATTTATACCCACTACAGACCATTTCATGCAATACAAAAGATCCTACTAATGTGAAAATCCCATCCTATTTGATTTCTAAATTAAAACAAAATCAAATACTCCAATGCTAATAACGACCAATTAATTTTAATGGCATATCAACCATTTCTAAATACGGTACGCTATGATACTAATTACCACTGATTTACTCATTAAAATAATAAACTGTTCGTATTAAAATTTAGCTCCATCATAATATCAATACAATGTAAATAGCTAATTATTACACTAGTGTCATAACATTTAGAATAGCTTTTGTTATAAACATATTGTGTTGTAAATCTTGCTGGTCATAAACGCTGGTCGTGTGATCGGTTCACACCTCTCTCGAATCCCGCGGCCTGATGTCTTTTTCACTACTCATCCCCCTTTTATGGCAGTTGGGGGGAATGGGACAAGTTATAAACGTTAGAGTTGGCATTGTTTTTGACGTTGTTTAAATAGAATATAATGAAATGCAATGGAACGCAACGAAACGGAATGGAACACAATAGAATGCAATGGAATGCAGAGTAATGCAAAGGAATGGAATGTAATGCAAAAGAAAGGAATTTAATGCAAAGGAATGGAATAATCATTTAAAAGAACTTATAAAAAAGCATCTAATTATATAAAAATAGTAGTCCGCTGTAGTCGGGAGCAAGGACCAAGCTACCAGTTATTGGGGATCCAGAGACCGGAACACCCTCACAATGCGATCTGTATCGAGAAGTATCAGATTCTCTTCACAGCTTCGACAGGTGATCGCCGAGGCTTTTTGAGGCATGATAATTGAGTCCACATTTCGACAACCTCGTGTGCTGAGTAGAGATATTTAATTTGCTTTTTTTCAGGTTTCACCAGGTTTCCGTCATGCGGAATGGTGACATTGACTATCATTGTGCGGCGCACTAATTGGTCTCTCAAGACTATATCCGGCTTATTGGCGAAAAAGTCCTGTTAATAATCATGATTATTATTATTATTAAAACGTAAAGAATATATTATAATCTTCCGCCTCTGCCTTGCGCCAACCACCAGAGTCGTTAAGATAATGTAGAAGTTACAGCTCTCATAACATTATAATACTCCTGCGTAGCCAAAAGGATATTTGAGTGATAATAAAATTTAAATATGAGTTACGACCATCGGGCGCACGGAATTGTAATAGGCTTTATCGTGTGAATGTGAACAACAGATTATATTATTTACTCGTATTCTCTTTTATGTTGTGAGCAGTGGCGGCTCCGACTTACAAGGTTTATGTCGTGGGTTCAAACCCAGGCAGGCACTTACTTTACAAAGTGTAACTTGCTTGTTATTATTTTTATTGTTGTCCATCACCACTACTCCTAAAATGGTAAATAAAAACATTGCGAAGACCAGTATGTCCTAGAATCAAAATTCGAAGACATCGATCGAAACTGAGCCTGCTTGGATTACGACCTCTTCTGTAGAGAAGGCTTGAGTCCCAGCAGTGGGAACATTTTTAGGTTGATTATGCTTAACCTTTTGAATGTCTTATGTTACACAGTTCGACATAAGCCATTGTCTTTCTATTGTGTCTCTAATTACGGCATTCAAAGAGTTAAGTGTGTTAAAATTATTCTCGTTTACTAAGGTAAGGGCATCTTATAGGTGGTAAGTACTGTCCTCAAGATTTCTTTTGAGGTAGGAAATGATTCAATAACTTCAACCATTCTAGCTTGGAACGAGAGGAGTGGCAGATTTTTATTGACTAAAATCACAGTTATGTCCTTCAAATGTTCTTTGCGTTCTAGGAAAAGGGATTCTTTTTTAGAAATTTCTAGAGGCTTTAGCAAACATCGCCTCTGCTTGGCCCTACGCTTTTGCTGGTATCTATTTGACGCACGCATGGAATACTACGCATCGTCGACGACTCCGACTCAGTGCTTACCGGACGATCGGACGTCCACAAGCCCGCTCCTACGGTGGTCGTGAATTGCCCTGCAACTATCGACGGTAATCCTCAAATACTGGGTTATGGATTTAAGGTCAGTCGCGGAACAGGCTGATTAAATATTTCAAATCGATTTGTACATGCATTATAATTTAGACATATTTATCTACGTAATTTTGTTTCATATTTGGACAAGAAAAAGCCTTTGTTAATATATTTTATTAGACTCATTTAGACTGATTTTATTGTATTCCTAAAATGTTTGATCATTGTGCCATTGAATTGAAACCTACTTTCATTCGATACTTGCCTTTAAAGGCACTAAATATGAGCATCCTATTCTAATTCATAGTAGGCATAAAGTTAAATAATACATACAAAAACTCACCTCTCAATATACCAGTATAATTTAACGTACAATACATTCTTTGTCCATTCACGTCCAGATATATTATTAAAGAAATAAACAAACTTTTATGAGATCTGAATTGTACAAAGTAAACTACATTATAAACATTTTACTTCAAAAATGGTTCCTATTCATAGTACGTCCATTCAGACATTGTTCACATATTTATACATTTTTATTTGAATGAGAAAGGATATCAAGTTTAAGGCGTATACGGTATACTACATTAGCCATGAACATTTGGCTGGAGTTAAATGCACATATACTCGTACTGCCGCCTTCGCCCGCATGGAGTCCCGCTGACCTTTAAGGCGCCCGAAAAGTGCCATAAAACAGTGACTTTCTGAAGCCTACTCACTCGCCTCGCTAACGCCCAGGTTAATAGGTTTGAAAAAAATATATGTTTTTTATAGATTCATGAACAACATTATCAACATTTGATTTTTTTTTTTTTTTGCAATTAATACTTTTTTCTAAAAAAAATATTTAGCAATTTCACAACTTTTCCCTACTCCTTCGAAACGGCTTGGATCTTTAGAAACATTTTTACACATAAAAATTGGTGGTTAAATATTCTTCAAAGTGAACATAGCATTTGTAAATCAATCAATATTTCGCAAAGAAAATGGATTTAAAGGTCAGCTGCGCACTATCTGGGCGCAGCTAGCCGTAATTAAATGCACAGATATGCGTACTGCCGCCTAGGCTGTTACGAGAGTTGTGTCTATTTAATTTCGGTCATATGGTTCAAGGGACTATAAGACTTAATACCATTTTCTTTGCAAAATATTAATTGATTCTATTGACCTTCTGAAGAACATTAAACCAGCGATTTTTTGTTAAACATTTTTCTTAAGATCAAAGCCGTTTGAAAGGACTAAGAAAAACAAGGGAAAAAATATCATTTTTCAGTAGAAGTATTACTTATACGGAAACATCATTATAATTATATTTTTTCAAATAAAAAAAAGCAGTTACCAAGGAGTAGATAGGTTTCAGAAAGTCACGGTTTTATGGCACTAAAAGGGAATAATGTGCACATCTATGAATGCATGTTGTAATCTCATATTTTGTGGCGAAAACTCGCGTGTTTATATCCTAAGTTTCTACTTTAATGACTTCAACACAGTATACTGAAACGACCTGCATTTCAGTGCAGTTTTCACTTGTTAAGTGTTCAGTGGAAATAGAAATTCACGCTAAATACCTACTTAAGTAATTTATGAACGTGTATAGTGGAGTTACGAAGTGACTTTGACGAATAAAAAATTTGCTTACTTTTAAACGTTGTATATTCATTTATCATTTGATTTTTTGACAGTGTGTTTACTGATTTGGAGTAAATATCACAATTAACAAGACCAAATAGTAAAGAGTAAATAACTACTAACAAGACGCAAAAGGCTGGCGGCATTGCCACGTTGTATGGCAATGCTTATTCTCTCACCGAGGTAGAAGCCGAGTTTTATGACGTCATATTTAGCCAGGCATTTAGTGTATATATTATTTTTAATTATTTAAGTTATTGTTTAATTTGTTTATTATTTCTTTGAAGTAGTTTAATTTTTTCAAACTTTAATAAAAATTACTTTGTCTAACAAGACGAAATAATGGACATAATAATATTATCTATCCTTTTTTGGATATCGTGAAATATTCATCAAATTCAACAAACAAGCGCCGTAAGAACACATTTTCATCAAAAATTATGTTCTGTGTTATTATCGAATCACGAGTTTTTATATCTTATTACTTACTAAAAAAGCTTTGGAAGTAATATTACTTTAGAATCATACACCTCCTACTTGGAGAATTCCCAAGCTTCTCTCTCTTCGACGTTGATTAAATAATAAATCAACTCCGATTCAAAAAACCATAATAGCCGGTACCATAACATTCTTCATTACAAACCAAATAAACAGATTACCTCTGATCCCTATAGGAACACCATCGCTCACCTGCGAACAAAAAAAAAACAATTATTAATAGTCATCCTGATGATAAAACCATAATCTATTAACTCAGCATGGGGTTTTTAATGGACCAATAACCGGTTCATGGTTTTTTTTTGGGGTTGGGTTTTTTGTGCGCGCTTTTTTATATTGTGACGCTATTTAGGATAGGAATGGACTTGGGGTTTTGATTGATATAATATTTGTTTATGACAAATGTGAGTACTGTCATTGTAGTAGTGAGAATGCGCAAATTAATCTATGTTTTTAAGAAATTGCGAGCGATCGCAGATTTAAAATTTATTTAGACTTAGGTCAATCTGTAATCCAATACTGTAGCACTTCCTGGGGTGGAGCACTTAAAACTCACCTACTGCCTCTTGAAAGAGCTCAGAGAACAATTTTAAAAGCAGCCAATTCCCTTTCCTTTCTCTATCCTACAGATCAGCTATACAAATCTTGCAACGTGCTTACAGTTCGCCAGCTTTTCATTATGCACTTAGTATTAAAACAACACACCATGCTTGCCTACAACACCGAAATTACTAATAAGAGACGGAATGATATGGTTTGCGATTCTAATGCATCCTCAAAATATGTGTTTGTAAAAAGATTTTTTACTTTTTAGGCCCACAATAAATTAAATAGAAAATCAAGCATCCACAAATTAAATAAGTATAACTGTAAAAAGATGATTCTTCAATATTTCCTAAGCATATCTTATACTGAGACAGAAGACATACTTACTGTTTGTAAATAAAACACGCCGTATCTCTAAATATCTGTAGATTTAGTTAGTTCTTATATTAGTCATATTTAGTGTTAATTTATTTTCTTTGTATTTAAGCACTGTCTAGCCTAAAGCACAGGTTCACCCTAGTTCAGGCAAATAAGCAACTGTGTTCTTTATAGTATTTAATCAACTTTATTGTAAATGAGCCCTATGTTATAACTAAGTGATTTATTATATTATATTATTATTATAGTAGTATGAATCTACATTAAACAATTTATGATATATTTTTTTTACTTAAATTTACAACAATAATAATATAAACTTAAAATAAAAACAAATAGTACATAATTTAATTAATAATAATATATAAAGTAGTATGATAAGTTTGTAAAATAATAAATTCATATAATTTCAAATACTTATAATAAGAAATCATTCTCAAATAGTTGCTTTATATTGAAAAATCATATAAATATCACCTCTGTAAACTGTATATTAAATTATATATTTTTTAAAATCATAATTGAAAAAACGTTTTTTTTATTATTAGACATAAAGGTGACTTTTTTTACAAAGGTTATGCTCGCGTTTGATTTGAATTTAAATATGATCACTTAGGCATTGATGTGTTGCTACAAATCAAACAATCGTTATTTCAACTTGATTAAAACAAAAGCTGGCGATGAAGATCATGAATAAAATCAATAATAATTATTTAATATAAATCTTATTCATCAGAATAGTTGAAAAAAAAAAGACGTGTGGCACTCGGGGACTGCCGCGGTAAAGCTATTGCATAGCATTTTTTATCAACTTATGCAATTATAATTATTTATTTATTTTATTTATGCAGATTTTTGACGTGACAACGTCTTAAATTAGGTTGCGGCTGGGAGTCACTTATGAAAAAGTGTAACGCTCGGTAACGTTACGATGAGTCACCGAACGAGAGAGAGGCCCGCCGAATGCCTTGCGTCTCTCTCCCACTCAACTATGATCGGTCTGCCGCGCGCGCAGCACTAGAGAATTAGGCGCATTGAATCGGCGCATGGACGTTGTCACGTAAAATCTTCGCCCGTAAAACCGACTTTACAGGCAACCATTTTTTTTTGTCCTTTGTTTTTATTTCTTTGATAAACTTTTTGAGCGTGGTGACCGATTAGAAAACAAATGAGTGGGGAGTGTTAGGTTATTTTCGTTACGGAATTTCTGGATTCGGTCTCCACGCTCAAGGCCCGCGATAGAAGCTATGCAATAGCTTAAAAAAACGCTCATTATAAACAAATCAATGAAAGAAACGATACGTTACTAGTACAGAGATGACCGCTCAATGATCCGAATTCTCTATCATTACTTTTAATATCCCAAATTATCAAAAAATTTAACCCATCATTGTCCAAACCTCTATAATTTGTTCCACTTTCTCTGCTTGACCTTATTACGCTCATCTTCAAACCTCTTCACCGGAAACCAACAATTGCGCAACGGTGAACGAATTACCAGACTGTGTGCAGTAATTTTCGAAATCATTGCAAATATACATACAGACAAGATTGTCTTCGCAAAGATGGTGAATGGGAGCGTTTACTTAAATGTTTGAATGAGAAGATAATTACGTACAGGTGGTGATTAATATTTAATTGCTGTTTGCTGATTACTGAGAGGAAATTAAATATATCAATTCATTATGCTCTCCTGTCATTGAGTAAGAGTATGGAAAACGGGCCTAATATCTAGTAAATAGTGACTTGCAATATAGACTGCATTTATTTTTACAAGTAGGTTATTTATATTTAATTTAGATGAATATGTATTGGACTGATATGTATCTTTAAAAACACAATACCACCGATTTAAATATAAAAACACAAAAGTGAAATAAATAGATTTTCTTTTAAATATAATAGACTTTAATTTCAAAATTCGATGTTTCTAGTTCTGTTTCTTCGACATTTAATGAATACCGACTTCCAAAATCAAAGTTATTTTTTTATGTCCAGATTTTTAATTACTTATATATAAAAATTCTCATCGCTCTCTATCGCTCAATGGTTTGCTGGAAGAAAACTCAACTTTGAGTTAAGCTCGCCTATGTACATGAACTTTGTTATCCACTTATTTTATAAGTTGTCATAGTGTACAATATATAATAAAGAATATCCTTACATAAATTTCATCATTATCTATAATATGTATGTTTATCAGTTGTCTAGTACTCATAACACAATCTCTGCTTAGCTTGGGACTAGACGGCGTTGTGTGATAGTTGTGGAATATTATTATTATTAATTCATTAAACCCTAACGCGATTGCTTTCTCATTGTCTTTCTATTGTGTCTCTAATTACGGTATTCGGAAGGTAAAGAATTCGGTAATAGTATAGTATAGTCAGCCTTATAAATGATTCCTACTGTTGGGTTTCAGACCCCCTCTACAAGATAGGGAATGGGCGTTATCCACCACGCGGGTCCAGTGCGGGTTGGGAAATGTCACATATCTTCGAATTTTTGGTTCTACGACATTCCGGTTTCCTCACGATGTTTTTTTTTACCCGTTTTTTTAGAGCAGTGGTGATGAAATAAGTTACACAAAGTAATGCGCCTGGCTGGGCTTGAGGTACCCGTGATCTACAACTGGTAAGTCGGGGTTCACCACTGCTCTCAAAATAATTCTTTACATCGATTCATAAATGACGGAGCTCTTATAAAATAAGCATAGCATAGTCAGTTTTATAATGTTCCCACTGTTGGGACTCAGGCCTCATCTCAAGGAGAAGGAATGGGCCGTAATCCACCACGCAGGTCTAGTGCAGGTTGGTGAATGACACATGTCTTCAAATTGTTGGTTCTAGGACATGCCGGTTTCCTCACGATGTTGTCCTTCACCGTTTTGAGAGCAGCGGTGATATAAAATAAGGGGCCTACTTGGAATATTTCACCAAGGTTGAGAGTGTGTACTTTGACAAATGGATAAAATACTTTAATACGAAAAACGTATTTGGTATAAAGTCATTCAAAACGAACCACCTCGTGAGCCCTGGTTTGATGATACATATTTAAATAGGAATTATGTTAATTTAGCGCTAAGACTTCGTTCACTTTCCATCAGCAAAGTTTGCATTCTGAATGCGGAAGGCTGCATCGCTTAATTGTGAGGTATGCAATAAAATTAAAGATGTACAACATTTGCTGATGGAATGTGTTAGGAACAAAAATGAAAAGGAAGCTCTGGCTCGAGAATTTAATTTTAACATGTGGGATGTTGGACTTATCCAAAATATATTGGCATACCTTATGTCAGAAGGAACTAAACGCATAATTTGTGGGTTAGAACACTAATTATGCATTTAGTTTTGTATTTTAGTTTATAATTATTTTTTACAGATCTTAACAGCAGTAGGTAAATAACTTTCTTATTTTATAATACAAGAATATTTTTATGTTTATTTGTGTAAATAGAGTATAAGGTACAATGGGGTTGACGTATCCGTGTGGATAAAAACCCAATAAAAAATAAAGAATTAAAAAAAAATAAGGGGCCAAAATCTGCCACAGGGCCGCTGTTCGCCTACGCCACTGCATTGCAAGCTGATGCATCAGCTGCTTCTGCTACAACACTTCAACAAATTAAACCCGACGAACTCGAGAAAAGTCTTTCAAAAATTCACGCAAATCTATCGTTTAAGTTGGAGCGGCCGAGCCGTTTATACCTGTCCGGTCCGATCCACAGGGAGCGATAAATTAAAGTCCGCAGCACCGAACTGATGTATTTATTCCGGAGAGAGTTTTTACCGCCCGTGTGTAAAGGGCCCTTGATAAATCCGTCAGTTTACTTGCGAGTAAAAAGTTCGGCAGTTAACTGTTTGTAGTATAAATGTTGTTTGTTTATTGTAGCAGTGTGTTTTTAGGTGAGACGGTGATTTTGATAATGTGGTGTTGGGAATTTATTGTGCGACGGCTGGAATTATTCGAAAGAGTAATCGTCGCTAAAGAACGCAAAAGCAATTGAAGGATATAGATAGGTTTCAGTCAGTAAAATATTGTTATTTTCGCTCGCGCCAACCAGAGTAAAACAAAAATAATTTTATGATATTCCATCGAAAGAAAATTATTTAGTGTGAGCAAATAAATTTGCAAGGTGACCAACGTAAAGGTGGACCGATGACTTGGTAAGAGTCGCGAAAATCAGGTGGTTCCGAGACGCACGATACTTGGGGAGGCTTATATACAACAGTGGACGTCTTTCGGCTAAAATTATGATGACGAGTATCAGTTGTCATTCTTTATTTAAAAAACGAAATTTTTGATTGTTGTTCCCTTTATTTATTTTGTACACATATTTTTTTTTTTAACAAAGTCTTATAAAAAAGAAATAGGAGTGTTACCACAAAATAGATAAGTACAGAAGACAATCTCATGTATGTACTTCACTTTTTATACCTACGCTTGGTGGACGCACACTAATGAGCGCTTGAGCCGGAACTGTTCGAGGAGCGGGCCGAGGTGCTCTGAGATATCGTGTCCGTGAGCGATGTCTATGTGTGCGTTGCCCAAACGCGTATTGTATGTAGATTGACTTCTGTACCTATATATTTTGTGGTGTTACAAATAGATTTGGAAACGGGTAATGACCGCTATTTAGTAAAATGAAACAAATATGAAACTGTTTTATGGAAACGTATATTTGCCCAGTTTATCAGCAATGTAGAAAATGATCACAATGTTTATAATCTGATTAATGTATTCCAACCATTATATATATTGCGTCAGCATTCAAAAAAACTATTAATTAACAATGTAATTTCGATAAATATTCAGGCTATGAACTAAAAGGCAATTTAAACTACATCACCATGGAATTACTTTTTGAATTAAATAAAAACAGCAGTGGTTAAGTGATTGGCTGCTGCACTGCGTGTGACGTAGGTATTTGATTTCTGTTTGAAGCAAATATTTGTATGGCCTATTTTTTTATTAGTCGAGAAATCATCCAATGACTGTCGCACTGTTTGATGGTGCGAGAGGGCGTGTTAGAGTTTACAATGCGTTCAGCCAGGCCTTACTTTGTGCAATTTATTTCAACACCGCTGCTCTCAAAACGGTGAAAGAAAACATCGTGAAGAAACTGGCATGTCCTAGAACCAAAAATTCGAAAACATGTGACATCCACCAACGCGCACTGGGCCCGCGTGATGGATTTCGCCCCATTTTCTCTTCTAGAGATGAGACCTGCGTCCCAGAAGTGGGAACAAAAAGGCTGATTATGCTATACTATGGAGCTATAGAGCATAGTTAAAAAAAAACCTTCAATTCAAAATGTATCATTCAAAAACTAAAAACCAATAAAATAAATGCGAAAGCTTCATGTCAATTTAGTGCACACGGGACCGCAAAACGAAATCCGTTGTGGTCGTATTGATAATCAGCCGCATCGTGGTTGCGGCAACCACAACGTTATAAAAGCTGGTTCCATCTGTCATGTGTGGTTGTCATGGTTGTCCGGTTATTGTTTGTCATTATTTCAATGATTTGTATGGGCATGGGATATACATAGATTGGTTAGTGAATTTCAAACGAATATGGTTATACTGAGAGTCGACTTTACATTGGTTTTTGGTAAAAGCTTGGTAAAAAGTTTGCTTGTCGTTCAAACTTCTATTCGTTCTACCACTACACTAAATTACCACTGTGCCTTGGAGACAAAAAGTACCTGCAGTGGTAGCCCTTGACTTACAAGTTGATAGCTTGTAGACACTTAGTCTAATTCCAAAATGGTAATGGTTAACATCGTGACGAAACGATCATGTCGTAGAATCAACATTTTGGCTGATTATGTTAATCCTTAAAGACAGTATTCTAAGATGTAAATCTTTCATGGGAAATCAGAAGCAGATACAATATATGCAAAGAAAAAAACTGAGAGCGAAACCTGTAAGTTATTGACTACGGCCAAAGAATACACACATAATACACATGATATAATCATAAATCAACCGTTAGTCATCGTAAACTGTCAACTACTTTTTAAATTTTTACCTGTCAGAAACTGTAATTAGCTCAATGTCTCATATGCAATTGCTAGCCATTTGTTACAGCAGTTGGTATTTCTACGATTAAATAAATAAAACCGATTTATTAATCAAAACTCATCACCATAATGGTTGCTACATCTTTTAAACTTCTTTTTTTGTAAAACCTACAACTCTGCATGAAATGACACCTCAACACATCACCGATCAAACAAACACTTGTACATCTAAAGTAAACTAGGCCAGATACTCCCCACATAAGAGGTCACCGCATAGTGCTTAGCAGATAGTAGACCACACAACTACAGGCCACACAAATCAACCATTATGTTTTATGAAAACAAAACGCTATTAAACCCTTCGTATATGTTATGGCGAAGTTTGCCAGCAAATATGCTTATGAGGGTGTGGTGTGAGTTATGAGCGCTGTATAATTTCTATATGATAATTAGTCTGTATGTAATTGTTCCGCTGTGGCATAGTTATAAAGTCTAGAGCCTCCATAGAAAAAACTGTTTAAAAATGTGAATGTTGAGGATTGGGCAAAATGTTAGGGTGATGTTTCTAAGATCATAATTTGACATGGCAATGTGTCGGTAGCAAAAGTTTTTACCGAGGTTAACCTCGGTAAAAACTTTTAATAAATTGTGTTGATTATTAAGTTGTTATTGTAAACTCATCTTAGATTGCTATGGGGCTGATTTTTTTTTTATTTTTTTTTTTTTATATTAGAAAAAGTCATCCAATGGCAACCCCCGCTCTTGAGCGGAGCGGGAGATAGTGTCAGACTCTTACTGACTAAAAGCCCACCCCGTTCCTTCTAACCTTCATACCGGGGCTCCAGTTCCCTTTCGGATAACCCTAGCCCCAGTAGGCTTCGACCCGAATGGGTCCCTGCTGTTGCTTGAAGAATGCCGTTGCTTGATGCTGTCGGCCTTTAAGGGGCTGACATGCTCTTTGAGATTAAAGTCCCTAAAAAATAAAGAGATAAACATTTCAGGGTGCAAGACCTCCGACAATGTGGACTGATGACCTGGTGTGGGTGACAGGAAGCTGCAGGGAACGAACGAAAGAGTTACCGTAGGTTTGAAATGCAAAGGGTAAATGAGGGATACATTCTCACTCTAGCTTAAAGCAAGAGAAGTAATTTGATGCTTTTCCACCTCAATAATATATGTCAGGGAAATAAAATGATTTCGAGATGCATTTAGACATAAGTAATTTTTTTTTTAATTTGTTAGCCTAAAGACTGACTGGTGGTTGACTGGTAGAAAATGCCTTAAGGCATTAAACCCGCCTCTGTACTCTTGTGTGCATAAAGTATAAATAACTAAATAAATAAAGTCAAGATGCTATTAATTACCGAAAACTATCAAGGTTATTCTCTGGATAAATTTTACTGACTAAATCAATCTGTATTCTAGGACTACGATCTCTCTTTTCAACAATCTCGCAGCATCATTTTTGGTATTCTAACTTTGGTTCACTGTTTAAAGAAACCTTATGAACAGGATTTCCGGAATTACGTACTAGCATTGATGAAAAGTAATACCATTTCAAAGTGCATTAGACGGTAAAAATCCACCTGTTTTTTCTAGAACATTTTCCTAGAAAAACGAACGGCTTCTATACAATACGCTTTGAAAGCGAAGCCTTAGGAATAATAGAATTTCAAGGTATTTAAGTTCATAGCTTGAACCATCTCAAACTAACAGGAACACAATAGCACAAACATCGTGGAGAATTTCTTGGGCAGCATTACAATATGGCCGCGGTTCAGTTAAACATGTACGGCTGAAGGTTTCAGCACTGAAACTGCGGGTTCCTGCAATAATACCGCCTTTCTGAGCGAAGTCTGAGTTGTGGGACGTAATTATGAATAGTTTTGGGAATTTGAGGAAGGGATGACTTGGAATGCAATGTCACAAGTTTGAATGTTATCCCATGGATATATGGAACTTGAAACGATTTACAAGATTATTATGTCAATTCTTCTTCTTCTTCTTCCTGTCCTTGTCCCATCTTATTTGGGGTCAGCGCAATACGTTTTTTTCCTCCATTCTACACTGTCACTCGTCTTGCTATCACTAACTTCCTTTTTTTTCATATCGTTCTTCACGCAATCAATCTTTTTTTTGGCCTCCCTCTTCCTCTCCACCCATGCACATGTATACTCATAACTCTTTTGGTAACATGCATTTCATCCCTCCTCTTTACATGACCATACCAAGACAAACGATTTCCCTTCAGCTTCTCAAGATTATTATGTTAATACGAACCTTATCAAATAAGGTTGATAAGGCATGGTGTTGGCATGATACTGTTTAAAAAATAGCAAAATTTTGACTTCTGAGCTAGGTTTGAAAACATATATTTCAGCAGCCTTCGTGGCACCCCACATGGGCCATATGCCACAGCCATAAACGCCCCAACGAGAAATTAGGAGGGCTTGGTCCGGTTCAGTTACCGGACGGCCAGACAGTGAGCTACCCATTGCTCACTGTCCGCTAGCCCGCGCCTACGATGGCCGGAAATCGGGATCAGAATCCCGTCGGCGGCGGCGGTGATAACGCCGTTGCGTTCGGCCTCCTCCTTTGCGAGCATAACTGCTTTGCAGAAGTCGGCGACCGCCTGCCACTCCTCCTCGCTCCGGACCATGGCCTTAACCAAGGCCCGACGCGAGAGGTCTCCGCCACGGATTGCCCCCACGATGTAATGGACTCTGTCGAAGAAGGTTTAAATACGCGAGTGGCGTGTGACAGCGTTTACTGGCCAGTGCCAGTCACAAGAAGCAAGCAACGGCGTTTTGTAGCGTGTAGAGGCTCCCGGCGTCAACCGTGTGCGGCGAGTCCATATAAAATGTATGAAACCTACAGGAAATATGACGGTAGCGGCGTTTTATGGTTTGGGCCCGTGTGCGGCAACCCTTAGATAAATAAATTACTTTTTGTTAGTACAAAATGTACTGCAATGATATTACCTACAGAAGAGTCACGTGAAAAGTGATAGATAATGAAATTACCATGCATTTCGTCTTTAACGTTTGACGGAAAGACTGACGAAAAGCAATTTATCTAAACTCGCAGAACATACAGACTTGGCGAAAAGTGTGAGAGAGAGGACTTCTTTCCGCTACAGCCATCACCGCAGGACATGCCTTGGCCACAGGATAACACAAGACGACTTCTAGCCACCACGGCGCAAGTGCGGACAGCGGACGATAAGTGACTGGTAGCTCGCTCGTTGTGTTCTACGCACGCCTCAAAGAGATGTCAACAAAAATGGATAGTACCTACTAGGATCGATGCCAGTTAAGGTTGTGGGATGGTTCGGAAGAGTTACCGTAGCCGAACTGAAGGAACACAAGTGGGTGTTGGTTTTAGACATTTTAAGTCTAATAACCCTATCGCTCTACCCAGAACGGGAGGGGGTAATTGATCATTTACCGCTTCAATGAAAAGGAGCTCGTGATTTTATTTAAATAAAAGTTTTGTGAACAATATACTTACTGTCTTAGTCAATTAATTGGGAACTAAATTAAAATTTTAAATCAATCCCGAACACCTAATAAATTTGAGAGAAAAATTTGTTGAAATTTTGCTCTATATTCCATCAAATGACAATTAAAATTAATAGCCAATTTTGTACCGCAGCTTTTCACTCGTGTATTATTATCCCTTAAATCATTTTGCCAGATGAAAACAGCGTATACATGTATCATACCTAAAATAATATCTACTCCCTTTTTCAGCTCCAAAGATCAAACAAAAAATCTTTTCTCCGAAATCCTTAACAACCCAATAAGCCCACATCTTTATTTGCCGTACACAGCAAAAATCTTGCCCGGACAAATTCAGCCAAGTCCGAACTTACTTGACACGCCCCTCACGTACCTCCTATGGGCATTGTGAAGGCATCCTGACAATACGTCGTAAGGGGCATAAGAGGCATAAGTGGCGTGCTTACCGTCTTGGATTATGCCCGGTAATAGGCTTGCCCCGACCATTATACTGAATTTCACACGGATTTTCAGTGTGTATGAGTTTGGGAAATATTTATTTGTTTGAGGAAATGTTCGCTTGTTTTGTACTGCCTTTTTTGGAGATACAAAAACAATACTGTGTTTGGTTGGTTACCTTTCACGTTGTTATGTAAAAAATCTTGGTATGTGAAGAAAAGGAATGAAAAGCATGTTACTAAAAAGTTTTTATTTATTATTTATTTATTTATCTTCCTTACAACTATCATTACAGGTAAATACCTAATGTGATAGTGCGGTCTTAAAATTACTTAATATAATATAAAACTTAAAATCAAAACACTTAAAATATTCAAATATATATATATATATATATATATATATATATATATATAGTTCTGAGTAAACATGTTGATCGAAGGAGAGGGAGAGGGAGACCAAAAAAAAGATGGATGGATTGTGTGAGGAGTGATATGAGAGACAAGGGAATTAATGATTTAATGTGTCGGGTGACAGGATAGAATGAAAGAAATAAACGCGAAAATAATTATTAGATATAATTCTAGTGCAACTACCAGAAAAAAAAACATCTTTGTCACACTGTCGCATTGTAACTGTGTGAGTCTTAATTATATAGTTGTACTAATGATTGATGAATAACAGTCACAATGCAATAATGTAACAACGACGTTTTTTTTTCTGGTGGTATATCTTCCAATGACTCCTCTTGAATGTCAGACTTTTACTGACTAAAACCCAATCCTATGTTCCTTCTTTATCTTCGTTTTAGAACTCCAGGTTCTCTTTCGTACAACCAATGATACCAGTAGGCTCGACTTCAATTTTGCTGACCTCTCTAATATTGACTTCTATTCTGTTAGCATAAGGATGGCATTAAAAGCAAAAAAGTGGTTGTAAAGTCATTTTTTTTTGCACTCACCATTTATTATACCACCAACGTAATAAAAGTCAAAATTGGTTGAACAAACGAAAAAAAAAAGTTTGTTTAAATGTGTAATCTTAACGCGATTGGAGTACAAATAGTTAAAAAAAGCAAATGAAGCGTGGGAAACAACACACAATACGTTGTCTTGTAATACAACTTAACATTAATTAATATAATATTGTCTGTTTACATAAACTACTGAGTATGGGGCGACATGTTTCGACAATTTAGGACAATAGAGGTGGATGTTATGAATGAGATTTGTCGTACCTACACTTAGACTTAATAATAACATGGTGTGTGGGAATTGCGAATGTGGCTGCCCTTTAGACAATAATGTTTGCTCACTGAGGTTCGGCTAAGAATATGTTATTTTATAAGAATAGAACTGGCGCTAAAAATACAACGATTGTTCTTAACTTTTGAAGTATCGGCACTAGCACAACTTTTGTCAATGAAACTTTTTCAATTGATAAATAATGATTTTACCATGAGCGATAAATGTTATTTATTATGAAAATAGGTTTAAAAAAAAAACGTTATTTTTTCTTCGATTTAAACTAGAAGAGGCCAGTGTTACCTAGTTGATTACTTTGAGAAGAAACCTCAAACAGGCTCAGAGGTCAAAGTCTCTTTTTAAAGTCCATACAGTAAACATAACCCTTCTTCCAGTCGGGTAATAATGATTATTTTTGATCTTCTTCGTTATATCTTTATTTATCTATACATCTATACATATAAATAAAATTGAAGTGTCTGTTTGTAATATTGAAATAACCGCTTTTTACTACATGCATATGAATATAATATAATACGGTACATACACCAAAATATTTTATTTTTTATTTTTGTCTGATTGTCTGTTTGTCCGGACTAATCTCTGAAATGACTGGACCGATTTTGACGGGACTGTTTTTGGCAAGTAGCTGATGTAATAAGGAGTAACATAGGCTACTTTTATTTTAGAAAAAAAAAAACAAAATCCTGTAGCCCACGCGGGCACAGCTAGTGCATAATATAAAACAAAAGCACCCAATGCGTCTGTGGCTTTTTTAATTTACTGAACAGATTTTCATGCGATTTCCTTCAATAGATGGATTGATTCTTGTGGACGGTATGCTTTTATAACACACGTATGTTACAGCAAAAAAACACCCAGAATTTGAAAGGTTTTCACGAGCGTAATCACTGCATTTTCTCCATTGCCAGAGTCTGTTTCTTGATAGTTATAAGTTTATAACCTAGGGTCTTTAAGTGAAGGGTGAATAGGTTACTTCTAAGCAAGCGTGCTCCATCGTCGGCCACTTCCTCGCTTTCCATCAGGTGACATAGTCGTCAAACGTGAGCGAGAGTATTATCGATAGATAATAAAAAAAAATCAAATGGCAATGTCAGAATTTTATTCACTAAAGTTAGTTTTACTAATTCGTACAAGAAGCTTATTTCCATTTAAAAATACTTACTCTTAGTAACTACATTCTTTTCTCTTCAAACAATACATTCTATCGCAAGGCAGTACTTCTAACTCAGAACAGAAACTGTACCTCGGAAACAAATCAAGAAAACAAATTTAACCACAAATATAAGTTGAGAACAACTGAAACATGTTCATGAACTTTCAAAATGAACTCTTTTTCATGAAATAAAATAACGGCGTTACAAGTTTCATTCAACTTGATGACAAGGTCTCTGTGATAGCGATTTTTGATAAGCGATTAATTTGTTATTTAGCCAGTGTTTGTGACCAACAGTGCATGTCATTCGAATGAAAGACATCATAGGGCTTTTCCAAGTGTCGCCACAACGACTATTCCTTTGCGTCTCCCATCCATCAGATTCACGCGTTCCTCACCAGGTAGCGTACAATAAAGTATATATAAACCAATAATTTATATAATGTTACTTGCGTTTTCATTATTAAAAAAAAAAATATTTCATCGCCTTGGGACTAGGTTTATCGTGCGTTGTTCACTGTTCATACTTACCTTTTAATATCGTTTCAGTATCTCTTCTAGAGGCTGAACACGATGGAATAGGTTGACGAAAAAAAAGTTATAGTTTTCAAGTGTCTACTTATACAAGGTTTCACAACCAACATACTCGTACCTACATCAAACGAATTGATTTATAACTCATTACAATCCTATTTGCATTTCGCCACGTTGTTTACATTGAAGGACTGGAATTTACCTGCTGCGGTCTTAAATAATTCAGGTGTCTTCAATTATAATTTAAGTGTCTTCAAGGCTAGCGTTAAAAGGCTCTTAATAAGCTAGTGCACCTCACCGCTAATGTTTGCATCACTGCTTACCATTAGATGGCATTGCAGTCAAGCACTAGTTTATATATTATTTTTTACTCGCTCACAGTGGCACCACACCCCATCAACCGCGCGACACGACAGCAAGCGACAACACACAAACTTCAAGCCGCAACAATCGCGAAGCACATACTTTATTATGTGTTCACCAGAATTATGTACAATATGTACATTTTGTATGTGTACATGCAAGAATTATGTACATAGTGTATTTCTACGTGCTATACGTCATACAAATATCGCGACATTGTTTTAAAAGTTCACGTTTCTTGAACAATTTTCGTGTTTGAATACAGTTTAGGTTGTCGTGTCGTGTAAAGGGATTTTGTTAAAGGAATTAATGGCTTACCTAATTATAAATAAGGGTGCTTTTATTGACTCTGACAATAGTGATTTAGTATTCATAAATTTCTTAACGTGCCCTGCCTACTGCCGCTCAAGTTTGGCGATTCTTCGGGCTATGTCGGCGACCTTGGTTCTCCTGCGGATTTTTTTATTTTTTATTATTGATAGGCTCGCGTTTGACCACTATCTCACCTGATGGTAAGTGATAATGTGGCCGATATTTTCATTCTAAAGGTACATCGCTCGTAGAACGGATGGCCGATAGGGCCGAAAAGTTCTAGAGTGGAGACCGCACAACGGAGGACAAGGAACGACGCCCTGGTGAGAGTCGCAAGAATTCGGTGAATGCAAGGCGCATAGGATCGGTCGTTGTAGCAACGCTTGGGGCAAGCCTATGTCCAACAGTGGACGTCTTTCGGCTTAAACGATGATGATGAAATTTCTTAAAAGGCAAGGGGTCCATAGATAGATACTAATATGGTTTTTATATTTCGGCGTTGCGTACTAACTACCTAGAGGTCATTGGACTCGCACAGCTGACGTTTTCTTAAATAAATTAATTTCGTACATGCGTAAATCAATACGAATTTTAAATAAAGGTATTTTATTTTTAAATTTTATCTTTATCGATAGTGTTTTATGTACGGGATCGACCCTCCACGGGATTAAAATGATCAAAATTTAACGGTATAAATTATCTTTTTTTTATAATGGGTAGATTAAATGTTTATTGTGTTTAATGACCAACATTTACCACAAAAACTTTGCTTACTACGGTATGATTTTTTTATTTTATTCATTTGTGTATTGTATGAAGTATATGGCGGTACGGTTGGTTCAGTGGTTGAGAACGAACGGAACAAATATTGTATAGACTACAGATAGGTGTTTCGGGTCCAAGTGTCATGTGTATATGAGTTTACATGTTTGTAAATGCACCCACGATACAGAAATTTACCCAAGTGTAGGGTGACGTACCTAATTAAAAAAAAAAAAGTTTCAAAAAGATACTCCAACTTTCAGATTTTCAGGCCTAACATATTATATTGGAAAGTGTTTTAAAATGTCGATAGCATTTGTTGGTCATCATCATCATCAATTCAGCTGCAAAACTGTCTACAGTTGGACATGGATGGGAGGTCCCTCAAGTATTGGCATCGACCGATCCTGTATTCATAATTCGCATCCATAAGATACTCTACTCACCAGGCCAATGTTCCTTGTAAAAAGCCTTAATCCTAAACTGATCTAGAACAGCTCAATCATCGCCAGCTATGTACACTAACTATTGTGTACTTTATAGTTATGCGGCTATCGTCTTACACAAAACGCTTTAGGGTGCCCGTACACGGGCCACACGCGACTGTTACAAACGCCGCCATGGAGCTGGAAGGGGCCAAAAAGGTAGCTGGTGTGCGCGACGGCCACTATGGCCGGTGGCTGATACTTTTTTAAATCATAGGCGCAGTATTATAATAGACTCTGATGAAAAAGCTTTCATTGCGAGAGTGATGTGTGGCGGTGTTTTGTGTCGGCGATTAGTGGCCGGTGAGGGCCACAATAAGCGAGCATCGACGATTTGTGGTATGTGGCATCCATGTCCTTATAAAATGTATCAAATCAATCGATCAATAACATTTATTTCAAATAAATCATTTGCACTTTTGAATTGTCCAAATGTCGGTCAATCAATTAATCTCAATGGAGAAGAAAGTGTAAGAAGCTCTATGGACACTCTTTTAACGTTTCGAATACCTTAATTAGAGACACAATAGAAAGACAATAGTTGAGCGAACGCCGGCGTTCGCTTGGAGTTTAATGAATCATGTTTGATTTGGGGAATCATCTTCTACTCCCGCTTTATGGCAGAGCGATAGGTCGTGTCCGATTTTTACTAACTAAAACCTACTTCTGTCTACCCCTGCTGGGCCTTTACAGCTTTGATGACATAGAGGCGTCCGTGGAACATAACGCGCCGTCGACGACTCGAGCTCGGTTCGGACGGTTTACCGGACAGCGAGCTACCTATTGGCTCACCGTCCGCAAGCCCACGCTTATGGTGGCTGGAAAGATCGGTTACAGAAACATTGATTGTAACTTCTTGTCGTTTCTAAAAATAACAGGAAATGTGTCGGCGATGTTTTGTAGTTTTGGTCGGTAGCTCGTGTGAAGCGACCTTTTATTTTATAATGGTAGTTATATGTTGTAACTAGTTGCATGATGCAGGGTTCGTGATTACCATATACTAGAAGTTCTCCATAAGCTGTTAAGTTTATGTATATGTTAAAGTTTCTGAAGCACCGATTTATTATTACTTTAAAGAACATGAAATGTTTTGCGTGTTCTTTACCGTAATAGTTTCGGGTTTTGAATTTATAAGTCTTTCGATGGCTTAGTTCTTTGTTATATTGTCACTTTAAGTTCTCATAATTATAAAGGGGAGCTGTGTTAAATTTTAGTCCCTGTCCAGTCAGTTGCTAGGCAAGACGGACTAAATTATATGAATGAATAAATTTATTTTATTTCGGACACAATGAGATTCATGTAGTGTTTATAATTTAATAAATAACTTATTATCTCGTGTTAGTACCCATAACACTTTACACAGGAAATTTTACAATCGGAGAGCTCTCCGCTACAGTTTTCAGGATGCTGTTACGACTATCTCTCATTCTCCTCAGTAGCGAGGCGCTTTTTTTACGAATAATCGCGTAGAACCCGTCGGTACAAAAATGCGCAAACACCTTCGACGCACTACAGTAACGAGGCAGTCCCAACAACATCCTGAAAGCATTATTTATGTTGCCACATTGCCGAACGTTTGGCGACGTATGATATCCATTTTGTGAATGATAAATCGACGATCTCAACGCTCTCCTTGAATCCAGTTCTGCACTAGATCTGTTCGCTAATGATTTGAAGGAGATATTTACTAATTGTCTGCTGATTTGCGAGAAGACTGAGTGAGAGCTTTAGTTATATATCTGTGTTTAATTTTCTTTGATGTGCTCTACATAATTTGTGTCTCATATCAATCAGTGTAATAAATTTCAAAATAAAATATATTAAAAACACGTCTGTGTTTTCTGTAAAGCCGATAACTTTTAGTTTTGCAGTATAAAATAAAGAATGGGCATAACTGATGAATATGAGGATTCAAGAAAAGAGAGAAGTAAGATCGTCGTTACAATAACTTTTAGTCAGAAAACATTAATGAAGTTGAAATAAGATTTATATAGCAGCTTTTTTGTAAGGGCCCAATAACTGATTTTCTACTAATTACCTACAATATCATCATCATTATCGTCATTTCAGCTGAAAGATGTTTACTGTTGGACATAGGCTTCCCTCAAGCGTCGCCATAATGACTGGTCCTGTGCGTCTCGCATCCATCGGATTCCCGTAACACTCACCAGGTCATCGGTCCACCTTGTGGGAGGTTTTCCAACGCTGCGTCTTCCGGTACATGCCACCATTACAGAACCTTTCGTCTGCATCGACCATTTGTTCTGAGAGCTATGTGCCCTGCCCAATTTATATTTGGCGACACTAATAATACAACAATATATCAACTATAATATTGAAGTCAAACTCCATACAGTTATTAATTTCCGAAATATTTAAATAGTACTACACTATTAAATCAAATAAACGATAAACACTGATCAGAAAATTAATTAAACTACATTATATAAAGTACGGATTCCACGAATTCAGAACATATTAACTGCATACAATATTAATCATATTGTTAATAACTTGTTGTCACCCGCGACTTCATTTGCGTGGAGTTTAAAGAATATTATTCCAGTTTTGGGAAAACATATCAGTTCTTATATTACATCTAACCTAGTAAGAACTTAAGGGTCTTTGAGTCATGAGTGTATAGGTTACTTCTAGGCAAGCGTGCTCCATCGTCGACCACATCACCGCTTACCATCATGTGAGATGGTGGTCAAACGCAAGCCAACATCTACACAATATAACTTTATAAAGTAAACTTTGTTTTATATTTTTTTGTTTGTAGGAAGTAATCTCTGAAACTACTTGTCCGATTGCTAACATTGTTTCACTGATAGAATGATGCTTTATTCATTATCGACATAAGCTATATTTTTTGTACGCGCAGTAGACTCCTCCTCCTTGCGTCGTATTCCTCAATGCTGAGGGTCGCGACCTCCCTACTTCATCACTTTAACCTTTGTGATATTCCTCCATCTGTTTCTGTCTCTGGCGGTGTGAAGGGCATTGTACATCGTAGAGTCAAGAGCGGTGCGGATCTGGTCGGACCAACGTATTGGGCTGCGCCCGCGAGGCTTTTCCCATCCACTTTACCGGTCACAATGAGCCTTTCAAGGTTGCCACCGTCCTTTCTTGCAATGTGACTGACGTATTGCAGCGGACTATATAATAATAAAAAATCTAAAAAGTTCCATCAAAATCGATTTATCCATTTCGAAGTCCCCCCATGAATGAAGTTACGTTCCCGCGAGGAAATAAAAAGAAACTAAAGCTAAGCTGGTTTTGACGACATGGTCTGAAACCCCGTACCAGCAAGAACATTAATAAAGTTAAATTACTCATTGTACCATCAGGTATCCATCAATGAAAGTTCTGTTAAAATCAGTTAAGCCGATATTAAGATTAGCCAGAACAAACAGACAGACCGACAAACAGCCAGACAAAAAAAAAGGTATACAAACAAGCACTTCAATTTTACATATATGTAAGTATAAAAGTAATGTTATATATTAAAGAAATAGAGGGATGATAATAAATGTATCTCTTATTAAAAAGTGTATTTAAAATTTTATTATGAACTAGCTGACCCGAAAAACTTCGTACCTTTCGATATAGTAAACTGAATGCGATGAAACAAAGCCTGAGTAATATTTCAAATTACACACAATTTTAGTGTATAAAAGTTATCTGCATTGATTTTGTAGGTACATTTTACTTTTTTCGATTTTCTAAAAACATCTATAGATTTATTATATGTATATATGGACTTCAATGTTTCCCAAAATCCGGCTGCAATTTCAGCGACCAGAGATACTTAGTACCTACTCGTATATTTTATGCCACTTCTGATTAGTGGTTTAATAACTTAGCGGTTTAAGCGATGAGCTATCAGCGTGGTGATAGAAAAAATAGTGACTTGAGCAAATTATCTAACTAACCTGCACGAGGTAGGTGGTCTTACGGCCCGCTCACGAGCTTGCCGTTGTGAGCGGAAAGTATGCGTGGAGCGACGAGCGGTAAGCTTTGAAGCGCGCCACGAGAGGCCGCTCCTAGCGGCGCGCTCTCGCTTACCGATACCGCGGACGCCCCGCTCGTCGCACCACTCGCTACTAAGACTAAAATCGTGAACAGGCTTTTAGTGAGAGTTGCTTTTACACTAACATGTTTGAAATGTTTACCACATTAAGCTCTCTGATTTTGGTTAAGAGCTACGTCTACAAACGTCATAAACGTGTCGATAGCGATCTAAAATCAACTCGCACTAGGCTCTCTAGGGCTAGGATATCTGTGAAATTGTTACTATTTTGGTGTAAAATAAAGTTTATTCTATTCTATTCTATTCTATTCTATTCTATTCTATTCTATTCTATTCTATTCTATTCTATTCTATTCTATTCTATTCTATTCTATTCTATTCTATTCTATTCTATTCTATTTTATTCTATTCTATTCTATTCTATTCTATTCTATTCTATTCTATTCTATTCTATTCTATTCTAAACTGCGTTCAAGAGAAACCGATGTCAACATTCTAGAATTATTCTAAATATCGTTTTAATACAATCAAACAGCTTTCTTGACAATTATTATTGACTACCTTATTCCGAGCAAAATTTTTATCCGCTGCCGCTTATAAATTAAACTCTTAGTTAAAATCATAAAGTACAGTCGCATCGACTCGCGCTACATATTGGACGCATCGACCTGCAAAATCCTGGGCTAATTACGAAATTAACATTTTACCCTTTAGATTAGTATCATTAGTTTCTAACAAAATTTTAATGATATTTCCAAACATTGATTCATTTAATCGAATGTTATTTTTGACCTAATTGGATTGGTGTATTGATTTGTGTGGTTGTAAGTAATTAAAAGACGTATAAATGTTGTTCCAAATTATACTAATGAGGTTATTATCATTTTCTGCTTTCAGCTTTTTTGAACAATGTATCTACTTAGTTTTTCTGAAACTTAAAAGAAACGTGGATTTTATAACCTAAATTTTTAGTAAGTGATTTGTTTGTGGTTTCTTGTCTTTTTTTTGTATTTGTTCGTGTTTTTTGTTAATTTTGTTTGTGTTTTCTTTATTTGCTTTTGTTTGTTTGTATATTTATATGTTATTTTATTCATATTATTTGTAATTTTAAAATTGTACACTGGATCTTAATTTCTATTGTATCTCTCTTTATTATATTTTTTTATTTAATTGTGATCTTGCTCGCCCATGTATATAAGCTCTGTAATCCTCATATATTATAAGTTCTTATGGTATACAATAAAGAATTAAATTAAATATATAGGGTGACTGGTAATTAGTAAAACAATATAAAAACCAGAAGAAAAGTAAACAAGATAATAATATTAAAAAAAAAAAAAACAAATTTATCTGACTCTCTCGCCAAAACGCCGTTTTCTGCGGCAGCCCTACAAGCGTCATGGCGGACAGAGCTCCGGCGGGATCGCATGGTGAAATGGCGTCAGCGAAATCAGCTGTTCAGTACATTTATGTTTGCTTAGTGTACTGAATAGCTGTTATTTTTTCGCGATTTCGGCTTTGCTACCATAATAAAAATTGTTTGTTATCATGAGCACAATCACGTGTTTAAGTATCGTACGCTAATTGCCGGTCACCCTATATAGGTAATTGTAGAAGAAAAGACCTTTTAGTATATACACTTTGTGGTTATTTTCAAGGTTCTGATACACGTATCAAAATGAAAGTAGGTAAAAACTACACGATAAACGTAAAACTTTTTTGTATTCAACTTTCGCGAACTGACAGACAATTTCCTGAAAATGACATTTTTCCGTTTTTCCTACATGCACAAAAAGACACATTCACACCATCACGCTGCCAACGCTGAGTTCGTGAGCTTGACGGTTTTTGCCAGTTGAATTTCGGGGAGAGTGCGTCAAAATTGTATACCTAGTTTATTTTCACCAAGCCTGTTCGATGATAGGCCTGACGATGGACCACTAGTTTTTCGGCGAGCATCACCGGTACTATGTTCATAGAATTTTTTTTTAAAGGTTTATTCAAGAAAATTTGCATAACTATGTTCACATAAATGTTTTGCAACTGCAATATGGTTTGGAGTGAGAGGGAGTGGAAACCGGTCGTCTTCTTCTGTGAAGAAGTAATGGAAGCAAAGGAGACTGCCGCACGCGCGTGCTGACAGCTTTAAGACCCAGCCAGACGATGTACAATTACCGTCACTGATCTTGAACGTTTGGCGTCAGAGCGGGGATCGATTTGCGCATTCCGTACATTGGCGAGCCAATCGTCTTCGTTGTTAGATACATGCAGCAACGCAGGGAACGAATCAGGAGTGACGTCTATGACACGATAACGAGGGGTGCCAATCACTAATACTCCCCGCCCCCGCGTCTCACTTCGCACCACCAAAGAGACCGAATATTTGATTTCTGCACAACTTAAAGCCAGCGCTCAAGATCCGTGCCGGTAATTGTACAATGGGTAGTTCGCCGTTCGACCATCTGGTAAGCATTCGGCCCTGACCTAATTCATCGACAGCATAAGCCCCGTAGGTGCGATCACGCTAGAGCCGCGGGGAATTTCTGAAAAGAAACTCCACGGTCCTAAAAAGGGCAGCCGAATGACACAGACGTGGATATAGTCAGCGAAAGCCTGACACGACCCCTCGTTCGAATCTAGAGCGGAAAAGTCTTGGATGACTGCACACCTCAAAAAACAACAGCCATACGCACAAAACGTTTCGGAAACATATTCATTATGAAAACAGTAAAGTAGTGAAATTCCCTGCTGGAGTCTATATTTCATGATTGGTCACCCCCACAGCAAAATAAATAGCGTGCAAATTCATAAAATCTCAGTAGACCTGGCCTATAAGGTTTAATTATGTAGGTATGCAAAATTGGAACAGGATTGGTTCGGTAGTTTTTGAGCAAATTACCTAATCCCATCGATCCACAATTTTACTTTTTAACACGCTTATATTAGCTTCACCTGTATGTTTGTAACCAACGCCTTTGAGCTCGATTTTGACCTACTTTGGGCGATCAGATTTTCTTCAAACTTTGCACCCACATCAAAGACTGGTGACAATACAATAATCCGATTTTTTTTAGGTAAAAATAAAAAAAGCGTGGGGCGCTTTGTGCCATATTTTTCGTAAATCGAGCACCCCACGATTTTTTCACAATGATATTAATAGTTTTCGTTTATTATTATTATTTTCTACCTATATCGAAAATTAAATTACAGTTTTTAGTTTGTTATGCTATGAAAGCGTGTTTTTTTTAGTTTTTTTATTATATGTATAAATAGTTACAATCTCCTCCAGATTTTTAAGTCAAGAGTGAATAGGTTACTTCTAAGCAAGCAAGCTCCAACACACGTAGACATCATACTTGCCTATAAGTAAGATAGTTGTCAACACGAGCCTATCAATATAAAAGAAAAAATATTATAAGTAATCCTTTGATGTCAAAAAAACATAAATAACCCAAAATGATCCTGAAATGGGAAAAACGTACGTTAATCGATAGTCTTTGATCTCTTCTGTATTAAACATCGCTGAATGTTTTTTACATGATAATACATCCTTTTCGTTCGAAGATTAAGCCAATTTCTCTGTACCGAGAATAAAAATTTAATGAGAATTTTTTTTTTGGAAACTCGGTTTTTGATATTTTTTCCTTAAATCCTTTTTGAGTTGATTATAATGGGGGATGTGGGATTATATCTCAAGAGTGTACTTTGGTAGGTAGGAGCTTTGGTTAAGCTTTGTGTCGTCTTGTAGATATTTTTAGGCTGATAACTTCCGAAGAGAGTGTCGCACAACAAGGTGATAACTTAAAACTGGCTCGCACACAAAAGACCTCATCAGAATGCTTTAAGGAAACCAAAGAGCAACGGAAAAGGCAATGCTAGGAGTTTCTTTGCTCTAACGCATTACAAATGAAGTTATCCGCAGGAGCACCAAGGTTACCGACATAGCCTGAAGAATCGCCAAACTTAAGTTGTAGTGGGCAGGGCACTGCTGGTCATATTGTTTGCAGAACTGATGCCATTAAGGCCAAGTTTTGGAGTAGAGACAACATATTGGAAGACGTATCATTGAAAGGCCTTCTACGAAGTTGAACAAAGACTTGGTGAGGGTTGCGAGGATCCGAAGAAAGCGAAACTCACGGGACCATTCATAGTGGCGACACTTGGGGAGACCTTTCTAACAATGGAAATGCTGTTGATGATGATGACTCCAACTTAGTTAAATCTTCTAGATCTGCATTTGAAAGTATTCCATAAACATAATAATTATATTTTATCAAGAATGTTATGAACATTTAAAGTTAAACAATAAATCTCATAGTAACCTGTAAAATCTATTGTAATCGGAGTACATCAGTGATCTTGATTGGAAACTTTCGATACTCCATTAGGAAACCATCCTGAACATAATAATTTACCCCACATCCTTCACAAACATGAAAGTTTAATCACATACAACCTCATATTTATGAATACCTGCATCACTTAAACTACACATTACACCGATCGATACCACGATAAGTGCTTCTCAATTGCCAACTTGGTACCAACAAAAACTCCCCACCCCCACGCCATTCTCGCCTATACCCATTAACATATAAAGATTATAATCGCACGTACATAATAGCTACAGCTGGGGCTCTAGTAACACTATTACGACCCTCATTGGAACGGAATAAGGGAGGTTCGTGTTTCTGCTGTGACCTTTATAAAGAATTTCGTTACAGCTAATAAAAGAACGGAGCGCGTAAATAACAATGACTGACATACGGTTCATTGGTTTGATGTACACGGTTGAAAGATGTCCTTTGATTTCTGAGGGCCTGGTACCTCTCACTCGCTCAATTTCATTTACACTGTAATTGCACACCCTCTCGCTTGTAAAAGCTTTTTTTACTGCTCAGATTTTATAAATATAATATAGCGGCTTTGCTTACATGAAATAAAGTTTCTTCATTTTCAGTTTCTTTACTTTTAAAGTGTAAATTTTGAATAATTTTATATTAATGGCCGCACTCCTAATAGGCTAGTTGTCGTTAAAAATGTAATTAGTCCGTCTTCTAGATTATTCAAAAATAAGGGATACGTATTTTTATATTTTTAAATTAAACCAACTTTAACGGGCATTTTTTTCGCACGGGGTGACGTCACACGTAACTTTAATGGGCTATATCTTTGTTATTTTTTGTTTGATCAAAAAAAATGAAAAAAAACATGTCCAATATTTTTTTGTAATCTAAAATACGGACTAAATACAATGTAATTATTTTGACCCCGGAAACTACCCTATTACAGTAGTTTTGATATGTCAGTCAGCTTCTCCTTTTATATCAATAGATTACAGTACCAAATTCACGCATTTTTGCGTGAAAGGTATTGTCTGCAGAAATCATCCAATGCGCTACGAATCAGTTTTAGAGTCAGTTTTTTGTGTAACCAGATATGCTGAAATACTCCAATTTGTTTTTATTTTATGCAATTTTCATCATGAAGTCTACGTGAGGCAATGACGATGATCGTTTACATAATAACGAATTACTTATGTACATAATTCGACTCAGAATTAAAAGATATCTTTTCATATATAGGTACATTTATTATATTATTTTACTACAATTATGATGAGACTTTATAGTAGTATAAAGTCGAAGGATAACTACATGAGCCAAAGAAATTAAAAAAAAAAAACAAAATATTTTATTTGACATCTACGGTTCCAAATTGGTCGTTTCCTATGAAGAAGAACCAGCAGTAAACTCCATGATTACTCTTTTAAAAAAAGTAGTTAATGTTCCAATATTTCCATTCCATATTAAAATATTAACAGATATTGTGTAAAAAAACAAAATTTTAAGAGCAGGGAAGGGAAAGAGAACAGCACAGAGCAACTTAACGAACACGGGTGTCTTACATACGATTAAGGCATGTTGGATACAGGAAAAGAATATGAAGGCTGCTGCGAAAATGTCTAAGTAGCCTGTGTTCTTTTTTTTTCAGTTTTAAAACTCAAGTACGATTAGGGGCTTATGGACGTGGCCATTCGGAATGAATAGAGCCCGAGGCGTTGACAGCGCGTAGTGTTCCATGCGTACTTCATTATGATATCAGCAAAACAATAGGGACCCAATAGGACCAATGCCCTCTATGGTATGGAAATTTCTATAAAGGATAGGTCTTATACAAATGGCAACTGATAGATACAGTAAGTTTAAAGTCAATAAAATGATTGCTCACCGCGAAAAAAAGAAAATGAGATGACTATAAAGTCAGCCACACCTAAAGCCCGTATCACAGCCACCTCGTCGGTATTTGTACCCGCCAACTAATCACCCTGTGTGACTTACGCCTGAAATCACTCGCCGCTTCAACGCGCGCTCATTATTTTCTTACAGTCTGCACCCTGCGTGGCAGACTGTAAACGTATTATTACGTATTAAACATGGTTTTGTGATGGCGCTGTACTAGTTTGGTTGGGTTACAGAGTAGCGGTTTTATGGTGACCGCGATTGAATCAATAAGTAGTAAATGAGGAGTAGTCAATAAGTAGGGAGAGGCCATGGTCCGGAACGAGGAGGAGTGGCAGGCAGTCGTCTCCTTCTGCGAAGCAGTAATGCTAGCAAAGGAAGAGGCCGACCGTATCACTCAACCGTAACACTCACGCCCAAGCCGCCGGGATTCCAATCCCGATTTCCGGCCACCGTAGACGTGGGCTTGCAGACGGCGAACAATGGGTAGCTCGCTGTCTGACGGTCCGGTAACTGTCCAGACCGAGCCCAAGTCGTCGACGGAGTGCACTGATTGGTCAGCAACAGCAGGGGCCCAGCTGGGTAGAAGCGTACTGGGGTCAGGGTCTAGTTCCGAAAGGGAGCTCGGCCCCGGTATGAAAAGCAAGAAGGAATGGAGTGGGTATTTTAGTAAGTAAGAATCTGACAATATTTCCCGCTCCCCCCAAGGGCGGGGAATGTCATTTGTGTGATTTATACACACCACAAAAATAAAACATAGGCCTCCTCAAGTGGAGGAAAGGAAGACGAAAGGAAACTCCGATCATGCCCTTTCAATACCCCTAACCCAATATAGGCGCGTAAACCTCTGTTGGTCTGTCAAAAGTCGCTAGTGTGGAGGGAATAAAACGAGAAACGCGAGACAATAGGGATGCGCGCATTCATTGGCATTTAGTTTATCACAGGTAATATTTAACTTTTCTTTATTCTGGAAAATATACGATTCTTTCAGGACTGATAGAAAAGCAGGTGAAGTACAAACCTCACTTACAAAGATTAGTGTCAGCAATTTGGTAATATCCTGCTACAAAGAAGACGCTATTTCAAAAACTCCGGATGTGAGGAACTTCAGGCAGTCCTTTGATGGCAGTATAGTTGCCTCGTATCTTTGTGTCCGCGGCATAGTACAAAGTTTCGTAATACATCGATGCTCTCTAAACTCGGCTTCTGTTTCTCAATTATGTTGAATTTGATGACACTTATTCACGTTTTCCCAGTATTTTTTTTATTTCTTCATTAATTTATCTAATTCTAAGTACTTGTTTATTAGTTATCATTATGGAGCCGAGGCCCAGATGGAGATGGCTTGACGATTTGAACTCCTACCTTAAGGATTGGTCAGAAGTGGCTAAGGCCAGGAAAGAGTGGAATAACGGAAGGGAGGCCTTTGCCCAGCAGTGGGACACAACGGGCTCATAATAATTATAATAGAATGCATGTATGTATAGCTCCATCCCTCTTTTTCGCTCGCACGCCTGATATTATAACACATCATGGCCCCAGATCTACATTTACGGCGCGTAGGGTTCTACGCCCAGCAGGGTTGAAGCCCACTGGGGCCATGAGTTGTACGATAGAGAACCCCGAGGTTGCAGAACGAAGGTACATAGGAGCAGAGTTTTGATTTCATACTTAAAAAAAAAATCACTAGCTTTTACCCGCAGCTTTGCCCGCGTAATACATAAAATATAATATGTTACGCAGAAATAAAGCAACTTTCTATCGGAGAAAAAACTTAGTAATCGGACTAGTACTTTCAGAGATTACCTCCTACAGCAAAAACTCTTGATAAAGAGGTAAAGTTTCTTGTTTCTTTTTTTGTTTAAATCTACACTAACATTATAATGTTAGTGAAGATTTAGACAGTAAATAGATGTACGTGGTTTAGAAGTCTTAAAAACTATAAAATTAATGGCCATTGTCACTTGAAACTTCAAGAAACCTTTCACAAGATCAAGAAGTAACTCATAATATTTCCCCCACAAATATCCCACACCAAGCTCAATTTTTTATTTCGCCTTGTCATCGGTGACGTTCATCTCCCTCACCGTACCTCATAAATATAATGACATCTTGTATCCTGCATTACCTCATTCCGCGAGTTACGGCATGACGTCGACACACAGGGTTTTATGATTCGGATATGTGTTACCGCTGGTGACTTTTTTTGTGGCAGCTTGGTGATTTACCTAAAGGTGAATTCATGGGAAACTCAAGTGAATTTTGTTTGCCAGTAAATTCCAGTTAGTTAAATGAAAGAAAAAGGTTTCGAAAATTGTTTTTGGTAGAATTTTGTTTGATGGAAGTGAGAAAACGTGTGCATTTTCGTAGTGATAATTGGACAGTTTCTAAGGTTCTTCAGTGCTCAATATCAGATGAACTATATCATCATCACCATCATTTTAGCCGAAAGACGTCCACAGTTGGACATAGGCCTCCCCCAAGTATCGTCATAACGAACGGTGCTGTGCGCCTCACATCCATAAGATTTATGAAGCAAAAATATTAATAGTCTTCTGACCGAATTTCATTCACGGTGGCCATTTACAACAGAGATTAGACAACTAGGTACACGGTATATATTTTATTGTACAAGTGTATACATAAACATTAATGCACTCTCTGTTCCTTTACTGTCATCTAATGGATAACCATCTGACACGACCGGGGAGAGATCAGAAGAGAGATCTTGTATGGTTACGTGGAGAGGAAGGATGAAACTTATGTTACTAAAAGAGATTTGACGTAGATGCATGGAGAGGAAGACAGAGGCCATAGAAAAGATGAAAGGATCGTGTAAGAAGTGATACGAAAGAAAAGGGGAGCTGGGGATGATGTTGACCAGCCCTTCGTTTACTAGGTCAGATAAGTACGACTATATTTAAAATTGTATATCTACTCTGAACACACAAATTTAATAGTTTGTAGACGTTACCAATTACTCTGGTTCACAAGAAAAAGCAAAATGCAATACAAAAAAAATCTAAACCATTTAATCCGATTTTTTCCCATCCCTCCACAAATAATTATACCCACCTCCTCCTGCGCTTTCCTCATAAAGGCTCAGCACTCAAACTAAGTATCTCCTCAAAGCTATATGCAAAACCTATTCAACTATCAAACGAGGTCAAACCGATCGGGCTTTTCCAAGAAAATTTCTTACGTACGTGTTATATTTTTTTCTTTTGAGGCGTTATTTTTTGTCGACGTAGTGATGTAGTTAGGTCCCGTAAGTAATTTTCGACGTGAGCGGGGGAACGAAAAGCGTTGGTGAAGATGATCGATGACGCAACAGAACAGGAGGCATTTGAGTTAGAAGAGGTAGCGGGGGCGGGTGTGACGCGGGTTTTGAAGGTCAAGTATACGTTTAACTCGATGCAGCGTTTGTCAATTTTGGAATCTACACTAATATTTTAAAAATAATTCTATATATTATTTATCCTTCGACGTTTTAGCTTGGCTTATGATTTGGTTTAAATTAACGAAGTTTTAACCAAATGTACACAATACTTTTTGCTTCTAAAGCTATTGTATGGAGAGGCTTTATGTTCGAAGGTATTTATTAATTTAGTTTCTTTTTTCTCTTAAACTTGTTTTTATTATAAACCATAACTTTAGTAGATTTGATACGCAATAAACCTTATTAACAAAGTTATCAGAGAATTTCTATTGAAAATATTATATAAGTCGATAAAACTTTTTCTCGTCTTCAATTACAATTCTTTGGACTGCTCAAACTTTTAAAGTTAAAAGATCAAAAATACATTTCAATTTGTTCCTATTTTAATAAATCAAAACACATCCCCACTTACATCCTTCAAACTAATTCTAACAAGATTAATTTAATCGCCAGAAGTTTATCTCTTGCGACATCCCCTGGGAGCACGTCATGCGATGTTTACACCAAAATGTCGTGTTGAATATTGAATTTCGAGTTAGTTCACATTAAGTAAAGCTGTGAGAGTGCCGTGAACCTTCACGAAACTCACAACAATACCTTCGTACTTCTTATTGGGAAAACTGTTCACAAACTAGCACTAAAATTGAGTAAGTGCTAGATCAAATTTTGGTAAAAATTACGTGATCTCACACAAAGAAGCGCTCGTGTCGTTTCAAAAATATATGATACGATATGATATTCCACAATTATCACACAACGCCGTCTAATCCCAAGATGAGCAGAGCTTGTGTTATGAGTACTAGACAACTGATAAACATACTTATATATTTCTAAATCATACATAACAAATGATAATGCTCATCACACAAACTTTTGTCCTGGGTGGGAATTGAACCCACGACCTTTGGCATAGCAGTCAGGACCACTAACCACTATACCAACAGGACAGCCAAAATTTTTACACATCAGTCTGCAAACTTCTCTGTAGTACCAATTCATGAAAGAAACTCAACTGTAGAAAGCTAATAAAAAATAACCAAAAAAAACCCGTACATTTTCAATTCATAGGGCAGACGTAAAAACAGTGTATTCACAAAATAACGGTTCCGAACACCGCCCACTTTCCCGTGCTAGATAAATTAAAATAAAAAAAAGAGAAAGCACCAACAAAAATTCCGGGAGTACTTTATATGAACCCCGTTTATCCGCGTCTGGTCCGACCCATGAGATCGTAAATTACTACCGGCCAGCCATTTTTGGCACCCATTTTTGTACGGCCTTGTATGGTCAGAAGAATTTTACGACTAAAATTCAATAGATAGTAGGTTTGTACTGCGACAAAATGGACTGGAAGATCTGTGACGGATCGGTCTTGCTTCTCACTTGACTTGTATAAAGACGTCTTTGATAAAGAAAAACGTATCGTATTTGTTAAGAAAGTTCTTTGTCTCGAATAATATCTTTCTTATTTTGGTAGCCTGTGACTTTTTGCTATAAGACAAGGTACCTTTCTACGTATTATATTGCCTAAGAATGATCAGTTTTTGTTGTCATTTCAGCTGCTTTCATATGAACAGTCGTAGTCTGATAAGATACACGCCGATTTTTTTTGTTGTTCATAATATAAACTAGGGCTTCAATGTGATCCTACTTCATGAGGTATGAGGTATTTCTTCACTGCTTACCATGGTAAGCAGTGAAGAAATCGTTCATGGTGAAGCGCACCAGTTTATTAAGAGCCTATTCACTTTATTTTTGATGGCCCCTAAATTATAATTGGGTGGGAAGACCGCAGCAGGCAAATTGATCTAAGCCTTTGATTATTTTTATATCCTAATAAATACAATCTGTTTCTGTTTAACTTGATATTTGCTTTTTTCTAATTTTTTATACATCATGTCGTAGAAATATGTCTATCCATGTTTTCTTCAGTTTCTGTGACAGTCACTGCAACACGGTGAGAAATGGAGATCCATTGGTAAAAACTTTGACTTACGAATCGCACATTGTAGGTTCAAACACAAGCAGGCACTTTACTTAGTGTAATTTATTTCACCACACAACATCGTTCGGAAACCGGTGTATCTTAAAATCAAAAATTCAAAGACATGTTTTTTTTAAGGTGGGAAATCATCTAATGATTTGTCGCACTTTAGGGCGAGGTGGGAGGGCGTGTCTTTAAGACGAGTGTGGAACAATATGCGCCTTGGTCTGAATGGTTATTGGACTACCGGACGGCGGATTACCCATTCGAAGAGACGTGACTAACACATTAGTGAATTAAGGGTCCATTAGGAGAGCCTAGAGAGGAGACCTGAATCCTAGCAGTGGGAAATTTTTAAGCTTAAATATGCTTGTAACGCAAACATGCTGACATAATACAGCAATTTAAAATCCCAAACGGTACACAACACAAATCCAGTTATAAATAAAAAAAAACAACAAAATCCTTTTAATATTCCTCGTTGCACCGTGTCAATGCAAATACGTACATAATCCAAACACGCTAGTACATGCATCCGGGTTTGATCGATGACGTCATCCCCTACTTCAGGGGATTATTTTATCAGCCCCGTTCGAGCTCAGGTGCTTAGCGTGTCTAATTTTGAATGGATTATGTATCAATCATATAGATGTTCTGATAGGATGAAAGGATGATGGTGATTATCATTTATTGAGTTTTGGAATATTCCTGTATTCGATATTAGGGACGATGACACCGCAAGGCTTAATAAGGGTGAGGTAAAGCGCTTGGAATATGTCGAGCTAATGTATGGAACTGGAAAGTGGAGGAATATATATCCAGCAGTAAGTAATTACATGCACAATTGTTGACGAAGAGAGGTTCCACTTTTTTTGGTTTTGGGAAGTCATCAGATGACTTTTCCTTCTCTAGGTGGAGCGAGAAAGGGTTTCAGAATTTTACCGAGCCATATTGTTTCTTGAGTTACTCTTTTTGCAAGGGTTATGACAACTGCCTCCAACAATCTGCACCCCTGGTAGGCATTTTTTTCCCACAATCACAGGCATCCGTTTAAATTCCCCGCATTATTTTACTGATATTTTTATGAAGTGTGCATGGAACACAGTGCTTTTAGAAGGAATAAGTTTAAATCTGACTCAACTTCCATCATACTAGAGAGGCAGAAGACCTTTGATAATTCCTCACGTATAAAACAAAGGAACTGTGAGTTACACTATCCACACCAAATGAATAACCACCAATTAATTGGTAAAAATATATTTTACAGTAGTAGACGTCCGATCATTATCGCCCAACTTCCCTTAAAAAGCTGTTTAATGCCCGATTACTACTTTTTTCTAGCAAACGGGTAGAAAACTCCGAAACGTTCAGAAAAATTCTTTCCGTAAGTGATGGCGAGTTGCCAGTAAGCCAATAAGCCTAATGGACTCTACCCGGGAACACGGACCTAATCGTAATCGGTAGGATAACAGGTCGCTGCTTAGAGAGGTTCTGTGTTTGAACTTATCACGCCATTGTTATGATTTGAAGGGATAATAGGAGGACATTTTTCTAAAGTGTCAGCAAGAGCGATGCGGCACTAGATCATGTCGGGGTAAAAGATTGTCTAAGGAGTTCTGAGTCACGCAGTAACATTTACTAAGTTTTTTTAAGGCGAATTATCGCGAGTTTTCTAATAAGTTAAATATATCCGTATAATATTGCTATTTGTGGAAAAAAAATCTAAAATTAAACACCACAAGTGGAATGCAAAGGCTATTTGGATTTCAAAGGCTAAATTCGCTTCAACACCGTTAAAGACATTTTAATAAGTAGATAATCATTAAGTTCGACCATACGTTTCTTTCTATCAACAGTTTTAGTCAGTGCTACCATAAAGTATTCTAAAATAATTCCGTTGAGTCATTTGCCTACTTAGCTTTCTAGACATCCCACGCGTACAGACAAAATACTTTGAGAACACATTCATTGTACGTACAATTAAGAAGTGGAGTTTTCTGCCGGAGTTTGTTTCCTGATAGCTACAAACTAGAGATCTTTAAGACAAGAGTAAGTAAATTACTAGACAAGAGTAAGGGAACACTGCGCGCTGTCGACGACTTGGGCTCGGTCCGGACAGTCACCGGACGGTCGGACAGCGAGCTACCCATTGCCATCCGCAAACCTGCGCCTACAGTGGCCGGAAAACGGGATCGGAATTCCGATGGCGGCTGGGGCGCAGTGAGCCTGATGCGGTCGGCCTCCTCCTTTTCTAGCATTACCGCTTCGCAGATAAAGGCGCCTGCTACTCCTCCTCGCTACGGACCATGGCCTGTACCAAAGCCCGGCGCGAAAGATAGGTGAGATAGTAGTGAGATGCGAGCCAGAGAACTTTTCCCAAACTATTTTGAGGTCTTCTAGTCTAAAGTAACTTATCAATATATTATCAAAAGTCTTTAAATACATTCCTAAATGCACGTTTTTATCTATAAAAAGATCATTGACTGTCTGCAAATCATTATATTTTTAGCCATTTCAAGTGTATTCAGAGGCATCCATCGTGTGTTAAATGAACGGCGAATGATTTGAACTGTGAATGATTTTACACGCTCAACGATTCTCGGTGGAATATTTTACAACTTATTTTCGATTTACGGTCTGTCTGTTACTAAATATGCCAAGTTTGTTTTTTTTTTATTTAGGTTTTAATAGCCGCTTTTTTTTTTTAAATTGGCTGTGTTGATCATCATCATCATTTCAGATGAAGGACGTCCACTAGTTAGTAGTAACCCACCTTCGATAAATACTACGTCTATGTCTTACTTGAAACTTTTGTAGAATGTGCCCTTTAGTGACGAAAACGCTATTTACCTGTAACAAAATTAAACAATAATTTATTAAATTTGTCTGAAATAATTATATGAGCAGCAATATTTCTACAAAAAGTAGTAGTGCGACTTTCGCAGAATTTTAAAGGAATAAATTATTAACTATCTTAACTGTTTTGCTACGAAGCCTCCACTATGGCTTCGTACGGGTGCAAATTATAAAAAAACCCTTCCTTCCCATTGCCTTTTCGTGTGTGTGTGGAAACTGCATCACAATTCATAGCGTGCTTTAATAGCGAATAGACAGCCGCGGGAAATGACTATAATATTACGTGTATTATGGTGTGTGTGTGTGTGTGTATATGGTTGCTAGTTCTTCAGGCTCGAACGGCAGAATGGATTTAAGACCACAACCTTGAGTAGCATATACATCTTATCCCAAGTGTATTCCTTGGGATACTTTTCTACTATCACTCAGGTGAATCCAGCACGTAGTAAAATAAAGACCTTTATAAAGATCTTTTATGTCTGTTTATGAGCTATTTCTGCATAGTGCGTATCTTCATGGCATCACCCAATTATTTGTCATATGTTAATGTCGGACTTCATCTAATGCCTCCTCCCATTCTGGATGGAACTATAAGGAGTATCAGATTACTGACAAAACCCCACTATTTGCTCTTTGAGGTGTACCCACAGCCACGCTATTTCTTCCTAACGGTCCCGAAGACCCAATGTTTTACCAAACAATTTCATGTAGTTAATATACCTTCATCCCACTCACTTCACAACTCAAACAGTAGTAGATAAGGAAAATCTATTTACATTACAGTCTGCCAAACTTCTGTACATTATTTGTGAGAGCCTATTAGCAGCTGGCATGAAGAAAAATGGTCAGTATATTTAGTACGAACAAACGTTTAGCGAAGATGTAACTGGTCAAGGTGGATGATGACTTATTCAATGAGTCATCATTATTTTTTCAGATGAAAGACGTCACAATAACCAGTTCTGTGCATATCGCATTCATCGGATTTCCACGACCCTTATCAAGTCGTCTGTCCACCTTTTAGGAAGCCTTCCAACGCTGTGTATTCCGAAACACGATGGCCACTCAAAAGCTTTTGGTTCCGTCAAAATTCTATGCTGCGAGCACACTGCCCATCATTTGCAGATTTTTTGGTTTCTTCTGTTACCATATTTTTTGTACTTCAAGCCTTCTGAATCATCTTCTTGATAAAACCAAGGATCGTTCTTGTATAGTAGAAGGCTACGAGCTAATTAGAGCGGGCCCCAACAAAAAGCTATTAAGGTTACTACAAGGCTGTATTATCGGAATTGGGCCTAATATCGGGATTGTTTCAGTAGACTTGTGTAAGTGGAGGTTTGGTCCGGTTGTAATCATTGTAGCTTGTTCCTACTTCGGTTTGGATACTCTTATCATTTTATTTTTATGGTCGAAGTTGTGTTGTTGTTTTATAAGGCTGTAAGCACGCTCTTTGGTTCAAGTTTGAAGAGGCAGTGAACTGACGTATTTTTCTGCAAATGGGAACTATAGTGAACTAGCTGCTGCCAGCGTCTTTACCCACGTAGTAATTAAAAATTAACCCAAGGGTTATGAGCACTAGAAAACTGATAAACATACTTATGTAGAATAAAACACAATAGATTAGACTTTATTGTACACCAAAAAGTAAGACAACTACAAAAATTTAAATTTGTGGGTACAATAAAAAAAAAACCGTTTAAATTTGTGGGTGGTGTATTTCTAAATGCATGCATACTATAGATAAATTACGCTCAAACACAGAACAAATGATCATGCTCATCACACAAACATTTGCCCTGGGTGGGAATCGAATCCACGATCTCCGGCATAGCAGTCAGGGTCACTAACCACTAGACCAACAGGCCTGTCACCGGTCAAATTATGACACCGGTTACTAAATTCTTAGTGAAGATCTGCGAGCATGGAAAAATATAATATATAATCGTTGAAATGAGAATAATCCCTAGAATACATAACAGCTTTCTATTAAAATAAATGGATTTATATTATTCCACTCCGGTGTTAGATCGAAATGGATTGTAAATTCAATTTTGTGCCTGAATTATACTTGGAAATATCTACGGTATACATACATAAATTATTTTGTTTTACTCTCATGTTTTACGCTGATTCGATTGTAGAGAGATAAAATGAAAATTACTTTTAAATTGAAGCTTATTAATGAACACACACCTTACATAAAAAACACCTTTCAGAAGATTTCTTTCCAGAATATGAACTACTAGCTTTTGCCCGCAGCTTCACCCGCGTCCTTAAAATATAGCCTATTAAACTTAAAATATCACTTAGGAATAAAGTAGCTTTTTATCGGTGAAAAAATTTTAGCAATTGGACCAGTTCTTCCAGAGATTACCTCCTACAAACAAAAAAAAAACAAACTTTACCCCTTTATTATATTAGTGTAGATATACAAGAAAGTAATGCATTAAATAAATATAAACATTTTAATATACTTAATGAGTGAAAGTTTGTAATTATTTACACATATGTGTGTAAAGTTTGGTTACATTTTCATGCTCAAACGTGTGCACAGAATCGAATGAAATTAGACATACCCTTATATCTAATTTCATTCGATTCTGTGCACCGACCGTACCCTAAATGGATCATATGATACTTTTTAAACCAGGAATATGTTCCTTTATAATAATTTTCTTCTTTTACGCAGATGAAGTCGTTGGCAGAAGCTAGTAGATTATTAAATTTTGTAAAATTCCATCTCCCCTTTCCAAAGACGAGTTACTTATACCTATATCTACAAATTACGACAAAACAATATAAATTTAATTTTCCGCGTCGCGACGCTCCTTCTCATAATGTTCATTAAATTCAGAATATTGTACCCAAACAGAGTGCTATAATGTCTGTACCCAAACTCCTAATTAAGGGTACCAAGTGTACCACGTGCCTCTTAATGGCTAATTAGAACAATATATCTGGTTCATTTCACTTGATAAGTGTTTTCATTTCGTTTTTAGGCATGGTTTTATCTTTTTAGGTTGTAAACTGTTTTGATCTAGAATGCCTAAAGTGCTGTGCAAACGGAGACGCTTTTTGTTTCAGATACCAACACCGAACACTTTTTGATCGTCAGGAGTGTGTGTTAAGTGGAAGCAACTGAACACAAAAAATGTTTACGTATGCGTAAGGAGTGGATGATATTTTCATACTGGTTCTATAGAAATTAAATACATATTATCGGCAGCTTGTACCTGACACAAGACACAACAATTTAATTAAAAACACAATCACATTTTTTCAGACAATTGAAAATATTAATAATTGAAAAGTGCTTATAATTGGTCTATTTTAAATAGACTTTTCTGGTTTCTGATTTTTGACACAAAAGTGTTCACGTTCGGGCCCTGCATAAGGCGCTGTTCTATTGTTAAAACAAAACCGTTCGTACGATAAAAAATTGTGTTAGAGCTACTTAAGCGATCACGCTGGAAATGGCTCTTAACTCTTTGAATGCCGTAATTAGAGACACAATAGAAAGACAATTGCTTATGTCGAACTGTGTAACATAAGACATTCAAAAGGTTAATTGAGATGCAGTTTTTGCTATTAAAAAATATTTTAGTAACCGTTCGAACCGAATCCGAGTGGTCAGAGCCCAGCAGTGACGAAGCCTAGTGGGACTATGGGTTGGCTTCCGAAAGGGAAATCCGGGGTTCCGGAACGCTAGGCAAAGAAGGAATATATTAGTAGGTGTCATCATCATCGTCATCATCATCATCATCATCATCATTTCAGCCGATAGACGTTCACTATTGAACAAAGGCCACCCCCTAAGTGTCGCCACAATGAACGGTCCTGTGCGTCTCGCATCCATCACAGTAAATCTGGATCCGTCACAGTAGGTGTGGTTTTAGTCATTGGATGATTTTCTATCTTAAAAAAGAAGGTTGGGTTATAGTCTGTGATTTTCCACCTTAAAAAAAGGTTGGGTTATAGTCAGTAAAAATTAGATTCTCCCTCTTGTATTATTCCATAATTAAGCCATAATTTGTAGAGAATCTAATACAAGACTTGTACTGAGGTCTCGTGTTAACTTTTAGTCTGGCTTGTGGAAAACAGATATTTTGTCGCTCCATGTAAAATGCGAGTAATCGGTTGTATCCGGCTCGGTCGAAAGCCGGCCGGATGGGAAAACCCTAGGTAAATTGTTTTAGTGACTTTTGACCTTAAGTAATAATGTTACTACAGAGAGTACCTATATAATATCTTTTACAATACTAATGCTATAGGAACTCTTAAGCGATGTCTTGTGTACGCGAACGCAATCGCGAATAAAAACCAATAAAAGATCGAATGCAATTTAATTTAATTTAAATAATTTTAGTTTTGTGTAATGTAATTTATCTTGTGGTGTTATTTAATTTGTCTGAACGTTTATGATGCAAGTACCTAAAATAAGTGTTTTGTTACTGAAACAAATGAGTAATAAAAAATAACAATAAAGCTGCGCGATTGGAGCAAACAATTGATACACTATTGCGGTGGCCTATGTGACCAACCATACGTTAAGTGTAAGTGGCAAAACTACTGAGCCTATCTTTTTTTAATTCAAAGCGTAGAGAGCACTTGTAAATTATGGAAACTTTTAAGAAGAAAGACTTCTTGTAAGTTTTTATAAAAGTACGTTTATAAACTAAGCACAAGAGGCGATCTTGCAATCGACTTCTATCTTAATAACATTGCTAAGTCTTCAGATATAAGTCATAGTTAATTGAGGGGTAATGTCGTAAACATTTTAAATACGCCCAATATTTTTTCTGTGATTTATTACCGAATCGACACTTCAACACGCAATCATTCACATACCTACCTACTGTTTACTCATCAGCTTAAATAAAACCTTCATTAATTTTAAAGGTCGCAATGAATATTAAGCGTAAGATATAGAGAAAAACTTGACAGTTGTAACGAGGAGGCAGAAACTCCAAGGGCTGACGAACAAACCTCCAGGGCGACACCGTTATATATAAGATGTCAGTTGTTTTCCACACATGATAGTAAAAAATTGACCCAAGTGGACAAAGGACAAGGACAAGGCGACTTCCGGGATAAAATAATCCTGTTGGCTATTTATCAGTAAACATCATGCTTTTTAAAGCAGCGGGCATACAGCGACCTGCCCCACCGATACATAAATTATATTGCACTCCAAAACCGTTTCACGTCCGTTGCGTGTCAACCACAAGTTCAGTTGAAAACCAGCTCATGCTGAACTGGACTTATTTTGGTGCAGCTGTGAGCTGAACAATTGCTATATTTTTTTAATTCATGTTAGCTATTTAATGTGTTTGGGCCAACACATGTTTGTGTTTGCTGTACCCAATAAATTATTTTAATTTCTTTCTTTCTTTCTTTTTCTTTCTTTCATTCTTTCTTTCTCTCTTTCTTTTAATGGCCAAAGTGTACTGTTAGGGCTGCCGTGGCGTGATTTTTGCTGAGGTGTGGATTGATAGCTTTGCCGCCATAATCAGAAAGAGATGCAAAATGTATACATTGCATAGATATATGTTTGCGTTATTGGTTACTTGCACCTTTAAAATGTTAATAAGTTTTTTTTTTAATTTAATTCCAAAATGACATTATTATCTCATACTGTTCTAAACCCATAAGTTCTAAGATAAAACTCACATAACCAATAACTACCAATTTCGAAAGACATCACTTTCAATAATTACGGATCATCATGGATTAACGTTCTTTCTCACGAATAAAACTATAAATTAACTCTGCCTACACCACGGTGCAGTCGGCGTGAAGATTAGTACCTAGACGAATTAGTCAACATTATCATTGGGAATATTAATCCTATGGCAGCCATTTTGAATTGCGTTCATTTATAGGATTTGGTTAATTATTGTTGGTGATTGCGTTCTGGTCGGTTTATGAATCGAGTTTTGTGTTGAATGTATTTGATTGGTGATGTGTGGGAAAAAAAAAGAAAAATACTCAATAAAATAGTGACATAACTTTTTAAATCTATGGAAGAAATGCAAAAGTTGCGAATACGTTTGACAGAGTTACCTTAGAACGGAAAAGACTACTACTACTGAAATATACAGGTATGGTTTAGTCAGAAAAAGTCTGATAGCCCTTTCGCTCTACCTTAGAGTAAAAGAAAAAATTTGATGATTTTCTACCTCAAAAAAATGGGTACAATAGCGGTATTATCGCTGTCAGTCAAATAAACAACTTGACATGTATTTGTAACAAAGTCAGAGATGTGTGTAGTGCCTAGGTATAAATATTGACATACGAGAACATATCGTTGTCTTAGAATGAAAAGCCAGGGAATGTCATTTTGGTATTTTTTTTTTTCTCAGGACATATTTATTAAAACTTCATGCAATACGGAATTGATGGTACAAAGACGGAATTGATGTCTTAAAAGGTCACTTATATCACACAACAAACTTTGGTAACCTGTATCCGTAATGATTCATGAGAACCTCGTAATACTCGTACAGGTATATAACAAGTTTCTTTACAAAAAGTTTGCAAGACGCATTTTATTTCGCCGCACACTAGAAATTCCTCCGTGGGTGTATTTTCGAACATCTAATCTCACATACACAAAACACCCAATCCCAGGACAACTAACTGTAGGTAAAATTTTTGTTCCATGCGTGAAATGAACGAGCAAAGGTGGACACAGATATTACGACGAGGCATACGCAATATAAGGAGCGCATGGCGATCATCACAATGCTTCGCAATAAGTGGACGTTGTATACCTTACGTATAAGTTACACGTTGTTTTACCTACAAGGTGGTGTAAATATAAAATCTCCTTCCAAAGTACCACTGTAGTGTTTGTATTAGGAGTATCTATACTTAAATATAGACATACGCTATCTCGGTCAAGCGACGCTTATGTCAGCCACGGAGTTACGAGAGCGCGGTGAGCGAGAGTACACGTGTTGCTGCGGCGCGTGCGCTTGCGAGCGAGCCAGTGTTTGTACGAGAACATTACAGTGGACAGAGGTCCTACATTTGGCGACGAGTAAAAAGGTATGTTCAGTATTTTATATATAAATCAAAAGAAGGAAAGGAAAGTACCTACATTTTATGACTGGTAGCAACAATACTCGTAACGTTTTCTTAAGGGGATGCATCCCATGCATTTTCACTGTTTTTCGTACAACCGCTTAAGAGCGGTCAAATCTAATAAAAACAAATTCAAATCAAATCAAAGTGAAAAGTAAAATAAGAAATGCAACATAAAGGCCTAGCAAGTTTTGTCAAGATTCTGAGTGGTGGCAGTGTTTTTCAAAACTTTTAAGGAAAAGGAAAAGGACACGCATTTGCTGGAACAAGTTTTGTGGAATTTTCGAGTAAATCACGGAATTACTATTACAGAGTATTCAGGTATTATCACGTTGCCTTTTCGTCAAGCATCGCGCTGGATTGCGTTTGATGAAGCAACAGGCTTTTAAACCATGCTCGATGTTTGCGATGGGTGAGTGGAAAAGCAGCTTCTTAGATATCAACCTACATAATATACGCCTTTCAACTTTGTAGGTACGAGTACATACCTACGGTTATTTTTCTATAATCCACAACGTTTTGTTTTGTATACCTTCGTGAAGACGTTATGTTGTTTGAGATATGTAGCTACATTGTAGCGGATGTACACTGTACGTATGGTCCGTTTCTGGGCTTGGAAATATAAAACAACGTGATGGCAAAATCATATTTATTTGTACAAAGTGTACAAAGTTGCAATAGTGGTTGCGTTGTGGAGCACTTAGAACAAGGAAACATATTCTTCACTGCTTGAATAATTAACTGATATAATTTGAATTCTAATATTTGTACTTGTAATGGACGGGCCTGTTGGTCGTGGGTTCGATCCCCGCCTCGTTGGCGAGTGTTTGTGTGATGGACGCGAAGTGTGTGTGATTCACCTCCAAGGTGAATGGGTGTGTTTGTCGATCGTCTGGTGCCCATGACACGAGCTCTGCTTGGCTTGGGACTGGATGGCGTTGTGTGAAAAAAAAAGTCCTTTGTGGTTTTAAGATCTCCATTAAATTGGAAACATTTGCGATCTTAAAACATCCATTAAATTGGATTTTTTGTGGTTTTAAGATCTCCATTAAATTGGAAATACTTGCGATCTTAAAACATCCATTAAATTGGAACTTTTGTGATTTAAAGATCTCCATTAAATTGGAAATTACTGTGATCTTTAAATATCCATTAAATTGGAACTTTCGTGGGTTTAAGATCTCCATTAAATTGGAAATACTGCGATCTAAAACCATCCATTAAATTGGAACTTTTGTGATTTAAAGATCTCCATTAAATTGGAAATTACTGTGATCTTTAAATATCCATTAAATTGGAACTTTTGTGGGTTTAAGATCTCCATTAAATTGGAAATACTGCGATCTAAAACCATCCATTAAATTGGAACTTTTGTGATTTAAAGATCTCCATTAAATTGGAAATTACTGTGATCTTTAAATATCCATTAAATTGGAACTTTCGTGGGTTTAAGATCTCCATTAAATTGGAAATACTGTGATCTAAAACCATCCATTAAATTGGAACTTTTGTGATTTAAAGATCTCCATTCAATTGGAAATATTTTGCTCGCGAGAATTAAATGTTCATGTCCTCCTGTATACTATACACTTGTCATTGACAGCAGGGTACAGTTTAGAAATGACTTTTCAAGTTGCCACAATAGACCTCCTGAAGTCGATTTATCATCAATTTGCTAACGCCCGAAATACTCCATTTGGGCAATAAGTTAGACCGGAGGTATTGTTGTAAGGACTCAGTTCAGTTAGTATGATCGCGATACATTTTAAAAAATTGCCAATTTTCACGACGTAAGCAATTGTAATTTCAACTACCGTCGCGCGTTGGCAGATCTAATAGATACTGTTACGATTTCTTTTATGACAGTGCTTATTTCTCCGTAGATAATTTTGACATTGTTGACATTGACGTATCCCTGGAATATTAATCTGCGATTATTTCTGCGTTAAATCGAAATTGAACTATTTTATTATCGGTATGCTACAAACGCGTGTCACATAAAGTGGCCGTTTAATTAACTCATCTTTGTAAAAGACGACCATAGCGGTCTAGCGCGGAACAATAAAAATAATGCGTGAGCGGGTAGATAGATAGATAAATCCTTTGATAGATAAATCCTTTATTGGCTACAGCACAAAACATGCACCAAAATACATAAAGCACACAGATTATAAAAAACTAAGCAAATAGACAACAACAAAAGAAAGAAAAAAAAAAAATAATAACACATGTAGGTACCAAGAAAAAAAAAAGAGAAATAGCAATATAGACCCATAGTGCGGTGTGCATGTCGCGCTGCACCAATGGGAGTCTAGCTCAGCATGTGTCAGGCAAAAGTACCTGACGCTGATATTATGCTGGATCCTTGTGGTGATATTCGGACGCTCAGATGGTTTTGAGTGAAATGTAGATAAATACATAAAGTTAATAGGCATAAAATAATAAGCAAAGTGAATAATTAAAAAATAATGTAATGTACATAGATATCGATATCCATGGTAATGTACGAGTATGTGTGTGTAATGGAGCAAAAACGGTGAGGTATAGACAGCATTTTCAACATGTGTACCTATCAAACGCAAGCTACCAAGCGGAATATGTGGGTACGCCCAGCAGACTGTCCCGGAAACAAGGAACACGCAGACCAGCTATATGAAGGACGTATTCGAAATGAACATACCACGTTCTAGGGTAGATGAATTGTTGCGTGTAAATATTATTTGACCGAGTAGTTCAGTGTTATTTAGGTAGCTTAAGGTAGTTGTTAGTTAGGCAGGAGTAGTCGGCTAGGTAGGAAATCATAATATTTATATTTTATTGGACTACCATAATATTCATTAGAAACATTTATACGACAAAACAATATTTGCCGAATCAGCTGGTTTTCTATACTATTCTCGCGTTCAGAAGAAACTAGTCTTTGGGCTACGGTTTCTTTGGGTGTCTTTTTGGTAAAATTATAAAGGGAATAAAATTAGTGTGCTGGTAGTTCAAAGTTGCTCGTTTTACATGAAATTACAAGTTGATACGAAACTAAGTAAACAATCTATTTCAAATTGTCATGATTTTTAGATATTGATATGTCGGAAAACAAACTAAAAAATTGTTTTACTAAAATGATTCTTTTTAAAAATTTAAAATAGTAACTAAAAAAGTTGAAGGAGTAAATTAAATGTACCCTCACTTTTAGTTACAAGCTGTGATTGTTACTGATATCAAATAAAATTTAATGTTGTGGTCCGTAGTAAGTAACTGATATCACTGACTTAAACTATGATCTGTAAAAGAGTAAATAGAAGATTCAACGTTCAGAGCAATTTGCAATAATATTGTCAGGTTGACCGAGCGATGTATTATGTTGGTAATCTTACTAAAACAGGCTAGAGTTTATAGCCAACTGGAATAATATTAAATCATTGATTAGCCGTTTATTTTGAAAACAAATTGATGCCACTGAGTCAAAATGATTATGTTCGAACAGAGTACAGGTGAATATAGTTGGCGTGACTAGGCATTTGGCTTAATGATTCGCTGATAAACTATTAAGAGAGACGTCGGGAGACTTAATGTAGTTTTAAAAAATCGTTGTCTACAGCCGGATTTTCGTTAGATTTGGAAAAGTGAAAAAAAAAGGGTTGTTTTGATAATGCAACTCGTGTTGCTAGGATATGAAATAAAGTCAAGTGGTGAAGTTAGAAGAAATAGGACCTATTAGCAGAAAACAGATAACGTACATTCGACTCTGCCCCTACTTTTTATCGTAGCTCAGTTAGAACAGTTTATAGGTCTAGTAGCTTACTCCTGGTGGTTTTTACCAAAGTTTTCTCGAGTATGGGGCCGTTCTAAAGACGATTTGACGTGTGGTAAAGTTTATTTTTTGGCAACTGCGCCACAAAAAATTGAATAAGAAATAATTTAATTTTTATGAAAGAGTCGGGTTTTATGATTTAACCTTTCGATCGTGTCAATTGGAGGCACAGTGGAGGGACGGTGAGTGCGCGGGCGCCGGCGTTTGCTTGGGATTTAATGAATTGAGACTCGCAAGTACCTAGTCGTAGAATTTCATACTGATACCAGTTAGCGGGCTACCTCAAACGGGTGAAACCATAAGATATGACTGGACCCTAAGCGTACGTCCTGTAGTAGTGCCATACGTGACTTTTTATCGCGAAACTGTATCTCATTGCGTGATCGTAAAGTTAATTTACCGTCAGTTGGAAGTTGGTCAGAAGGTAAAGCTAAAAATAACTCTCTGGTAATTGGTAACGACACTGAAACATTGAAGGTTTTGATTAAAATTACTGGTAGTCTCATCTAAATAATTTAGAGTTCTGTGATTCAAGTAACATTGTCTAACACTTTCATCGCGATGGGACAAACCCGTGTGAATGAGGAGGACAAATATGAGATGTTCGTGCTAGAACCAATGCTAATAGCGACTGTAGAGACCAGGGACCATTTGTGGTAGGGTCCATTAGGCGAAGTCCAACTCACGATTGGCTGTACAGTTACAGAGGATGTAGAACCCCGAGGTTAATTTAAGTGCCATGATAAATGATGCGTTACGCAATATAGAGTACGTAGTAACCTAAAAAAAAAAGTGTAGGTTTAATCAGGATAAGAAAAAAAAAATTTTTTTTTTTTTCTTCAATCTGAGACTTCCTAATGATTATAAACGGGCAGAGCAAGTAAACTAAGCTAGATCCATTTAAAGATTTGTTTAAAATAACGGAGATGAGAATTAAGGATCAGCTGTTAATCAAAAGTTTAAATCGATGTGGAAGGATATTTCTTTACTGTACCTTTGCTTCGAATTTTTATAGTTTCCTTTTAATCTCAAATAAATATTTTTGAACATGAAAGGGATGTAGTGTTTGTATTAGGAGTATCTATACTTAAATATAGATGTACGCTATCTCGGTCAAGCGACGCTTATGTCAGCCACGGAGTTACGAGAGCGCGGTGAGCGAGAGTACACGTGTTGCTGCGGCGCGTGCGCTTGCGAGCGAGCCAGTGTTTGTACGAGAACATTACAGTGGACAGAGGTCCTACAACCACTAACTCCCAAATTACAAGCTTGACTTAGTTCGGGAGTTAGTAGATCATTTACTCTGTGCTACCGTACAACCAACCAGCGCATTGTATGTTCATATAATATGTATATTAATTAAGATTGTTGTACTTTTGGAGCGAAATAAAATTATTATTATTATTATTATTTTATATATATTATTATACCGGGTTATTTGTAAAACCCTCACAACCTTGTAGGACTGTAATACTAACATCATAAACCACAACTTTTGTTCTCTGACTTTTTACAAAACATAACTCGTATTTATCAAAAACATACCTACAAGATTTCGTTGTTCTATCTATCACATTTCAACTCTGTATTTTGCTGTAGGTACCCACCTACGCGTGGTTTACTAATGATTAGCATAAAATATATTGTCATAATTTACATTGGCATAACAAAATTCAGTATATATGCTATATACTGAATTACGCTATATGATCATTACGCATAAAATTATTAGTCTAAACTTATAACTAAAACTTATGCCACCAAGGATATTACCACTACGCGTCCCACGCATGATACCTCCCTCCCCCCCGGAATGTTCTATTTAAATATTTTTATTTTTGTATGAAAATCTGATGAACCAAAATATTTGATTTTATAAAAGTCATAGAAAAAAAGTTGTAGTTTATGATGTTAGTAACATAGCCCTGAAATATGATGCTGGTGTTTTACAAATAACCCTGTATATTCGTGGCGAGGCAAGGCAAAATATTGAAGCATGCGCGGCGTATGCATGAAAGGCTGTACGGGTTTTTCGAGGGATCCACCTCAAAATACAGAGAAGCAACTAATGGTTTAGCTACTGCACCAACCGCACGGACATTCTTCTTGGCTTCAGCATCATCATCATCATATCAGCCGAAAGACGTCCAGTATTGCACATAGACACTTTTTTTTTTTTCGATGGGAAACATCATCCTATGACAACCCTCGCTCTTGGGCGGAGCGGGAGATAGTGTCAGACTCTTACTGACTAAAAAACCCATCCCGTTCCTTCAAGCCTTCATACCGGGGCTCGAGCGCCCTTTCGGATAACCCTGGCCCCAGTAGGCTTCGACCCGGCTGGGCCCCTGCTGTTGCTGACAACTCCTTGAGGCGCGGGAACAGCGCGCGCAGTCGACGACTTGGGCTTGGTCCGGACAGTTACCGGACGGCCGGACAGCGAGCTACCCATTGCTTACTGTCCGCAAGGCCGCGCCTACGGTGGCCGGAAATCGGGATTGCACATAGACACTCACATTGGAAGTCAAAAAATACATAAAACTTGCGCTATCACTTATAAAAACTATAATCATTACTTTAATTTAAACAGAATCAAAACTTAGAGACCAAAAAAAAAAAATAGCTCACAGAGTAGCATAATGTGGCAATCTAATTATGTAAACGATTTGGTCAACTGCTCAGTTTAACTATTAATATCAGAAACGTTCTTAGCCTGTGTAATTGCCTCATTAGTTTTTATCTTAAGTTCTTTTTAATTTAACGTAAGACAGATTAATTTTTGTAAGAATAATTAAGTGTTTAAGTATACTCATTACGGTGTATAATATTTAACTGTAAGATTATGGAAAATAAAAATTGGTGAAGAATAAAAGTCATCAATGACATACTTGCAGGTATTAGTAGACACCAGGGTTGCAAGATCGTTCGAAAAAAACACACATCAGAACACAGATTGGTTTTAGCCAGTCAAAGTCTCTCAGTGTCAAAAAGCTGCCCTTGGTCCATCCAGAGCTGATGATTCCTACCTCAAAACAAAGTTATAGTACCACTTATATTCAGTATAAGTAGTAACAAACCAAATATTATCTGACCTCGACTTGCATTGTTATATTGTATTAGTATTGTACTAAGTACTTTGCTAGGTCCAGCAACAGATCAAAGTACTGATACAAATATTAGATCGTCTGTCACTAAAAATATTTTTGGTATCGAGTTTCAGATTCAGATATACTGGGCACTTATTGTCAAAGAGACTGCAAAATAGAACAATAAGTGTTTGCATTATATTATCAATCAGTTGAAACTAACTGCAACATAATATCTGAAGGTGATAAAAATGCCATAAAAATATTCAAGATTTTTCACTATCATGACAGATAATGTCTGCAGTTTTCAGAATAAAAATGAACTGTAATGAAAAATGAAAGGAAACCTAAAAATAGGAAACGCGACTATGATGGATGACGTCGGATTACTGTAGTAAAGCTTTAAAATCTAGTATATTTATTATTCGTATGGCAGAGGTAGGTGTTCCGTTTGATCTTTTATTATATTGGCTTAATGTGGTATTTCTATCGTTACAATATTTCACTCAAAAACGTTGTCGATAAAGTACTACTAAGTTTCGAAGAAATAACAAGAATGAAGGGATATCTTCATTTTGCAGGAGAATCAAGGTTACCGATTCTTAAACCTATGTGCTTAAAGAATCAACAAACTTAAGAGGCAATGGGCATTGCACATTACTCGCAGAACAGATGGTCGATGAAAACGAAAGGTTCGGGAGCGAGCTCGTACCGAAAGCCGCAGCGCTGGAAGGCTTCTCACAAGGTGGATCGATGATGAGGTAAGGGTTACGGAAATTCAATGGATTCAAGACACATAGGACTGTTCATTGTGGCGACACTTGGGAGCCTAAGCCCAATAGTAATCGTCTTTTGGCTGAAATGATGATGATCAATATATCCACAATTCCTCCACTCGGTCCTCATACAACAAAAATACAGTAATAAACATTATTACTTCCGTACAAAAGAATATTTATATACGGTATTGTATTCAGTATATACCCTTAATACCATCTGCCAATCTATTCAAGTGTTAACCAACCGTACTGATGAGTAGCATCCTGTATATCATTCAAGTACGGAACTACTGTAGTCCGGGAAACGTAAGCGGACAATTACTATGGTATGGATTAGATTAATCAAGCAAAAACGACCCTTAACGGTCTGCGAGACAAAGCCTTAAAGGATTAAAATCGCTCGAGCGTTTTATTGTTTTCGGATATCCTGACACACCACAGGGTGGGGTCTCAGTGGCATGATGAAGCGGATTGAATTTACGTCATTTCGTGAAATAATTTAATTGGAAGTTGAAAAGGATTTAACATATTTGTGTGCGTGTAAGAAGATTTACTTAGTTGGGCGTATAAACCTTCTTAGTTTGTGTTTTGTTTATATCCTTTTATACAGGTTACACAATGTTTTGACTACTTATCTAGTGAAATATTACCAAGTTATATTATTTTAATTGGAAGTTGGGTAAATGCCAATATTTACATGGCTAACATGCTACTGAAATGCCTAACCTGGTAAAGAGCATGATAGCATAGGTTTCTTGGCTATATTATACATCATAAGTAAATGATAAAAGATATTTTATTGTGCAAATATATTATAAACATCACTTTTGTTTCATTCATTTTTGCTGTCGTTAATTTAATCTAGATAAGACCGGTGTTCCCTATGTGACTCCCTTGAGAAGAAACAAACTCTAAGGTAAAACTCTCAAGTTGATAAGTAATTACTTGTAATAGTCAAATCATATGAAAACCTTAAGATTAGGACCTGAGATGTTCTTTTAAAGAAAGAACTAGACTGATTTAAGTATTGTCCAATTAGTGCAAGCATTTGTCAGTATTCGCTTAGCTCAACTTAAGACTAAACAGGTAAGCCACATAATATAATCAAACTGCCTGACTAATATTTGTACTTTATATTTTCAGATTTTCTGCAATCCAAAGCTAATTTATCATGAAACATGAACAATATGTTATCATCGACATACTGTACCTAGATACTAAGACAATTTCTTCATAGATTCCTTATTTTGCTTTGAAGTTGGACAATCAACCGAGCGAAAGGGAGATTATTTTGCGTTTCAGGGCTGCGATGAATCTTTCCAAATTCATTATCTTCCTGACCTTGTTCCGTGTTACTTGAGTTCAGTGCAACATGTTTTTTTCTTCCATTCCGTCCTGTCAACCGTCACGTTATAACTAACTCCCTTTTCTTTCCTATCAATACTCACACAATCCATCCATCTGTTCTTTGACCTCTCTCTCCCTATCAAACTCTTTCGAACTACCTGCATCTATTGCTACAGTATCGCTATCACTCCTCCCACACCCTTACGGTTACCACCACGTTATAATAACGAGCGGGATAAAAAGAGAAACAATTACACATACTTACAACCCCCTCGGTATTTACACAGCTGATAATTACAGCCCCACCCTTTTGATAATGAACTTGGTTGGCCAGCACAGCCCGGCTTAATACCTTCCTTTGTATCATCCGCTTTTGACCTTCAAAGGGTTAAAAAGAATTTAGACCAGACTTAGGACATGAAAAAGATAATTACCTAAACGTTTATTTTCTCTGACCTTGAGAATATAGACTTTGTCAAGGACGTTCTGTTTTTTTTTTTAGTTTGGGAACTCACCAAATGAGTTTTGCCATTCTGAGTGTAACAATGTTTAATGTTTTTTTTTAAATGTTTTCTCAGACAATCAATTACTTTCTGCATCCTGGGTGTATTCAAAAACATTTAAATTCGCATACATAAGACACTCAGGCCCGTATTACAGAATGGCACTCAAAACTCAAGCGTTACTTAAAACTAGATTCAAGCCATTTGATTGGTTGACTTGAACTAGTTTTAAGTAACGCTTGAGTTTTGAGTGACGTTCTGTAATACGGGCCTCAGACTCAAAACAAATTTATTTATCTATTTATTTGTTTATCTTCACATCGGAACGCCTTACAGCAATTACACCAATGGAGCACAATTGGTTCAGAATTTGCTACTTTCTAACATCATGTGCCCGGTAAACTGGTAGTCATTAAAGAAGCGTCGCACCGGTGGATCACATACGCTTGCTTACGCAGCATCAGGCTAGCGGTCCTCCAGGAATCCACATGTTTCAAATCCCTTATCGAACACTATCTAATGTATAGTAATTCAAAAGACCATAAATGTGCATTTTATATTTGTTGCGTTTCAGAACCAAATCTATGACACATAGTGCATCAGGCAATTGCTCAATCACTGCACTATTTGTGCTGTAATGATATTGATAGAGTTTAAAAGCCTACTACAAAACTACACTAAAAAAAATTACAACCTCGCGATTCGGAAATAAGCTAGTATCTGACAGAAAATAATTTTCCCCGAAAATTATTCTGTTTCGATCAAGTTTTACTTTGTAATACAAATAAGATTATCCTCCATTACTTCGTTGCTAACCAAAGAAAGATTTCTCTGGAAGAGTCGGTGTTAATAGTCCCTTAGGTCTGATGTTACAAGGAAAATGAAATGTATTTAATAATTATACTCGAGCTTAGTGGTTGGTAAAAGATTAGAAATAGTTTTTTTTTTATGTTATCAATGTAATTAGTTGTGATCTGTATACCTTGTAAGGCCATGGGATAGATATATTGTTTTCCTGTTAGACAGAGGTCATCAAGACTTTTAGTTTGATGAAGGACAATGAGGAGTCATGAACTCAACAGTGAATGGGTAACTACTAGACAAGAAAGCTCCATCATCGGCCATGTTATCGCTTACCATCAGGTGAGATAATGGTAAAACAATAAAACGCAAGCCTATCAATGATAAAAAAGAAACAAGATAACACAACTGACTCCTAAATAAAATCCAATAAAACCTGCTGGAATTCTGTGATAAAACAATATATCCTGACTATTTTTCGGTTTAGCTATAAATAAATTTAATGGCAATATTTTAGTTATCTTACAATATGACTTTTTTACTATTCTGATTTGATAGCGAGGAGTCACAAAGTGCAAAAAATCATACTCTTCCAAAAACAAAAACTCGGCGTCAATTTATAGAAGAAACAAAATAAGTATCACTGGCTGCTGAAATTAGAACTCTTTGTTTTAAAGTCAGTTTATAAATGACGGAGTCCTGACAAACAAAATAAATACAGGTCACAAAGAGGCTCCTTGCATCGAAGTCAGTTAAAAATAAATCGATGTTACTTACCGTACGTACATATGAACGATGTAAATAATGCACGAAGAGTATAAGTAAGCATTATAGGCAGGTGGCATTCTGTATTTTCTGCCGAACTTCATATAAAAAACCATGAGGGTATAAAATCATACTAATATTATATAGATGAAAATTTGTGACTGTATTTGTAATGATGTATGTGTGTATGTTTTGATTTTAATTGAATTAACATTGTTCAGCTAGCTGATATGGGAAGTGCGCGACAGCCCTTAATACAAGTACTACTGTAACTTAAGGCTTATAGTCCCTTGAACCATCTGGCCAAAATAATGTGGACGCACCTCTCGCACCCGCCTAGGCGGCAGTACGCAAATCTGTGCATTGATTTGCGGCCAACAGCGCCTGGAAAGAGCGCGGCTGAACTTTAAATCCATTTTCATTGCGAAATATTGATTGATTTACATATGCAATGTTCACTTTGAAGAATATTTAACCACCTATTTTTATGTGTAAAAATGTTTTCAAAGAACCAAGCCGTTTCGAATAAGCAGGGAAAAGTTGCGAAAAGTAGTGAAATTGCTAATTTTTTTGTGTGTTGGATTATGACCCATTCCTTTTCTTAGGGAGAAAATTGAAAGACTGATTATATGTCATGTATGATTGTATGTATGTTATGACGCAAGCAAGATGTATTTCGGCATCTAGGTTTTCTAAGATTATCTTTACAAAAAGGTATTCTATACTCTAAAGGAACTACCTTATACACCAACAATAATTAAAATCTATTTTAGGAACAATTAATTAATAAAGACCTTAGTTATACGTCTAAAGAGAACCTGTTACATAGGCTTTACAGTAATTGCTTCGACCGGATCCTTTCGACCTCAAAGGGTCCCTATAATATCGTTGACAGATTCTTACGTCATGCGAAACTCAATTCTACCTCATACGCAGATTCAACCGGCCATGTATAATTATTCATAGAAATACAGAATTTTGCCAAATTAATTTACTTCGGGTTACTTCGGCTAAGTTCGGCAGACTGGCGACGCGCTTGATTGTGGCCAATCCTCTTATGTTTCTGAAATGATAATGTTCTGCCGGAGTATCCGAATGAAGTGGTTCAGATAATAGTATTATGCCCGTAAGTACTTTGTACACACTTAGGCGTTATCATAAGCCTGGAATAATTATATTTTATGATAGGAAATTCAATATTTTATTGATGACGCCATTTTCTGGTCGAGCGAATCTTTTGATTTAAAATATTAATTAAAATTTTCTGTACTGCTACTGATCATTGTATTTTTGTAAATCTTGCCCATTTAAACTTTTTTTATTTTATTGTAGCGAGTAACTTGTTATAGTTCAACTAACATTATCTAAAATGTCGAAGTGCGAGTGTAACGTAATTCACTACGCCTAAAATTATATTGTCATGTGACTTTTGTTTGTGTAAGTTTTATTGAGTTAGTCGTTGAGGTAATCAATAAATCTAATAAAACAGATTTACTTATAAGAAACTTGGTTCATTATCATCCTTTCAGCCAAAAGATGTCCACTGTTGGACATCAGGCCTCAGCCATGCCCAACAGTGTCCAACTGGTCCATGTTTAAGATTTTCCGTTTAGCTGACTTTTAAGCCTTCTATCGAGGCCCATTGTAAGCGACCTCGTTTCAGACCCATGTTATCACTGCTATCTTTAGAAATAACCCAAAAGTCATGATGGAATTAAAATAGTCAGTAAATAACGTACTAGGTGTACAGTACAATGTTAGTAAATAACGTACTAGGTGTACATTAATTTTGAGGGTGTTGATTAGAATTTCTGTACAGGATGCAAATATTGCTTTACCTTTACCACTAAGTTTTCTCATGCGGAAGCTGATAAAAAGTTTTAATTAGCCTCCTTTAATGGAGGTAAATCAGAGTGATTTCCTCGAAACGTGGTGAACAAAGAGCTACGCTACATCTTGCTATTAAAATATTCAGTTTAAGTTATTATTTATATACTAGCTTTTGCCAATGGTGTCGCGTACATAAAATATAACCAGAATTAAATCAGTTTTCTATCGGTAGGAAAATTGTACTTTCTCCTACAAAGAAAAAAAAAACTATTTGTTCATGAACCGATCACTTATTGACAGATTTAATATTTTCTTTTTTATAATTATAACCTCTTTTTTATGCTATGAATGTGAGATCACTGTAGCTTCTGTGGATTTATAAATTACTTTTTATTTGGACCCGCTTTTTTGAGATTTTGGGTAAGTACAAATATTCTCTGGTATACACTGTCCTTTCCCAAGTTTTTTGCCAGTTCTTCTTTGCGGGAATCGACCAATTGAGACCGTGCACGTGGCCATGTAGGCGTATGTGAAATAAAAACATTACGTTTTATTTTTCATTTTAATTTTTTTTTAAATTTATTTATTTTTGTTTTTACGTCAAAAGTTACCTATCATATTTGTGTAAATTTCTTTTTTCTGTATTCTATTTGCGGCTATAACAGTGCCTCCAAATGAACCAAAAATCAACAAACCTACCAGTCTAAACCATACATTACCAGCATAGCCCACAAAGGGTCCATAGTACTAACGAGCCCTATTCATTATTACGGTCCCAGATCTATTGTTTAATACAAAACACGATTTCCCTTAGATTTATCGTTCTTGATTCGGAAAGCGGCCAACTAACTCTCCTGTGAATTGATTTTGACTAATTAAACACTTTTATTGCTTGTATAGGTCTGAAAACAACGGATTCAGGTTCCGTGGAATATTCTAAAATTAATCGTTTTGTGTTTAGCAGGAATCTGTAATGTTGGCTGAATTTTGAATTATGGTACCGAGTTTTCTTTGTTAGTGTTTGAGTATTTGATTTCTGAATCTTAATGTGTTTAGGTGTTGAAGAAAATTACAGTTCTGTTTAAAACTCTTGGGTTGTTTTTTAGTGCGGTACTAACCCTTTTGCTGCTGATTGTATTTTTTCTTATTATGTTAGTGATATGGACAAAAAAAACTTAAGACAAACATAAAACAAAAAAAAACTACATTGTGTGTCTCACATTAGCGCCAAAAAAGGGGGATATGGGACGAGTTGATCAATGAAAATATAATTTATTTTTATTTTCTGCCACTCGTACCACATAGGCCATAGGTATGCGGTCCGAGTTGACCAATTACTCGGTTTAGAGTGCTACACAAAACCACAACCACATTTCATCAGTAATATTTAATTATATTCATTTAATTTATGTACGCATAAAAACTAAAAAATAAAAGAACAAATACAAATAGAAAAGCACGTAGGTGCTTATTTTAAAAGAAATTTATTGCAATAGACCTGCGACAGCGTGTATGGTACTGGGCAATTTTTTGTCATCGACTACTATCACACTAGTAGGTATATTGTAGAAGCGATGTGTGTAAAAACATTTATGTTACACTTAAACAGCTGAACGGATTTCGACGAAATTTGACATACCTACAAAAAAAACAATTTTTTTTAATTATGTTGTATTCTAAAGGAACATACTGCTGTATGTTCCTTTAGAATACAACATACTTTTTATTAAGCTATATAAAAAACTAGCTTTTGCCTGCGCGGCTTCGCTTTCGCTTTTTCCTATCCCACCCTACTCTACCCTACTCTACCCTATTCTACCCTACTATACCCTACTCTGCCCTACCAAACTTAACATAAACCATCTACTAAAAAGTCCAAACAAAGCCTAAATATTTGGTTTGGATATGTGAGCCCGTTCTTGAGTTATAAAATTACAACGAAAAATGGCATTGATTTTTATATATATAGATGCCAACAATGCGGTTCCATAGACCTCTGTTATATAATATATTAGCGGTATATAAAACAGTTTTATAAATAAGGCCTTAAGACTGGTATAACTACATGATGTAACAAATCGTTATTTCCTAAAACTTCAGCTTGTATTTTGCAATAAATTACGGAGAATAGTTTCCAAAGCTACTAAGCGGTAGCTGATCCCCCTTTGTTGCTGATAATCCGCAGGTAAAATTGGCCTAAGAGTCTTTCCGACATGTTCTCTACCGGTACGCGGTTATAAATACAAGTACAAACCTTAGATCTTTACAATATATACATTTACCTAAAAAAATAAAATAATATTAAGCTCGTATTTCTTGAAAAGCGGAGATATATTTAGTCTTGGATATATTTCGTTAGATTTGATTCTACTTTATTCAGCCAGTGGCTTTGGCTACGTGACAAAAGGACAGATCAAAAAATACCTATATAAGGACGACGAGCAATGGATAGCTTGCCGTCCGCTCATACTATAAGGACCAAGCCCGAGTCATCGACAGTGCGCGTGTTCTACTCGAGCCTCAAAGAGATTTCAGCAAAACCGTAGACTAGCAGACCCAGCAGGGCCAATGCAAGTTTAAAGAACAAGATGGGATTATTGGTCAGTAAGTCTTTCACTCCTTCCCACTACACCCAAAGAAGGTGTCATTTAATAATTTCACATGTAAAAAAAGTAAAGACCGAATAAAATATCAAAAACCAAATATTTTTTATTATTATTATTGATAGGCTCGCGTTTGACCACCATCTCATCTGATGGTTAGCGGATGATGTGGTCTACGAAGGAGCATGCTTACCTAGAAGTAACCTATTCACTCCTGACTTAAAGACCCCTAAGTTGTAACTATCAGGAAACACAGACTCCTAACTTAATATTTTGAATAAAAGTAGGATATTTTATAGGTAGGTAGGTAAATTATAATTATTATATCTAGCCCATACTGTCCCACTGCTGGGCAAAGTTCTCCCTCTATTTCTTCCAATGTTCCCGGTTTTGAGCCACTTCTTTCCAATTCCCAAGGAAGACATTTAAGACGCCATCTTCTTCTTGGTCTACCGCGACCCCGTTGATCAAGACAAATTATCATAAATTATATAAAATTAAACATCAAAATAATAACTATTTGTTAATGTTGTTAATCCCATTCAAAGATTAAAAAACAAATAATAGAATCCAAGCTTCTCGGAAAACATTGAGCAACTGTATGAAAATGAAATAAGAGTTGCCTAGCAACCTTTGAGTCGCTTCTTAATAAGACCCCGTACCTACCTTCGCTTTAAGATATAAGTTAGACCCAGTCTCTTTATATACATTTAGATTTTTGTTTGTAAGTAGGTATGTAAAAATTGAGTCTGACTCGCAATTGCCCAGTTTTTTAGGGTTCCGTAGCCAAATGGCAAAAAACGGAACCCTTATAGATTCGTCATGTCGGTCTGTCTGTCTGTCTATCCGTCCGTATGTCACAGCCACTTTTTCTGAAACTATAAGAGCTATACTGTTGAAACTTAGTAAGTAGATGTACTCTGTGAACCGCATCAAGATTTTTACACAAAAATAGAAAAAAAGCAATACATTTTGGAGGTCCCCATACTTACTGAAACCCAAAATTTTTTTTTTCATCAAACCTATGCGTGTGGGGTATATATGGATAGGTCTTCAAAAATGATATTGAGGTTTCTACGTCATTTTTTTCTCAATTGAATAGTTTGCGCGCCCCCCCCCCCCCTGTAACTACTAAAATAAGAGAATGATAAATCTAAAAAAAATATATGATGTACATTATTATGCAAACTACCAACGAAAATTGGTTTGAAAGAAATCTAGTGACAAGTTTTTTTTTTTTTTAATACGTCATAAATCTAAAAAAATACACTATTATTAAAACATCGGTCAAAGTTACAACGAATTACCAGAACTTTTATATTATGTTACTTGCTGCTACGGAACCCTTTATGGGCGAGTCCGAGTCGCACTTGGCCGGTTTTTTTAATTATTTAGGTAATATTTTTTCCCAAATAAAAACCAAAACAAACTTCTTCCTACTAAAACTTCTCCCTAAAGACAAAGAAACTATTTCCCAAGAAGAAACTACCATCTCATAACCCATGAAGCTATTACACCGCCATAATAATGTGCAAAGTGTAACGGAGCGAGCTTCGTGAATGCACGCCAAGGATTTCTTTTATCTCAGCAATTTGCTAAACGAGCTCCGTGAAAGCTTCGTAATGCTACTTGATCTGATGTAATTGTGATAGATTTTGTATGAGGTATGTTATGTTGACAGGTTTGAAAAGTTTACGTGTTATAGCATCTAAGGTTACCTATTTACTAATCTACCTACCGAGTTAATACATTGTACCATCATTTTGACATGGAGGGTACCATGTCGAAAAAAAAACAAATTTTTTGCGGCTTATACACGTTCTTTAATTCTTTATTGTACACTAAAACAACTTATAAAATACTTATTTTATCCACCACTCTACTCCACTTGGATAACAAAGTTCATGTTCATGTGTATGTGTTTTTGTACGTTCTTTTTTTTAACATAAAAATAATTAATAATTTTCTATATTTCCTTTTTGAAAAACAAATAGTACCTACAATGTCTTTACTCGTGTATTTCCAGGCTAAATTAAAAGGAAGCCAGAAAAGTCACAATTTTCCAAAAAGTACAGGGTCAATTAAAAATAATTTGACACGCGCCCTCGACACGTGAGCGGGTCGATGGGGAAATGTTTTGTAAGCTTTTATTTTGTTGGAAAAAGGGCCGTTAATAAAGGAATTTACGGGGAATAGGGGTGCAGGATTAACGAAGTGGTAACAGGGTGACTGCCTAAGGGGGAACGAGCTTCTTAGAGTCACTTTTTTTTTCAAACATTTCCAAGTTAAGACTTAGCTACCCATCACGTGTCTTCGTAGAAAAAGATTTTACGGTATTATTCGTAGAACAATATCTATGTAAAACGTTTGGTTTTTAGTTGTCGTGACATGCTTGTCTGCAAAAACAGTATATCTTGCAATCAGTTAACTTTGTTTATGATTATAATTGTTTTTATTGTTACACCCTTTAGTTCAAAATTAAAAGTGTACTAAATAATTTGCATAAATGTCATTGTTCTATTCTTATTTCAATCTACCCAACATGGACCGATCATGTGTAACGTCCAGTCAACCCAGTGGTTATGCCATTCAAACGCCGCATTTCAATCTAATTTTATGTTGTCATCTGTGTTCCAAAACCATCTTTTAATAAACTAATGCATCTCACCATAACGATTGCATCACTACTTACCATCAGGTATGATCGCAGTTAAGCACTAGTTTTATAAATAAAAAAAATTGATGATTAATAAAGATATTTTAAAATGAAAATGTCTGCAAGAATCATAAAGCTACATAGTGTGTGGTTAACTTGACTCTACGCAAGCGCTTTAATTTTATTTTACAGTTGCGAAAACAATATTGTGAAAGCAGTTGACCAGTATGACGCAATCACATTATGGCAGAATTTGTAGCACAAAAGGGGGTCGATAGTATGGTCACAACAGTGTAGCTGCAGTTTAAAATTATTTTTTTAATCTTTCTTTCTATCTTTCTTTCAGTTACTGCTGGCATCCGTCATGAAAAACAAGCCTGTATAATACACCAGCACATGACAGTTGAAAATAGTTTTAATGAAATAATCTTCCGGAATAAAATATACCCTATTAGTTATTTCAGAAAACGGTCTAGCCGCGTGCCGAATTTCATCTAAATTCGTCGTTCAAGAGCAAAAAAGTACCAAACATACTCACACACTTAAAAACTTTTGTCTTTATAATATTAGCGTGATACCCACAGTTCTTTATACGAAAACATATTTCTTTTAATTTTTTATTCCAATTAGAATTTCATTTTCATTTCACAATTCATTTCAAGCATGAATGGAAATAAACGCCAATATTAATATCCTAAACAACGGACCGATCCCCTATCACCCTTTAGGTTCTATACAAAAATATCTAGATTACGTGATTCTGACACTAAATTAGGTTTTCGAACAAACGTTATGTCGGGACCGCTCGATACGATCGCTTTGGTTACATACTGTTATTTGTTATTTACGTGTACCTATTGCTAAAGGTCGTGATGTAGCAATTCGATTGATTTTTGATGGCTTGATATGTTTCTACATGGTGTGATATATATAGAAATTGGTCATGAACTGGTTATTATAACGCCAAAAAAAATTGGAGAGACAATAATATTGAGTAAAACCACAACTCAAGCTTACTTCGTAAACGCAATTTTAAAAAACAACATATGCTTTAGAATTATCATCATTTCAGCCGAAAGACGTAAACTGTTGGACATAGGCCTCCTCCAAATGTCGCCGATGTTAACGGTGTTGTGCGGCACGCATCCATAGAATTCTCGCGACCCTAACCAGGTCGTCGGTCCAGTTTGTAAGAGGACTTTTAACGCTGCGTCTCAATCTAAACCTTATCTCCAGTAATTCAACCCATCACATAGAAACAAAAACTCCAGACATTACTTCAAAATCCTTACGATCTGAACCCTCATTCTTCCAACCACAAAATAGCCGGAGTTACACAACACAATCACAACCCCAATTATAATCCACAAGACCAATACAAACGACTATTACCGAAGCAATACCCAGCTTTGACGGCCCCGTCAAAAGTTCCGTGTAATTCGGAAAATTTGCCAACGTCCGCACCACTAAGAGTAGGTACCTAACCTACCCAAAAAGTACCGACCGGTCCTAAAAGTGGCGTGCCGGCACTAAAAAGTACCGACGGAACCTGAGCGGCGCGATATAACCATTATGATAGCGAAGACATTTTAACCTCGCGGGGCGCGGATAAGCGCGTGGGCATAAAATTAGCGAATTTTTAACAAATTTTATTTTTTTATCTGAAATGAAAGGAAACTACTTATTGCCTTGGTTTCCATCGTGAAGACAAACCGAATCAGGGTACAGTAAACTAACACAATAACTGATTACAATTTAGCTTAAAAGACTAGCACAGTCATAGTCGGCGTTATAATGTTCCCACTATTGGGACTCGGCACTAGGAGAAGAAATAGGCCGTAATCCACCACGCGGGCCCAGTGCAGGTTGGTGGATGTCACAAGTCGTCGAATTTTGACATGCCGGTTTCCGCACGATGTTTTCTTTCACCGTTTTGAGAGCAGTTGTGATGAAATAAATTACACAAAGTAATGTAACTGTAACTGTAACGGGGCCATAACTACTCGGCCACAATTGCTTTCCTAAAAGATTAAAATAAAAAAAAAAACATCCCACATATACGAAAAAAAACGTGTTGGGAATACATTCTGCGTATAGCTGCTAAGGAGTTCAACTCCCAGCTAGAGTCTACATAGATAGCTATAACCTGGGGCTCTTTAAGTCAAGAGTGAACAGATTATTTATAGGAAAGCGCGCTCCATCATCAACCAAGTAGTCGCTTCCGGTGAGATATTGAACAACAGAAAATAAATGCTCTAACTCTAATGCAGAGATGCACAGACCACGGCCCGCGGGCCGCATGCGGCCCTCCGGCAATATGCCAGTGGCCCCCCAGCAAGCTAACTCTTTTCAGATCACAAATAAATTCGGGCAATTACAATCATTTTCCAAATACTAGGAAATGGCTAAAAAATTTAATAAAACTGCGGTTATTCTTAGCTTCGTCGAAAAGTTAGATATTTCGATACAAACTTTTCGTGAACGATTCTCTGAGTTTCAAAAAGTGGGTGAGCAACTGAACTAGAGTCGATAGTCAACGATCAAAAATTAATCGATATTCAAAAAGGTAAAGTTTTTTGTCAAAAATTCAATGATGGAGACTTGCTGAACTTGTCTGCTGCATTGCTATGTACAAAGAGTTGATGAAAAATGCCCTGAAATAAGCCAGCTTTTTAATTTGGTTCAACTCATATGTATATGTGAACAAACTTTTTCGGTATTAGATAATAACAAACAAAAAATCAAAACCGTCTTGCAAATGAAAGTTTGAAAGCAATTTTACGTGTAAGCTACAAGTAAATTTGAGCCAAATATAAAAAAAAAAGATTGTGAAAACAATGCAGATGAATGCACACGCTTCTAATTAACACATATTTTTTAAATTAAATTTTAGGCTATTTTTATGTTATTAATTTTTGCTGGTGACCCGCCATTAGTTCATCATTTGCCTAAGTGGCCACAGTCTCAATAAGTCTGTGCATCCCTGCTCTAATGTGATAGAATATATTTTTTATACGCGATTGATTTATCTTAAAACTAAGAATAGCGTCTTTTTGCACTTTTACACAAGTCCATAGCACTTTCGTAGAATCTGGTATTATTAAAAATACTTTGTTCATGTATTAATATTGTGAAGCATAACATTGATCACTATTATAATCTAACTTTAAATACTAACATATAAGGTTTAAGAGGGCACTTCCCGACCCGTCTATCGCCAATCTGAGAATGGTTTAAAAGATTATTGGTTCATTTAACACAATCCAACGCAATGTTTGATAAAGTGATAACCCGAAAAAAAAGAAATAACATCTGACCTGTTGGCATTCGGTAATTTTCCGTTATTCACTCGAATATTTCACAAACCTTGTTCCAGGAAATACGTTTTTTTAATTAAAAAAAAAAAAGAAATAAAACTCTTAATTAAGAATCTTGATACTTAATCAAGATGTTAAACTAAAGGTTCCTATAGATATTATTTTTTATTATTTTTTTATTATTAAAGAGTACATTACGACTAAAGTTCAAGCAAAATGAAAGATTTCGTAATGTATAGAAAAAGTTTTGTTCCCCTTTGTAATTTGATTTGAATAAAAAACTAGATATAGAAGAAATATGTATATTATCGTTATAATCTGGCACGAGCAGATGTATGAAAAATAACGAAAATGTACATACTTCGGGTTGAACGCTCGAAATCATGAAAACCGCACGGCAGAGATTTTTTTTTTATCAAACAAGTAAACCATGCTGTAGGACAACTTTAGAGGGGGGCCTACTGTTCTTCATTTTGACAAGTAACTAAGAGGTTCGTCCTTTTCAGAGCTCTAAAAATAAAGAGTCGACTCTGTTTACCGCTTGATTACATCTCAAAGGTACCAGAATGACAACATAACCTCTCTCGAGGGAGTTTTATGTTCCGGAAAAGACAGGTACCTCCTTAAGGCTATGCAAGTTCAAAACCGTTTTATGTTTCGAAGGCTGAAGAATATACGCTATTTTCATGTGAGTAGCTTTGTTCAGTGCATTTTTCTTGCTTGTATTGAAATATGTGTTATTTGAACGCCGAAACTAACATTAAAATAAAGGAATAAAACTTATCCATTTGTAAAATATAATGTACTAGCTTATGCTGGCGGTTTTGTCTGCGGGCAAGTAAGATTTTTTTCAGGGGGAGTTACGGTCTGTAGAAAAATAAGTATCTTGTGACGGTATCCGTGTAAAATTTTTCTCTCAAATTCGTTTAGGCAATTGAGCGTGAAGAAGCTACAAACATACACACACGTACAATACCTGTAATTTGGAAATATTCTTACTCTTTGTGGACACGCACACAAAGGGTTCGGTATCATTATCCACCTATTTATAAAAATACGGAAAAAAACACGTTTGTTGTATGTATAGGCCCCATATTTATTGTTATAGCGGCAACAGAAAATTTCTACTGTTTAACTGTCACGATTCATGAGAAACAGCCCGGTGACAGACGGTTGGTCCCATTTTTACCCTTTGGATACGAAACCCATATAAAAAAATAAAATATAATATTCCACAATTATCACACAACGCCGTCTAGTCCCAAGCTAAGCAGAGCTTGTGTTATGGGTACTAGACAACTGATAAACATACTTAAATATTTCTAAATACATACATATTATAGATAAATTACAGCCAAACACAGAACAAATGATTATGCTCATCACACAAACATTTGTCCTGGGTGGGAATCGAACAAACGACCTCCGGCATAGCAGTCAGGGTCACTAACCACTAGACGAACAGGCCAGTCAAATATTTTGTCCCACGAGGACATTAGTCCTTTATAATACAATCGTCATAATCCCGTTAGTTCCCTGGCCCGACAACAAGAGAAAAGTTTTCTAATTTATTCATATCACGGTGCCCTCCGTTTGTGAAGTTGTTCCAAAGTTTTAGCGAACAATACGGATGAACATTTCAAAAGAAAAATAATTCGTACTCAAGCATTGAGATATAAGTACCGAGATTGAATATAGACCTGGAAATATTATGGTAATCACCCCACGATATGTTTTTGGTAGGACTCAACCGTATGTACATATGTAAATTTTATGTGCTATATTATTTCGGCATCAGTATATATACGTAATTCACAGGAAAAATATTCCATGTGAATATGAAGGAATGTTCGTGGAATCTACTTGAATTTAACAGTTTATTTAAAATTGTAACATACAATTTAAACCAGATTTCTACTTCAAAACTCATGTAGGGTTTTTTTAAGCTATTGCATAGCTTCTATCGCGGGCCTTGAGCGTGGGGACCGAATCCAGAAATTCCGTAACGAAAATAACCTAACACCCCCCACTCATTTGTTTTTTGAGCGTAGTGACCGATAAGAAAACAAATGAGTGAACAATCAATCAAAATTCAATTCAATGTGTGAAAGTGTAACTTCAATTAATATCAAAGAAAAAAAAAACAAAGGGAAAAAAATACTGCATAAATAAAATAAATAAATAATTATAATTGCATAAGTTGATAAAAATGCTATGCTTTACCGCGGTAGTCCCCGAGTGCCACACGTCTTTTTGTTTTTTAATGATACTAGCTTCTGCCTGCGGCTTTGTCTCCGTAAAAGTAGGGTTCTCTGTATAAACTTTGACATCTTTTTTATTCCTTTTGTTAGTACTCGCTGACGTCATAAAAGAAAGCCTTGTACAAAATTTTACGTTCCAACTCCCAGTGGTTTCGGCTGTGTGTTCATATGTCAGTCAGTCAGTTTTTTTTTACATTTATAGATAAAATAGTCCTTCACTGCGATGCCGGGGTTGGTACAGGCCAGGGGCCGAAGCGAGGAGAAGTGGAACGAGGAGGCCACACGTGCACGCACGAGGGAGCGCCCTTCACGCACCAGCCGCCGGAATCCCGATCCTGATTTCCGGCCACCGTAGGCGCGGGCTTACGGACGGCAACCAATAAGTAGCTCGCCGTCCGACCGTCCGGTAACCGCCTAGACCGAGCCCAAGACGACGGCGCATATTGTTCCACGTGCGCCTTAAGGAGATGTCAGCAAACCCCAGGGGCCCAGCAGGGTCGAAGCTTAAAGTGAAACCCGGGGCCCAGGGACGAAGGCAAAAAAGGAACAGAAGTAGGTTTTTTTGTCAGTAAAAGTCTGACACACCCTGCCACTCCGTCCAAGAGCGGGAGATGTCATTGTAGGATTTTCCCACTTGATGGTAAGCAATAATGCATTCAATAAGTTTATAAAGCGCTTTTTCACTCTAGTCTTGAAAACGCCTAAATTATAATAATCAGTTAATTTCTTAAAACTTTATACCAACTTTTAACAAGTTAAAAGTAGTACCAGTACTATGGACCTATGTATGCTTACGTTGTAGCAAAATTAAAAGAGACTATCTACTGCTATATTACGAAGACCCACAACTTGTTAGGGAACTGGCTCTATCGGCCTTTGAGATATTGAACTTAGTTTGAATCCCCTACACCAATTTAGCTAATAACTTCATAATTTGTTCCACAATTATTAATTTCTGAGTAAGTTTCAAAATTCAGGAGAGCTTACAGCATTAATTCGGAATTTCCCATCGATGGGAAACTGATGGGAATTTCGAAATTAATATTTAATCCGTATGGTGTTTTACCGTTATTATTCTATATTGAAAGCATTAAAATTTCTCATTTGTGATATACCACAATATTGTTAACAACGTTTTTCTCCCAAAAAAGACCTTTAAATTTCAGACAGGCTAATTTCCTCCGAATAAAGGGTTCGAAACAGCGAGATGAGTACATATTTTTAAAACATGAGAGAGCATGACATTATTTGTTAAAATGCCAGGCGAATCTGGTAGTATTGGGATTTAAAATGTGTCTATGTTGGAAAACCACTGAATAAAATATTCAAAACACAATATGATACATTTTCAGAAGACTTATTTCTGACAATTTATTTGTTATACTTAATGCATTACTGAAAAATACTATGCAAAGATCGACTTACCTCCAATTTAATGGAATATCTTGCTTTTGTTATATGGTAACAAAAGGTTTAACACTTTAATTTCTAAATACGAATATTGACGAACCATTACGGTTAACGTATGAGCAGAAAACGTATTCGGAGTGATGAAACTGTTAATATTTTTTTAAATAAATTCTTTTCCTCAGAAACCCATAAAGTATTATCAAGCATATTAAACTGAAATTATAATCAAATACTCAAATCTGCTATCCTTTAAAGCAGTGAAAAAAATAAACTTTAGAATTTGGATTTTCAATACAAAGATAATACTATACTACCATTAATACTATATATGGCGCTTATTTTGACGTTTGCAAGGGAAAAAACCTAGGGGGATTTTTCGTTGTCCTAGAATCATGAAAGTAATAAACAATGCCATGTAGTACAAGTAAAGGAAATATTCGATATCCATGAAGTAGTAACATTACAAAATAATAACTATTATTACGATGATAAACTTATTTGCAGTTGGTAAACCAACCGAAACCCATGTCGAAGTATGATGACCACAGTTTTCAATCGGCAGAGTTAAGTTTGTCCATCAGTACAGTTTGCCTTTTCGTTAAAGGACTGTCCACTACTGTCCAGTACTTTTGTAACTTCAGTACGTAAGATACGTTGTCAGTTTTTTTGGTATTGTATGGAAAACTTCGTGTATCACTTCGTCTCGCACTTCTACTACTATATACGGCGTTTTACTTTTTTCTTTCTTTCGTTTTTTTAGTAATTAAAAAAAAAATATATATATAATCAAAATCAAATCATAATGACTTGATATCATTTGGTCATATTACTTCTAGCTGATTACTTCTAGCTTCTAGATGAATTGTGCCATTTTTTTTTCTTCTTTTTATTCCTGTTTAGGTTCAGAATCAGTATGGCTATCATATTTTTGTCTATATCATTTTACTATAATCAGAACACCCTGTATTTTCCAAAATATTATGTACATTTACAGACATAAATGCAGTATCACTAATTTTATGTGAAGATTATCTAGAACAGACAATGTTATTTCAACTGCGATATTTTAAAAACGGTATCTTGTAAAAACGTTGTTTATAATAAAATGCTAAGCTTAAAGTAACGCAAGTACACGGTATACGGGGACAGGGTAATTTCCTCTAAATAAAGGGTCGGGTTACAGAAAGGAAGAGAACAAAATATTGTTATAAATGTACGGGGGACGACATCAGACCGTGACGTGTACTGTTCGAAAGTAATGATACTATGCTTTTTGTTGGCAATGGGATAGTTTTCCCATTGATGGGAATTCTGTTTGATGAGTATACCGCAGTAAATGAAATTGAAATCGGAAGTAACCAATAATATTTAGAGTAATACACCAAAATCCAAGTATGACAAATCTTGAGGCTGGCTTTCAGTAAATAGGTCAAAAAGTTCGAGGTAGATATATATGTTTTGTAATACGATGATGAATAAGCCTATATACTTAGGCCAGACAACGAGAGGAGTCAATGTCCACGATGAAGGTGGTATGGCGATCTTATAAAGTTTATGGATCAACTTTGGCCAGAAACTGAAAGACTGCGCTAGATTGACCACTTTGGAAGTAGACAGAGAAGGCTTTGCCCAGCAATGGGGCAGGGATAGGCCACGAAAATAGGCTCGACTAAAGAATTTAACAATATTTTTACTAACAAGTAGTTGATGAGTACATTATTTTGAAACAAGATCTTCTAGAAGACAAGATTCAGTATCTATTTTTTAACAGGATAAAAGTTGGTTCAAAAATAAATGAAAATTTTTGGTTTCTGAAATATTAAACGAACTAATTAATCACTTTGAAATTAAATTATGTATAACAAAATGAACACTTTGATCAATTTATAACAGTGCGACCTTTAGGTACCTACTCAATCTGTTTTTGACAACCCCATTTTCAAAGTTTGACTGCTTATAATATTTTGATCAATGCAAAATCATTAACCACTTAAGAGTAGGGAAAACCTAAGCTACATAATAAATAGCTGAAACGATTTAATTTATTTTTATGTATATTTATTATTTTGATTGATTAGTAAAACTCTTCAAATAATTTGTTTAATTATCTATGAAGTGGCAATGAAATGCAGTTTATTTTTGAAGGTGGAAATCATTTATTGACATCTCGCGCTCTAGGATGGTGCGGTAAATTATATTTGACTTCTATTGTTATAGATCATAAAATCATAAATCATTTATTGGTTTGCAAATATGGGTGATGGATACATAGGTGTTTTCTTATAATTATATTGAGCCCCTCCATATTCTACCATGGCATGGGCCATGCAAATCACATTATGTACACAAAACAGAAAAAATATTATAAATTTATATTGTTTAAATGTCAAATAATAATCAAAATAAATGAATTAAAAATATCAGTCTAACAATAGTGATAAAATATAGATAATAATGTCAAGCAAAACAATAAACAAGTATATCAATCAGGAACAAGAAAAAAATAATTAAATGTCAGAAAAGTGATGTCAAAAAAATTAGAACCATGCCTATGTTCCTTTTGATTCTTTTCTGAAGTCTGCTTATCATCATCATCCTTATTAGGCTTTGGACCTGCTGGGCTACTTTACTTTTACTGACATTTCTGGCGTTCGTATGGAGACTGACGTATAGTGAGCTACAAATTGCTCGTCGTCCATTAGCCCGCGCACCTACGGTGGCTAGTAATTGGAGTCAGGGTCCCGGCGGCTAGAAGGTCCGCTGCATCAAATTCTTTTTACACTACACAGTAATAGCGAGATAATGACATTTATATCCTAAGCCAATAATAGAGTTTCACGGCATTGATATACCAAGGCTAAACATAAAGTATATTCCTGTATTACCAAATCTATATTATTGACCAAAACCAAATGGACAAAGTACAGGACAATCACAGTTTGACAATGGTGTTTTACACATTATAAATCCCGAGATGATTTATTTATTTATTTCAAGAAAAATGGGATTTTTTTAAGGAGCGTCAAACTTTTGGTCACACTACTCAACTCAAGTGCGGCGCTCCTCCAATTTCCTTGTCGAGACAGCGCCTTTCAACCCACTGGAACATTAAAAAATACAGAAATAAACTCAGCCATTTTTTTTCGCATTTTGTAAGCATTACTCGCGGTTGTTTTCATCAAATTATCTTAAGCCTAATTAAGGGTAAAGAATGTCTTTGAATTGTGCTGTTATCTTTTTACATCTTTTAGGAAGATACTCCCTTTTATGCGGAAAGGGTTATGAATTTATTAGGAATTGCTTTTCTTGTGGTTATTTAATGAACCGCGAATTTTTACTACAATCTACACTTACATTATAATCTAAATATACACACTTTTATTATGTAATAGACATGAACTTTAGGTTTTATCAGAAACTTTGTTTTTTATTTTAAATATTAGTTTCTGAAGCCGAAAACGACAGTATCTGGCAAAACAGCTAAATTCAACGATTTATTAAACGATCCTTTCTTTGATATTCTTCATCGAGTTGATGAGTTCCTTAGGTCCTCAGCTGGCCTAACCAAGTTACTACCGTTTCGATTGAATTCTCTTTTGTCGATCGCACCGATAGTAGATCGAGATAGTCTCTTGAGGAAAGAACCTATCCAGTCAGTGCAAGCATTTGCCAGAATTCGTGTAGCTCAACCGCCAAGCTTTTTAGCCAAGTTACATCCGTTTCGTTTCCATTCTCCTCAAGTCAGTCACGCCTTCTATTTCTTTATTCTGACGACGTGATTAATCGTTAAGATGAAGTTAGAACAAAGAAATCGGAGACGTGGCTGACTTGAGAAGAATGGAAATGAAACGGTTGTAACTTGGCTAAGGGGGCAGTTGTGCTACACGAATTCTGACAAATGCTTGCACTGACTGGATAGGTCTATTAAAATCTGTGCGGTTCTTTCCTCAAGAGACTCTCTCAGACACTAATCTACATGGATGTCTGCATGGTTTTCACATGACTTGACCATTACATGTTTACTGTATGGACTTTAGAAGAGACTTTGACCTCTAAGTTTATTTTGATATTTCTTCTCAGGTTAGTAGTCAACTCAGAAACATCGGCCTCATCTAGTTTTAAGTGACGAAAAAATGTACGTGTTTATTTAACTTTTTTGCAAAATAAATATATTTTAAAGAAGAGACCTCTAAGTTTATTTCGATGTTTTTTCTCAGTGTTGTTGTTTTTTTACTACAAAACCAGTGTTTCGTCTTGTAAATTTTTTTGTTTATTACAACTAGGAAAAGCATTGGCCTAGGCAGTGCTATTAATAAGCATTTTGCGAAATAAATATAATTAAATATGTTAGTAGTCAAGAAATTCAGCATTCAATATGGTCAGTACACTTTCATTTACATTATTGTCCACCTAAAGCTTTTTGCAGACAAATTTTAAATAGCCTAGCTCAAAAGCAAGACTTCTAGCAGTTTTTAAAACTGAATTTATCTCAGACTTCGTGCCCTATCTCCGTTTTCAGGAAAAAGTGTTTCATACTTTCCGTGTTCTGTCGATAAAACATGAATTATTGTGTACTTCAGCTGAGATAAGAAATAGCCTATTGGCTGGAGAAATTGAGGTTAGTATAATACTTGAAGTAGATGAGTTTTGTTAATAAGGTAAAAAATGAGTTTGCCTTCTCAAAAGAAAAAGACGGGAAATTGCTATAATATCGTGATATAAAAACCAAAATATACGAACTATACCAACTATAAATAACACAAAAAAAAAAATTAATCGTACCCACAAACTGAAGTTTTTGTATAAGCTGTATTACTTTTTGGTGTACAATAAAGTATATTGTATTCTATTCTATAAATAACAGTAAAATAGTTTTTGATATGCACATAGTGTTTTTTGAAAGTTACACTCCTAGGTTGATTAAGTCAAGAGAGAGTACTTCTAGGCAAGCGTGCTCCATCGTCGGCCACATCATCGCGTACTATCAGGTGAGACAGTGGTCAAAAGTGAGCTAATCCTTAATAAAAAAATATACATATATTTTAAACGCCCGGTTGTCATTGGATGATTTTCCCCACCAAAAAAAAGCCTTTTTATTTTTCCCACTGCTGGGACTCAGGCCTCCTCTCTAGAAGAAGGAATGGGCCGTAATTCACGCGGCCCAGTGAGGGTTGGTGAATGTCACATGTCTTACTGGGCCCCTACAGAAACAAAACCCACAAAAGTCATAGGCCAGAAGCCAATAACCTATTTCAACAACACCACTAAATTATCTAGTCAAAATATCTCAATTGAGCATAAATAACGTAACAACCACAGTAATAAAGTTTATCTTAAACGGATCAATATGTCAGATGTAGGAACACCTGGCGATAAGTGGCACTATCGGAGGTTTAAATCAGATGTAATCTTAGTACAATTACTATCGGTTTCGATGCTAAATTTGTATTATCTTGTGTATTATCTTTATCTAGGCTTAGTGGCACTAAGCTCGAAATTACATGGTATTTAAACTAAGCTGACGAAATATGGGTATACTATTTCCTAACCTATTAGTCTATAGTGAATAGTGACTGCTATGCCGAAGGTTCGTTTTGCAGCCAAAACAAATATTTGTGTAATGAATATGATCATTAGTACTGTTTAATTTATCTATAATATGCATGTATTTAGAAATATATAAGTATGTTCATCAGTTGTCTAGTACTTATAGCCCAAGTTCGGCTTAGTTTGGGACTAGGTGGCGTTGTGTGAACGTTAGAAAGATTATTCAAGAGTGGTAGAGCTTGCACACATTTAACATCAACCTACAATTACCGAAACGGATCTTGAGTGCTGGCTTCAAGTTACACAGAAGTAAAATATTCGGTGTCTTTAGTGGTGCGAAGGGAGACGCGGGGACGGGGAATATCACTGATGGGCTCGCCACGCCATTGTGTCATAGACGTCAGTCGTGATTCGCTCCCTGCGCTGCTGCATGTATCTAAGAACGACGACGATTGGCTCGCCAATGTATAGAATGCACAAAGCGAACCCTACTCTGACGCCGAGCGCTCAAGATTCGTGCCGGTATTTGTCAATTGGTGAGATAGAACCTTATGCAAGAACGAATTGATAAATTATTTATCAAATAAAAAAATAGGGGATGGAGGTAGGTTTTTAAAATAACCTACGACCTTTTCTCAGATCTACTAAATAGGTATACTCAAAAAAAAAAAATCGAAAAATCGGTCAAGTCGTTTCGAGGTTGTTCAAAAACACACGTTTTTGAACAACCTCGAAAACACTTCGAAAGCCTCTGAGACACTAAATTGTTTTATATTATATATTATACACACCTTTTTCTGTTCTTTTACATAAAAAGTAAACGTAGTAATACGTCTTTGCCATTCTCAAAATTCCTTTGAAAAAGAAAAAACAAATCGCAACACAATTCCTAATTAGGGAAACTTGGTACTTTTTAACACATAAAACTTCGAGAATGTCTAGATGGCAAGACTATGAGAACTGGAGTGTTCGAAAACAGCTCATTACCACTGTTAACTATTTACTTACAAAGGAAAAGGAAAGAGAGTTTAAATAAGATTCTTCGAAAAAGTATCGAAGCTTTGTTGTTTTTTTCACTGCTCAAGTTATTTACTCTTAGTTTTTATTTTCATTTAAACAACTAGGCTATCACAATAATCGTTATTCTTATTAACTACATTGATTTATTATTGTAGGCAATTGCACAATTAAACTCCGCCAAGTTCGTTCCATCAACGAAACACTAGACGCACGGCGGTGTGCCATCGGTAGGTGGAAAATTGAAGATCCCACCCATATGTACAATGCGTTTTGGGAACACATTCATTATGCGTATAGCTAAAGAGTGGAATTCCCTGCCGGAGTTTGTGTTTTCTGATAGCTATAACCTAGTGATATTTAAATCAAGAGTGAATAGTTTACTTCTAGGTAAACGTGTTCCATCAGTGGCCACATCGTCGCTTACCATCAGGTGAGATAGTGGTCAAAGATGAATGTATATATTTTTTTTTAATCGTTGTCTTACTCTGGGAATTACTCCTGAACCTTGAGTGCGTTCACGAACATAAGACAATCAGACTCCGACCAATGATTTGTAGCCCATACAAGTGTGTATTAGTTCAGTTTTGGAATCGGATTCTCGACACTCAGCGCAGTATTTAAACGCTCAAGCACTGCGCCAAATCGAAAATTGAAATGTACACGTGTTCTCACGCTACCATGATATAAAAAAATAATACAGCCATGGTATTAGGTAATCAAATAAGCTTACTTTACGCAGAACGTACTTTACGAATATATATTACGTAATGTGTAAACCACAACGCCAGTAAACTTTGTTTTTATGCACCACCTTTATTCTCAAGACGATTACCAACAGTTCCCCACTCACCGTAACAAGTTTCACCCTTCACCGGCCATAAACTTGATTTACACAGAAGAATTTGTGCGAAACAAACTACCCTCGTTTACTCCCTCAAATCAACACGCGACGCTCACAAAACGAAAAACACCTTAACATTTACAGTCCTCCCTTTCACCTTACAGAAAAAGTACCAATGAACCCTTAACAATGCTCAGCCTGCCAGTACATAAACTGTCACGAAACACTTTGATTAACATCCGTCTTCGAACATTACGATTCAAGCCACGAACGAACCTTTATGTCTTCAAAATCCTGCCTAAAAACTTCGAACCAGCGGAGAACCTTTTTGTAAACCGTTGTTACGCTAAAGTGTTATGAATAACCCTTAACATTAACCCTTTAATAATATTTTTTAAGCCAAAAAGCCGCCTTACAGGGTGAATTTGCCGGCGGGCTCTGGCAATTTTAACGCGGGCTGAGTTCAAATGTGATGTAATAACGAATTTCACTCGTAACGTACGATACAAGTTGTGGTTGGTTTGATGGGAATACGGCGTGATGGGTGGTGTTAATGTCTTTTTGATATAACATCGTTTAAAAATTGAATCTGGAGCAGATTTAGGCTTTACCCTGGCTTCGTTTGTTGTCAAAGATTACACACGCTAGAAGAGATAAGTGTCAGCATATGATTAAAAATTGGGAATATGCATGAAATTATTCTATTTGCTAAATTCAATATTTTTAGCTGTGGTAAACCAATATGAAGAAAAAATGTCTTCATCAACAACAAAGTTATAAAAGCTTCAAAGCTGCTATTATGAAAGAAAAGTCCAACATAGTTTTTCTTGTTAAAAGTCATGATACCCGTTAGGCCACCTTAACAACCGCCATCTTGGCGAGAGATCCGGATATATTTGTTTAAAATTAATAAATTATGTTTACTTTTCTACCAATTTTGATATTGATTTGATAATTAATATTTTATTGATAAGCTAATAATTAATTGACATATATTTTTTTATGCCAATAAGACTATACAAACATAAATCATACTGCGAATAGTAAACAGTTTCTTCTTCTGAGCCTACACTGAATCTGTAATAAAACGCAGAAGTATAATTTTCCAACTAATCCTGCTCAAAATCTTTTGGAAATATTATTTTCATGTAAAATTTTTGTGACCAGTAAAATAATTATATTTCTCACTACAAAAAACGTCAAATCAAAAACACAATATCGTACTCAAAAAGCACTTAAAATTAAAACAGGAACGCAATCTACAAAAGTAAAATAAGGAAAAAAAAAGTATGAAAAAAAAAATCTCCTTCGCTCAAAATTTACGCCAACACCCAAAGCGGGTCTGGAACTTGTGTAATTTATTCATAGTCGAGTAATGACACTCGATTACTTCAGCGAGAACCCTTTACTTTGAGCTGGCTTCAAAAAAAAAAGTGTTATTTTTATTAAATGCAAGCAAAATGACTTCGTTTCAATGCCTCAACGTCACGGAAAATTGTCGTGTACCGGGTTTTTATGTTCAGGAAGTGTGTCAGTGGGGGAAGTTGGGCGCGATGGATGAGGTCTGTATTGTACTGGGTTTTCATAATAGGAGTGTACTTGAGTTTGACTGAATATCTAATATACACATATAAAAATGTGGTGTCACAGTGTTTGTTATTGAATTCCTTCGAAAAACGGTTTGACGAGTTTTATGATTTTTTCTAAGTATATTTGGTAGGTCTGACAACAGATTGTAGGTTATTATTTACCCTGCTACCCTGACCCTACATTTTTTTCTTTAATAATTATTAACTCGGCAAACGTTGTTCTGCCATATGTTAGTTTTGATATAAATATTATGTGAACGTTTCGTAATTTGAAAGTATGTAGGAAGGGGTAGATGTGACTTTAAAGAAAAAACAAATAAATAGCAACTCTACTCTCGGTTTTGGAAAAAAAATTAAGTTGTAAAAACTTGTCAAACTTAACTTAAGCATAGCAAACAATTGAAATTTAACATTGGAGTTTCACACGTTCTTTACTTATAATTCTCATTTCAGAAACCGGAATATTTGTACATGTTTTTTAGTTACTGAGATAGTTACGTGTTCGCATCTTTCAAAATCACTCTAGTAGTTTCGAAACCAACCCAATGACAGTCACCAACATGAATGTAACTCGCATTCATTGTACTTTCTGATAGACCTAAAACATGAATTATGCGAGTTTCTATAAAACCTAAATAAACATGCCGATTCAATAAACACAATTCTAAGAAAAATCAATTCCACCTGAACCTCTCACAGCCCTCTCAGCTTACAGACAACTAACTTCACAAAAATCAAATCGAAATATGAAAGAAAATTCTCTTGTAGATCATGGAAAACATTGCATTACTTATTTATGAAATCCATTCAAATAAATAACGAGACGGGGCCGTTTGACGCATCAATAAACATAAATGCCTGCGCAAGGCCAAAGCAACCATTCTAACGGAGGTCGAAAGGTCACTCAATATTTTTGTATCACGCTGTATATAATAGTGAGTTGGTTTGTTTCATTTTGCAGAGAAAGAAAAATGCAGGAAACCATCAGCTTGTTATAATATACTAAAAAAATGTCTATAAAAAAAAATCACTTTTAGCAATAAGACCGCCTATTGTGACACCCATTTAATTTGAAACTCCTACTGTAATTTGATTTATGGTCTACAATAAAGTGTATATCTATCTAAAATATAATCAAAATTGTGCAGATACATAAATAAATCCGTCATGTACAAGATAACTAAGAAATGCTATGGTAAAAGCTTTACTCATATTTAGATCTTTTGTACAAGGTTTATGTATCAAATTTATTATGATTAGATATTATAAGGTTATGAAAGGCAAGAACCCATTTACTTCGTCAAACATTTACATATGGTCATATTAATAAACATGTCATTTTATTACTCATACAAAATGTACATACTCGTAAACAGGCTCATATCTTTGGCTATCACGTCCATAATAAAATATCATCCCTTGACGAACAACCACTATAAAATGATAACTTTATTTACGACGTTATGGGTTGTTTATGAGAAACCAGTGTAAGTACCGAATGACCTGAAATGGCAGACTGAGATTTATTAGACGTACCAAAATGCCCTCAATTCATTTTGACGATTAAAGCCACTGGTACCAAAAGTCTAAAAGTCATGGAGGTACCATCTTACCCTAAATTACTGTAACCGTTGAATATTCATAAAATAAACATCAAAGGTTATATTGACCTTTGATCTTAAAATAATTTTATAATTGGTCTTAGTTATTAAATATTTTATAGATTAGAGATGAGCGTGTTATGTGTATCACGGTATTAAACAATATTATGTTAAAAGGGCTCAGGGTCGCAAGCGTTGCAACGTCGTCAATATTTTATAAATTTTACGTCATATTGAGAGCTTACTTTTATAAAGATTTATTAATTAATGTGATGATAAATGATGATTTTTGCTTGTATGATGTTTCATGGAATGCTTTGATTAAATTTAACCACTAGCTTCTGCCAGCGGCTTCGCCCACGTGAAAGTCAGTTTCTCCATACAAACTTTGGACCCCCGTCACATCCTCTTAGCTCATTTCAGAAAATCCATTCTTACCTGACAAATTTTAAGCTTGTAGGTGTTATAGTTTCAGAGATTTCGGGATTAATCAGTGAGTGGTATTCCATACATAGAACATATATATAGGGTGACTGGCAATTAGTGTACGATACTTAAACACGTGATTGTGCGCGATTTCGGCTTTGCTCCCATACTAAAAATTGTTCGTTATCATAAGCACAATCACGTGATTAAGTATCGTACACTAATTACCAGTCACCCTATATATGTTCTTTTGCTTTTAGTTCTATCAACTTTTTTGTGGGTACGGTTTTTTTCCCCACAATCTTCTCCATCATCTTTTTGTCCTTATTCCAACTTGGGTTTGGTAGCACGCATTTTTTTCTTTCATTCTGTTCTATCAATCATCATGCTACCACTGACTCCTTTTTCTTTCACATCGCTCTTCTAACTATCTATCCATCTTTTCTTAGCCCTGCTTCTTACACATATTGCTCCAATAGTCGTAATTTCAGTAAATAACCCGTCTTCATTCATCGATTCTTTGAATGCAACGATAAAACTGTCCGTCTGTTATTTATTTATTGTGCACACCTAACTCAGTGTTGTCTTTTTAACCCAAAGGTAGACTGGTAGAAAATTCCTTGTTGCGTATAGTCTACCTATGTAAACTTCAATTATAACATAAATGTAATGATTTTAATATCGAAATGGTCTTGTTAGAAATTGTGTTGTAAAATTCGCTTTTTTTAAATTGATATAAACTAGGACTTGACTGCGGTGAAGTCTCGCTTATAGACGCTTTGAATAAACTGAAAGGATTTATCCGCTTTTGGAGAGAGGTGGAACGGTTGAAATAAAGAACACCGTAGATTATAAATTCACCCTTTTAGGCCTAGATATAGATTCACATATAGATTGGAAATCCCACATTCAAAAAATAAGAGCTAAATTATCTAAGTTTACATACGCCCTCAGAGAAATTAAAAAAACAACAGATCTTAAAACAACCTTAGTTACTTATTACTCATATGCATTCGCATGGCTCAAGTATGGAATTATGTTATGGGGAAATAGCACAGATGCACCGACACTGTTCACTTTACAGAAAAAAATGATAAGAATATTAATGAATATAAAAGACACCGACTCCTGTAAACCCTACTTCAAAGAGCTAAAAATATTAACCGTACCATGTCTTTATATATTGGAAATTTGCAAATTTGTTCGAAAATATCCACAATTCTATACCAAAAGAGAGGACATCCAAACTAAAATTACACTAAGACATAAAAATAGGCTTAACATACCCGCTTCACGATTGAAAATGCACTCTTCTAGCGCATTTGTTATGTCTATTAAAATGTATAATAAGTTGCCAGAATTCATCAAAAATGCAGATAGTAATAATATGTTTATCAACAAACTGAAACAGTTCCTAATAGACAAATGCTACTATACTATAGACGAATACTATAACGATAAACATCGCTTACAATAAAAGCTATTAATTATACTGTAATAAATGTAAGTACTTACAGAAGCGCAAAATAATTTAGGTACTATGGTGAATAAAAATTTAAATTAAATTTATACATAGTTAACTTAAATAAATATATGATTTAATAATGATGACGATAAAAATACCTGACATTTAATTTACTTATAAAGACATTACATACATAAATTAATCAATAATAACATAATTTAACAATTATAAATAAAATATCTGACATAATTTAAAAATAATAACGACAAAACTAAATTAAAATATTTGACATTTAATTTACTTATATTAAGACATTACATTCATAAATTAATCAATAATGACATAATTTCATAACAATTACAACAAAAATAAATAAAATATCTGACATAATTTAAAAATAATAACGACAAAACTAAATTAAAATATTTGACATTTAATTTACTTTTATTAAGACATTACATTCATAAATTAATCAATAATGACATAATTTCATAACAATTACAACAAAAATAAATAAAATATCTGACATAATTTAAAAATATTGACAACAAAAATAAATTAAAATACCTGACATTTAATTTACTTATATTATACATTACACACATAAATTAATCAATAATAATATTACCTATTTCATAATAATGACGAAAAATAAATAAAATTCCAACAAAATCTACCAATACTTATATTTACATAGTATATATAGCATAATAATAAACATGCTTAGACAATTAAATAATAACGATGACAAAAATAAACATAATTTATAACATTACACCATATACATAATTACATACATAACTACATCTATTAGATCTGTCAATAATAATAAATTCCATGCATTGTAATTTAGCCTTCATCCTCTCTCCTAACTTTACTGTGCCCGACAGGGTCCATATTGATCTTTAAAATATGTTATACCACCTATGTATACAATATGGAATGTAATAAAGTATTGAGTATTGAGTATTAAGTATAATGGTTCACCAAGGACTAACTTTGGAAACCAGACCACAAAACAAAAGAAGAAGAAGAAACCGCGACTCAACATAGTAGTACAAAACCACTCAAAGACTACAAAATATTCTGATCAAAAATTTAAACAATATGCTCGAAATCCTCTTCCAATATGTCTAACGCAATTTCTAACTATCTACATACTAAACTTGTTTGAGCGGAAGGTCCCACCGACCTTGCCACCAAAAATACGCACCCTATGCAAAGTTACCAAAACTTCGCGAGTTCATTACGTTATTTCGTTTTTCTTTGTAAAGGGGATATAGGAACTATTTCCTTATGTTTGGTTATGGGTTTTGAGGGTTCTCTGAAGTGATGGTATGGTGATATTGTTATAGGTATTCCTATTCAATTGTTTTAGGGACCAGCGCAATATTCTGTTGCTGTGATTTCTTTAGTTATTTTTCAATACTCTAAAACTCGCTCTCTCGACTGCTTTTTGGCACATAATTTACTGTTTTGCACTAGTGCAGAAAACTGCGTAAACTCGCCTCCGGTCACTATCGCATTTATCTTATCAGGCTGGGTGCTAAGCAACCCCAACGACTCGCGTGTCAACCCCCGTTTATATCTTCGTAAATGTATTGAAAAGTGGAAATTTGATACTGCAACACTCGGCTCCATAATACCCTCGCCTACGGCTCAGGCAAATTCCACCTCAGCCGAAATGACAAACTTTCTTGTATCAAATTATTGTACTTTTTTATTATTCGTTGCTTTCAACACCCAATTTCACAAATCTTATCTGCTAATGATAATTTAAGTTTATCCAAACGAAAAAAAGAAAGCTGTAAATTAGGACATACAGTCATCTGTGTCAAACAAGATAATATTAACTGATCATTGCACGTAGTTACCAGATGAAAAACTTCTGTCTGAATTCCTAAAAGAAACCAACCAGTCTATTTTAACGATACTATGTGGATAAATTAAGGTACCAAAAACTTACCCAAACCGCCAAACTTAACGAATAAAGATAGAGATCTCTTTTAAAACGACTTACGTCAAACTACTCATTAAAAGGTATAATAAATCAATCCAAACACCGCGGCGCCATTGAGCGAGTAATTTTATTGCTATTTATAACGTCTTGCAATAAAACCGTCACTCGCAAACACTAAACACGAAGATGGAGAAGACCCACAACGAACAGGGGCCTTAACATGACGTATTGAAATGTTAGCTGTACGAGCGAGAAAGAGATGTAGCTATACACACTACTAGGTCCATTCCTTTAACAGTTCAGTTTAGATCATCAAATGTATGTCCATTGAATGGCCTCTGCATGCTTTTCATTGGATGCTTTTTGGAAGCTGGTTCAAAATAATAGTTTATGTAATAACGAAGGCTACCGACGAAACCTGAAGAATCCGACTTTCAGGCCTTTCAAATAAATAATTTTAGCCTTTACAGTGTATCCTATATGCAATTACAACTTATATGTACCTTCATACGTTTTAACTTTAACCGACTCAAAAAGTTTTCTAGCTCGAAAAAGAAATCATCATTCTCCGCCACCGTACGGGGTTATAATACAATAACTTTATATATATGATAAAGTTAATGCTGAATACAATCAGAAATTTAGGCTAATAACAATTTTCATCTAAAGATGGCATTTAAAATTTGACTAAAATAAGTGTTTTGTTACGTATCCAATCGCAATCAAGCAGTCTTAATTTTTTTTAGATTTCGGACTCGACATTATAGACCTACACTTTGATACAAGAAGAGGAAGTCAAAGTCAAAGCATTTATTTCAAATACACCATTTGCAGGCACTTTTGAATAGTCTAATGTCGGTTAGTCCAAGAAAAGTGAAGCTAAATTGCGCATTCCAAAGCGTAGATCTCTATGGAGAAGAACGGGCAAGAAACTCTATGGACACACTTTTTTTTTTTACATATTCTCGTAATGCTTGAAAGTTTGTCATTGCGACCGAGGCGAAATTAGCCCAAGCCGCAGGTGAGGGTGTTCAGAAGCCGAGTGCTGCAGTGACTAATTTCCACGTGTATCAGACAATTTTTTTCAATTCATTTAAAAAGGAGTAAATAAACTGAGACTGCTCGGCGACTAGTTGGGGCTGCGCGTCGGCCAGCTTGATACGATAAAATATACAATAAATTGTGGTGGGTGTGAGCTTGCACACTTTTCCGCACTAGTGTGAAAAACAGTTAATTGCGTGCCTAAAAATGGTTATATATGGGTGGATAAGATGGTAAGTAGTGTGTCGTTGATGGTGAGGCGCAGTAGTTTATTAAGAGCCTATTCACTTTAGCCTTGAAGACACCCAAATTATAATCGGACGGGAAGACTGCAGCAGGCAAATTGTTCCAAACATGAAAAAAGCTCAGCTGATTTAACTTTTAGGTCTCTCGGTTTTAAAGTAGGCCTTCTGTCGTTACATTTCCCACATTTCCCTTCAGCGATACTATCGCAGTATGGCGGTAGGTAACCTTTTGACAAACCAATTAGTTTGAAAGTGTTCATTTAAAAGTCGGTTGGACTCATAATTTTATTTCTGCACGTAAATCAATGTACAACTGCTGATGTATTTTCAAAGTATGACTTGCTTATGGCGTTAATTTGATTTAAGAAAGTACAGAAGGGTCTCATTGGTTGTTTAAGTTGTGTAGAAGTTCTGGCCTGGTTTCTCTGTCTATAAATAGGCATATAAATATTTAATGAAGTGTTTAAGGGCTTGTCTGTTTGTAATGGCTGCGTCTATACGCCACAGCTGCTTTTTATAAAACGGGGGCTGCCCTATAAAAGCGAAATACTACTCACTGATTAATCACGAAATCGTAGAAACTATAAAACTGACAAACTTAAAATTTGGCTGGAAGGTTCTTTATAGGGTGTGAATGTCTGCTAAGAACCGATTTCACAAAACTTCACCCCTAAGGAACCCCGAGGGTTCAAAAATTGTGTGGAGACATCAAACACGCGGGCGAAGCCGCAGGAGGAGGCCGACCGCATCAGGCAACGGCGGCCGCCGGGATTCTGATCCCGATTTCCGGTCACCATAGGCGCGGGCTTGCAGACAGTGAGCAATGGGTAGCTCGCTGTCTGGCCGTCCGGTAACTGTCCGGACTAAGCCCAAGTCGTGAACGGCGTGCACTGTTCCCGCGCGCCTCAAGGAGTTGTCAGCAACAGCAGGGACCCAGCCGGGTTGAAGCCTACTGGGGCCAGGGTTATCCAAAAGGGAGCTCGAGCCCCGGTGTGAAGGCTAGAAGGAACGGGGTGGGTCTTTTAGTATGTAAGAGTCTGACACCATAAAAAAAGCTGGCAGAAGCGAGTGACAAATAAATAATTATGATTATGGTTCCAAGGCCACCAAAACCCGTGTATATTGATTTAAAAGCATTAATTTTCAGTGCTGAAACTTGATATGAAGATTACACATATTAGTTATATCTTAGTAGGTACATTTGATGGTCTATCCCGATGAAATGAACCTGTATTGCTACTTAGGGAGTTAATGAATATTTATTTAATGACGTAAATAATGAAGCTTAATCTTGACTCATATAAATACGGATATAAGACGTTTAGCATATAACTATCTTAAATATAATACCAACCCACGGAAATGCCTGCGTTTATGACTATAACCTCAATAGTAGATCAAAGTGAAATCTCCTATACAATCGGCTTATTAGCTTTATTAGAGCAGTAAGATGCGTAGTTTATTGAACTTTCTAAAGTATAAATAAATTAAATAATTTGGGAAAATTGTTTTTGAACTTGTAAATATAATTTTTATTATAGCTTGTGTTTTGTTTAAAATCATTTATACACAAGTTAAAGTTTATTGTTTTTATGTAATAAGAGAAGCATTGACTGAATTTTTCCAGTTTTTTAGGTTAATAATATACAAGCAGACAGACATTGTCCGTCCGAAAGCTAGTTTCAAATTAAAAAAAAATGTGATCCCAATTGCAGTGCCAGTTTCCGGGTTTTTTTTTTCGGTGGGAAAAATCATCTTACGACAACCCCCGCTCTTGCAATAGTATCTTCAAAACCAACCAGAGATTTGCTCAAATGTACACCCAAACTTTCATCCAAATCGGCCAAGCCATTTAGGAGGAGCTAGGTGACAAGTACATGTCCACAAGAATTATATAAATTACGATATATAAAAGTGAGTAAGTTTATCATTTTAATTACTATCAGTGTATTCATACCTCAAACAAGAGTCTTCTTCTTTCCCTTTTCTCATATTACTTGGTGTCGGCGCAACACATTTTTTCCTTCCATTTTGTCCTGTCACCCATCACACTAGAACTAACTCCTTTTTCTTTCGTACCACTCTTCACACAACCCATCCATCTTACTAACCGTACTTAGCTAATAAGACTGAACAATATTTTACAAATTGCGATTTATAAATTCTTATAACATCTGTTCCTCGTTTATTTTTGGAATATCCAAAATAGGGTTGCGGAAATCATCGACTAGAAGACACTACAGTTAAACAATAATCGTCTGAAAACCATCCTACGAAACACTTCCCCCAGTTAAACATAACCCGAAATTGGACAATCACCAATAAAACTATCAAGAATCTGCCATCTAACAACTACTAAAATATCTACTAGCACGCTCCGTTTATAATTAATTTAATGTCACTTGATCCCGCCGTTCCCCAGCGAAAGTAATTACCTAGGAACAGCTTTAGTACTTAAGATCTAGACTTGTGGTTGGTCTAGCTGCTAGCGCTAGTCTTGGAGGGGAACCACGCTTTGTCTTAATGCGGTATGCGGTACTGGGTGCGTCTTTTTGGATTTTTAGAGGGAACAAAATGGAGGGGAGTGTTTTTAGTGGTTTTTTAAGTATTTTATCTTGAAAAATTTAAGTTTTTGTATGTTTCAAGTGAAACGCAGTTGGTTTATTTTGCTCAGTTGAAAACCAAGTTCGTATACAAGGAATGAGTATTGATTACAACTGTTATAACTGTTTTCTGGCGTTATCTATCTCCATTTCAGGAGCCAATTAAATCGTCATGACACTGATATGACTATGGGATAGTGCTATATGACTTGTGGTAGCTCCATCTCTCTCTCACACCAAAATTGTGATTATTTGAAGACGTTTTAGTACTCTGTTATTTGTAGGTAGTGCTTAATATGATTATAAATAAATAAATAAATTATGTATGACTAATATTATATTTTATTACTTTTCCAGCAGTTGCACCTGCTTGACTAAAAATAAAAAAAAATATTAAAAAAAAAAACAATTTTTGATTCAGTTATTGTTATAATTAAGGGCATCTTCATCATTCTGAAAAAATGCACTTTTTTCTGACGACTTTAGGCATAGAAGTCATCGAGCTCCAACTACATAGAACAACTGTTTACCAAAAAACATTATATTTGGAACTTAAAGTAATTAGAGAGTACTAATTGGGTACGTACACTTTGTTTATTGTTTGTATCAAAAACTAATTTAATCGAAAATTGCAAGTAGAAAGAGAATTTTCAAATCCGTTCAATATTAAACAAGTTGGATACCATTCAAATCTGGTGGAAGAGGAAGCTGTTAAATAACAGTATACTGAAATGTGACATCGCTAGACTCGCCTCCATTGTGTTACGTATGCTCATAAGAGGTAGCGAGATATTTCCACCACACCCCAACTCTTCCTCAAACATATTTGGTATGCTAATTACTATATCAATTAAATCAATTTTGATTTTTATTTTCAGAAAAAGACTTCCTTTTAGTGTTATTTGTTGTGCAGTATCAACTATTGTACGAAAATAAATAAACACGGGCCAATAGCCAATAATGTATTTTATATAAGGTAAGGCTTAAGTAATTTGGTGATATTTTTTTTTCACAGAATGACTACACAGTTCTAACAAAGCACATTCATAAAACAGCTCAAGCGAGTTATTACGAGCGTGAGGAGAATAAATATAATATAATATAATATTCCACAACTATCACACAATGCCGTCTAGTCCCAAGCTAAGCAGAGCTTGTGTTATGAGTACTAGACAACTGATAAACATACTTATATATTTCTAAATACATTCATATTATAGATAAATTACACCCAGACACAGAATACATGATTATGCTCATCACACAAACATTTGTCCTGGGTGGGAATCGAACCCACGACCTCAGGCATAGCAGTCAGGGTCACTAAACACTAGACCAACAGGCCAGTCAAATATCTGCATTCTTAAGAAAGAAAGAAAACATATTTATTTGGCACAATGGACAAACAAGCATGTATTAGAAAATTAATTAAAAGCTTAAATTATATTAAAAATTTAAAAGTAAAACATAAAATAAATATACCTAAACAAGAAAAACAATGTGTCTCATGGTAGTGCTAAATAGCAACATATAATACATAGGAAACTGAAGCTGTATTTAAAAATATTATGTTAAAAAAAATATCACCAAATTGCTAATATCGCTAATATATTTCCCCTTACTATACCTAATGTACAGAGCTGTATCGCTCCAAAATCGTACACTAAAACCAGCATCTACAAGTCCATCGATCTATTCCAATTTCCCACGGCCATTTCCTGTAATTTTCAGCCAATAATTCCTAACTTATCCCGTTGAAAACTAGGCAGTTAGTCACCGGACTCGAATTATGACGCATTGCGGCTCCCTTCGCTACCCGAGTGTCTTTTACCCACTACTACAATAAAGTGAGGCTTATTGTTCAGACCCTTGCGCCTTTTATGTGTTGTTTTAGTTTGAACTTTAATATAAGAGGGTAAGTTTTAAAATGGGGTGCTTTGATTAAAGTTTTGTGTGATAGCGCGTTCGGAAAGTGTTATTAGGAAGAATTCTGGTAGAGAACGGTTTGGCTAGTAAGAAACATGGTAGACATGCAATCTGTACGTACAATTTTTTTAAGAACATATTTGTGGTGCGTACAGCTTATTTTTCATGTCTTCTCCCGCTCTTCCATGGAACGGGAGAGCGTGTCAGATTTTTACTAACTAAAACCACACCTCGTTAATCAGTTGCCTTGTATGTTCTAAGACTACGAGCATTGTGCGTACAGCTAAGGGATAGATTTACCTACTGCTGTCTGTGTTTCCTGATAGCTACAACAATAGTTCTTTAAGTCAAGAATAGGTCACTTCTTGGCAAGCTTGCTCCATCGTCGGCTACATCATCACTTACCATCCGGTGAGATAGTGGTCGAACGCAAGCCTATCAATAATAAGAAGGACTTAATTATTCTTTAACCTATTTCTAAAAGCTCTATTTGCTCATATAACCTTACCTAAAAATATAATTCTCTTACCTTCATCGCACATTCGTGGGCGAAAAACTAATCTGATTCTGTCAAGATTCGTATCAAAACTCATTTCAATTACGATGTAAAAACGCCCATGTCTGACATCTACTTATCTCCTAACTATTTACGTTCATCTCTAAATGATTCTGATTTATCTAAGCAATCAAAATAAGTATCAAATTGGATACATTCAAAGTTGTAGTAGCTATTTTGATACTCCGACAAAGATCTTACAATTGGTTTTGAGCAGTTATTTTTTTTATTTGAAGAAGTTTGTTTTTTGAAGTGTACCTTACCGTGATGTAGATCTTATTATATTATAGTTAGTTTAAGTCTTTGTAAGTAGTAAGTATTAATTTCAAATATTGCTTTTGCTTCTTAAAAAATCAATTATAAATTATGTTTGATTTTTGAAGTTTTTTTTTGTTTTGATGTATTTAGGTATGCTTCTATTTATTTATTTCCAGACACATTTAAATATCTTCTACGACATCATACAAATAATTTTGAAATTACATCGTCGGTTTTTTTTTTTTAATTTTGTGTTTAGGGATTACTAAGATACATTTATTCTAAACATGAAGTAGTGAATAAGCTTCTTTTTTTTGAGGTAGAAAATCATCTTGTACATAATCATAATGTATATTAATGTAATTTCTCTTATTCTAGGCTGGAAGGAGAGGGTGTGTCAGACTTCCAGAGTATCCTTCACTTGCCTTTGCGTTCTAGCATTATGGGCCCCTTTTTTAGACATTCCCGCAGCTCTAGCAGCCATTGGCCCTACAGTTTTGTTGTCATCACTATGAGGCGCCCGCGGAACAGCAAGCGCAGGTTGATCCGAGCTTGGCCTTCGCCAGTGAATTACCTATTACTCGTAAATATGTATGGAATTTAAATAAAACTATACTATTCATGAGCTAAGGTACAGATCAATAACATCATTTAATTTCCTAAGAAATAAAAAACATTTACCAAAAACACACCTACGCGAGCTTTAGATCAAAAGATTCTAACGAGCTGGTCTTATCGCGACAGTATCTGTGGATGGGTTGCGCACGCGCTGATAAAAGTAATGTTATGCGTCGATATCGGATCACACACGAAGATCGACGAGTGGGTGAGGTAATAGCGTAGTGCTGGATATGCGATGCTATATAATGAAAAGATGGGCTTTTGTATTTTTTGCGTTTTGGTTGTATATTGAAGTAGTGTATAGATTTTATTTTTCTACGTTAATTTGTAATAAAGTTTCTTGCTGGTTCATCTCCATAGAAAACTACCAATTTAATACCGTGCACTAATATAGGCGTGTTTGAAATAAACACTTTTGAATTATTTTTTTTTATGTTTTAAACAATTTGTTCAGAAAGTGAGAGGAGTGGTGGGTTGTGTGTACGGCTCCAACTAATGAATTCAAATCCAGGCAGGCACTTTGTGTAATTCATTTCATCATGGTGAGCTATCTATTGCTTGTCGTCCGCAAGACTGGCTTGCGGACTACAGCCAATAGGTAGCTTGCCCCCGATTACCAACCACTGTAGGCACTGTCTTATGTTGGTTGGTAGTCGCGGTCAGGGTCGCGGCAGCTGGGTTGGGAGGAAGACAATGAATCATTATGAGCCTGTACAAAATATTGTGTGTTTAATACTAAAAATGGTTTTAAAATATTTTTATAATCATTTATTAATTAATAAATGATTGTCAAATCAATACTAACATCTATTTTATTTATATTTATTTCTCCCAAGTTCTTCCCACAAACCCGTTACAAAAAACAATCGCTTCATAAATCTCCGCATATCTATAGCTATCATTATTTACTGTACCAACACCCTAAGAAACTATAAGATAAAAGATTAGATTTGATCCAACTATAACGCTGGCTTAACTGGTAGCAACAGTTATCGAGTTATTGAAATATTTGGGAACGAACAACGAACAAAAAAAAGACGGTTTTAGTAAAAAAAACTGTGTACGCATTGACGTGTAGAGTAATTTATGTGTTTTAAGATTAAAGGACGCCTGTGTTCGGGTGGATGCGTGGGAGATGTGTTTTTTGTTTAATAAATATACAATATATTTCGGTGATATTTCGTTTTCTGGTGCATTGACGGAATAAATGACTGGATTTGATGATTATGCGTTTTTTATTATCTTCAAATTACTGTTTGGTTTACCTTACATTGTTCTCACATAATAGTAACGACAAGAAATATAAAATCGAGATATTTGTATATGTTTATGATATAAAAAGTGTTCATAAAGTTTCTTGCACATAGTTCTCTACGTTTTTAAATGTGCAGTTAGTAAATAAATGATCTGAGATGGACAGGGCACATTGCTCGTAGAATAGATGGTCGTTGGATCCAAAAGATTCTGGAGAGGTTACCTCACACCGGAAAATGCAGCGTTGGATGGCCTTTCACCAGGTGGACCGATGACCTGGTGATAGTCGCGGTAATACGATGGATGCAAGACGCATAGGACCGTTAGTTGTGGCGACACTTGAGGAAGGCTGTAGTGGACGTATTTTGGTTGAAATGATCATCGTCATTAGTAATGCTTTCCGTAGACCGCCAATGTATCGTAAATGATACCATGCCGTCGGTCGTTATTACAAATTCAGATTGCTATGAAAACCATTTTTTCAATTTATTTATCCTTCATTAATTGACTCTCAATTCCTTTGATAGTGGTTTGTTATTTTTTAACTTTTCTGCTAATATAGCCTTTTTTAGCAGGAGATAGTGTCAGACTCTTACTGACTAAAAGCCCACCCCGTTCCTTCTAGCCTCTATACCGGGGCTCGAGTTCCCTTTCGGATAACCCTGGCCCCAGTAGGCTTCGACCCGGCTGGGTCCTCCGGAGCGAGGAGGAGTGGCAGGCGGTCACCGACTTCTGCGAAGCAGTAATGCTCGCTAAGGAGGAGGCCGACCGCATCAGGCAACGGCGCTCTCGCCGCCGCCGCCGGGATTCCGATCCCGATTTCCAGCCACCGTAGACGCGGGCTTGCGGACAGTGGGCAATGGGTAGCCTGCTGTCAGGCCGTCCGGTAACAGTCCGGACCAAGCTCAAGTCGTCGACGGCGCGCGCTGTTCCCGCGCGCCTCAAGGAGTTGTCAGCAACAGCAGGGGCCCAGCCGGGTCGAAGCCTACTGGGGCCAGGGTTATCCGAAAGGGCGCTCGAGCCCCGGTATGAAGGCTTGAAGGAACGGGATGGGTTTTTTAGTCAGTAAGAGTCTGACACTATCTCCCGCTCCGCCCAAGAGCGGGGGTTGTCATAAGATGATTTTTCCCATCGAAAAAAAAAAAAAAAAAAAAAAACCCGGCTGGGTCCCTGCTGTTGCTGACAACTCCTTGAGACGCGCGGGAACAGTGCGCGCCGTCGATGACTTGGGCTTGGTCCGGACGGTTACCGGAAGAAGTCCACGCCTACGGTGGCCGGAAATCAAGATCGGAATCCCGGCGGCGGCGGCAAAAAACGCCGTCGCCTGATGCGTTCGGCCTCCTCCTTTGCTAGCATTACTGCTTCGCAAAAGTCGGCGACCACCTGCCACTCCTCCTCGCTCCGAACTATAGCCTCAACCAAGGCCCGGGACTAATACAGCCTGAAAATGCTAAGAATATAACTAAAATAATTGCAAGAAAATATTACCGTAATCGCTAGAGTAGGCAAACTTGGCTTCCTTTCAATAGCAGGCCACACACTAGAAAGCACAAGAAAGACCATAAACTTTACAGAAAAGCAAAATAAACACAACCAACATTTAATAACTACCTTAAAAACAAAAGCATAAACCAAATACGAAACCCCATAATTGTTAGCGCGTGATTTATGACCGGTATGGTGTGGTGCGAACATTTGCAATGCGTATGAAGGTAGTATCTAGTAATACATTATGATGGTAGGTATTTAATTGAATATTTATAAGAGCCGAACTCATGGATTTTGAGTTAGTTTTGTTTATTGATTTGGGTTTCTAGAATACTCAATCAAATCAAATCTAGTTAATATGATGAACATCAAATTGAAAGATAAGTATGGACTTCTAAGTTTGCAGTGAAAAAAACTGGGCATGCGAGAAAGAATGCGAATTCGCACTCTGAGGGTTACAAAAGCTTGTGATATCAATACCTGTAACAAGAATTGACGCAAGGAACATCCCCTCGAGCGTCGGTTGTACACACGTCTGTACAACTTGGATGTGCTTGAAAAACGCTTAATTTTCGTTTTGTACACACGTTTGTACGAAAGTTCTTTGGCCGAAAATTTTGGTTTCTATACATATTGTTACATATGTATTATATTATTAGTTTTTCCTAAAAAAAAATTTAAAAACATATTTTTTTTTTTTGGTTATTTACGTAAATTTTCCGGTTCACGTGATCCCCTGGCGCTCGAGGGGTAACCTACAATTTTAAAATCTACCTCACGACTATTGATGTAAGAGTTTTTTTTTTACTAAAATGTAAACACCCTTACGTTAATTGATATTTCTGGTATCGAGTTTATAATATCACCAGCCTTTGCCTGTGACTTTGTTCGCGTGAATGTCGGCAAAAAAATAAAGAAATTACCCCTATCTTTCCTTAGATTACAAGTTTACTCCGTACCAAAGTTCATCAAAATCGGTTTTGTACTTTACCCGTAAAAGCGTGACAGAGAGACAGAATTACGTACGCATTCAATACAATGGATTCGAGACGCACTGGACCGGCACTATGGTGACACTTATGAGAAGCCTATGTCTGACAGTAGACGTCTTTCGGCTTGAATTAAAAACTTTCACTAGTTAAATGGTGCCTCACACACACACACACGTAGTATAAATAAATAAAAAAAACTCAAACATAAACATGCATGGATATTAAAATCTCAGCATTCTTTTTTTAAATATCCTCACACCTTCACACAAAAGTCACACCACAAACAAAAATAAATTCTGTTTTCAGAGCCATCCCACACTTCCGCACTCACCTACATCAATACAAAAATTTAACACCGAGAGCCCCGTAAAAAATAATTGCATGGGCCCCTTTTAACCCTCCAGCGCTGAGCCCTTTGAACAATCTCATCGACGCATTTCTCCAACAAATGCCGAGGTTTAATTACGACGGCCCCCACTTACACTTTTTCGACAACATTTTTGACGAAGACAGCGTGACGAACGTTGTGTAGGGCACTTGGCACGCCAAATATTTCGGGGTTCTTCAGACCGTCAGATCGTGGCGAGGGGGTTAGGTTGGCAAGGAAAATTCTTCCGATATTTCTGTAGGTTAATGGAAGGTTTTCGGGCAGTGTAGACTTTCTTGAGAGGCTTGAAAGAAATGAGAAAAGGCTAGGTGGGTATTATTCGGAAGAATGGGCGGTTCGTAACGAGAGCAAAATATCTGTGTAGTTTCTAGGTAAAGCTACTTACTAACAAGAGGTTTTCTTTATGGATTTTTTTAGATGTATTGTACTATAACCCTTATTCTTTCTGAAATTTTCCAGAATAATTCGCTAAGAATTCTTTTTTATAGAAAATTCTTTATACTTTTAATTAAAATTCCTAGTACCTAGGTTTTTTTGGTGGGTAAAAATCATCCAAATGACATCCCTCACCCTTGGGCGGAGCGAGAGATAGTGTCAGACTCTTACTGACTAAAAAACCCACCATGTTCCTTCTTGCTTTTCATACCGGGGCTGAGCTACCTTTCGGAGCTATCCCTGGCCCCAGTAAGCTTCGACCCAGCTCGACCTCTGCTGTAGCTGACAACTCCTTGAGGCGCGTGGGATAGTGCCTGCTGTCGACGACTTGGGCTACACGCGTATTGTTCCACGCGCACTCTCAAGGAGTCGTCAGCAAGCGTAGAAGCCCAGCAGGGTTAAAGCCTACCATGGGCAATGCGAAAGAGATCCAGGAAAAGAAGGAACAGGAGTGGATTTTTAGTCAGTAAAAGCCTGACACGCCCTTCGCCCAAGGGCGAGAGTTGTCACTTAGATGATTTTCCTATCCAAAAAAAGTTGACCTGAGAGAAGGCACACAAAAAAACTCATGATCCTCAAACATTGGGTCAATTTTTGTTACTATTTTTTTAGTTCTCTTAAAATTAAATAGCTTTCCTACAAAATCATCCAGCATCTTTAGTTCCGAGCTTCGAACTTCTCATAAATGTAAAACTCTAGTCTGAAGAATGGAGCAGCTACGAATATTTTTTCCTATTTTAATGGTTTTCTGGAATAAATTACCGACTTCCATCTATTGCGGGCTTGTGGCTTTTCCTCATAATGAACTAAATTATGCATTTTCTCTGTTATTAGGTCCAGTCAATTAACACCTCGAGGGTTTGATGGAGTTTTTTCTGCAGGTAATAAGTAGGAGAGGAAAGATGCGGTTGTTATTGTATGTAAATGTTCTCGCGGATCCTGGTGCTTGGAAAAATAGCTATTCATTCTTTTTTTGATGGCCGTTGGGGCCGAAAGGTTCTAGAGTGGCGACCGCGAACTGGAAGACGCAGCGTTGGAAGGTCTCCTACAAGGTGGACCGATGACCAGGTGAAGGTTGCGGGAAACCGATGGATACGAGATGCGCAGGATCGTTCGTTGTGGCGACACTTGGGGGAGGCCTATGTCCAACAGTGGACGTATATCGGCTGAAATGATGATGATGATCCTTTTTTTGATGTTTTGATGAAATCCGTTACTTTATTAGCTTTTTCTTTTATTATTGACTATCTTTTATCCGCGACTTCGCGCACATCCACAAAATGTATGCCTATGTCACTCAAGAGTAAAGCAGCTTTCTATCGGTGAAAAAATTTTAGCAATCGGACCAGTACTTCCAGAGATTACTAAACAAAAAAACAAACTTTATCTCGTTATTATATTAGTATAGAAGGTGTAGATAGGCTCATGTTTGACCACTATCTCACCTGTTGGTAAGCGAGGATGTGGTTGACGATAGAGCATACTTGGCTAGAGGTAACCTTTTTAATACATTTATCCCACTGCTGGGACTCAGGCGTATATATAATATTAGTATCTATCCCAAGCACTATGACCGGTCCTGTGCGTCACGCATCCATCGGATTCCCGCGACCCTGACCAAGACATAGACCATGACGTTTAAAGTAAGATTTTCTTAATCTTACTTTAAACGTCGGTAAGAGACAGATCTAAACAGGTTGTCAAGCGCCATATCTTACCCACACTAAAACAAGATTAAAACAATCTTACTTTGAACGTCATGGTAACCCCGCAGATCATCGGTCCACCTTGTCCACCATAATAGTCATGGCTTAGACTACGGAGGGACTCAGTACAATGCTCGGTGACCTCAGTAGAGCTTCCGAAAGAGTGGGACTTAAAATTAACATGGGCATAACAAACAATTTAAAATAACTAAAATAAATCAATGTTATTTTACGTTCGTTACGTAATTAGATGTTAATGTGCGTAATAGTCAATTTAGAGAAACAAGAACCAGTTATCAAATAATTGGCAATGGGTTTCGGTTTTCTAAATTGCTGATTGTTTAATCAGTGTTAGCTTTGTGGTTGGATCGTCGAATTATAGTAATTTTAGCTAAATTCGGTACTTGTGTACCTACTGTCTATTATATAAAGAGGTTAGTTAAAATTATATGTATCAAAATCACGTTCTCGATTCATCATACATACAAATAATTTATAGTATAATATATAATAATCATTTCAGCCGTGTGGACGTCTATGTCCACTGTTGGACATAGGCCTTGTAGGAGGCATTCCAACGCTGCGTTTTTTGGTAGACGGTCGCCAAAACTTCTGGGTCTCATCAGAAGGCTTAAAGTCACCCAAAGGGGAATGGAAAGGGCCATGCTCGGAGTATCCTTGCGTGATCGAGTTCTGGATTACGTTCTTGTAAATTTCACAGAATTGGGCCCTGATGAGTTTTAGTGATCTGCGGTTAGAATCTTTGGATATGGAGCCTTAACGCTGGAAGCATGATTCTTACGACCTTAATCCCTAACTAACCATAACCTTTTTTTTTGTTCTGCCTCATACTTTAAGATACTTCCAATACTTATTTAAGAGCAACCAACCCGAGATACATTTTTAAACAACTCTCTTCCGTGATTATTACTATGTTACACATCTTTTTCTAGATATTATGGACACAAAGATATCTTGTGAATATTAGATAATATTCTATTAAAATCAAAACATAAATTTGTGTAAAACTAAACCTGTAAAGACCTCTGAAATTCTGCTATTTTGTTTAAACTTTGACTCTTCATAATGCACTCATTTTAAATTATAAATCTATAGAAATCTTGCACATTTAATCGAGATTTTGAATGATAAAAAACTTTAAATATTTTAGTACTTTTTAATCAACACGTGCCTATTTCCTGGAACTAATTTTATGAAATATAATTGGTTCCAGTTCCGAATATTAGTGATGGAATTAACTATTGCTAACAGAGCGTTTCGGCGTTATCATTTTTTTCGCGTTGCCCTTTTTATCAAATATTGTATTAGATGAAACCACAAGCTTTTAAACCATGTTCATGTTGGCGATAGAATAGAATAGATGGATCGGGAAGGGCCGTCTTAAGTGGTGAAAGCATACAACAATTAGGTTACATAGTAATAAAATGGAAAACAGAAAATACTCCTTTCAACTTAAAAGTATTCAAAAACATATCCACATTGATATTGTCGTAAACTTTACGAGTTTATAATAAAAAGTTATTATTAATAATCCATCGACACTAATACGATAACAATAGGATAATAATAGTAATAATATGACAACGGACAAGTAATCCTACAGTTCGTTCCGGTGTATTTAATAGCGTTTATTCCCACCGTAAAATCAATTTTCATAAACAAATACACGGGATATCAACGATGCAATTCTTAGTAAATTCTCTTGGGTTCTGTATGTAATTTATATTTTGTTTTATTGACATTCAGCAGTCATAAATGTTTTTTTTTTGTGCTATCGTCATTATTTAAACACACGCACCTTTTATACACCGCTGAATTTTGATCGTTTTAATCCCGTGGAGAACGTCAGCTGAGCTCAGTTGACGTTTCCTTGAAGAAATTAATTTCGTATATATATAAAAAGGTACTTTATTTTTTAATTTTATCTTTTTAAAATCGATAGTGTTTCATGTACCGGATCGACCCTTCACGGGATTAAAACGATCAAAATTTAGCGGTGTATAAAAGGTACGTTATTTATTTAAAAATAATATTTGATTGACTAGCATTCTATTACTACCTCACCTGATGGTCAGCGATGAGGTATTCGATGATAGGCTTTGCTTACGTGGAAGTAATCTATCTGTTTTCAGGAAAAACATCCTCTGATAGAGAATTTTTATTCCTGTACCTACACACACATTGAATGTGTTCCCAAAAAGTGTTACAATCATTGCGTAAAATTATTACACCCAATTTTGCTTTGTATAATAAATTTAAAATAAAAGTAACAATCGAATGTTCAAAAATTTCAATACGGATCAAAAGTAATCTGTTTATAAAAAATAATGTTAACATTTAAACATGTCATAAATCCCAAATTACTTAAATAAATGTGTCATAATTAGTGCCGTAATAGGCTAATTGCCGTTTAGATTATTCAAAAATAAGGGACACGTATGTATTTTTTTTGTAAATTAAACCAAAAATGACAAACATATAGCCCATTAATGTTACGTGTAACATCACGCCGTGCTGCATTTTTTCGCAAGAAAAAATATGTGTCCAATATTTTTTTATAATCTAAAATACGGACCAAATAATATGTAATTATTTTGACCCTGGAAACTACCCTATTCTATAGTTTTTTAACTAAACTTAAAAATACGAAGAATATTGTAAGCTGAAGAGTTTTTTTTCCGTCTCCTAGAGAAAAGGCCTGATTTCAGGCAGCGGGAACATTGTAAAGCTGGTTATGCTATGCTATGAAGAGTTTGTATAAAGACGCTAATTTGAAGATCTTCTCATTCTTGCTAGATAGCTTATTTATTGCGGAAGGGTATAGACTATACAACATAACTCTTCAACCCAGGAAAGCGGAGCAATAATTAAAGACACGGCTGAAACTGTGAAAATAATCCACCGATGAACATAAGCCTCAACTCAACGACTATTCCTCTGCGTCTCACATCCATCGGATTTCCACGACCCTCACCAGGGCGTCGGACCACCTTGAGGGAGGTTTTGCCACGCTACATCTTCCGAAACGTGATCGCCATTTCAGAACCTTTCAGCACCATCGACCATCTGTTCTGCGGGCAATGTACTGTCTACTGCCACTTAGCTGATTCTTTAAAGAAGAGAGAGATTATTTAGCGTCACTAAGAGTTATACGTGAGGAAAAATAATGCTGAAAATCTGTTCCTAAATACCAAGATAACAGACAAAATAACTCTCGTTCTCTTGATCTATACCGTCGCCTCTATAAAGGACATAGGGTAGCATTATGTATGTACATAACATTAGTACTGACATTCCGTTCCACAGTACATAATGCCGTGTGTCTGCGGAATATCATTTACTGTCTCATATTTTGACATTAAATGATATTACAAAAAGAACTTATGAATTCTTCGGAAAGGTAAACGGCACGCGATATCGCGCGTTTGGTCTTTGTTGTAATTTCTTATTGTGCTGCATATAAAATATTGAATATTTTTGAAATTGTTTGATTGGCTTTTAAAATCTCATTAAATTTCAAATCATATATGTTACTTGTCAAAAGGTTTAAGATTATGAAAACACAGACTACGACTACTACTATGAGGTTAACTGGTTGAGAATGCCTCAGGCATTAAGTCCGCCTTTGTACCTTTTGTTGCATGAAGTTTTAATAAATAAATAAATTAGTTTAGCGTTTGGGTACCAACTTAAAATCTAAGAAAATTATCACTATAATTATTTTATAGGCTAAAATTTGTGAGTGCTTGTGTGTACTTCTTCGCTTCTTCACGGCTTAATGGGTTTCTATGAAACTAATGGTACACAAGTAGACAATGTCTTGGATTAGCATAAAGATTTTTTTTTATTCCAGGAGTATGTTACCTTGGGACGACTTAATATTTTCACGCTGGCTGTGCTGGTGGTTTATTTTTGAAAAACTATAATAATATCGTTAAAAAATGCAGGATGTCCGTAAGGCCAGTATTACTCCTAAAATAAAAACAAAAATAATGTAAAAGATAGAAACTACTGCGTCACATTAAAACTCAATTTATTATTAACCCATCTACCAATCAGATCGACAAAAGTGGATCGTGTAACCATTAATAACACGCGCACCGTGATAATTAAATACTAAACTCTATTACGACCACCAAGAAAATCAATTAAACACAACATAATGCCTTTTACCTACACGAAACGAACGAAAACGTTCTAATAATTCACCCACCGACCCCCGAAACGAACAATATACGTATTGTAGATTAAATTTTGAAATGTGTACCCAAAAATATCATGTTTATTACGAATAAATGTCGAATGGCGATGAGTTACGTTCGTAATCTACTAAGAATCGTTCTCGTATAGGTTCGGTCATATGTTAAGTCTTTGATGTATTATAATCTGCTGAAATAAAAAACGATTCGTTTATTTTAGGGATCACCGAACTGGAATGAGGTTAAGAGATCCCTTTTCATACATATGAATTATTACGTTTTTTTTTTCGCTCGGGGCGAGAAATGTGTAATGCCGATAATAATACGAGACAGAAAATAATGAAAAGCCATTACCAGGCCATCAGAAAAATACCGAGACTAAATCAAATATTTAATCTCGTGAGATTCTCAAGAGGTTTGTCGAGATGTTACGCAGAAACTACGAAATTGACTTTGGCTGTAATAATAAAAGTGTGCAGAAAGCGTGAAGGATGAATCTGATTTATAGAAGACGAGAATTACTTTTATTTATTTTTGCAATCACGTTGTTTAACATATTAAGAGTGCCGTCTTTACAATAAAATTAATAAGAAAAATACAGGACTTAAAATGCGGTCACTCTCGGATTTTATACAAAAGAAAGAGATGCACAAAGACATAATTCTTACAAAATACGAATAGTTTTTAGCAATTTAATAAAAATTTGCAGATTTCATTATATTGTAGAAAAATGTATATTGGTGCAATTATTTAATTGATAAAATTATTTTTTAGAGGCATCTTCGTGATTTATTTCTATAGTACTAAATTACCTGTATTATGCTTTGAACACTATTTAGTATTTATTCTGAAGAATCTTATATTTTTTCTGGTTCTGTTTACTGCAATAGATCTTATAGTTTTGATCAAGATTAAAAGTTTATTTACAAAGAAAAAAGACTGGAAATTTGCTTATTTAAGTTTTAGTTAACAAGCTATGCTTATGTATACTAATTGAAACAATTTCAAAGGAATCGTACACACCTTTATACCTCACTGAAGGTTCAAACGATCTACATAACCGACCGTTAATAAATAATTAAGCATCAACACCATCGTAGTCTCCAAACTAATAATTATTCACTCCTTTCTAAAATCCATTAATAATTAATTTACCGCATTACTGGAACCGTCAGAACCCACCTGACCGTCACTACTCGCGCAAGCCACTCGCCCGGGCCACTCGACCGAGTTGAGCGCGTGACAAAAGCTAATAAAAGCCGGCACAATGACAGTGGAATGTATGAGGGCCCAGTACCGATGTACATTTTAGGTAAGGGCGCTTGCAGACATGTACAGTAGATTAGAGGGTATATTGCAAGGTTAATGGTTTCGGTATCTATATTGGGTACGGTATATGTGAGCGAAAAGGTTTTTTTTGTATGTATCATGGTGAATTGTGGGACTGTTCTTCGTTGGAAGCTTTCGGGTTGACTTGTCTTTATGTGTTTGTTTCTTAAGATAAATTACGTCTAAGATTTTTTTTTACTAACTTGGCTATTTATAGTTCAGTGTAATTTTATACTGTTTTGGGAGCTGTCCCAAAACAGTATAAAATTACAAACAAAATTACAAGAATTGTTGTAGCTTGATCAGACGTAGTTGTACTTCTGATCAAGCTACAATAATTCTAGTCCAATAACAGAACACTAAGTAGTAGTGTATCCAAAGATGAAATATACATATTATATGTACCTATTTTATTAGAAACGTGCCAAATAATGATGATAAAATACAGCGTTTGCATAAAGGACTAGTTTTTATTACACAATTTAATATAAACAGCCTTCACCAGGCGGGTGCGGTGCGGGTTAGTAGATGTCACAAGCCTTCAGTTTTTTTTTTTTTTTGACGGCTCTCTTACCACATTTCCTTCACCATTTTGAGAGAGTGGTAATGATTTTTTTTTTGGAATTAATGTGAATTATTTTATTTATTAACCTTTCAATTGTGATAATTACAGACACAATTGAAAGACAATAGGTGCGCGAACGCCGGCGTTCGCTTGGGGTTTAATGAATTAAATATAACTTTTTACTTTATTAATGTAAGTTATGTTATTATTATTTTATGTATTTTATTTCTGTACTTTTTTATGCTTTTGTGTTGTTTCCAATAGGCATTACAATATATTGCCTGCATTGAATAAATTCCATTCTATTTTATTTTTTATTAACAATAACATGCCAGTAGTTGTCACGTCACTCGGAAATCTACCTTTTAATGTGCTTTCATCAATACAAAGTAGGTCCATTCAGAATTCATAGCCAATTAATTATTGACAGTAGTTTTCATTAACAACGTATCACCGGATAGCGGTCAAACATAAATATTTATAGATAGTTAAATTATTCTCGCTAACTGCGTCTGAACACGCCTTAATATTTTAACTTTTTTCCACTGGTAACAATAACTAACGGAGTGTTGCCATGTTTTTGTCTACATTATAAACATTATGGGGTTGTCAGCGATTTTGTTTTTAATGATAATGGTATATTTCTTTTACTTTTTTCTTATGGTAATTTTGTAATGATTTGTTGTACTATGGGTTTATAAAGGGTTTAGTTTCGATGAATATTAATTTGGGGTTTGTTTTAAGGGTTGATTTATGGAATAAATTTCGTATTTAACCAAGCATTGAATGAAGACTATATGAATTTTAATTGATATAACATGGTAAACACATTTAGAGAAATCAAATTTGTGATTATCTCTTTGAATGTCGTAATTAGAAACACAATAGAAAGACAATTACCTTATGTCGGACCGTGTAACTTAAGAAATTCGAAAGGTTATTTACAAAAAGAGATAAGAAACGAGACATCAAATTATTGTAATTATTTGATGTCTTCTTTCATTTACAATAATTTTCATTTTAAATTTCATAATTTACATTTCAAAAATAATATTAAATTAAGTATATTTTTATAAGACTTGTAACCCGCCTTAGCTTTCATTATTTCAGTCAAAAGATCTACCGCTGGACATAGAACCATCATGCATCTCGCATTCATCGGATCCCCATGGCCCTCACGATCAGCTTACCTTTCAATGCTGCGTCTTCAAGCACGCAGTCGCTACTCCTGCTGGACTGGTGCTGACTGCTATGCCGGAGGTCGTGGGTTCGATTCCCACCCAGGACAAATGTTTGTGTGATGAGCACGACCATTTGTTCTGTATCTGGGTGTAATTTATCCATAATAGGCATGTATTTAGAAATATATAAGTATGTTTATCAGTTGTCTAGTACTCATAACATAACACAAGCTCTGCTTAGCTTGAGACTAGATGGCGTTGTGTGATAGTTGTGGAATATATTATATTATTATTCGTTTATTAATTATTAATATATATATATATATATATATATATATAAATTATATTTAAATTAAAAAAAAACATATAAAAATAGTGTCCCACCGGTATCGGGAACAGGGTCCAAGCTATCGGCGGTCAGGGCTCTAGAGAAAGGAACCTCCTGACTATACGACTATACTATACTAACTATATTATTGTTATATTATTCTGTATATGACTTGTAAGAATGACTCACCAATAAAGTACGATGACACCTAAGATCCCTCCTTAAATCCCCTCCTCATAAATCCAGCTACTATTCCTACTCTTTCTCTGTCCACGCAGTAAGGTTGTGGAACTCACTTCCACCTAGCATTCGTGATTTGAAAACGATCTCACTCTTTAAGACTAAATTAAAAGAGCACTATCTTTCCTCTCTTGCTTGATAATCGTATATGTATATATATATATATATATAAATATTATGTATTTATTTTTAGTATAAGTTATATAAGTATTTATTGGTTTAATTTAAGATTTCACTAACTCTTCTTTCTCATTTCTGCACACTACTGTCTACATCTCTTGTAATTTCTCCTTTCGCAGGTCTGCTGGAAGAAATTTCTATTTTTGAAATAAGCAGTACCTTTGTACAAAGTTTTTTATTAATGTTATCCTCCTCAGTATATTTGTGTGTACATAAATTGTAAAAATTGTAAATGACAATGTTCGGGTTCAACTATAACATGAACAAAACTAGTGAAGATATAAGCCTGGTACACTATCGAATTCAGTACTATGAATTAAAGCGCTATAATTATGATGTTTCGGTGTTTACTCGCAACTGAGTATAGGCCTCAGGATAGCAATAAATCCAGTACATCAGATATAATAGATACAGTATCGTGGAAAATACAGGTCATCGCTTTACTCATAAATATGGACTATCAACTGTGTTTATTGTGCGATTTCGATCTTTAAGCTTGAACTGTTATTGTGTTCATAACATAGGTTTTAGGTATGTCCGGTGTTCTTTTTATATTGTGTTATAATTATGAAATAAGTTATTACTTTTTTGATCTTATCATGCTAGAAAAAGTACCTAGTTTCATAACGTATACTATGATATCTCATGTCAATTTCTTGCCCTTATTACAATTTTTTTTCTTATTTTATATTTAATTGAACCTATTTTTTTTAACCTCGACTTACATGGAAATTACTGTAACTAACTTTTAAAATTAGAAGTTTTTATGTGGGCACTTTTAACTAATTACATCTATATTATAATAAACTTACACTAAAATAATAAAGAGGTGAAGTTTTTATTTTGTTTTATTTTTTTTTTATTGTATTATAATCTATGGAAGCTCTGGTTAGATTGCTACAATTTTTTCAGCAATAGAAAGCTGCTTTACTCTTGAGTGAAATAGGCTATATTTTATGTACGCGGACGAAGTTGCGGGCAAAAGCTAGTAACAAATAAATGAGAACGAGTTTTAGGTCGTGGGTTCAAACCCCATCGCATTACTTTGTGTAATTTATTTCATCACCACTGCTCTCAAAACGATGAAGGAAAACAACGTGAGGAAACCGGTATATCCTAGAACCAAAAATTCAAAGACTTGTGACATTCACCAACCCGCACTGGGCCCGCGTGGTGGATTACGACCTATTCCCTCTCCTAGAGAGGAGGCCTGAGTCTCAGCTGTGGGAACATTAAAAAAGGTGATGATGATGACATCAATAATTACTAGTCTCTTTCATCAACTTCGTTCGTGAGGAAGTAGAAAATTATCCGTAAGGTATGTTTTACCGCCGAAATAAAACATATTCCAGAACTTATTCTTAGCCGTGTAGGTACCTAATTTTGTAGAGTAACAAACATTCACATATACACACTTTCAGCTTTATAGTATTAGTAAGATTCCTTGTAATTTCAAAAATCCCCTATAAAGTCCCCTATAAAGTCTATATTTTGCAGAGAACTGATTATGCATATCCGACTCATTATTACCCGTACGAGTATCTACATAACAAAACGAACCAATTACCTACAGTTAAAGGAAGCAAGCGCAGATGTACTTATACAAGGCCTGACAAAATACACATTACTTCTTCCTTCGCAGCACACATGTGCCTTTGCAAATCGGCCATTTAAAACCGTACCGTGTAAGTCCGCCCTTAGCTTAACATATTACATCGTTCAGCGTGAAAAATCTATTTTAATTTGAGTGAAATCGAGTGCATAACTGAACTTACGAGAATCGAATCAAGAATAAGATTGAATCGATTTATACAGTTCATTTCATATATCATTGCTCCGGAGGTCAGAGGCACTCGGTGTGAAATACCTAGTGACGTTTAAGTTCATCTGGTTATCTCATCCCCTAAGGAAAAGTAAAAGGATCTCATCCCCTAAGGAAAAGGATTCGATAAATGATAATAATGATAAATTATATTTATTTATATAACAATTCATGTACACACTTAACTTATTTAAGAAAAGAAGACAGAAACAGAAAAATAGGTGCATAGGTGATGCTTATTTCTAACGAAATCTCTTCCAGCATACCCGCGAAAGGAGAATTAGAAAAAAAGAGAAGTAGACACCGTGTCCGTGACCGTGTGTGATTTATTTTGCTAAAACACTTTTACATGTCAATTTATTTGTCAACTATTAAAAAAAAATTGCGGAAACGGACCAGTAATTTTAGAGATTACCTCCTTCAAACAAAAAAACAAATTGCAAATTGCAAACCAAAGCTCTATTAATAAATAATAAAAAGACTATTTATATATATTATATTTATATTTCAGCCAATTTTTGTTTCTATTTTATTTTTATTTGCAATTTGCAAATAAAGAGTCAGAGCAATAATAGTTACCTGAAAAATTATTGCTATTCTATAACTTTTTTCTATGGTTTGTTACTTTCAAGGTTTTTTTATTAACATGGTACAGTCATAAAAAAATAATGAACAATGTGAAATGTGAACTAGGTCTGAACATGTCTGTTAAATGGCAACGTGGTTATTCTTTGAAATTAAATGTTGAATGTTGAATTGAATGGTGTTTAACTTAAAAGGCTGATTGCTTGTATGCTATCATAATAGCATTATCAGTCTTTTAATGTCCTCACTTCTGGAATTCAGGCCTCCTCTCTAGGAGAGGAAATGGTCCGTAAGTCACCACGCCGATCCAGTGCGGGTTGGTGAATGTCACATGCCTTCGAATTTTTGGTACTAGGACACGCAGGTTCTCCCTCACGATGTTTTCCTTCACCGTATTGAGAGCAGTGGTGATGAAATAAATTACACAAAGTAATGCGTCTGGCTGGGTTTGAACCCGAGACCTACAACTCATAAGTCGGGGCCGTTAGCATTCGGCTACCATTGCTCTACAAACAAGAACCTTCTAGTAAATTAATTACTTCACTTATTTTAAAAGTTAAAAAAGAAAGTTACATAGGTATTTGTCAACGAGTAAGAAAACCACATCATTGCTTACCCTCAAGTGAGATAATGGGCCAAACGCGAGTGCTACCATTAAAAATATAAAGAACTGGTTAAGTCAAACTTGTACAACGAGGGTTCCATACAAACACCACTTAAATAAATACCCAGTTCGGTTCCCGAATCAAGTATCAAAATCAAAATCAAAATCAATTTATTCACATTTAAATAGAGTAATTACATTTGATGGTTTGTCATGTTACATTTTAGTATATTCTTAAATTCTATTTAGCCTGTTGCATGGCATGTGAACTTTATACATTTATAATTTATTGAAATAGAATAAGATCGGGTATTTATTAATAATAACAATAATAATTAGTCATAAAAAAAAATATCAAAGATTTATATAATTATAAAAAGTAGTTATTTTATTAAATTTTTCTTTTACTTGTGCTCCGAGACCTAGCTTTTTGCCAAATTTCAAGACTCTAGGTCAACGGAAAGTACCCTACAGGTTTAAATTTCCTTGTGAATGTCAAAATATACACCATAAACGGAGCAAAACGACCTTATCTCTATATTGCTTTGACTTAGAAGTTTGATTCTTCCTCACTCCAAGAAGTAGTAAATCTGAGCATTTGGTATTAATTTCTGCTTAATACCTGCACATATTCCTGAGAAAAAGGGTCAGACTGATAGACTAGGCCAGGATTAGGACTTAAAAAAACCATGATTAAAAAAAAAAAATTACTGTCCATTAGGTTTAATATTTTTCTTAAACGGAAATTTCGTGTCAAATACTGTAGTTTTGCTTACTATGAGCATTACATAACGTATTTTAATATTTGCATGCCAACTCATGGCAAAATGTGTCTGCACTATTATATTAAGTTACCATCTCCTGTACCGCATTTAATGCAAATAAATGGCTTTGACTTTGACTTTGACTTTGATCGACAGACGATCGATAGATTGACAGACAAACAACAAACTGATCCTATAGGGATTCCAGTTTTGCCAACTGAGATATGCGAACCTAAAAACGAGAACAAAATACGTCATCCCAAGACATTAGAGTCATATTTAGCTATGTTTAAAACCGCCATACTTCAAAGAGGTTACAAAATCGACAATTTAATAAATAATTTCTTATCCTAATTTTTAAGCACTCCAAGTGTACTTGTAAAGTCTAAGAGCTTACAACTAAAAGCTCTTTAATGGAGCTCTATATTCAATCCTGAGGTCCAAATGAATATTTAATAATTACTGAGTAAGAAACATTTACATACGAAACTTTGTTGTATATTGTTTTGTTTGAAAATATTGTGTAAAGCGTAGAGCCTCTGTAATTAATGAATTCGTCTAATTTTAGGTACGTTTTACATTTGTTTGGCTCACATGGAAAAGTACTTCTGTTGCTAGGACACTCCCAAGCAAAATATTTTTTCCGGCTTGTGTATGTAATTTTCTGATTATAAACTTTCGTTTAATTACTTTCGCGTAATTACTTTTATAGCATTATTTTCTTATTGAGGGTGATAGCATAGTCGGCCTTATAATGTTTCCACAAACATGTAACATTAATGTTGGGACTTAGGCCTCCTCTCTAGGAGAGGGAATGGGCCGTAATCCACCATGCGGGCCCGGTGCGCGTTGGCTGAGGATGATATGGTCATAGTTTTATAATTGTACTAGCTTCTGTCAGCGGCTTCGTTCCCGTGTAAGTAGGGTTCTCCATTCAAAATTTAGACCCCCGATTAAAAGCTAAACTTAAAGCTCTTAAGGGCTGAATTTTCTTGATTTGAAACTGAAAATCTTATCTTAGTGCTCGCCTACGTCATAAAATTAAACCTTGTAAGAAATTTTACGTTTTTAGTCCAAGTAACCAATGCGCTGATATATAAGTCAATTTTTTCCTTTTATGTATGTGGATTGGTGAATAAAAATATAGAATTTTCTTATAATAATGAAAACCAATTATTGCCTTCATCCTGTTAGAGATAGATTGAACCATAGAGCATCTCACACGAATGGCTTGGTTGCACAAGTGCTCGAATGCTATCATAAGCTTTCTGGAGACGGTCATTCTTTGTTTTTTTTTTGTACGAGGGTAATATTAAGTGACTTTTCTCACGTTCTAGGTCAATGAAAGTCTAACACTCTCTCTGGCTGGAGCGACTAAAACACTATATCCCTTACGTTGCCCTTTTCTGCGAGGGCTGCGATAACTCCATCGAAATACCTGCAGCCCTGGCAGACGTTAATTCTAATTGGTCCCTACAATTTTACTGACATCTCTTTGAGGCACGCGTGGAAGACAAAGCTCCGTCGAACTGGGCTTGCCGGACTGCTGGATGGAAAGTTACCCATAGCTTGCCTTTCGCAAAACTGCGCCCACAGTAGCCACTAGTCATTCTGTTCTGTGTTCTGTCATTCAATTCCCGACGCCAGGAGCAGATGGTCATGCCTACTTGAAATATTATATTGACGGTAGAAAAGTGTTTCTTGGAAGTTTATTCGTTCTGGCTTGTTTTTTTTTATTATTATTGATGCTCGCGTCTGACCACTATCTCACCTGATCGTAAGCGATGATGTGGGCTACGATGAAGCTCGCTTGCCTAGAAGTTACCTATTCACTCTTGACTTGAAGACTCTGTGTTAGCTTAAATACAAACTAGACTAAATAACAATGCTTGACCTCTTCTAAAAGTCCTCCAATGGTTTGCAACTACTAGATTATTTTTAATTTTCAATGTATGTACTCGTATATTTTGGGAAGAGGTGCCGAAATGACCTTCCGCATGTGCCGGTTTAAGGAACTCGAGAAAAAAAATACATGGAAGAAAAGGGTTATTGTAAACTCGTCACAGCCAACAACCGCCACAGAAAAAAAAGTGTAAACTCGTCACATATTTATTTTATCATATTAAAATATTTTGGAGTAAGTAAACTCGTCACACTTGTTTTATACGTACAGACTGCAGAAAAATCAAACACAGAAATAAGAAAGATAATCATTTATTTTTCCCCTTTCCCCAGCAGCGAGAAAGTGTAGGCAAAATAAAAAAAAAAAAAAAAACATTTTATGTCTCACTCCATTTTAAAGGGCACAGCGGAAGCAAATCAGCATAAATAACTTACACACGATGTGTGACTAACAGTAAATGGTAATTATCTTGCGTAAACACCTGCAATCATCTACTGTTTGTATGATTGATAGGTTATTTAAGTTGTGATTATTACAGTTATTATGTGGGTTTTAAAATTGATAATGGACATTAAATGTTTTAGGAAAGTCGTATTAGCAATTTATGTTTTTATAGTTGTACTTTATTATTTGTTTCTCTTTAATTGCAGCTCTATTTTGGTTGTCTTCAAGATTGTCCTTCTATTACTATAAAATGAGATTTTTAAGGCCCAAGCGCCCAAAAAGTGCCATAAAACAGTGATTTTCTGAAGCCTACTCCTCGGTAACGGCCAGGTTAATAGATTTGAAAAAAATATATGTTTATTACAGATTCATGAACATTATCAACATTTGATTTTTTCGTGCTATTAATACTTTTGTCTAAAAAAATTATTTAGAAATTTCGCTACGTTTTTCCTACTCCTTCGAAACGGCTTGGGTCTTTAGAAACATTTTTACACATAAAAATTGGTGGTTAAATATTATTCAAAGTGAACATTGCATATGTAAATCAATCAATATTTTGCAAAGAAAATGGATTTAAAGGTCAGCCGCGCGCTTTCCGGGCGCTTTTGGCCGAAAATAAATGCACAGATTTGCGTACTGCCGCCTAGGCGGGTGCGAGAGGTGCGTCCACATAATTTTGGTCAGATGGTTCAAGGGACTATAAGCCTTAAGGTTGTTCTGTCCTCAGTTGGCAAAAACTGAACCTTGATAAAAATGACTTTGTGGTCTGTCTTTCCATTTGTCAAGACCCTTTTCTCTGGAACGCGTGAAGGTCTTAAGCTGAAATTATTACATCAAATAACTCTGGTCTGTTATTTCTTTGTTAAAATAAAAAAAAAACTATAAGGCTGTTTATGCTCCCTTTAGCACCATCGCTTACTATCGGGTGAGATATTGATCAAACACAAACCTGTCAATAATAATAAAATAGGCTCATATCACACTTCCAAAGAAAAATAAAACCTATGGGGACCATAGCTAACTAACCAACTAACCAACCATAACCATTTATTTTACAATTTATGTACACACAAATATACTGAAGAAGATAATATTATTAGAATACTTTGTACAAAAGTACTGCTTATTTCAAAATAGAAATTTCTTCCAGCAGACCTGCAAAAGAATAAATTACAAGAGATGTAGACAGACCATTATTATTTGATATAATATTTTAAAGGTCTGAGAATTTGTTGTAGGCTATTTTTTAATCTCCTATCTCCAACCCTTATTTTCTTTGATAATTTGTTACATACAAATTCTCAAAACCTCTAAGTTAACTGGGTCAGCTAGTCAAAACATTATCAGGCAAAGGCTGTAGCTCACTGTCCGGCCGTCCGGTAACTGTCCGGACCAAGCCCAAGTCGTCGACGGCGCGCACTGTTCCCACGCGCCTCAAGGAGTTGTCAGCAACAGCAGGGACCCAGCCGGGTCGAAGCCTACTGGGGCCAGGGTTATCCGAAAGGGCGCTCGAACCCCGATATGAAGGCTAGAAGGAACGGGGTGGGTCTTTTAGTCAGCAAGAGTCTGACACTATCTTCCGCTTCGCCCAAGAGCGGGGGATGTCAGTGCATGATTTTTTCCCACCATAAAAAAAAGCTAGTCAAAACATAAGAGTGTACTACCTTCGACTTCAAATACGAAACACGGCTACCAACCTCAGAACCACACGCAACTTATCAAACAACTTTGAAATTAGTTGCCTGCATACCAATCAATTTCCCCAACACGTCATACACGTATGAAATACACTCAAATGAGTTAGAAAATCACCATAATTAAACACCAACGTTATAATTGGTGCACCGGAGCTGAATGTTGATGATTATCGCTAAAAATCATCACATTATACACACGATGCACCCACGTCTTCGTTTGATTGATTGCACGGCATATTATTGTAATTTTGGGTTCAGTGCGCAGAGAAAATTGACGGGAGATAGATGTGACGAAGTACCTAGCTTTAGATGTATATTTACATGAATTTATGTATCAATAAAAACGTGATTGGGATATTTAGGCTATTATATTATTGATTAGAATAGAATAGAAATACTTTTACTCGGTATAGATACAGATTATGAGTTTCTGATAACTTTTTACATAATTATTTATCACTAGCTGTTGCCACTTTGCCAGCGGTTTTGTCCACGATAAATGATCCTAAGGAAAATTCTCCTATACTCCCGGAATAAAAATGTACCGAATTTAGGGTACGCAGAAACTACAGTATTCCTTCTTCTGCATCGTTTGCATACGTAAACGATGGAATTTCACACACATTCACGTAAACATTCTTTGCGCATGTTTGTTGTTATTACGAGTATTCTATATTTTACTTTTTATAAAACGTTACCAATTTTTTTTCTCAGGTCACCGTCAAAACTTGGATTTTTTTTCTACACCAAGATAAATCTAATAGTGATAGATCCAATATCTATGTTCATGGCAACTTGAGGACTATAAATAAACGACAGTTATTAGTGAAAGTAGGTAGATCGTGATGTAACAATAATTCAAAGAAAGAGGCTAACAAGCAGATGCTCTATCTAAATTCATATGAACATTTTTGTCAGTCGAAGATAAATTTCAATCAATGCAACATCTATCTTCTACCCAAACCAGTTGGCTTCTGCTGCCTACTTATTCAGGTTGAGTGAACTACCTATAATTAAAAAGCGAGCATCTAATCGAAATTATTGGAATACGCGATGTGGGAACTAATGAACTGTAACTATTTCTGTTTATTTAAGCAAGTCGTAAATGTTTTTAGTTTCATTAATGTTTATTTTGTTGTGTAAATGTTGTTTATGTGTTTGTTTCTCACGTGAACTGTTTTGTGATTAAGTGTGGCGATGTTGGGAAATCTTTGTTATTATTTAGTAATTATTATAAGTGTTGCTTTTATATCATTTGGGTGCTAATTATATGATTGACAGTCAGTATTTTTTGCATTATTATTCTTATATTGCTAGATACAGTATTATCACTAAAGGGGAGTTTTCATTGATTTTGCACAAGGCAACATATTTACAGTTTTTTAATCAGTCGATGCAAAATAAATGTCTATTGACTTTTACACAGTTTGTAACTTCAGTAGATATGAAAACAGTGTAATATTTAAAATTAATGAGGACCCAGTTTATTATAGTACTGATCAAACACTCAAAACCCTTCATTTTCATTTAGTTTTAAATTCAGGATTGTTTATTAATTTCATAACAATAACTCACCTGGTTTATCAAGATCACTCAAGAACTCTTCGGTGTCCGTATAGGCGGTGGTTCTTCCCAAAGCCGCGAGGACCGCTAGCCAAGCCCACGCGGCGCATTTGAGCCTCGGCCTGGACATGGCCTCCGGGTGACGTCACTGGGCCTCCTGTGGCCTCGAAAGGCCTCACTTTGACATCACGCACTTCACTACACTGCACTGCACTTGCACTTAACACTAGGGTTGGTGGTTACCTGGAAAATAAGAGAAAATTATTATAAGTATGACCAATATCAGTGTAACTTTAATTTAATATAAATTATATCATAAAAATAGAATTTTTTGTGTAAGAAAATTTTTCTTTAGAAAAAATATCCTGTATTTCTATTTGGTCTCCGTCCAAATCTCTACGCAATTTTCGTTTATTACACTCCCACAATATTGTCTAATATGTAATTATACGTATTGTGTTTATTCTTCTTATCAAATGAAACGTACTTTTTCCCCCAAGTGTAAATTGCAAAACTATAATTGAAAGACGCTTATGAAGGTTGATGCCTTAAACCATCAAGTTTATGGAAAAATACAGAAATAACTATGTAGTAATAATAAATCTAATTTTTTATGTCAAATCTAAAACTTCTGCCGGGCTCTTAGAGCACGACTACGTAACAACGTCTTTAGTTTCAAACATCACTTGGTGTAATTTTCGTTTGAAGAAAACTACAACCACCACATACATACACATACACACAGCTTAACATTTTTAAATTGAAAAATATACAAATTTTAAATACTTTTTCAGTTGTAAATCAACACACCTTCACTTCACTTTGTAAACCCTAGTTTTATTAAATTTCAGTTTGGCCCATTCACTGTCTTCTAAGATACAAGTCTTCTAGTTTAAGAGACAGAGTTCAAAACTTTTTTGTATAAGTAGACTTAAATTTTCTGTTTTCCAAACTATGCTTCTTGTATTTTTACCAGCTTGTTTTGAATTTGTATCTGTGTGTATTGTATGGATGAATAAACCATTGTATTATTATATTACTGTTATTATAACTCTATATTAATTGATATTTACGTGTAGATAAGTAAAATTCTCGACAATTCGAAAGTGCCTGTGAATGGTTTATTCAAAATAAATGCTGTATTTATTTGCTGTTGCTGCAATGAAATCGCCATTGTTTCATTTTAAGTTGTGTTACTTTTTGTATACCATTTTTTTTTTTTCAAATAAACTAACCATAATATTTACTGCAGGCACTTTCAAATAGTCAAGAAATCAGTCTGTCAAAAAATGATGTTATTGCACATTACAAAGTTTCTCTAAGCAGAAGAATGTGTGTGTGAGTGGACAGCGTCCGTTCATGGACGCTATGCCGACGTGTGTATCAGCATCACTCAGCTCCACCATGCGTATTGAGAGTACTTAACTATAGCAAAAAATAAAATCTTTGCAGTGGTATGATGTACGTGACAATAACGACGTACATAACATTTGTAATTCGTTGACAATACAACTAAAATTCTAAAACAATGTTTTTCGTTACCGTTTTAAAACTATTGTTGATGAAATAAAATGCATGGATTTCTTTAGAATCAAACATTATCTTTGTACTGTTTCTTTTTTCTGTTCTCTTATTATTGTGTGTACATAAATTGTTAAATAAAATAAATGCACAAAGTAAATCAATAAAAAAGGACGACGTCCAACTTTTACGAGTAATTACTGCTAACCTGCAGTAAAGTTTTATTTTAATCCAAATTATTATCCTCTTTCTTCAAATTTCATTCAAATGTCTATATTATGTAATACATAACATAGACATATTTGATATACAAACAAAACTTATAAATTTTCACGTTAATTTTATTAGTGGGTTAGAATGATAGAAAAAATAGATTAGTTTCTCTACCAACTTTATAGTTGATCAAAACACGGTTCAAGCATAGTAAATATACAGCTACTGGCGCACAAATTTAAACTCGGAAACGAATTTAACAGTAGTTAGGCGCATACTTACATAATTTATCAGTTTATCGTTAGAAATTGAAACAAAAATAGACATTTTTCCCAACATTAAAACAGGTGGGTACTGTCCAGCAATTGATTTGATTACTAAACTGTTAAAACTGTTTTACATGCGTGTTTTGTGTTAAATAATAAATAGACAACTTGATAAATTGAAGTTAACCTTGCAAGTTGGAAAATGGTCGTTCAAATTTGAAACTAATTGAATAATTTTTGACAAAATCCATAAACAATCATTGTGTAAAGGTTTTGTAGACAACTATGTCTTAAAACAAATAATATGATTTCATTTTAAATTAATTTTCCGTAATTCAGATGTTTAAGTAATTTAAAACATTTTTTTAAACAAGAAAACGCAATTGAAAAACATAATTTGGAAGTGTTGTAACTCAAAATTCCGTGTTTAAAAATTTATTATAAGGAAAATATTACGAAACGTTTCTGTTGTGTTTTTCCTCTTGGATTCTGAGAGTGTTACTCAATTCTCAACCCTTACAAAAATAAGGTTAAGAAATATAACCTACTTATAATAAGTTATCGAACAGTAAGAATGAGTTGGCAGTCCTACCTATTTTTCCCAAACCTTTGTATTTCCAGTCCGAGGCCCTCAAAGAGGGTTGAAAAGATTTTTCTTCTGAAGATTTGATGTGTTGACATCGCCAAGTGATTGTCAGTTATCAATAAACCTCTACAATGAAATCAAATATTTTTTGGCATTTGTTCAGTAGTCTAAGATCATTTTGAAAGTAAAGTGGTTTTCGGTAAATCTTTCCACAAATTCGGGGAACGTTTGGGGTAGACGGGTTCGTTGCCATGGTGATGGATTTAAGCTATTTTTGGAAGCTTACCATGGAATTTGGCACGACTAGCAATTTGGTTTACCGATGAGACGGACTTTAATAGATTTACGGTTTTCACAGCTTCATTCTAGAGCACTTGATTTTATCGGATGCATCTAGTATATTATTGACTAGCTTTTGCTTACAGTTTCGCCCGCATACATAAATTTTTGTCTATGTCAATCAGGCATAAAATAGACTTCTATCGGTGAAACAATTTTAGCGATCGGACCAGTATTTTCAGAAATTACCTCCTACAAACAAACTCCACCTGTTCATTATATTAGTGTAGATTGTTCTATTAGAATAGTTTAGTGTAGATAAGTGAAGTGATATGAAAGAAAAGGGAGTTAGTGAGAATTTGACGGGTGACAGGACAGAATGGAAGAAGAAAACGTGTTGCGCCGACCCCAAGTAATATGGGATAAGGGCAGGAAGAAGAAGAAGCTTAGTGTAGATAACTAGGTTAAAGTTTTGCTTGTTGCTTTACTTGCGTGAATGCGTCAGGAGAGAAGTATTCTATGTCCATATTCTACGTGTGATTGTTCGCCTACTCGATTTACTCGTATAAATAAATTTCAAATGTGTAGACTTACATAATACTCGTAGTAACATTATTAATGTTTTTTGACACTGTGTACTAGTGATGTTCAATTCTGTTACAAGCTATAGATGCTCTATAGACTATTGAAAATAGTTTTATAGCGCACTATTTTATACACTATAATTATAACACGTTATAACAAAGCTCGTAAACAAAAGATTCTGGAGTGGCGTGGATAGATGACCTGATGAAGGTTGCGGTAATCCGATGGATGTGGGACGCACAGGATCGTCCATTGTGGCGACACTTGGGGGAGGTCTATGTCCAACAGTGTACGTCTATCGGCTGAAATGACGTCCTATGTGCATCAGCGTTGATCTCATTACTTACTATTTTAGATAGTAGGGCCCAGAGAGAACGTGTGTCGGTGTGCCAATAAATTATTAAAAATAAAAGAACATGTTGGTATTTTAATAAGTCACAAATATGAAATATTGTTTTATGAATAGATTAACCTTTATCGTAAAGTAAAGGCGTTTGCAATTACCCGCTGACAGATTTTAAACCCACAACCATAAAAATCCTCACAATAAACAAAAAATAAAGTTATTTAAATCTCAACCTACTTATTATTAGCACTGTCCTCAAAACATGCAAATATTCTCCGGCGGTCCCGAAATGAAGCCGTTGGAGGACGCACGGTCTTGTCCGCCATTTGTATTCCTGACCACACACACCTCGCAGGGTTACCAATCTACACGTTAAAACATTCGGATATTACAGTTTCCCAACTGACGTAAACAAAAAAAAAACGAAACAGAACTTTTAGAACAACTTTCGAAATTCGTCGGACTTTTAAATTGCGAGGACTGAAAGTGGATCCCTAAAAGCGAGTCTGCCGTTGTTGTTGAGTTTGGCCATCATTTTTAAAATCTGAATGATACAAATGAATCGCCAGATGGTAACCCTGGTGTGTTGAGATGGGTACAGTATACCCTTGTCATTTAAAGTCTCCCACATACCCTACTTTTTTTTTAAACTAATGAGAGGCGGTCAGTATATACTGGTAATAAAGAATGCTTGCCTTTAAATTACCAAACGGTCTAGACACGTTGAGTAAGTACTGTTTCGTAAATTGACTTTTGGGTATTTCTTTCTTGCTTCAAGACAGACGTAGGATTTATTTGTTAGTATCTAACTCAGGCTATAGTTTGTTAGGTTTTGCTCAGAAAGCTTTTTTCAATTTTGTGAAAGTGATTATTTTCGATTCTTTTTCGTATATTAAAATGATTCTAATAATTTGTTTACGTATTGTTTATTTATTTATTTTATGTACTTTATTGCACGTCAACAAAAAAAAATGGCAATTTAAGCTTAAAATTTAAAAACATACAATTGATGGCGTTATCGCATTCCACGATCTTTTCCAGAGCATCTAGAATGGACAGAGATTGCTTGGACGTAAAATGGAGCATTTGGTGCATTTCAAAACAAGCTAAACAATAAAATTGCGATATTAGGCATATATTTCTCGCTAAGTCATAAATAGGATCATTTTCTACTCATTCATACCTGCACATAACGATAACTGTCTCATATGAAGCGACTGTTACCTATCCTATAATACTGTTCATATCACATAATAAAAAAACTCATAAAAGAAAAGCAAGTATCATATTGAATTTTCATATTCCTTTCCAAGCTTTAGGCATGACAAAGTAATTTAATATCAACTTAATAAACTCTGAACATAGGTAAGTGATATTTAAATTTTAAAACAGTCACCACTGAAGAAACCGAATAATATTAGCGGACATTAAAATGTGATGCAAAAACTTCATTCTTATTCAGGGGTCGGTCCGCGAGTGAATTTTCCGAGGCACTGTGCTGAGTAGGGTGGTAGTGTTGTGTAAGATACGCTACATAGATAATTTATTTTAATGTTATAGGTCTAACCTAAGATGAACCGATGACCAGGTGAGTCTTGCGGGAATCGATGCCAGACACACAGGGTCGTTCGTTATGGCAAAACTTGGGGGAGCCCTAAGTCCGATAGTGGACGCTTTCCGGCTGAAATGATGATAATGATGGATGCAGACTCTTGTGTGCACTATTCCAGTTACATATTATACATTAAGAAAACCAAAATATCATCATGTCAGTGTTTGAAAATCAAAGTGTTTTGTAAAGTTGGAAAATCCAAACTGCTAGTAGAATCAGTGTTTCGTTTGATGTTCCATTTGCTCATAAATCCGAAAACTTTAACAGCAGGATTAAAACTTGACGCGAAAACATTTCACCTCATTCAATATGCATGAAGTAATAAAAAATTGTTCACTCACAGCCATCGCATCGCTTGCCAGTGAAACAGGCCTTACAATAGCGGTATACATATTAATTTAACAGCCTCTTAAATGATTTACTGCGCGATATTTTCACTTAAATTAAGGGTTTCGTACTAAAATATTTGGAAGTCGGCATAATCGTAACCTATAGTAAAATTAAGGTTACATAATCTAAATCATTTTTATTGCTCAGTCCGACTCAATTTTACGTACAATAAACTTTTCATAAAGCGAGTAGGTTTATAATAAGTATTGCGTTCTGAAACGTGGTAGTTCTCGTAAAAATATATTATTTTAGGATACCTGGTTTAGGAAAATGGTATAATATAATGTGGTTTATGATGTCGGTAACTGGTTTTGTGTGCCGTAATGGAGTTCCGTGGGATTTCTCCCAGCAAAAGATATTGATATTGTGACTCGCGTTGAATGTAGCGTTGAAACCTATTTGTCGAAACTAGGTCAGGTATTGAAATGACCCGTTTTAGATCATTTCAGACTATATTATATTTCTCAACACTTCCCTCTCGCCATATTTAGAATAGTCGGTGGAGTGAAAGTTAGGAACGGTGTTTAAAGGCAATTTCATAAGCAATTCTGCTGAATATTTAATCATGGATATTCATGCCAGCTATTCTGAAACTGTATCATTTATGAAAACAATTTAACCTATTTAAAGCACGTCGAGTATTTGTAATAAAATTTGTCCATAACTGTAGCTGCATAATTAAGTTATAGTTGGTATAGTGGAGAGTTATGAGTTGGAGGTACACATGTTGATGGGTGGAGAGGGAGACGGAAGGGATTATTTGAAAAGTGATTTGAAAGCAAAGGAATATAGTGATAGAATGACGAGTGACAGAGCAGAATAGAAGAAAAAACGTGTTGCGTCGACCGCAAATAAGACGGGACAAGGGCAGGAAGATGATAATGAGTAGGTAGAGTTTACTCAAAGTGAATGAAGTAGATTATAAAATAAATATTTTAAAACTGAAGAAAATCAGCGGTAGCCCTCATGACTTCAGTGACAAAACATATTACGGAGTAGCTTCTGCCAATGGTTTTACCCGCGTGATACTAAATTATGCTAAGGGAACATGGAATAAAAAAAAATCGATGTGTTATAACCAGAACAGGATCTACCAGTGTAACTTTCATTTGCATGTTCAAACGTTTGTTTGCGAAAAAATAACAAACATACTCAAAAATACACACTCACTTACACCTCCTTGTTTGTTTTTTTGAGGTGAAAATTTTATAAATGACTTTTCCCACTCTAAGGCGGAACCCAAAAAAAAGTATTTGTACAATTACGGGCACAGATCTTGAGCGCTCGGCGTCAGAGTGGGGATCGCTTTGCGCATTCCATACATTGGCGAGCCAATCGTCTTCGTTGTTAGATACATGCAGCAACGCAGGGAACTAATCAGGAGTGACGTCTATGACACCATAGCGCGGCGATCCAATCATCGACACTCCCCGCCCCCGCGTCTCACTTCGCACCACTAAAGAAACCGAATATTTGACTTCTGCGCAACTTGAAGCCAGCGCTCAAGATCCGTGCCGGTAATTGTACTTATTCTCTTCTTCTTCTTCCTGCCATTGTCCCATATAGCTTGGGGTCGGTGCAAAACGTTTTTGTTTCATTCTGTCCTGTCATCCGTCACATTATCACTAACTCCCTTTTCTTTCATATCATTTTTCACTCAATCCATCCATCTTTTCTAAGTATCCAAAATTAAACATATACGTCATATTCACATCTTACCCCTTTATGTCTTCAGGCGCCCACTAGCATAATGTATGCATAATGTCCTAAAACAGACTTGGTTGAACACATTATTGTTTCAGTTCTATTCTATTACGTTTCAGTTCTAGGAAGTGCTGAAGCATGAATCAAATAGGTCAGCAGAGATGTAGCTACTTGCCTATCAAAATGTAATGTAAGTCTGTCGAAGCTTAGGCAGGATTTTCGCAAAAGATTTTTGATTATGTGGCAGGCCGTAAAAATGCTAGCTATATTTTAAGCTTAGGTTCTATCTTAAATTATAATTTTGTAGATTCAAATTACAGAATAGAACTAAATTCTTTAGTGCAAAAAAAAAAAAGGTTGGAGCTAAAATCTTACATATGTAGCGTGGGTTGCTTTAAAGCCTATTTAGTATATTTCACATTACGCTTGTCTTCGGTGAAAGGATAGGCATGGATGAAAGTATAATATTTATTTTTACTTTAACTCTTTGAATGTCGTAATTAGAGACACAATAGAAAGACAATTGCTTATGTCGAACTGTGTAACATAACACATTCAAAAGGTTAATTTTCGTCATTCGATTCCATTTATATGACATTATTTTTAGTGTTCAGTATCAATAATTGAACCGATTCCAATAATTGTTACACTATGTTAGATTTTTTCCCAAAAACATTTAAAAATGGTTACAAGTTGGACACCACAGATACTAAGTACAACACTGGGCAGGTTATAGTGGGCATTAGGACTAGCGCAGAGATAAGTGCGGGAGCGAAACAACCGCTCAATTACCCGGATGACCTGGAGACCATGTATTTTTGCGGACAAGCAGGCAACTTAACTAGCTTAACATTTTATTATTATTCATGATACAGCTATGAAATTTTATACATAAAAATACTAGGCGTGTGTTTTGGGTTATTTATGTGTTCGAGTGTCACATACGTCCAGACAGTGGGCTGTTAACTTGTTGGAATTTTTTCGCGATGTGTAATTTCGAATTTTTAGTTCCAATGTCGCGTCATAGATGTCGCTACGACCCGACCGCGATATTTTAAAAAAGGCTAGGCGAATGAGAATGTACTCAGTTTTCGTAAGTAGATATAATATTAGGTGTTATGTTAAAGTAGAAACTGAAACTATAATCTATACACGTATTATTATGTTACAAAAGACTTAAACCACAATCTTTGATACAAGATAAGATTTAAAGCGAAAATGTTATGTTAACTAGTCATATCATAACATTATTCCTAATAGACGCCTATTTTGTATATTCTGTCATAAATAATATTCTAAGGTTTAAGGCTTTTATGCTAATCCATTGTTGACGATTACATTTAGACTTATAGGTATTCATATCATCACAATAATATTTTAACCTTTCAGATACCGTCTATTTAAGACACAATAAATAGTAAGATAATAGATGCGCTTGGGGTTTAATGAATTAAACGTAAAAATGTGTTTATGTATATTGTGTATGTGTTCGTTTCTCCTTCACGCTCGACCCGTTAAAAGGAATTGGATGAAATTTTACATGTGGATAGTTTATCGTCTGGAATAGCCCATAAGATACATTTTATTCCAGGAGTAAGTTTCCTTGAGATAATTTTCTACTATCACGCGGCCAAAACCACTGGCCGAAGCTAGGACCTAATAATGTTAGTCTTCAATTCGGATTCAGAAATAAAAGCAAAGCGGGGACGAGCCCAAGTCGTTTACGGCGCACACTATTCCACGCGCGTCTTAAGATGTCTGCAACCGTAGGGGCCCAGCAGAGTCCTAAGGGCCCATGGGAAGCCTAAGGGGTCATGGGTGATGCAAAAGAGATCCCCGGGGCCCTGGAACGATGGCAAAGAAGGAATAGGAGTGGGTTTTTAGTCAGTAAAAGTCTAACGCTCCGCCCAAGAGCGGGAGATGTCATTAGATGATTTTCCTACCTAAAAAAAGAGAAAAAAGCATTAACTAGAAATTAAGTTCAAAGTTCGGTCTAGAATGTACCTAGATAAAAATTAGGAGATATTTATAAACTGATTTATTTTAAAAGGCTGGGCTCAGTTGTACTTACGTAAAAAAAAAAACAGGCAAACAAGAAAGAAAAAATAATTGCCTGTTTCATTTTACCGTTGATTTTGGGCTTCGTCTTTGAAAGGAAAACTTTTAATAGGTCACTCTTGTCTATCTCTCACAGACATTTTCTCCAAACATATTAAAAGATGCATAATATGGTGATCGATGTACCCAAGTAAAATGATAAGATGGAGATAGTCCAAAACCAATACCATTCATAAGCAACTTTCTACACTATCATAAAAAAAATATCTTAAAAAAAGAAAATTAACCTATTAATACTGACAAAACATAATCAGCTGATAAAATTTACGACACCAACTATATCTATGAGCATATGTTGGACATTCTTGAAACCAGTTGAAAGTTTGTGGGTCACAGTAAAACCGGAAATGTTTGACCTCCCTGGCAGCTGAGATGTTAGATATGACACGGTAGTTGGTGATGATTATCTAAGTAGTTTACACGTTCAGAAATCCAGAAATCAGAAACTTTTCTTTTAAATGGACCAATTGCAGTCACTTTTGAATTGTCAAAATATTGAGCACTCAAAAACAAAAGTAAAGCTAAATTGCACGTTAAGCGTAACTCTCTGTGGAGAAGAACGTACAAGAAACTCCGTGGATACGATACTCTTTTAAATAATATTATGAGTTACATAAATCTTGGTTACATATTTCTTGTCGCTTCTATTACGTAAGCACAATGAAGATAAATAATTGAAAAAAAAAATGGAAATTGAAATAATCCACAGGCGCCTAAGAGATGATCAGTCAACTGACGCTTCATTGGTTTTAATGATGATAATGACAATTTCAAGGGGACTTATTAAGAATATTCAGTTAGGCTAAAGTGTCTGAAAGTTTGTAAGCCAGCTATTAAGTGCAGCATACTATGTGTTAAAATATCAGACCACGTTCAAAACATTGCACTGTGCTCCGAAACGCAAATCGCTGCTGTCGCTCAAAAAGCTACCTAACTTAAATGGGGCTGGGCAAGACACATCGATATATATGTACTACGGACATGTTTGCCGCATGTCTAACATGCTGTAAGCCACAGTAAAATACAGGATTCGTGCCCGGACAAAGCGATGCGGGGCACCGGTAGACCACGAAAGAGACGGTGGGATACCTGGATGTCTTCCTTAAGAATTGGAAGCGAACCATAATTGTTGAAAAAAATGGACGAAAGTCTTTGTCCAGCTGTGGAAGTGGTCTATATAATAAAAGTTGGTGAAAATCAAATAACCATTTGATTTGTTTTAATAATCTTCCTAAAAGTTGACCGATGATTCGATGAAGATGGCCAAAACTGGCTGGATGCAGGAAACAGGATCGATAGATGTCGCGATGCTTTGAGATGAAGAATGAAATGGTAATCGATAAACTGAGGAGTGGGATTACTTGCCTGAATCTATTTCCTGATAGCTACAACCTAGGAGTCTGCAAGTCAAGAGTAATTCGGTTATTTACTAGGTAAGCACGCTCCATCGTCACTTATCGTCAAGTGAGATAGTGTTGACGCGCAAGACTGTCATTAAGAAAACATAAAAAATAACATCATACGGCCGAAGGCGGGTATTAAAAGACAAGTTTTTGACCTAAAATACGAACAAAATAACAATGAAATATAACAAAATGGCAATTGTACACTCATCTCACAGTACTATAAGCAGACAGACAAGATTTTCGATTTTTTAGCAAACACGTCACAATTGGGTTTAGCAACCCAAAAAATCGGTAACCGCGGATATAGTACGACTGACTGTGGTTCCCCCACGTACCGGAAGACGCAGCGTTGGAAAGCCTCCAACAAGAAAGACCGATGACTTGGTCAAGGTCGCGGGAATCCAATGGATACGTGACGCACAGGACGCACGTGTCGTTGTGGCGAGGCCTATGTCCAACAGTGGACGACTTTTGGATGATACGATGATGATGATGATGATGATGATGATAGGAAACTGGGCTCAGGCGACGGTACGACTTCCAGAAACAGCAAACAGTTTGTGCCGCCTACTACGGTTGTAGTTGATCGCGGCTTGTCGTATATTTCACTAGTTCTTTTTGAAGCTCGAAAAAATTGTAACCTAAGCTCCCTTAGAGAAAGTTAGAGGGGTATACAAATGGATCACAAAGGGAATTAAATTGTATATTGTTATACTAATGTAAAATCTAGTTTCACTCATGATTATCTACGAAAAAGTCCGTACAATTACAACTAAGCACCTACCACTACTTTTTATCCCCATTACCCAAAGGTTGACTGGAAGAGAATGCCTAAGGCATTAAGTCCGCCTCTGTGCCCATGTGCATAAAGTGTTAAATAAATAAATAATAAATAAATAAGGCAAAACCAGTTTGAACTACATTCTGTTTAACACTAGAATAACCAGTTGCCGTAAAGTCCCAAATGTAAAAGAAACTACCATTTATATTTGACGTTAAAGTTAATCAGAAACTGTAAACCTAATGTAGGCGAGTAACTAAGTTCTATAAAGGTTATTTTGTACCAAGATTTGGCCTTTAAATATATAATCATAACAGGTAGGTAAAATACATTCTAAAACGTTTTAATTTATTAAACACACAGAAAATTACAACTTTTGTAACTTTTTAGTTTCGATTCAATATTTTCAGTGTGTTTTAGTTTCAAATTTATAAGGCATCAGTAAAATAAATCAAATAGTTTCTTTTTAAAAAAGTCTAAAACTTCAGTTGGTATATTCTTAAGTTATCCGCAATTCAAACTAAATTAAAATACAGTTTACATTGTAGGAACGAAAGCTTGACAGAAATTTAGCTAAAATGGCGTAAAATATCAATAACTTTCATCCCTATATGATGGCAATAATTTTCCACAAAATTCGATCCCTCATTGTATTATCTTGCTACTACACCCCACCCACTACATTCACCCTTCTCGGTAGTTATAATCATCCCAAACATATAAAACTCCAGTAAAATAATGTTCGTAACATGGTCCACATGAACATTAATTATTCACGTTATATGTATAATTTAGATGTAATTATTCTGTACAATGTTATTTTATCGCCGAGGAAACACTACTGGAAGACTCCGTGTTTGCCGAGTCTATTAATGTATGAATAATTAATTTATGTTTGGAAAATAAATACTCGAGATCAGATTTTTGGTATGCCATGCAAGTTTATGATCTGTCAAAGAGCAGCTGAACAAATTTTTGGACGTCAAGTGTGAAATGTGCTTGCTTCTATGTCGCCATGTTTATTTTGTTGTTTGTTCTGCTTCATAAACAAGTGCTGTTTTAGCAGTATTGAGGCTGGGTGGCACCAGCTATGGTGGTCTACTAATAATAACCTAACAAATAAACATGAATATCAACTTCAATGTAGTTTTAAGGGTTCCGTTTTCAAAAGGAAAAAAAAAACAGTACCCGAATAGGATCACTTTGTTGACAGTCTGTCTGTGTGTCAAGACCCATGTTTGGCATAAAGAATTGGTATAGAAATAAATCTGAAAACAGTAAATTAGTTGTTAACTCACAAAAAATAAAGAAAATTTACCTATTTACTTTGATATTGAAAGGAGATCGCATGAGTTGTTTTTTTTTTATGTAACCAATGAACTGGCTTGTAATATATAATTCGAAGGAGTATGCTGTTCTAGAATAGATTTGAAAAAAGGTAGAAAAATTAATGTGTGTTGTTTTTTTCAGTGTTGAAGTGATTTTTGTAAGGAAAGTTGTAAGGAATTCGTTCAAATAAGTAAAAATATAAGAGTGCGCCGCCCGAAGTGTTTGATTTCATAGAAGAATCCCTATACGAGCCTTCCGACGAGCTGAGCTGCGTTACATTACATAAGTAAATTTGCACGGAACCATTACATAAAGTAAATCTTCTAAATAATAAAATTTGCACGGAACCCTTAGTGCGTGAGTCTGACTCGAATTTTCCTAGTTTTTTTTTTTTTACTCGGAGCAATATCTCATTTATCTACATTTAACCTCGAATAAGAAAATTCTGAGCGGATAACAACACAAGCTAATAAAAATGTATGCCCTGTCTATCTACATACGTCTGGATATGAAGGCAATCAATAAAACCGGTTCACTAGAAGACAAATAAATGTTTTCAACCCGGAGAGACCCAAAAAAATAAAATTATACAAACTGCACAAATGTTCCAGAGTCAACCCTAAGATAAATGGTGTAATCTTCTTTATCGCAACGAAAAACTCAGAACGATAACAAAGAAAAAAAAAAAAGATTTTAAAAGACCATAATTCACTGACTCCGCCCAGGAACCCTTTTTGGGGGAGAGCGGAGTAAAACGGTATAGATGCGGTATTTCCATTGTGTTTACATCAGTTCTAAGGAAATTGGGATAAGAATCGGTTGCGTACTCAAAGTTGGGCGGCTCGGAATATAAAATATTGCAGCATTGCTGAAGTAGGCAGAGGTGGTTATGTTAAACTTTGTGTGAAAGACTTTTTGAGTTATTTTTTAGCTTATGTTATGCGAATAGGTAGGAATAAAGGTAATAAAAAAATCTAGTTCCTAGAAGATAAATATTGACTAGGTATTGCATGAAAAATAAATCAAACTCACACTCAAAATTATTTTAAAAAAATGTCAAAAATTACCGCACGGTTCTAATTAGTCGTTTCCTGTGTAAAAGAACCGACAAGACACTTCATGGCTATTCTTAAAAAAAAATCTACAATATTCTTCTTTTTAATCAATATATTTTTGCTAGACGTCGAAATACAGCACACATATCCTAAAATAACTGTGTTATAAAAATCAAATAAAGGTTAAAAGTGACAAAAATTAAACCGAAGTGACAATTCACTTCACAAATGCTTTAAAAACACTTCCTTCCACCCATTACATCCCCTCCATTTTTCCTTTGTTTAGAAATAAGGCCGTAGATAAAAACAGCTATGAGCACATATAAATCATAGTGTTTCAATTATACCCCTCTCACTCTCAGTATATGAGCCTCCTTTATATCAGTAAATCATTTTTGCGACTTTATCAGTATTATTTTCTGGTGTATGCTGATGGAGGGTTGGGGTGCTAATAGTAGGAGATTATGTGATAAAATTCGTACAATTTTCTTTACCGACATTGTTTCATTTTTACTACGCAACTGTATTGTGTAAAATATAGTGTTTATGACAAATGTTACAGTACTTATTGGATGTAATGAATTTGATACATGTATAGGCGGAAAGAAAGGCCTCCTATAAGACCTGATGAACTTTTTTTTCGATGGGAAGGAAAAATCATCCAATGACAACCCCCGCTCTTGGGCGGAGCGGGGGATAGTGTCAGACTCTTACTGACTAAAAAACCCATCCCGTTCCTTCAAGCCTTTATACCGGGGCTTGAGCGCCCTTTCGGATAACCTTGGCCCCAGTTAGTTCCAGAGATTACCCCCTACATCCGCCCAAGAGCGGGGGTTGTCATAAGATGATTTTTCCCATCGAATAAAAAAAAGAACCCCCTACATACAAACTTATAAATTTTACCTCTTTGTAATATTAGTATAGATATATCCTTAGCATCAGAAATAGGAAGTTGTCTTGATCCTTATAATAATGTTTAAGAAACTAAATGGTATGATTTAGAAAGTGTACAAGAGTTCAGGAAAGCAATTAAGCAAAATGTTATCTCAGTACTTCCTATTGTCTAGGAGAAATAGTACTGAGGCATAAAAGTTAGCGAAGGAGTTCATTCTTGAGTTTAAACAAGAACAGGGGCTGAAATAAGTTTGCAGTGTTATAGATAATTATGTGACTTGGTTCTACTGTAAGAACAAACTTATACTAATTAACTAGTAGAAGTAACTATATAAAATGACCTCTCTTTTGTCAACTTTCATAAGGATCTATTATAAAATTTCAACTCTAAAAACTCATCAATCAATCTTCATGATTAATATTGACGTAATTCTTCCTTCCAATCAGATTTAAGTCCAAGCTCTTCCGATACCACTTAAGCAAAATTGATTTCTAAATGATCCGATGACAACCGTCAGTCAACCCTTCAGACACTTAGGCTCTTCAGCAACCGATACTGTATCTCAAAATTGAATTTCTTGATAGCCTATCTGCTACAGAGAAAATACTTTGAGGAAGTTCGTTCCTTTCGGTCAACGGGGAGGTTTCGTAAAATTTCATTAATATTTTTTTGCTCTCCAAACCACAGGGTTGTTCAGAAAGTTTTTTAATCTTGCCTGGGGTCGTCTGCCCCGTGAATTACATTTACCTTGGGCTCACGAACGGTTAATGTTTTTCGCTATTTCGTTTATACCTGGGAATGGAATGTCGGGTGGATTGATTTGAAAATTTTCGTATGATACTTTTTGGGTTTTGGAATTTCACATGTTAAATTGTTTCGAAACTTTATGGAGCGATGAAAATTTTGAACATGATATGAGTTAATATTAAATTCCATTTTCATTTAGATCGATCATAATATTGTTTAGTTACCATGAATAGAATGAGATAGAAGCGAAAATGGTAGTTAATTCTAGTTATTGCTTTCCAATAACTAGAATTAAACAACCCACCAGATATCAAGAAACTTCTACATATAGTTGAACACACTTGGTAACATACAATTTTTAGTTACAAAGTTGAAAAACGTGCATGTCATCAATAATTTAGTATAGATTTAGTAGACGATAGATAATGCTGGTCTATACGTAACACTCCAGGATACACCAATCAGAAAACACATGTAAATCAAAAAGCTATTCTACTAGAAGTACTAAACATCACATTTAAAGTTAAGCTACACGTTGTTGATAGAAACGATGCTCCAAAGAGCAAACGGCTACAAGTTAATTTTGGACTAAATAGACTAGAAGAGAACTAAGTTTGGCACAGACTAGACCCTGGCACTACTAAACACGGTAACGGTCACTTTTATTGTTGTTTGCTGCCAAATATCATTAAGTTGTTCTCTAGGAGGTAAAAGGTTTTCGTATTTACGATATTAGTTTTTAAACACCGTTTTCTTTAATTAAAAAATAAACAGAGTTCACAAACAGTATGTGATTATTTTCATTTTCGGTGCATCATCTATCAACACCTTCCTGCCCTAGTCTTATGTTACTCGGGGTCGGCGCAACACGTTGTTTTCTTTTCTTTTATCTTGTCAACCGTCACGCTACCACGAATTCCCTATTTTTTCCATATCACTCCTCACACAATCTATCCATCTTTTCTATGGTCTCCCTTTTCTCTTTCATTTCTTAAAAATTATTACAGAATATGCTCATTGTAGAATAGTGTAAGGACATATTTATCTCATTAGTAATTAAAGTTTGTAATTAATATGAATAAAATAATATTGATATTACGTAGTAATTATGTATTTATCTATGAACTATTTTTATACTTAATCTCTTTTCCACTCATTTAAAATGTAATATATTCCAAAAAGGACAATGATAAAAATCTATCTGTGAGAAAAGTCCAAAAATACTCTTCGGCACCCACCATCAAACACAGTGTTCAATCCAAGATATAAACAGAATTTTACTACAATCCAGCTCAAAGCCGAAGAAACCCTAAAAATCAAAGTTATCCCAAGATTGGAACACTAAATATTATCATCCCTGGAGGAAACGACTTGAAGAAAAGGTCGGCTGTCCGTGCGCAGAAACTTGAAGGATCTGTGAGATAACGTCGTTTATTATCAACTACACTTTGTCCACGGCCTGGCCTTTATATATTTCGGAATTGTGTTTGAGATTTCGTGTCGTCACCTTGTTTAAAAATATGGAGCAGACGTGTTGTCCACTTCATGAAAACGATGAAATCGAAAATGTCTTTCGAAAAATTAAAAAAAAAATTGTTAAGATACTGCCCTAAGTGAAGCTTTATCTCCAACAGAGTAAATATAAACAGAAAAGGTCTATTTTAAAACAGCATTCCGCCCGTGAAGTCCAAGACGTCTCGAAGACTATTTACATAAAAAAATTGACTCACGCTGATAAACAGCTCATAAATATTCTAAAGCTCCACTCTTGGCTGCAGTGTACTCAGCATTGGCAACAAACAGACACTCTTCCTACAAATTGTAATAGCGTTGATAGTTGTCGAGGGTAGGATACGAGGGCCTGGATTTAGCTCCTTAGAATGGTCGGAGATCGATAAATTCGAGACCAGGCGTTGAGAAAAGCTTTCAACGAGCCCTTTATGTGTTCGTGAAATATCTAAAAAATAGAAGCTTGGGTTAGTCCTATCATAGTGTGCGTGTTAGGATATTGAGCTTAGTATAGAAAGGCAGTGACTCGACATAATATAGGTAGTGCTTTCTTGGGATAGGTGACAAACTAAATAACTAATTTATGAAAAATTTCAACGTGAGTTTATAATTTACAGGTTTATAATTTACTTTCTTATGTCACTCGAACTTGAGTTGGTCAGCAGTACTAAAATAATGTGACTCTTTCTCAATTTGTTCCGGTTTTTTACTTCAAAATATTCCTGTGTCAACTAAAACTTGCGTTGTTTAAAAAATAACTACAAAGGGACTTTTGGTTTTCTAGCCTTACTAAGACAGAGTCAGAGAGTCATTCTTTAATACTTAATTGTAAAAAGTTCATTAATATTTGGTGTAAAATATTTTTTTAAGTGCATGGTTATAAATGTCCTATTAGGAATTATGAAAACGTTGTTTCAGTATTTTAAAAGAAATAATAATGACGCAATAAGACCGCCTATTGTACACATAATCTTTTGTAAATGTTTATCCTGTATTAAGCTAAGGTGTGCAATAAAGTTATTAATAAATAAATAAATGACACCTCCAGTGGTATTTACGCATTCAGACTAAAATATTGCAGTTGTAAAAAAACAACCAAATTACTTCTGGTTGTATACATAGTTCTCTTTAGCTTCACTTTTCTTTTTTTTCTATTTAGCTTCACTTTTCTTGGACTGACCGACATTTGACTATTCAAAAGTGCCTGTAAATGGTCTATTTGAAATAAATGCTTTGATTTGATTTGATTCTCAAATTAAAAATAAAATCTCACAGCGTTTATTAGATTTTTTTTAAGCATAGCATAACATAATTATAACGTTTGACTTAAAATTTGAAATTACGAGGATTATTTAACACATTTCCATATATTTTAATTTAAGTTATTGATATTTTTAAAACAAGAAATAAGAACAAAATTAATATTTTACATTCGAAGACATGTGACATTCACCAACCCATACTAGCCCGCGTGGTGGACGGGCCATTCCCTCTCCTAGAGAAAATGTCTGAGTTCAATCAGTGGGAACATTAAAAGGCTGATTATGCTTATGCTAATATTTTGCGTTACTCCGTTCATTACAAAAGTATGATGACATTCATAAACTGTCTAAATATTATCCTATGAGACCATAATATATTTGAGCGTTTGGTATTACTGATAAATATTATAGTAACAGATGGCGGTTGCAGCCGAAAGGTTCTGGAGTGGCGACCGCGTACCGGAAAACGCAGCGTTGAAAGGCCTCCTACAAGGTGGACTGACGACCTGGTGAAGGCAGCGGGAATCCGATGGACGCACATGATCGTTCGTTGTGGCGACGCTTGGGGGAGGCCTATGTCCAACAGTGGACGTCTATCGGCTGAAATGATGATGATGATGATGATTATAGTAACTTAAACAAAAGTACCACAAAAAAAATGAGAATTAGCGGACTTCAAATAAATTAAAATTTACAAAATCCTATTATACAAAATTCGATTCCCTGCTCTCAAGATAAGCCAGCCACAGCTAAACCAATAAGGAAAAAATCAGCAAATTCTTAACGCGACCCACCCACCATAACAATATCCAACGTGTCTATAATCTTAAATCTAGCAAATAAGGTGGCCATTTTCATTGTGATTCAAGTAGGATATAAAAAAAAACGTAAATTACTTCGTTCGACTAATGCCGACACATCTTTGACGGCAGAGCGCAACTTGAATGGTTTTATGGGCTTTTTATAGGGTGCTTCTCATTCTCCGACCAGTTTTATTATGTTAGAAGATGATATACGGATGGTCTTGATAATGGGCCAGCTGAAGTTTTTGCCAAATATGACAGAATTCGGTGATAGTATCTTTACAGGTTTCATTGTTGGGTGACAGAAATATGAAGCTGAATCTATCGTTTATCTTATGGGGGAAATAGTTTTTAATGTAGTGTCTTAGTTGGAATGGTGGGTGGTGATTTTAGTATAGAGAACATTTGAATATAGTGAAATAAATATACCTTCTTCAATTTATTAAGTTTTGTAAGAAATGTGATTTAATCATAATTTTCAAATTAACGAACGGAATGCTGAGTTTCAGTAACAAAAATTTTTAATACTTAAAGGTGTTATTTTGTACGTCAGGTACTCATAAAACAAAGTAGATACATAAAACAAGTATATTTTGAAATCTATCATCATCATCTTTTTCACACGGAAGACTCTTCCATGTTACCTAAGATCGGCACATGACGTTTTTCTTTTCTATTTTGTCCTGTTCTATTTTGTACTGTAACTGCTATCTCTGACTCCTTTATTTCATATCATTCCGTACACAACCTATTCGTCTTTTTTATCATTTGTCTCATTTTGCATCCATCCGCGTCAAATAACTCTTTTAGTTATACGTTTTATACCTATTCTTTACATGTCTGTAATTTCTCACTTTATCCATTTTCGCCAGATATTCTAATAGAAATAATAAAAACCCTGAAGAGCTAAAAAAATGGAGTACTAAAAACTGAAGGATCTTTTAAAATACTATAAAATGAAGCAAACACAGGACACATAAAAGAAAATTTAGCTGTTTCAGCTCTTCATTTACGACCAAAGTTCTACGAGACACTAAATCGTTGACCAAAAACTTTTATAACGACTTTAGTTCAAAACACAATGTCTCCAATCTTTTAATAGTATTATATTAATATAACATAGGCGTTAATTGGTTCATTGATGGTGATGGTTTTATTATCATAAGAGACAAGATGTCAGCTTGGAATGTTAATATTCCATTATACATTCTAAAAAGCGATAATTTTATTATAATAGTCGTTAAACAGAGTTGAAAAACCTCCTTAAAATATAAAAGATATTAATAAACCACACAATATCAAAATAGATCCACAGCAATCAGATCAAGATTAATAAAAAAGAGAAGCAAATAAAAATAATAAACAAGATCGAGAAAACCATTAGGATTATAAGATTAGGTGGATCAGAAATAAAACCTCTTTTTGACAGACTTGAAATATTGGGGAGCGAGTTAGATCAGACATATTTCAGAGAGAGCGTATTATTAATGCAGTTTTTCTATACATATTTTATTGAGATTGATAAAGTACTGGTGTGCGAGAATTATGGGTATTCTGATGAAAATGAATGACTGGATGCTCAATGCAAATTAGTTTTTTAATAATTTTCGGTGTGAACAATATATTTTACAAAAAACAAGTGAAGACAAGTGACAAATAGAAGTGTCATATTTTTTCATATAATTTAGGAAGCTTGCAAGAAGGTTTTATCTCCAACATTTCCCCGGGCGTTGAAACCAATGGTTTCAACCAGATTCTGAAGACACAGGCAAAGGGCAGATTCGGTTGAATGCCCGTCGAACGACTCCAGTAGACGTCCGAATGTCAGCTACACGGGCGATACCATCCGTTCCTGGATGAACAGCCACGATCCGTCCAAGTCTCCACTTCAACGGAGGAAGATCGTCTTCCTTGATCACCACCAAGGAGTTCAGCATCAAGCCATCCTTGCAGGAACGCCATTTGGAGCGTTGTTGCAATTCTGCAACATACTCCTTGCTCCATCTGCTCCAGAAATGCTGGCGAAGCTGCTCGATCCTCTGGTAACGAGACAGATAATTGGCAGAGCTATCCTGGTAATCAGGTTGCGGCAAGGAAGTAAGTGGCCGTCCCACAAGAAAATGTCCTGGCGTGAGCGGAGTATAATCTGCAGGATCTGAAGACAACGGCGTCAATGGACGAGAGTTCAAGATGGCTTCAATCTTGGTTAGTGTGGTGTACAGCTCTTCAAAAGTCAAGTTACAATTTCCCAACACTCTCTGAAGGTGATACTTTGCTGACTTGACACCCGCCTCCCAGAGTCCACCGAAATGTGGGGTGTAGGCGGGAATAAAATGGAACCTTATTCCGTCGTTTGCTGCACTTTCACCCAAGGACAAACTATTTAATTTTAAAAATTTGGAAAGGTCGTTGTATGCACCGACAAATGAGGTACCGTTATCGGAAAAAATATCAGCAGGTTTACCTCTCCGAGAAATAAACCGATACAAAGCCAGTAAATAACTATTGCTAGTTAAATCACCAACGAGCTCCAAATGAATGGCCTTGGTTGTGAAACAAATAAAAATAGCGACATACACCTTTACTAACCTACATCCACGGCCCTGGCGACTAGCACACATAATAGGGCCAGCGTAATCAACGCCTGTGCTTTCAAAGGGATAACCTGGACGAAGGCGTTCTCGTGGTAAGTTACCCATTAAGGGAGCTACAACCTTACCCTTCATACGGTGACACAAAACACACTTATGATAACAGGCTTTCGCCAACTTGCGACCTCCTATTGGCCAATAAGTTTCCCTAATGGAAGCTAATAATAATTGTGGGCCAGCATGCATCAGCCTTTTATGCTCAAAATTAAATAATAGTTTAGTGAAATCATGAGTGGACTGTAATAAAATAGGGTGTTTCTTACTATAAGCAAAATTAGAGTTATCGAGACGTCCTCCTACTCGCATTACATTATTATCGTCTAAATAAACATTAAACTTTAGAAGGGCGCTCTTTTTAGGTAAACTCTTTTTGTTCAAAAATAATTGGTATTCAGAAAATGACTGAATCTGACTCTTAATAATGACAAGAGTTAGTGCATCTTGTACCTCATCATGTGACAAGTATTTGGTTTTAGGGTAATGCTTTCTACATGACTTAATAAATCGTAATACGTAGGCAACAGATCGTACGAGCCGTGTGTAATTGGAATAACGCCTAAAATCAATTAAAACTTCAGGTTTCGAATCGTTTACAACATGTAATATGATTTTAGGTCGAGTCTCCGGTAACGATTGTAGTCCTGGGCTCGTAATTTGAGAAGGCCATTCAGACGAATCTAGTTTTAAAAAATCTGGTCCTTTCCACCACAGATCTGACTCCTGCAGATCACTAATATCCATGCCACGAGATATTAGGTCTGCTGGATTTTGATCTGTTGGGACGTGCCTCCAAGTACAGTTACCCGACTTATCCAAAACCTCAGCAACGCGGTTGCGCACAAAGGGCTGAAGTCTGGTAGGCATCATCTGTAACCATCCCAAGACAATGGTTGAATCAGTCCAACAATAAACCCGACTGATCTTCACTCGAAGTGAGCTCATCACCTTCTCGTGAAGACGAGAACCGACTACCGCACCACATAACTCCAGTCGCGGAATTGTCGTAGGCTTGATGGGAGCAACTCGACTCTTTGCCATTAACAAGCGAGCCATGTACTCACCCTTAGCATTAACACTGCGAATGTAGACGCAAGCACCGTACGCGGACTCAGACGCGTCTGTGAAAATATGGAGTTCTAACTCCGTAAATGAATTGCAGACTACAAGTCGCGGAATGCGAACATGATTTAAAAGAGGTAAAGATTTAATAATAATCTCCCATTGTTTACAAATCTCATTAGGTAATGGTTGATCCCATGATAATTTATCTAACCACATTTTCTGTAGCAAGATCTTCATAGTAATAACAATAGGACCTAACAGACCTAAGGGATCAAAGATTCGCGCAATAACGGATAACAAGTCACGCTTTGTGTACCTAGTCGAAGATTTAGTCAGACCTATAGGAAACCCTATCTCATCAGTGCCGATATGCCAACAGAGACCAAGCAACTTTTCTGGCTCATTTTGTCCAATGTTCAAATCGTATGACGCAGGGACAGCATTCGACAATAATTGAGAATCATTTGACTTCCACTTTCTCAATGGCATACATGCCGACGCAAGCGCTTTGGTGACTTCAGTGCGAATGAACTTTACTTCATCTAAGTCATCCCCTCCGGTCAGCAAGTCGTCGACATAGAAGTCATGTTGGATGATTTCCGATATCTTAGGGTTCCTACAGTCGAGTCCTACTTGTTTAAGGCATCGTGTCGCAAGGAATGGCGCACTGGCCGTACCGTACGTGACGGTGTTTAATTGATAAACATTAATAGGATCACTAACATTATCACGCCAAACAATCTGTTGTAAATATCTGTCCGACGGGTGGACGACTATTTGTCTATACATCTTCTCCACATCCGCAGATAAAACATACTTGTGGACTCTAAAGCGAAGAAGTATAGACAATAGACCGTCCTGTACGGTTGGCCCAACCATCTGTAGGTCATTAGAGGACACTCCCGTCGAAGTAGAAGCACTAGCGTTGAAAACAACACGAAGTTTGGTCGTGGTACTCGACTCGCGTAAAACTCCCATATGTGGAATAAAATAACCCAAACATAAATTAGGTTTATTAATTTTTGTCATATGACCAAGTAACTCGTATTCTGACAAAAAGTCATGATACATTCTACTAAAGTTCGTCTTAACCTTTAATTTACGCTCTAAAGAATGTAAACAATGTGTGGCTTTATTAAAAGAATTTCCTAAAATTGAAGGATCTTTCTTAAGGGGGATGCGAACACAAAAACGACCATCAGACAATCGTGTCGTATTTGTAACGAAATTGTCTTCACACAATTTCTCTTCAGGCATATAAGAATTGGAAGACTTCGCATTCACCTCCTCTAATTGCCAAAACTTTGTCAATTCTGACTTGAGGTTTTCCCAGTCACCATCGCTATCGGCAACCATTTTAGACATATTGCACTTTACGTCATTCGTCAGCAGTGAGATAGTATTCTGAGTAATTGGACCGGAAACTATCCATCCTAGACTGGTTTCACATAATATTGGTTTCCCGGTACCTAACTTTAGTCTTTGAGATCCTAACAAATCCCAAAAAAGATCAGCGCCGATTAAAATATCAACATCGGCAGGGTTATAAAAAGTAGGATCAGCTAAAGTAATATTCGAGGGTAAGTCGAAATCAGAAATATTTATCTGACGACACGGAACACTACTCGTAATGAACGGAAGAACAAAACAATTTAGTTCGAATACAAAGCTATCATCTAATGGCGTACCCTTAACCCGACATATTTTACCTACGTGCGAAGTGACGTTATTGATTCCAAGGATTGATCTATCTACCTGGCTAGTTTTTAAGTTAAGTTTATTGCACAACCTATCTGTTATGAGTGAAGACGTGCTACCACTATCGAGCACCGCGCGAGCGAGATGCACACACCCATTGTGGTCTCTTAATTTGATCAAAGCGGTTGATAACAACACATCTCGTTGCGTATGACCACACGGAGATGCAATGTTTGCGGATAAAGCTACGTTATTCGTTTCAGTCGTAGCAGACAAGTTATTCATCGAATTACCACTAGGTGTATTCGATACAGTGCCATTAGAATGTACGTGAACTAATGTGTTGTGCCTACGTTTGCATAGTTTGCAGCCTGGTTTTTTACATTTGTTAGCATAGTGTCCGGAACGAAAACAGTTAAAACATACCTTATAACTAGGTAATGATTTGAGACGGTCATCGTTACTCAATGCGAGAAACTGTGGACAATTATTTAATGTGTGATCGTTGTTATTACATTTAGGACAAGGTTTAGAAGCTGAATCAGTGCTAGAATTGATAGGAGATTGTGCTACCATTGACTTGATCTTAGGACCTGATTTACCTGGTGATTGCGAATAATGATTGCGGGGGAGTTCCAGGGTCTCGATGAGGTCGGCTCGATTGCGTAAGAATTGCATAAATGCGTTAAACGTGATTAAGCCATCCTTGTCTATCCTACCTTTGCACTCCTCCCACTCACGATAGGTTTTTTGATCAAGTTTTCGTGTGACAATGTAGATTAAAAGTGTATCCCAGTGTTTCACAGGCTCCCCTAATGACTCTAAAGCTCGCAAGTCTTTATTTAACTGATCGATCAAATTCTTAATGGCAACAGAAGATTCTTTTGTAATTGATTCAATAGTAAATAATGAACTTATATGATTCTGAACCAGTAATCTTTTGTTGTCAAACCGATCACATAACAATGACCATGCCACAGAGTAATTACTTGAAGAAAACTCAATGGATTTGATAACTATAGCAGCTGTTCCCTCAAGTGATGCTCGCAAGTAGTGAAACTTATTGATTGCGTCTATGTCATCATTACAATGAATTAGGCTAGTAAAGGTGTCGCGGAATTCAAGCCAATTACAATATAATCCGCTAAACTTTGGTAACTGAATCGTTGGCAATTTAACCGGCTGCTTTATGCTAACACGAGTACTTTTACAACTTTCCATCGATTTATTATCTTTATTGTAGTCAGTCAGAATATTCTGGGCTCTAGATAAGGTTTTATAATAAATAGACTCAAACTCGGAACGCTGAGAATATTGTAAGTTGATGTCGTCAACAATGCATTCTAGACGTAACTGTACCTCATCATACTGCTCATACAACGCCTCTATCTTGCCCATGCGCAACTGCAACTCGGACACATCACAGCTAGATAGCTCCTTGTCCTTGAATGAGTCCAGAAATTGAGGAAACTAGTCAAGCGACCTTTGAAGCTGCCTCGCTTCTTAATTAAATCCTTTTCCTCAGACATTCTGGGAGACGAGTGTTGTCAACCTGGCATTGATACAGGAATATAAAAATTAAAACAACAATATAATTTCAATAATTATACGCCTAGCTGTAGTCTATGCCCTTTCTGACTGCTAACTATAATTTATAACAATGACTTGTACTAATATCTAACACTCAAATATTTTTATTATGTCAAGATACTTGTTAAAAATTAATACCACTGTTAAGTAGTTATGTAATTAGTTACAGCTTAATATAATGTAAGTTTAATAATGTAGCAAAATAGCTAACTATACTGTTAAAAGTATGAGTTTAAACTTAACATTGCTGTTGAATAAAATACTAATCACAATGCAACAAAGTACCTAATGATTTTACTCAAACACAATATAATTGGTAATTTAATAAAATAGTACTGACCTTAGTATGACTACTTATATATACTACCTGAGTGTTGGGTGACGATATTAGCGTAATTATAACTGTACACCACTAACTAACTTGCTTGAAATCAATCCAGTTCTCCAGCAGTGAACTCATGAACCTCCATTCAGCGTGGAAGTCAGTCTCTATTCTTTTTCTTGAAAATAATCGCTGATCTTCTTAATTATATTTCATCCGGCTCGAAGGACCATGTGCGAGAATTATGGGTATTCTGATGAAAATGAATGACTGGATGCTCAATGCAAATTAGTTTTTTAATAATTTTCGGTGTGAACAATATATTTTACAAAAAACAAGTGAAGACAAGTGACAAATAGAAGTGTCATATTTTTTCATATAATTTAGGAAGCTTGCAAGAAGGTTTTATCTCCAACAACTGGAAATAAATTACTTCATTTCACGTACAAAATTTCCGGGCTTTGAGAGCGTCACTTCATTAATAAGCTAAAGCGCTTTACAGTACGTGGTTTGTATTGAAAACTGTCCTTTATTAAACTATTCATAATATTGGGAAAGCAGAACATTTAGGGAATTAAATTATGCTCCAAACGCTGGCTATGAAACATTAATTGCAAATTCATCTAATTTATCCAGTACCAATAAATTAATTAGGTTTTCATTTGTGTCTTCCTTTTCTACGTTTTCTGAAACTTTTGCCTTTAAACTAAATCTTTATCAAAACGGAAGTTGAAGTCATCACTAAAATAGTAAAGGGGATGACATAATTTCGCACATCCCAACTATTCTGCAAACTTTCACAATTTGCAACTACTTGCGAACTTCAGAGCAATGGTCTCTAATTCACAGTGACAACAATTCAGTCCAAGTTCAGGCCTTATAAATGTCAGTCCACCAACAATTGGACCAGCTGCACAAAGTACAGATACAGAAGGTTTGTTCTAAACAACCACATCAAACGCATGTGCACACAGACACGTTTCATGTACAGCGAGTGTTATTGTGTTAGTAATTAGCGACAATATTTAAGCTGAGAGGTGGGATATGCTGTCATGTTGGTCACACTGTGGACCCGCTTCAGTCTGCCACCAAACACAAATGCTCACGGCCGATTACCTTTTGTCTTTTTTTTTTGTGCTTTTATATTTCACCAGTATTTTCTGTTTGCACTAAACCGAGTTCCTATAAGCGTACTCGGGACTGGTCGTTAGTTTGAGATCATCATACGTACGAGACTATGTATGCATGCACCTGTTTCTACTTACTGTACCGACCTTCTGTTCCTAACTATTTTGTGCCAGCACTGTTCCAAATCCGCGTTCACACGAACACAGAAGCGATCGTTTCCGAAAAATTACAGCGAACAATAGAACCATCTTTTCATAGCCCACAGGTACGCATTGAGTTGTGAAATCCCATTTTACTTGCAACATTGCAAAAGGTTATTAAACCAGAGTGGATCAACGGGAAAAGGTTAGGTAACAATAAAAAGGTTCACAAGGTAAAGATCCCTGAGTTTTTATTGTAGTGGTAGAGCCTTTGTTTTGGCCGTCTTTTGTTCTTCGCGAATGCTTTGAATGGAACGATTTTTCAGTTGGGAAAACAAGTGAATTTTTTAACATCGATTGTAGTAAAATGTCGGTTGATTAATTCTTTTTGAATTTATTCGATTATGTCGGAAATACCCATAATTGATTTATTTATTTTTTTGTGAGTGAGTTTGTGTAACGGCATTTTTCTGATAGTTGTTTGATGTTTGGAATATTAAATGTTATTGGATGAGTGAAGAGAATTTGTTTGTTTGTGTGTGAACTTCAATTAATTATAAATTTTATTTAAGAAGAGTACTTATCTGCTTAATACAATTTTATATTAAACAAATTATGAATACACGTTCCACTTTTACCGTTATATCCAGAGACGACAAAGTGAAATATTATAAAACATGTTTTGGACATCACCCTTTGTTGATTCACATAATTTCAAATAATTTTCTGAAAAACTGTAAGAGAAAAACTCATTTAACGAAGAAAAAAGAAATAGCTCATGTGTACGTCAAACTGTACAAACCGTAGGGTGGGTCCCTACGGTTCGTACAGCAAGGCCGATGTACCCCCCAGTGTCGCGGGGATTTTCTAAAAAGGAAAGTCATGATCTTAAAGGTCTGATATACCCTCCCACTACGTCCTAGATCGAGAGAAATTATCGGAAATTCCACATTGGATTGAAAATTTCCTTTAAAATAAGCAGTACATTTTTTTATAATGATCAGTCTTCTCCTATTATATTTGTGTACATAAATTTTAAAATAAATAAATGATTTCCTATCCTAAAAAAAAAGTCGTACTGACCTAATATAGCACAATAAAGTGACTATATTAAAGTATAGTATCTACTTTATACTATAAAATAAATCCTGAAGAGGAAAATCAAAAAGGACACCAAACCGTAATAACTCAAGGGAGTCCTTGAAAGAATCCTAATAAAACATTAATAAAATTTCGGGGCGCCTTATACAATTTAATTCTTGGGGACAAACAAGTGTTCTTCCCAAATGAGGTCTGACCAAAGTTACTAACTGAGACAGTTAGGAGAGTTATTATAATTTCATTCCCACTTTGCGGGTGTGTTTTCCGAGACATGGACATTTTGAGAGCAAACGAATTAAAATTCAATTTATAAGTCTTTTTAAAATTTGGTTTCGTGTTACTGTTAAGAATTTAGACAGTAAATAATTAAAAAGATTGTAATCAAGAACTGGTTAAGATAATATTTTTATGACGAGTTCATCATCACACGTATAAATAGGCAGCACATTAAATATAAAAAAAAAACTAAATTAGTTTTTTTTTTTCGAGTTAGGAAATCATCAAATATCTTGTCCCGCTCTCAACAAAGTGAGAAGAAGTTTAAGGTAACTTAGACTTTTACTACCTTAAACACACTTGTATTCTTTAGTTTACCTGGTAAACAACAGTATGGTTATTCTTTCGAATAATGCCACTAACATTACAGGTGACATCACAATTACTTTAATAATGTACACATAACTTACACTAATCATTTATTATAAAACTGAAGAGTTTCATCGTATGTTTGAACAATGCAATTTGAATTGAAAAAATGCATATTTTATTGTTTTTAGCCTCACCTCCCCACCACGAGGCGAGGCTCACAATCTCACGCTAAGACCCACGTGAGCGAGAGAGCGTGTAAAATTAATTAGAAACAAAAGTATAATAGTAACAAAATTACATTGGTCAAAATCTTGGCGCTGCTGTAACGTAAATTGATAATATACCAATTGAACGTAGGAATCAATTTCATAACTTTAAGAGACAAAACAAATACTCGATCCAATTTCGTGAACACGGCTCAAAAGATATTATAATCTAGATCACACCAAAATTTAATATTACAATTTTAGATTTAGACTTCTCTCAAATTCAAATACTGTTTAATGAAAAGTACAAAATATTGTTTTGGAACAAATAAAACCAAATTCATTTAGGAGGTCAATACAAAAAGTCTTTGAGTTATATCAGAGAGGTATGATCAAAGGTCACTGTTTGCTGAGGCCCCAAATCAAATAGTTTGTCCCATAAATAGCTTGGGTCACGTCTCAAAGTAAATTGGTTAACGGTCTGACTCAACGAAAAATTATTTTCGCTGAAACGCTGAACGTAGATGAAGAAAATTGTTTGGGAACAAATAAAAATGAAATATAATTTTCTGAGGGAATTGAGGTTAAAGTTTTCAACGTTGACGTTTGTGTTAACGAGGTTGAGATAGGCTATTGAAAGTTGACTCTCGAAGTGGGGATTTTAATAGTCAATCTCCGTGGTTGTCGAGGGATGGAAGAAAAATGGAGCATATTCGGTGGATGCACAGACTCCCGGAAAATGGGGGAGTTAATTGACAGGAACAGTTTATGGTTCTCAAGAATGTAAACCTCAAGAATTTCATCATAAAATAATAATTATGTAAAAAGCAAAGATTCCTTTCAATCCACAATGGATTAAACATTGGTTTTGAAATATTTCAAACCACAATTTATCAAAATTTGCTAAATTTTCCACAAAATTCCGCTTAATTTGTGAAATAGTTACTATAGCTAATTGAATTCGCTGATTACCGAGTGAACAATATTCAAGGCCCACCACTTCACCAATTCTTCGAGATAAAACAAACTTCGCGATAACCCCCGCACCTCCCTAAAAAGTAACTTTGTGAACAAGGAAAATTCAGCAATTTTAGCATCACAGGGACACATCTTAAGGATAATTATGACTTTGGAATCCATTGAAAAGTCCATTTTATCCGAAGTTTGACTAGTTGCGAAACATGGAAATCTAATCAAAACATCTAGAGAGTTTCTAAGTGTTAAAGGTTGGAAGTACTCTAACATTTAATACTTTGATCAATGAGGCACGTTAAGAAATGGCTTCTTTTGATACAAATTTGAAGCTTGTAGTTCGCCAAGATTTTACACCGCAGACAGATCTTGTTGAAACTACGACGTTCGTATTAAATGGAAATTTTATAAATATGTGCAGCTTGAAGTTGTGCAGACGTATGAAAGGAGGCTAGAATATCTTAGTAGGAGTTGTAAGGCAGCGAGTTGGCAGCCTTTCATTATTTATGCACTGTGTGATCTTAAAAATTAAAACTTCCTAAGTGGTTCTGCAGACACTGCGACACCTAGCCTTGATAGAGCTCTCTTGAATTAGTAAAGGAAGAAATTTTAGGTTAAATAAAATATACAGAAAGTTTAGTTGTCTTGAGCAACTCAGTTATTTCTAATTTAAGTGCAAAGAAAGTACGGTTGGATTTAACTTACAAGTAATAAGAAAAACTATGGAGAAGTCATAAAAGTTGGCTCTATTTCCTGTTCCAAGTTTTCTAACAATTTACTGAATAAGATATTACTTATTATCAACTAACTTATTTAATACAAAAGTAACTGTGTGTTATAAATATTTTAAACAAAAATCGTAGCATCTACCTGAGTTTTTATGTACAATTCGATTTTATCCATGAGCATCTTATTACTTTTAATAAAGCAGAACATTTCTGTCTTTCATTTCTCTTGGCACTGAATTAATAATATTCTCTTAAATTTCATGTCGCAAAACGCAAGGAATACTTCTCCAGATAATGTTACAGAAAATTCCTTAAATATCTGAAATTTTAATGTCAAATTCAATAAATAATAAAGGACACCTACAGATATCAATTCTGATTCGATTTAAATCAAAAAGCATTTCTCGAATCCCATTAAAATATTTCTCTGCAGTACCTATTGAGATTCGGAGAGGATGGCAATTTAGAAATTACGCAAAATCTTCGCAAGAGGTCTTCAAAGAGTTCTTTTAAAATATTTAGAGATACGGTTTATTCCTTATATCGAGGAAAAATAAATTAAGTCATGCCTTTGTTGTTACTTTTAACCGATTTTAAAACGAGGAGGATACATTTTTTTTTTTCATTTTTTTTTCTAGTGCTTGACTGCGATTCCACCTGATGGTAAGCAGTGATGCAATCTCTGATGGTGAGGCGCACATGTTCGGCTGTAAATGTCTTTATGTATGTCCACCGTATTTTCGATCAAGTGTAAACCGATTATGTTTTTTTTCCTGTTCGTAAGTACAAACTCTCGAATTAGTTATCATGGTACTGATCTGATGAGAGAAGGTAGATACGAAAACTCTTTTATTAAATAATGTATGCTAGTCTTGCCTTGGCTTATAAGAATTGTTATAAGATCTAGTTATAAAAGGCGGGTAAAGGCTTTAATTATTTCAGTGACTATGTTATTTATTTTTTTAACTTAACGAAAATTCTCACGTGAATTGGCATAATTTTTCTTCTAAACGAGTCGAAAAGAAAACCTCTTTTTTTCGTAAAGTCAAATTTCTTGCCTAGCCCAGTATTTGGCTGCGGCAATGTCATCAGCATCGTTCTTGAAACAGTTTTTTCTTTTAGTTTAAGAGTATTTTTAGGTTATTTATAAACAAACTTTGACATGAACTTTAAAGTTTGCCACCTAAGTAGCTTTAACTTCTCAAAGACTGCTAACATAATAACTTCTTCTACTTCTTTCATCCTAGGCATTGAATTTAGTCACCACAGTAGCAACCCCGTCTTTAATATCAGAATAGCGTGCTGAAATACCAAGGTTTGCAATTACGTTCTTCCAAAGCGAACATTGCTTCGTCTATTATTTATGAGAAAACATGAAAATTTTATAAGAACAAACATCTCGACACTTTGTTTCTTTCCGTAGACGCAGACGTCGCTATCTGTGTATTTAAATATTAACGATGTAGTTAAGCAGTTTTAATTTTAGCTACGATAAACAATTTTGTTTTTCTTTTAGAATTTTCTCAGATGTAAACGAAGCTTTAATATGATAACAACAACTAAGACTTATCGATACTATGTAGGTACGGTGGTAGAATCACTATGTAGTGATACCAATGTAATTTTAATTGTGTTTTATTTTAACAATAAGATTTTTAAATCATACACACTCACTCAGCTTACAGATTACAAGCCAACAGTCAACGTTTGGCTGACTAGGCAACTGTATTTTATTAGTGTCCACGTAACAAATGCGATTGGGTGGAACGCACTAATTTCGAGAAATTAACTATAATCTTACAAAGGCAACCGTTACAGATTAATAAATCTGTCAACATCTAAACAAAAAACAAACAAAGAACCAAAGTGCGTAACCAAATCTACTTTTACGTTGGCGAAGCTGTTGGTAGGAACTAGTACAATAATAAATTGTGAGTGCATCAAATTCTAATGAAAAGACTTATTAATGTATTAAAACTTTAACAAGATATCTGACTATCAATATTTTAACGAATCCAATTGCCGCCACTGTTCAATTTGCGTACTAATGAAATTTTCAAATGTGTGTATTTACTTTGACATTGTGGTGAGATACTTGGTTTTATTTTTTAATTACTTACTATTGATAGTTTCTATAGTACCTACATTTACAGGTCAATTCAACTAAAAAAAAGGAACGCAGAAACTCGAACAAATTTAATGAATTCCAAATTTGTTTCAGCAGTTTCAATTAATTATAATACTTTTTATTTAACCTCCTCCAACAGATTTTAATAAAACAAATTCATCTAAACTTTTTCCGAAACCTAATTCCAAACAGTAAAACATATTTTTGTGTACCTCATCTTTCTCGATACATCAAATTTATAAATTCAAGAGTAATCCGTTTCAATATGGATATATTCGAATGGGTATTGACACATTACGTATTAATGGATTATAATGGATTGATCCAGATGCTGAAAGTAGCTCAACTCAACCTTGGGCTTAGCATAGGCAAAACCTCCGAATGGTATTGCTAAATCGTGTATCATTGGTACATTACTCAGCATAGTAGGAACACCAGTGGTATTAGCATCTGTGTCTATTTCTTATAGTTTAGTTACATAATGAGCGCCAATATTTAAAGCGACAGCAAATTCTGCTTTAATACTTACACCTTTGTTATTATCTTTTGGAACCATATCCTCAAATTAATCTTTTTTTTTTACCTAATAATAATCTTCTTCGTCAGTTTTAAAGTTTACAAGTCAGTCTACAGTTACATTAGCATAATGATTATGTTGAGATATCCCCTCAATATTGGATCAATGTTATCTACATATATGTTTTGTTACTCAGTCTCTTCCATCCATGCTTTAATGTTATCCATAACAACATAACATGAATCATGAATATTATTATTATATTATGCTAAACTCCCATTCAAAACAAGAGAAAGCAAACATTGTATTATCTTATAGTTAATTAATCGTTCAACTCCCTAACCTATTAATATAACATCACCCACTCTTAGTATCGTAACTTGCAAATTGCCAACGGTTTCGTGGTGATTCCGAATGTAAATTGCCAATTTGGCCAACACGACGATTTTCCGTATAAACAGGTGTTAGAGATAATTTATACAACTGATCAATATTCAATAGATCGGAAATACGCGGACGTATTCTGTGCGTTAAGGAAAAAAATATAGGGATATAAAATATATCACGAGAAAAATATACGTATTTCTTTGTTGTTACTTGTTTCCTTTAGGACCTTATTTAGCTCGGTGTCTTGACATTTCATAACCATCAGTTTTTTGCTTAAAATCCTACTTTTTTTTAAGTGAAGAACACCATAATATTTTGTTCTTCTATACAAAATTTTTTAGCTATCATTTCAGTTTTATGAAATATGTATGCAATTTATAGCTAGCTTCTGCTAGCGGCTTCGTCCACGTGGGTTTTGATTATTGCGGACGCAAAGTCGACATTGAAGACGTATAAAAAGCAGCTTATGTCCATCTTTACAGTTCAAGCTGGCGCTTTATCGTTCAGTAGTTTAAACGTGAAAGTTTAACAGACAGATAGACTGAGTAACTATCACATTTATAATATTAATATGGGTATAGTTTTGTTCTTACTCTTCTAGGTTTGAAAGGATTTTGGCACAGTGATCACATGCTACCGTATTAGTATCTTCAGAAATGTGCCTGAATACGCGTTGTATGACATGGTGATCTTGTGAGGTCTTTTTCTAAGAAATCTAAGAGTCTTTTGAATATATCTCTCCTAAATAAAAAAAATAAAAAATTGACAGATGACGGTTGCTTATTAATAAGCTATAGATTTCGTAATTGAAATACTTTCTCAACCATACAAATATAAAGACTTCTAATACTTAGACAAAAGGAAGATTGTAGCACATACATAAGTCACTAAAAAAGATACGACGAAAAATACGGATGTTCTTTTTAGAAGCCTATATCAGAAGTTGACCTATATCCAGTAATAGACACAAAGGTTGCCGGTAAGATATTTATGAAAAAGACAGTATAGGAAAGAAAGTAGATATTTCATTTTTCAAATTTTGGTTCCTTTTTCCTTTGGGTTGTAGAATCTAAAATTAGACTGGATTCAGTTCATACTGTGTTAAATACTCAATATTGTCCCACTCTGCATGAATGAATATGATTTCATTTAAAAAAAAAAGTGAATTAATATATTTTAAAAATCGCTATCGAAAGAAACTCGTTTCGTTATTAACGATTATAAAATTAGCATGAAATCATTAATTTATTATATGAATACATTAAATCAAATTATGTAATAATCGACGCATAATATATTCAAAGGCTATAAACATAATACAATACAGATTAGGGCTACAAAGGTTTTTATTAAAATCATTTATATTATCGGCAATAATAATAGATTTAGTTATAAATTGCTGTTACATGTCAATGAATTAATTTATCTTGAGTTATTATAGCAAAATGTGTGAATTTTGTATTTTATATTAAATTCGCATGAACTAAAATGATAAATGTTGCGTTTCGTTATCGTAACATGTTTTTTGAAAGCAATGTTTTTGGTATAACCCTACTAGATAGAGTACGTAACATCAAAATCTATAATCGGACGAAAGTCTATGGTATCGGTGATATGGCTATACCTCTGAAGTGAAATTAAGATACTTGGATAAACCTGGAGATGGTGGTTAGAGTAAAGCATTGATTGAATATTGACCAAGGTTGGGCCACAAATATCAAAGGTCTTTACAAGCACTTTGGTTCAACGATATCAGTCACAGAAAGTACCTAGATGAGGCACGTGTAAAACTGGAAAAAGTAGCCAAAAGTAGTGCGCGGTGGGTGATTCCAAGCTGATAATAATGATGATAAATGTCTTCGAATGATGGATATAGGCTATAATAATAGTTTAATAATTCAAATAATATAATAATTCATTATTCTGGCCTGCCGCATCTAGTTTATACAGACGAAAAAGATTGATGTGTAAAAATGTTGTTTACAACCATTTTGTAAAATGAATAACATCATCTTTCACTTATGTTTTAGGACGACACAAACTAAGTTACAACTACTACTTACTAGTACTAAATTTGGCTAAAAAATTAGCTTATTTTTGAATATTTTCTAGGTTACTGAATTTAGAGCTCGTGGCTAACTAATAACAGTTGCATAAGTCGATCTTCAAGGTCAAGCAACGCTTGCGGGGGTCACTCTGTAAATTGGTGACCTTTCTAACATAATTATCGAGATTTTTCCGTGCTTGAAAATGTTGATGTGTTAAACTGTTTGCTTCGGCTGTCATTTGTAGATCATTGACAGTCGTTACAGATGGTCAGAAATCAGGAAATCTGACACGTTATGCCAAGGGATATCGTGTTACTTAATTAATAGGTTGTGGAGGTCAAATATGCAGTCGCTTTATGTAAAATACTGATATCATTATACATCTAGTTTAAATGGACGCCAACACAATTGAGAAAACCCTAGTGGAATTTATATTTTTTTTTGGTTCCTGGACTCAGTACTAGCTTGGTTTCACTACATATATTGCTCTTGATTTTTTCTAATATCCTAAAGATTAAATCTTGTCTGTGTGTCCCGCTTTTTGGAAGATGAAAATCGTCCCACGATTCTCTAGCCCTAGCTAGAGAGAGTATCAGACTTCGAATGACTAAAACCACACATGTTCCTTCAGTTGCTTTTTGTGTTCTAGGACCACGAGTAAGCTTTTCAGAGGTCGACCCATGGCCCTAGTAGGCTTCAGCCCATGGTTTTGATGACATCTCTTTGAGGCGCGTATGTAACACTAAACGCCGCGATTGAAGACTCGAGTTCAGTCCGGATGGTTACGAAACGATCGGACGGTGAACTACCTATTGCTCATCATCTGCGTGACCCCTTAAATTAAACTCATGTTTATGTTCTGTAACCGTATTCGATACCATTAAGTTCGATATGGTGACATTATTTTAATTAAATTCGTTTTAAATAAAAATTAAATGTTATGTAAAAACGAAAGTTTATTTATAGGTTTGTACTATTAGATAAATTTATAATCACATGATCACGCGTGTTTTTCTATGAAACCCGTTAGTCAAAAGTCAAAAGTCAAAAGTCAAAAATATTTTTATTTCACATAGGCCTACATGGGCACTTATAAAACGTCAGAAGTTAGTGCACGGTTCCAAATTGGTCGTTTCCTATGGAGAAGAACCGGCAAGAAACTCCATGGTTACTCTTTTAAAAAAGTGGTTGTTTTACAATATTGATAAATGTTATGTAAGAACAGTGTAGACCAGTCAAATATTGTACACAAAAGCACAATCAAAATTTTCTCAGTAAAAAACAAAGTAAGTCGTAATAGGAAGTAGTCTAAGAGTTCGTGGAGTATACAGTGTTCTCACATTTACAATACAAAAAGAGGCTATATATATATAAAAAAAAAAAACAGGAATAATATAATAATTACAACTATCAATAAAATATTAACAAAATAAATTACTAACAAATTTATGACAGTTGAAATAAAAATAAAAATATTGCAAAAGCAATGTGTCAGAGAAAAAAAAAATATATATATAATTATTAAAACAAAGGTGGAGCAGTTAATAGACAAAATATTGATGATTTACCAGGGGGCCACATGTGCAGAGGTAGTCATTGCCAAACAAGCGTGTCCTCGACATAGTCTTTAACCTTGTAATATGCTTTTTCGGTTAGGACACGCTTGATATGACTTTTGAATTTTCCCTCACTAAGTTCTGTTACCGCCTTTGGCAGCTTATTATAAAAGCGAATGCTGTTAACTAAGAATGACTTGCTAGTCTATCTAGTTTGATAGCGCTGAAGATGTGCCTATACAAGTCATTAGATACGTTTAAAATTATTTGACCTTTTAGGTAAAAATGCAAATTAATGTGAAATTAATGATTAAATTATTTGTGACGTTTAACAGAAAAACTGGTCACATGTAATAATTACTCATAAGTTTTTTTTTAATTAACTAAGTCTACAGTCAGGAATAACATGCTGCGCTCCAAAACCGGCATAATAGCTCGGGCTCAATGAGACGGTGGATCACATCAATCGCAAGCACAGAGACCGCTGGGCTGGACGAGTGTCGCAGTGAATGCCTGCAGAAGGAAAGCGCCATCGAGGCCGGCCTGGACGTGTACTATGAGGACTGGATCAAACGCGCAGCGGCGCGGGTGACGAATGTTTGGAAGGACTTGGGGAGGCCTTTTCTTAGTCGTGAGAAGGTCCTATGAAAAAAAAACAGTATTAACTTTACAGATACCGTCAATTTGAGATACAATAGTAAGGGGTTTAATGAATTGCATATTAGTGCTAGTCAATGATGTCTTCCAAAGTTTTCCATTATTTTTTACTATAACCTTCTCTTATCCCCATCCTCCTATACCTCTACTCACCCCACCTGTGTTCTTTAAAACCCTTTCGGCGATGACGACTCCAATTTTCCAGCTCTTACTGCATAAATACTCTGGTTATCCATCCTTTTGCATTCTGCAGACATGACCTACCAAATCCTACTTCAGCTTTTGATATTGTATACTGTCAATCTCCTTTAAAACTCATTAAAGCGAAATCTAATTAAGGAAACAACTTGTCTCAAGCTTATGACACCATTTACCGTCACAAGTTTCCCGAGCCAAAACTATTACAAGACATCATCATCCCTTAAGCTCGCATGACAAATATCCGGAACCGGGTACTAATCCCGGGCCAAACAACTAATTTGTGTAATTTAGTCCCGGTTCAACCATATGTAAGTTATGCCCGCAGTTTTTTGCGGTCCAAAACGGACGGGTTTTACCTTTGTCAAACTAGTGATGCGGTTGATTCGTTATCGATAGATTTTTGATGAGTTAATTACATTAATATTAATTATTATTGCAATGTAGTGGAGTAGTAGTCACGGCCCTGATTTGTAGGTCGCGGGTCAAACCCAGCGCATTACTTTGTGTAATTTATTTCATCACTACTGCCCTCGAAACGGTAAAGGTAAAAATTCAATGACATCCACCAATTCACACTGGACCCACGCGGTGGCCTACTTCTGGAAAGGAGGTCTGGATCCCAGCAGTGACAACACTATAAGGCTGACTATGCTACGATTTGCTTATGCTAATCAATTGCAAAGGTGAAAGTTTGTATATACGCATCATGTATGTATGTACATGCTTGTTAACTTTTTACGTTCAAACGTCTAAACGTACTTGGTCAAAAGGCTGGAATATGATGTAGGATACTATTTATCCAAGATGCATATTCTCTTGAGATATTTTTCTACTTTTATGCAGGGGAAACCGTTGTCAAAAACTAGTCTTTCAATATGTTTGATAACTTATTCAATTCAAAAATATTTTCGTTTTGCTCTTGTTTTTTAAGAAAAACTCATGTGTAACATAAAAACTTACATATAAATACTTTTTTTGTGAGCGGTACATAAATTGACGATCTCTCAATTAATGCAACTGTTAAAAATGTATACGTTAGAGATTGATCACGTGACATTTCATAGAGCATTCTAAATCCCAATTCTAAATATTTTGATATTTTGACAATCGTTAGTGCTGATACATCGTTATCGATATTACTTTACCTCAGCCCTATTGGGTCAATTTGTGTCAAAGGACTTGTCCACCGCATTGCTCATCATGCCGTATCATCATCATTTCAGTCGAAAGACGTCTAGTGCTGAACACAGGCGTCCCCAACCGTCACCGCAATGACCAGTCTTGTACGTATCACATCTACCGTATTCTCACGACCCCCATCAGGTTCTCGGTCCACCTTTGGAGAGACCTTGATACGCTGTGGCTTCCGGTACACGGTCGTAACCTTTCGGCAACATCTGTTTTGCGAGAAATATTCACAGCCCACCGAAACTAAAGTTTGGCGACTCCTCGGGTTAAATTGGTAACCGTGGTTGTTCTATGAGGATAATTATGTTCGTTTTTTTTTAATTCGATCATGCAATAAATCAGAAATTACATTTTTTTACACAGACAAAAGTTACTATAACTAAGGAATATTTTATAAATAGAAATTAAAAAGATAAACTAGAGTTTACCATGTCTCAAACTTGTAAACCAGGTCCTTAACCTCTAGGTTATTGGATTCAATTTTTTGTTTAATTTAACAGAATACAACTCAATGATTTCACAACGATCTAAAAAAGACTTATAATCAAAGTATTTATTGGAACTAAACTATTTACAGATACTACGGATTTTTTTAAGGAGCCGGTCAATCGGAAATAGAAGCTTATTCTCTAATACAAAGCATATAGCTCTATGAAAAAAGAAAGAATGGGAAACGCCAAAGTCATCTTTTGTAATGTAAAAACACATTGGTTATATTAAATTATTTTCTTTATAAGCTTTGTTTTGTGAAGTTGGAATATCTATTATTAAAAGAAAGAAAAGAAAGAAAGAAAAATAATTTATTATTAGTAAATAAAGTAAGTAGTAGTAGTAGTGGTTTAGTTAAATTTATTATTTTTTATTTATTATTAGAAGTAGTAATAGTACCTAGTTGGAAAATATTATTGTAAACTCACCCAGGTTCTTTCGTCTTTTGCGTTCCATGTCTAAGGTGACTCTTTCGAACTACTGTGTTTAAAATGTTTATTGTCATTGTCCATCTATCAGCATAAAACCAAAAAATGAACAAAGTTCCACTGCATGATACGCAACAATTTGGTTCGCACGTGTGTATCACTAACGAACATCGAACACTTTTCGTCAAACGTGTTTGCGACGATCCTGTTAGTATGTTCTATAAGGACGGTGTTCTTCATGAATCAATGTGAACATCAAAAACCTTTTCGCGGCTTCACTTCCAACGACGCTGCCATCGCTAATAAGAGAATCCACGACTGTTGTGCGCAAACTCGGTTCGAACTGTTTGCGTTCGTGTTAAAAAATGCCGTCCATACGATCAACCAAGTGTTCAAGTTTGATGTTTATGTTCGCTTATATGTTCGTGTTCGTACCTACGTGCTTATGCGGCTTTAGTATTTACAGTTTGAACGAAGACTCTGTTTGCCATTTAGAGAGCTCTTTCTGATCCGCCTATCATCAACTTAAATTTCACGGTTTAAAAGCTTGCTGATTGATCTAACAAAATCTAGACTAATATTATAAACAGACAAGATTTGATTTTTTTTGTTTGTTTGTATGTGACGATTTAACTCAAAAACTACTGCATCCATTTTCAAAATTCTTGCATCAATGGCAAGCTACTTTATTATATTGTGTAACATATGCCTATATTTTCTATTTTTACGCGGGCAAAACAGGTGGCAAAAGTTAGTGTTCGATAAATAGTCAACGCCTGAACGCTGTGGAATTTGGTATTTTCACCGCTCACTTTTTCCAGGAAATACGTGTATTTTTTTTATCTTAAAAGCTTTTGGAAAAAATTTCACCACTCGGAATCTCGATCAAATGTGCAATTATAGTTTAAGTATATTTTATTTACTTTTTTATGTATGAGTACATTAGAAAGAGCCAAACTTCACGCAATACAACTTTCTTTTTTAATTTTGAATATAATACAAACCCACATAGTATCCAAAAATATCTGTATTACCTAAATATTAACAGAAAAATGTGATAACGTAAAAGCTATTATCTCAGATTGGATGATCTTAATAATATAATTTTATTTATAAATGGGTGAGACATAGATTAGCACCAACTCAAACATTTTTACAAAGAACAAAAAAAAAATCTATAATTTGCTATTTAAAAATAGTCTGTAAAACGTTTAAGCATCTGACAGCTGAGCATCGGTATTTCATTAGCAATTCTTTTAAGTGTGTACTATTTATTTATTTAATTCGATTGGTCTTACAAAGGGGCCATGTTCAAAGGAAACGAAGTTATACAGGAGCGATTGTTTACGTGTGGTCTAGGTTACAAGCGGACAGGCTGTTTGTATGTTCTAATTTGTTTATTTTACACAATTACCTAAGTTTACTCAGCCCCGATATGCTCGTAACTATAAAAACTGAATTATTTGGGTAACCAGGCCTATCTTAGTTTTTCAGTGGTATGAAACTATCCCAACTATAATACCAACAGGTATTATCAAAAGTCAAAAGTCAAAAGTTTTTTATTTCACATAGGCCTACATGGGCACTTATAAAACGTCAGAAGCTAGTGCACGGTTCGAAATTGGTCGTTTCCTATGGAGAAGAACCGGCAAGAAACTCCATGGTTACTCTTTTAAAAAAGTGGTTGTAGTTACAATATTTCCATATTACAGTATTAATAGGTATTATTTAAGAACAGTGTAAACCGGTCTATAGTGTACTCAAAAGAACAATAAAATCATCAAAATAATCATTTAAAAAAAGTGAGTCAAAAATTATCGTCAGAGAATACCAATTTCCAAGAAAAGTGTCTAAAGAACCCCTGGGAGTTAGCATTGGTCCCACGTATATTCCAAAGGTTCCAAAAGACCTCAGAATTCTAAGGAATATAAGACCCGGATCAAAATTAAACTTTTGTTCTAAAAAGTAAAATGAATTTATATTGCTACTGTATTACTACTACACTCTGATCTGAAAGCTAAAAATAAAAATTTGAAATAACGATAACAAAACTAGTCTAATCTATCTAAACTTATCTCTCTCTGAAGATATTAACCCAATAATGGAGCTGCTTCCCAAACAATGCCTTCTTGGAGTCTACACTAATATTATAAAAAGGTAAAGTTTTTTTTTTTATTTGAGGGCGGTAATCTCTGAAAGTACTGGTCCGATTACTATATTTTTAAAACAGACAGAAAGCTGCTTTATTACTGAATAACATAGGCTATATTTTGTGTACGCTGGCGTAATCGCGGGAAAAATATAGTCTACTAGCTTTTGCCCGCGGCTTCGCCCGCGTGGCATTAGGTATTTAAGAAATCGGAGTAAAATGTAGCCTATGTTCTTTTCCATGTCAAAGGCTATATGCATGCCAAACTTCCAAACATCCACACTTTCACATTTATAACACATTTATAATACATTGTATTAGTTAGGGTAATATATTGGATTGACCCTTCAACATGTTTTTTTTTTTTTGTGGGAAATCATCAAGAACCTAACTTAACCTTCTCTAATCAAGTAACTTATTCTATCCAATTTCTCAGTTGCTTTTTGCATTCCCACGTAAAATCTTTCAAGCATCTCACCGCCCATCTTATCGACATCTGCGTTCTAATTAGCCAATCAAAATCGCTCTCAGTCCCTAACTCACACCTAGAACCATCAGAAACATAGGATTTTATAGCAGGCAAGCTCCCTCTCGATATTCTTTGTTATAAAACAGTAATAGACCAATAAAAGTGTAACGATACCCGTTGCGGTTCGCCTTTGATATAGTTCCTCTCGTGATTTTTATCTTATAACCGTTTATAAGATGTATTTAATGGCGAATTGGCAAACTATAAATATGGTTTTGGAAATAAAAATGCGGCTTGATTGATGTTGGTGGAATATGAACTTATAGGTACGACCAGCAAACTTTGACCTTGAATCAAATCTGCCGAAATTATTTTCAAGTATATTGTCGCTTTGCGGATAGACGTATATCTTTAAAACTGTTGCTTACAAGATCTGTATTTATTTATTTAGAGTGGCAACAACAGCTACCAGTAGCTTGCAATGGACCAATTCGTCTCACCCCAAAATTACTCCAGAGCAATGGTGGGGCGACACGAATTTCAGTTTTAAGTGTGTATTTTCAATTTCTTTCCCAAGAGGAGAGCTGTTAAATTACAAATAATGTAGCTTACATTTACGAGGTATTATTGATTTTATGTATAGTTACTAATTTACTATCAGGTAAACACATTGATAAATGCATGCAGCTAAGAAATGGAATTCCCTGACGGAGTCTGTGTTACCTGATAGCTACAACAATTAAGTTAAGAGTAAATAAGTTACATACAGGCAAGCGTGCTACATCGTTGACCACATTGCTGCTTTCCATCGGGTTTGGTAGTGGTCTATCGTTTGAAGTATGATAGCCAGTAGAATGGACTGCCTGTACATGTATCGTTGTATTAATGGGTCATGGGTTATCCATGGCGTGATTAGATTAAGGTTGTATTACCATATAGCCGAACTTTTTAGTTTTTGTTTAGTGACATTTATTAGCCAAAGATGTATACCGGTCGCGCGTTGGGCAGTCTTAATATTGTTCAAAACCCACAGATGGAGTTGGTCAATTACGTCACTTTCTCATAAGTCGCAAACGAAATTCTGCGCGATCTGGTTAGGTGTCTGGAAAACAATCTTGTCGACGAGAATTAATAGAGAATCAATAGAACTAATCAATAGACTTAATAGAGAATAATTAGAGAATCAATACTGATCCAATATTTCTTCAATTACTAACACTAGTTATAAGTTTATACTACTAACAAATTGGATCCTAGTTATCTTAAATAAAGGTTTATTATTATTTATTAGCAAAAAAGACAGGACTACTGCTCGTACCAATAATGTTATACAATAAACGACTTCTTATTTGCACATAACTATCCAAAAAATAAAACAAAAAGAAAAATCTATAATTTCCCAAGAGTTTTCCTATATCAACCCACTCATTTCATCGACCCCGCACGAGAGCCATATTAAAGGCTAACCATACATTTTACTTAAAGGTCACACACATTTATACGCAAATAATGACAGATGGTAAGGCCGTGAGCGTCACAATAACTCATTTCGCTTAAGCCTGCTGGTATATATCTGCCCTAAAACAGGCAGTGGGCTCATTCATCATCATCAAATATTAATGTTCTTGGCTAGTCTGTCCTTGGGAAAGTGTGGTGGGAACGAAGAAAGAAATCCATTGTTTTATTTTTATTTCTGACTGACTGGTGCCCGTGACTTCATTCGCTTCGAACTCGTAAAACATCTGCATTTGGTCACAATTTCAAGAAGTTTTGAGCGATACCCTACTTTTTTTTTTATATTCCACAACTATCACACAACGCCGTCTAGTCCCAAGCTAAGCAGAGCTTGTGTTATGGTAGTACCTATAACACAAGCTCTGCTTAGCTTGGGACTAGACGGCGTTGTGTGATAGTTGCTTGCTTAGCTTGGGACAACTGATGAACATACTTATATATTTCTAAATACATACATATTATAGATAAATTACACCCAGACACAGAACAAATGATTATGCTCATCACACAAACATTTGTCCTGGGTGGGAATCGAACTCACGACCTGCGGCATAGCAGTCAGGGCCACTAACCACTAGACCAACAGGCCAGTAATTACTTATCTAATATAAAAAATGCCTAAGTAACAGACTCCTCAGAACACCTAACCACTAACCTAACTAACTAACTAGTCCCGTCAAAATCGGTCTAGCTGTTTCGAAAATTAGCCGGAACGTACAGACAGACAAAAAAATAAATTTCATTTTTGTAATAGACTGATATCGAATATACTTTTATATGCATTTAGTAGATAAAAATGTTAATCGATATTAAAACAGACACTCTAATTTTAGTTTTGTATGTTTTTATATATTTATCTTTTATATATGTATCTATAGACTAGTTCCTGCCCGCGGCGACTCTCACGTGTTCTATATCTGTATATATCATTGGATCAGTAGGGGAGACCTGTACAAAACCGTATACCGGGGTAAAACAGTACATCATGTCTATTCTTGTCAATAATTCAAAGTTCCCGCGCGCAAACTGTTCATCGGCGTCGACCAATCGGAGCTATTTGTCCACAAACATTGGTCGCTGTAGGCATGCGCATTATCAAAATAATCGATTTTATTGTTTTTCGTCGTTCTTGATCTTATTTTTGTGAAGATTCAATCAATAATAGTGAAAGTTACGTTTGTTACAGGTAAGTGTGCAATCAACTATGTTAAAGTGTGTGTATTAACTCGTAATTAACAAATATTTGAGTACGTAAACTCAGTTTACGTATATAGTTGTGAGTGATATATTTAAACATTGAGTCTTAGGTCAAAACCGTAAGGGGTAAAACCGACCACTATACGATTTTGACCCGCATTAATAAATATAAACTTAACTACTTGTTTTTTATTTTATTTTAGGTGTTGTTAAAATACCTACTTCTAGACAAGAATGGGATCCGGATAACATGAAAAAAGTCAAAATCAACATTAAAAGATCGAGTAAAATGTTTTAGACAGAAAAATGACGGAGCGTTCCACACCCAAAGTCTTGGGACGATTTAAATTGATTTTTTCGGCTTCCCAAGAACAGTCTAGTTAAGCAGAGCATGTCTTGATCATAGAAAAAACGACTATTTAGTATTTTTGGGGTAATATCAATAATATACGGTTTTACCCATGTGTCGGGGTAAAACCGTAATTAGAAGATGTTTAATTTTTTTTGGTTTTTATTGTTTAAGATCTTAATTATTCCAAATATTTTCAAATGATTATGTTCCTTATGAAACTGACTAATTATAAGTGTTGAGAACATAAATGAGTGTTATGAGATGAAAGACCTACAGCCCTAAACCCTTAGCTATACGATTTTGACCCGGTCTCCCCTACTTAGAGGTTATCTTATTCAAACATATAAACCAACAAATAAGCAATTAGAATATTACAAATTAAGATGATCTTTATAGCCTGCAGGCAAAGATGATTTGATCAAAAAACTTGCGAGATTTTTTTTTATTAATGATAGTCTCGCGTTTGACCACCAACTCACCTGATTGTAAGAGTTCGTCTTGTTTATCTTTTGATTATTAAGAATAGTGTGATACAAGTTGTAAATGGTATACTAGCTGCTGCCAGTGTCTTTACCCGCGTAATAGTAGAAAAATGTTTCAAGGAATCAGACTCATGGGATAAAATATTAAATACTTAAGTGGTCTACCCGTGTACCAAGTTTTATTGAAACCCATTCAAGCGTAAAAAAAATTAAAAAATATACGCACAAAATTTCACCTTTATTGTATTAGTGTAATAAGTAATTTTATTTTTATTTACATAGTTTTATATTTCTGATCATCTTTTCCGATGGATGCGAGATGCACAGGACCGCTCATTGTGGCGACACTTAGGGGAGGCTTATGTCCAACAGTGGACGTCTTTCGGCTGAAATGATGATGATGATAATGAAGATGATGATCTTCTGTTTAAAATAAAGCAATGAAAATGATCTTCGGTCAAAAATCACTGCTCTACACTGAAGAATACATTTGAATGTGGTGAAATGATGGTGACTTGTAGTCAGTTTCGAATAACGCTAGTTTTTTTTTTTATTATTAAAGTGTTATTTTGTTTAATTAATGTTTGTACTTACACTACATAACGAAGGGTTACATCAGCTGCTGTTTCCTGAAACAAAATTAACGGAATTTAATTTAATTTGTCAAGATTTTAGACATTTATTACAAATACTGTTACATAAAAATTTTTTGATCCGATCTTCAGTGTTTGTGCGGCGTTTCTCCGCAGACCATGTCCCACCTTCCGTCATGCACCACGTGCCCTGTTTCCTGTTCACGTAGTGACCTAATGACAGCATCAGCGGACGGCATTGCCATTGAATTCTGGGCCAGGCAAGGAATTTAACTAATTTTGCCATCGATACGATAAGAAGAAAAAGATAAAGATCTGCCTGTTTTCCAAAGAAAGAAAATTAATGCCTATATTCTAGGTACCTAAATAAAATAAATAAAATATTTAGTTACACATAGCTGTAGTTTAGTAATTTTTATATCGATAAGTGTATATAATATCGCGATCGCCTCCTTTTGCGAAGCACTAATGCTAGCAAAAGGTTGCCGCACGCATGAGGGAACGAACATCCTAGCCTCGCCGGGACCCTAACCCCGACTTCTGGCTACCGTAGGCTTGGGCATGCGGAAGACGAGCAATGGGTAGGTCGCCGTCTGGCCATGCCGTTACCGTCTGGACCAAGCTCGAGCCGACCAGAACCGTAGCCAATTGGGGCCGTGGGTTGACTTTCGAAAGTGAAACCCATGGTCTTGGAATGCAAAGAAGGAACAGAAGAAGATGTAGTTTTAATCAGTAAAAGTCTGATACGCCCGCGAGGGTGTATCAGACTCTGCCCTAGTACGGAAAAGTCACTGGAACATTACTTTTACTTAAAATTGAAAAAAAAAGCCTCAGTCTAATTTAAAAGTAGCTTTGTATTTGATATAGGGATTTTTTAAGCGTAATTCGGTTAATTTTTTTCTAGAAATTCCAAAAGAATCTGTAAGCTAAAATTAAAGATAAAAAAAAAAAAACTAAAACTTAACATAGAGTTAGAGGCCATTCCCAACTCTTGGCTTAGAACTCAACCAGCTGATGCCAAAAAACTCTCAGAAAAAAAAACACATTGACAAATATGACGAGTGGTTATTATTTTTTCCTGTTAGCCAGCAAGTTGGAAGAAATTAGGAAAGTTCTACCACTTACAACTTGAAAAGCCAAGTTTAGTCGAAGGCATATTTTGTGAGATTTCCGTGTGACGCGATGACGTCATGTCGTTGAGATTCAGAATTTTCTGACATATTCTTATGAGTGGTATTTATCAGTGTTGTTCCCACAGAACATGGAAGCGCTATACTGCTCAATGGCTTGCTTGGTTGTAAAATTAGACATTTTTTCTAAAGAGTAACGAGGGTGGTTCTTGCTGGTTCTTTTCTATATGGAAAACGACCAATTGTAACTAGCTTCTAACTATGATTTCTTTTAAAAAAGTATATAAAATTATTTTACTATATTATTTTACACACATACATAAAAATAAATTTATTTGTATTTATAAACTGAGAAACTGTTCATTGCAATAGGAATTACTAACTTCCAAAAATGTAGAAAATAGAGTGTCAAAACATCAGAAGAAGATATGTGTAGAATAAACTTACAAATATAATTTAAATCCTTACATAACAATATACATCTACATAAATATTATAAATAAATAAAGTTTATTTTTATGTTTTTTGTTTGTTGGAGGTAATCTCTGAAAGTACCTACTGGTCTGATTGTGGAAATTTGCGAAAATCGTACCTGAGTGATACAAGCTATTTCTAGGCTAGTTCGTTGTTGTTTTTGAAAAGAGAAACTAATTTCAAATTTTGAATGCTTGGCGAAAGTACTACCTCACTGCATGAAAACCTGAACCATTTCTTTTTTCAAATACTTTTCTCGTAGTAAAAAGTTGACCATATAACTAGTCTCATCAAGTGACTAGTGCCTAGTCTCGTTTTTTGTTTTTCATTTAATAGTCGGTGTTTTGTGTGCGTAGCTATGATCAATAACTGACCTATTTTCAATAGATGAGGATAAGTAAAAGTATTCCTTTGTTCACTTCCAATCTATTAAGTCAATATAATGGCGTCATATGCTACTGTGGTCTGCCATTGTCTACAAAGTGAAGGCTCTATTGAAATAAATAATGTGGGAATAATATTATAACATTGACGTGGAATGGCGATCACGTACAGGAAGACGTAGCCTTGGAAGGCCTCCTACAAGGTGGATAGATGACCTGGTAAGGGTTGCGGGAATCCGATAGATGCGAGACGCACAGGACCGCTCATTGTGGCAACACTTGGGGGAGGCAATGTCCAACAGTGGACGTTTTTCGGCTGAAATGATGATGATGATAATTGATGTAATGGGTAAAGGTGCTACGGTACAGTTCTAGAAAGTTATAGCGACTATGGAACGTAAAGGGTAACTGAAGGTCTCAAGTTATTTATTACTTATGTCACCGGAAAATTGTAAACGCCATAATTCATCATCATCATCATCATCATATCAGGCGAAAGACGTCCACTGTTGGACTTAGGCCTTCCCCAAGCGTCGCCACAACGACCGGTCCTATGCATCACACATCCATCGGATCGCCATGCCATAATTATTATATTATTATTATTATAGTTAGCCCATATTGTCCCATTGCTAGGCAAAGGCGTCCCTCCACAACTCAACTTCCACCACAACACACACATTTCCTGGGATCCAACGCCATAATATTTTTTTTTTTAAAATAAACTAGTGCTTGGCTGCGATCCCACATAAGCAGTAATGAGTGTAGGGCCAACTAATATTTATAAAATTACGTACCTGCAATAATTTTAAGTCGTAATATTAGTATCTGCAGAAGGCAGAGAAGGATCATAAATCGGATTTGGTCAGTAAAACCTTTCCACTTTTCTCAAGAGAGTAAGAAGTCTTTAGATAATTTCCTAACTAAAAAATATTTGCTAAGCAGAAAAAACGATAGGTACAAGTGTATACGTCAATAGAAGCAAGGTATTATCAGGCCAAAACAAATTTTCTCAAGCTACCAACAGCATTCGAACCACACCCTTGTTTGTAGACGTCTGCGTTTTACTGGCTAATGAAAAAATAATATTTGGCGGTACACAAGTACCTGCAAATATTATCATTTGATTGGTATGTCATGCAAATTTAGTTGACTTCACTTAGCAAATATTACACGCAGAGTATTGACCATTGTAGTAATATTTGACTTTAATCCCTGAATAAATTTAGTTGGGTCAATATTTGCCGCAAAAAAGTGATGATAAATTTTCGATTTATGGTGTATGTATATTAAAATGGGATTCGCGTAGTTTATAAAAGTAATTTAAAGGTCACTATTTCACTAGGTACACTATTCCAAATTTGAAAAAATATTAATTCGTTGTTTAGTAATTGTGCTGTATCTTTTTATAACTTTTCATCATACGTAGATACTACTCATGTATCATGGGTGGTTTATATTATATACTCACATTTGCAAAACACCTAAACCTGAAATATCTGTCTACATGATTTTATGTCCATGTCTATGTTCGGTGCTTTAGGCTGTTCGTCATCTTTCATTGAACGATTTTTCTTTTTGTGATTACTGGATATTTGATCGATATTAGTACAATGCATTCCAAATGAGAATAGGATCGATTGCATGTTGTAACGTCACGATTTACTGTCAAATCGAAGAAAATATTTGCTAAGCAGAAACCACATGCAATCGATCCTATTCTCATTTGGAACGCATATTAAACTTTTATGTTTAAAATTAGGTACTTGGATATTGCAGCAGATTTCTACACAGACATCAATTAAAGTCAATCCACAAATCATCGCACGATGACGCAGACATGCCCCGTCAGCGCGGCGAACGCAGCCATATTTTACTCGCGTCAATTTTGTGGCAGCAGCCCGATGATGTGTATACCGCCCTTAAATCAAGTCATCAAACAATTGGAATAATGGATTGTGGTAGGTTTCAATTATTTTATAACTTAAAGTACAATCATCAATAACCATATCACCAAGAAAGCTAATTAATAAAAATTAGAAAAGAAAATAAAAAAAAAAATGGTTTTTTGTTTCATAATGGCCTCATGGTCAGAAGTTAGTGAACGGTTCTAATTGGTCATTTCCTATCGAGAAGAACTGGTAAGAAAAACAAAATATTAATTTACTAATAGTAATAATAATTTAAATATTTAAAAATTTAAAAATTATGTAAATAATAATAAATAAATGGAATAATAATTTAAGTTCTAATAATAATTTTTACATTTATACTTATCCATTGTGTTCGATTTTGTTACCAGTACACTGCAGAATACCCCCTGTATTATTTTAATTACTTATCATTAATCCTAATGTTATCTGCTAGATAGCCTATCAATAATAATAAAAAGATATCGCTGTCAGCAATAAGACCTATTGTTCCTATAGATTTAAGTATATGTATAAGTTGTGTTATTTTTTGGTGTACAACAAAATTTATTCTATTCTATTCTACACAGTCCAATCTTTATCCTGATATCATTAATCAAGAATACATCAACAGGTCATTCGATAACATCATAATCACGCCAGTCATAAACCAATAATATAATCGCACATGAACTAGAGCAGCTTTGATTCCATACCCATTAAATGCGTAGTAAAGCATTATTAGAAATATCCCGACTCACCCTGTAATGGGTTGAGTCGACGTTTTGACACCAAAGCGCGGAACCCCGTGATTTATACGAGACCCCGTATTGAAATAAAAATCATTTACACGACTATGGGGGAGTGGAGTTAGAAAGAATGGAAGTGGCAAGAAGGATTGGTATAGCGATTCAGTTTCTAATCAACTGACTTATGGAAACTCAGGATATTTTCTTGTTATAAATGTTTTTTATACTATTGTTCAGGTCGTAGATTAGTATTAGCAAATGATACGCGTTTTGTAATCGTTTCAAAGTTAGATTTTCCCAGTAGGAGTGTTCACTGATCCGTTGTCATTGAAAAAAAAGGGCTGGTATCCTACTATTTTTTCTATCGACAGTTGATTTAAACCTAGTTCTTGAGCATAAACAGTGTTGCAAACAACACCATACTAATTAGTAGTGTTGCAGTGTTTGTTACCGATCTCCTTCGAAACTGTTTGATCGATTTGAATGATTTTTTTTTTGCGTATGTAGTTTGGTAGGTCTGAGAATAGGTCATAAGCTATTTTTTTTTCACTTCTAGCCCTCACGTCCGTTTTTTAACACGCTTTTATTAGCTTCACCTGTATGTTTGTTTGTTTGTAATCAACGCCTTTGAGCTCGATTTTGACCAACATTAGGCGATCAGATTTTTAAATGCGAAATTTCTTCGGTAATTATTTTGCAGAAAACTTATGCCAGGTTAGCTATTACCTATACATTTATAAAGACGTAGGTACTGAGCTATAATATAGCATTTAAATTGTTATGTCAAATGAACGTTCCCTTTGTAAACAATTTGCTTGTCGAAACTTTTAAACACAACTAGAATGCCAAAGTTGCAAATAACAAGATACGTGTTCGTATGTAAAGAAACAAAGAAAATTAGCTTCTCAATAAGAAAATAGTGTGTTCACAAGAATACGAGTCCATAAAATTAAAAACTTTCCACTTTAATACAAAATTCTTACAAAAACTTTTTAATTTACGACCACAGACAAGAACGTACAAAGAGGTCTATTCTGAAGTTTCTTAAATGGATTTTGAATTCATATTTTCATAGAGGATTCAATTTGGCTGCAGTCTGAATAAGTTAAACGGGTCTCTCTTATTAAAGACGAAATTAAATATGTTTGCGTTATTAACTTTGATGTTTTTAATGTTAAATTATTGTGTTTATTAAATGGAGACTTAAGCAAAGTGAGTGGAAATAATTTAGTGTTTTTAAATAAAGATGGTAAAGCATTTACAAAATGTTTATTTATTCAAACTTTATGCAAAAGCAAAATTTACATTACACGGGCGGACTTAAGCTAGAACTATATTACAACAACCCACACGTGTTACACGTCTGATTTGTATGCAGAACGACGTCGCGTGGCGTGGATCTAGTGTAGCTCTACAAGTCATGTTTCCATTTAAAATATATGGAAACCTCCTCGCCCGTAGTTCTACTTTAAGGTTAAAACTACACTGCTCACACTTGTGCCACACAGTCTTTGCATTGATATTCCGAGAAATTGAGAAAACAAGCATACACATACGATGTTGTTTTGCTTGTAATATTGCAATGTATGCTAGAGGCTGAGAATCGTGGTTTCAGTGCTTAGATTATTACGAAACCCAAATTGCGCAACTTGTAGGTTTAAAAAGCTATCTAAACCTGTGTCCTGCTCACTGTCCAGTGTCTTTGTAATAAATTTAGATAGAGAGGTATCAAACTACGTTGTTACTAATATTTAGACATATATTTTTTATTATTATTGTTGTGAGACAGACCCGGAACTAACATTTGTATCCTTATTACAACTACGCTCATACATCGCGACTCTTCCATCAAACATAGTTCTTTTTCGCTCGAAGCGTAAACTTATTGGTTGCTTCGGTAGCAAAATATCAACTCGATTCATTGGGCTTTTCGCAGTATCAGCTGCGTTTATGTTTTACGACTACCCACCGTTTCCTGGTGTTCGGTTGGATTTTATTTCCGATGGAATGGCGCATGTTTTATGAGTTTTTTTTTTCTTGTAAGTGTATATATGGATGTACAATTAGGTTCATGTGACTGGGCAGTTTTTGGGGAATTGGTTCAGAGAATTTCATTAGTATTTACGTTCCGTATTAGGATGTTTTTTAATATCGTGCAGTTTTGATCACGCATACGCGATTGCTCCGTATGCGCCACTTCTGCAGCATATGCTGAGTTAGGCGCCCTTTTGGCCTTGCACAGATTATAAAGTTATCTTTTTTTTTAATATTATTAATCGAATTCTACTGTATATGTAAGGTACGAATAAAAGTTTTTTCTTTCTTTATTTCTTTCTCTGCAAATGTTCATTTCATACAAGTATTTACTGTAATGCGTGGAATACGCACGCAGAATGCGTTTGTTTTGCATTTTCCTGCATGCGGAGCAAACTCGCATGCGTGACGATGCACGATATTAAAACTGTTGTTAGTTTTAACCTAATAAAAATAACAATACAATAATTATTACCCACTCCTAAAACCACTTAAATAGCTCAGAAATCTAGAATTTAATCATAAAATACTTGGTACAAAAAATCCTGTATTAACATACCGAAACATTCAGGTTAATTCAAATTGGCCAGCATTCCAGGTCTTAGGGATATCAAAAATCTGCCTTAGTTATAAATAATTGCTGTGAACTCAGTTCTAGGTCAACAGCAGTCAAGGCTAACTCATTAGCCTAAAAGCTGTTGAGACCGTAAAACATTTTCACGCTAATTTTGGGGAAAGAAAAAAATAGCACGTTTTTAGCGTGCTTGAAATATTTTGCCAAAAAATTTGGCCAGATTTAAATAAGTTGGTAACGAAACGAATATGGCGACTTAATTTGACGTAGAACAGAAGAGACGTGGGTTTTATTAATAACTGTAACCGATTGTTAAATTTGTTATGTTAAATAAAATAACTTTTAGTTTAGTTACAAGATTATCTAGATCTATTAAAAACTAGCTACCTACTCGTCCTAGCTTCGCAGGGTAGGCGTTCTTTTTTCTTTTATGCAAATTACAAACACAAAAACAGCTATTTAATTTGGTGCAGTCGTATGGAAATTATATGCGTACATTCATTCGGTGATTAATTATTTAATCATATAAACAGATTAAATAATCATTTAAGTAGTAATATTTTTTTTAAGCAAAAATATTTTTGTTCTTCTGAATTCAGCACTTCGCAAGAGTATTTAAGTTTGAATGTACCCTGCACTTCAGTGCAATTGTTATAAACTTCAGTTTATATGTCTACCCTATGACAAAGGTAATTTACCTGTACAATTTACGAAATCTGGTGACCACAATCCATCTTGGCAGGCAGGGTGTGGTTAGCGAAGCTCAGCCAGCTTTCTCAGTCACCTAAGGTGCCGTCCCAGTTGAGCAGTAGCTCTAAAGTTTCTGGGTTGCAGTAAACAAATAAGTCGACAAATGAAGATAACTAGACATAATTTTAGAACTGCTGCTAACTGCTTATCATGGCTTAGTATCGTCTAATTTAAGATACGGTTTAATTTTTTGTAGTAACTCACGAACAAGGATGTAAGTAATTTTTAAAACCCAGAAAAGGTGTCTAAGGACTATGTGATTACTTGAATCTTCGAGACCGCTGATTTGCCATCAAAATTTCTGCAATCTCAAAACAAATCTGGCTCAAAATAGCGAAGCTCCAATTAGTGCATAAAATCTATGCTCACCTTGAAAAGGAAAACGCTCATTAAAATCTCAAATAAAACCAGCAGCAGCTTCTATGTCACATCAATCAAGGTTATCTCATTAACGTGAAAGCAATTCAAAGCTTATACAACCTCTTTTCATTAAACTGTAACAAAGACGAAAATAAAGTAAAAAAAATAGTCCATTGTTAATCCTGAAATCAGGTTACTGTAAAACGATTTCGGTACAAGGACAGCATAGTTAATAGGTAGTTTCATGGTGGCATTGATGTCTGGAAATAACAGTGACCATGAATAAATGGATCATTTGATAGAAAAACGTTCAAAATAAGACTGAGATTTAAATAGTTGTACGCAACTTAAATTGCTATAACCAGTAGTTCTAGCCAATTTACAACCGTTTCGTTTCTCTTTCGTTGATCACATCAAGTCGGCCACTTCTATAGATTCCTTTGTTCTGACGTCATCTCAACGCTCAGTCATGTCGTCAGAACATCAGGTGTAGCCGACTCGAGGTGATCGACGAAAAAGAAACGGTCCTAACTTGGCTAGAGTGCTGAGCACACAGATGCTCGAGCAAGTCAATAGATGGTAGGAGTCCCAACGGCTAGCGTACTGGAAGACGTAACATTGGGAGGTCTCCTATATAGACTGATAACTTAGTGAAGATTGTGGGAATACACTATATGAGCTATCATCTACAAAACTGAACTTAAGTGGCTGTGATTTGGGCACACATAACGTATGGTCGACCGAGCCGAAAGTCAATGGGAGTGGCAATAGTGTACCGTAAAAATTAACGGTGGGTAGTCTCCCACATGGTGGAATGACGATCTTTACCAGGTCGTCAAGACTGTGAGAATTCACTGGATGCCAAAAGCACAAGATTGGTAGATGCGACGTCGCTTGGAGAAGACCTATATATAACAATGAAGCATGCGGTGCTAACCTAGTAAAAGATTGTTACACTAACCTTAGATTATGGTGCTTAAGTGCTATAAAAAATATGGTGTAAACAACTGTTGATTGACCAATAGAGGAATAATAGAATATAAAGATCGTTTTTGTTTGAAATAATAATGACACAACAATATTTTCCGAAGTCAATTTAATTAATTTCAATCCGATTATCAATGCTACTTGATAAGTCAGGCATAAATAATAAAAATGAAGCAAAACACTTTTCTTCATCCTTCCTATTCATAGCCGGAAAACTCAAAAAAGAAAAAGAAAATGGAAGAGAAAAGATAACGAAAGATAGCGACGAGCGTCTCAGCAATAATCAAGTAAAAAAACAAGCCGGGAAAGTCATAGAACTAATTTAAAGTTAATTTGGTTATTTCGAAACGTCTGAAATGCTGTGAAGAGTGGGGATTATATCTTGTTCTGTGTCATCTGTTTACTTAGAAGAAGTGTTGTTGTACAAGAATCAGATGTTATGTAGCATAAGCACGCATAGAATAATCAGCTTTATAATGTTTCCCAAGCAGGGAATTAGGCATTCTCTTTAGGAGAATGGGCCGAAACCAGGGTCCGGTGCGGAGTGGTTAGGCCTCATCAGAAAATGGCAATAAAAAGAGTTTTGATTTGAGTTTTTTTTTTTTGTAGAAACTTATCAGAAATTAGAATATCCGCAGGAGAACCAAAGTTACCTGTAAAGCCTGAAGAATCGCAAAACTGAAGTGGCAGTGAGCATTGTAAGCTGAGTTTGTTGCTTGCAGAACAGTTAGTCAACGGAGACGAAAGGGTTCCAAAGTGGCAATCACATACCAGATGACGCAGCGTTGGAAGGCCCCTCAAAACATGACCTAGTGGGATCATAGAAATCTGATGAATGCGAGATGCACAGGACCGGTTATTTTGGCGACGCTTGGGGGAGGCCTGTCGGATAAGTGGTTGGAATGATGAAGATGCTGGATATATTTTGTACGTTTTAAAGTCTAATGTAATAAAATTTATACCCTTGAATATTGATTCACCTTGAACATTTTGTCTTTGTATCGATCCAGCTATATCCAAGAACCCTCGAAAAATTACCAAAGCGTAGACATCTCAGAAATAACGATGTAAAAAACGAGTCGGGAGAACTCTAATAACTAATTTAAAGTTAATTTGCTTATCTCCAAACGCTACGGATGCTGTACAATGTACGAAACGTGATCTTTTAGGGTACAACCGGTAAGGAAATTGCTTTGGCACAAAATGGCGATGGCGTAGTCTTGATTTTAAATATGGGAAACGTTTTTGAGAGGCGTGATTACTAAAAAAAAGTCGCCTTGGGCTAGGGTTTTAAGTTTAATGTCATTTATCGCTTTATTTGTTGATAGGTTTCCGCTTGAACACTAGCTCCTAATGAAAGGTGACAACGTAGTCGATTATGGAGCACGCGTGCCAAAAACTGAAAAAGAAAGAAGTACAATTGCCGAAACGGATCTTGAGCGCTCGGCGTCAAAGTGGGGATTGCTTTGCGCATTCCATACATTGGCGAGCCAATCGTTTTTGTTGTTAGATACATGCAGCAACGCAGAGAACGAATCAGGAGTGACGTCTATGACACCATGGCACGGCGAGCCAATCACTGACACTCCCCACCCCCACGTCTCACTTCGCAAAAGAGACCGAATATTTGACTTCTGCGCAACTTGAAGCCAGCGCTCAAGATCCGTGACGGTAATTGCAAGAGTAAATTTTTAGCTATCACTCCGCTGTTCGTCCGTCTATCACCAAGCTGTATTTCATGAACCGTGATAGTTAGACAGTTTAAATTTTAACAGATGATGTATTTCGGTCACTATAACAATATATTATATAAAATCAGCAAAAAATAAATGTTTATATGGGCCTCGCATACAACAAAAGTAAATTTGTTTGCCGTTTTTTGCTACGGACGGTGCGCTTCGTACGCGAGACCGATTCGAACTTGGCCAGTTTTTGTAACATTGTGCATAATAGGCTAGTGGCCGTTAAAAATGTAATTAGTCCGTCTTTTAGATTATTCAAAATTCAAATAAGGGACACGTATTTTTTTATTTGTAAATTAACCCAAAAATGACAAAGATAATTATAGCTCATTAAAGTTACGTGTAACGTCACTCCGTACTACATTTTTTCGCACGGGGTGACGTCACACGTAATTTTAATGGGCTCTTTTGTTTTTTTTTTGTTTAATCGAAAAAAGAAAAAATACGTGTCCAATATTTTTTTATAATCTAAAATATGGACTAAATAAAATGTAATTATTTTGACCCTGGACACTACCCTATTATACAATACAAGACTATTCCCTTAATCGTCCTAACAAATTAGTCCACGTTACTAATGACTCCTATCATCACTATTCACCAAACCCCGAAACTAAACACACTAAGCACTAAGCAGTCACACCCAACTGTCTAACATATCTCATCGCTTAAAAAAAATGGCGGCCGTCCCTCCGTTTTATTTTTTAAAAAGCTGAGGAAATAAACAAATCCTCCGCGCAGCATGAAAAATAACAAATCTACTCGACCGAATCCCCCTGCAAAGTAAAGGAGAATAATAAGAATTCTCAACATAGTAAAAATACCTTGCAAAGCACGGTGCATTGAGGTTTTACGTTATTTGTTCTTTAAAAATGCTGTGCGTGTTTTTAAAACGTGGATACTTGAATAACTGCTCTAACTAATTAGGAAATTTTGTTTAAATCTGCTTTTAAACTCGACTGGCCTGTTGGTTTAGTGGTTAGTGGCTCTGATGCCAGAGGTTTCGATTCGTGGATTCGATTCCCATCCTAGACTATTGTTTCTGTGAGGAGCACGTTGATATTGTACTGTCTACATGTAATTTAAGTACAACATGTATATGTTTCAATGGGCCTCATTAGAAGGCTTAAAGTCACCCAAAGAGCAATGGAAAGGGCTATGCTTGGGGTTTTCTTGCGTGATCGAATCAGGAATGAAGATATCCGCAGAACTAAGGTTGCCGACATAGCACAAAAAATTGCCAAACTTAAGTGGCAATGGGCAGGGCACATTGCTCGAGTGCAGGAATCTCCCGAACGAACCATGTCCGGTGAGTACCTGCGTCATGCGGAAGGTAAGGACGACGTGAGGTCTTTCCAGCCACGCCTCAAAGAGCCCCGGTATGAAGGCTAGAAGGAACGGAGTGGGTCTTTTAGTCAGTAAGAGTCTGACACTATCTTCCGCTCCGCCCAAGGGCGGGGGATGTCAATGCATGACTTTTCCCACCATAAAAAAAGGGCACATTGCTCGCAGAACAGATGGGGCCGTTGGGCCGAAAGGTTTTGGAGTAGCGACCGCGTAATGGAAGACGCAGCGTTGGAAGGCCTCCTATAAGGTGGAACGATGACCTGGTGAAAGTTGCAGGAAACCGATGGATGCGAGACGCACAGGAACACTTGGGGGAGGCCTATGTCCAACAGTGGACGTATACCGACTGAAATGATGATGATGTATGTGTTTAGAATTATATAAGTATTTTTATCAGTTGTCTAGTACCCATAGCACAAGTTTGGCTTAGTCTGGGACTAAATGGCGTGTAAGTTATGGAATATTGTTATATTGTCTGTAAACGGAGTGAAAGTATAGAAGGACAGCAGTAGACGATGGCATTTTATAGTATCTGCTCACTCTCATGAAAAAATACAGAGGTTTTAAAGCCTCGGACAAGGTGGGCCGATGACCTGATGATGGACGCGAGACGCACAGGTCCCGTCATGGTGGCACTATTTGGGGGAGTTCATATATCTAAAGCAACATAATATTGGCCAACATTTTTTTCTCTGTTTTTATTTGTCAACTGTTTATTTTTTATTTTTTCAATCTTCTGCTCAATTTTCTTAATTATTTTTGTCCATACAAGAAATTTTTACAAAGTACAAAAATTTTAAAAGAGTATCAAAATAAAAAGATGAAATCGATTCTCAAGTTATGGCGTAACTAAGATAAATAGGGAGACATTTTTATGTATATTATAGATGAGGAGTTCCCTAAACGGCCACCATTTCAATAACTCCAACGAATGTCCATAAAAAGCTTTTAAATCTTCGAACAAACATAACGTTCAATTAAAATTAAAGCTACCATTAACAAGGTCGGTGTTCTTAATTAATACGAGCGTCTCCGTTGAACCGTGACACGGACTTAGCATTCAGAGTATTACACAAGTAATAATATTTTCTAGTAAATAAACTTGTTGGACATTAACGTGAGATTAAAGCCGTATATTTCACAGATAGGTAACACTGGTTTGAGATAACATCTTTTTTAATTGTAGGGTTTGTAAATATAGAGATGTATATTTTGAGCATGCGCGTTAGGAATTTAAAAGGCCCCGCAGATGGGTGCGACGCGACATTAGGATACGATAACCAATCTTCGCACGTGTTTTTTTGTTGTTTTCATTGTTATCGCATTGTTTTTATCATTTGAAGTTATAACAGACACATGACATCCTTTATCTGCTTATTTTTTTGCTCTTCTGCTTAGTTTTATCCTTACAAAATACAAAATAAACTCCTTTACCACGTCAGTCCGTAGGTATAAAAGCGTTATACTCAATAAATTTTGAACGGAGATTGTCACTAATAGACAGATAAAAACATGAGGAAAGTTCAAGCATACAATACATGCACACAATTCCGAGACTTTCAAAGATTTTTAACTAAAGCAGGTAGTTTTGATTAAAACACGGTCTAAAACCATCACGTACATAATAAAACTTGCGTGAAAGACCGTACTAAAATTCTGACCGAACATTTTGAATTTCTCAGCGTGCACGCACGACTAATTAGGCCGTATGTTTCGATAGTGAATGCGTGTGGCCACGGTTACGAATCAGCCTGTCCCGTCCTATTAGTTCGCTCCGAGCTATAGACGAATTAAATTGTGCTTAAAACGATTTATTTTATTTCATACGGTAAGTCTAACTACACTTTTATTTTTGAGTAGGTTATATGAAGTACCAACCAACTTATTGGTGGATTACGACCCCTTCCTTGTAAGGAGGTCGGAGTTCCATCACTAGGGACATCATTGTATGAAGTTGTGAAAGTCATTTACAAAGTAAAGTCGTTAATCAATTTCGTACTTGTTGGTGACCGAGTGAATAAACACAATGATGTCAAATAGAATTAGAAAAATCATAAAAATTGTATTTCAATGATACGGCACATATTCAATATTAATTGATTACCATTTTATCATGAACAATCACAATATCACAAGCAGTGGTGACTCAAGAACCCGAACTATGTATTTGTTTTTGTTATTGAAACCTAGACACCCTATTTAAATAAATAAATTATTTCATCACCAATACCCTCGAAAGGTTGAAAGAACACAAAGAGACTTACAACAGGTCCTAAAACTAAAACTTAGAGTCCACGTGACATCCATTAAATTGAACTGACTGATGTAATGGCACTCAGGGCGATAACGGCTAATTATGTGACTAGAATAATACACAAGAAAACCAATATTCAGAGTGCAGGGCATGGCTCACATAACAGATGGTAATGGGGCCGAAAGGTTTTGGAGTAGCGACTGCGTACGAAAGTCACACAAGGTGGACTAATATCCTGGACCGATCCATAACCTCGGAAATCTAATGGATGCAAAACGTAACGGACTTATCGCTGTAGCAACACTGACGATGAAAATCCTGGTGATGATGCAGAAAGACATTCGTATATAATTTTAGTCTTGCCTTATGCAAAGCTGCGTAATGCAATTTGAACTTTTGCAAATCAGAATCTGAAACTAAGCCTCCTTTGCCTTTATGAAAGTCCGAGAATCGACTTCAAAAGCCTGCAACAGTAATCGCCCTGTCGGAGTTGAGCCTATAAATTGAAGTCGCTACCTAGTTCTTACAATTTAACATCGTTGGAGCGGAACAGAGAGAATTTCCTGCATTCTCCTGCCAGTTCAAAATATCTTTATCCAATTTATTTTTCTTGTAGTATTAGGGGTTCGCGTGGGATATAGTTCTGTTTAGTTTTAGTAAAGTTTGAAATTGAATTAGTTAAAGTAACGTAGAGAATTTATATATATATATATATATTAATACGTGATTCTTTAAGTGTGCACACTTAAGGAAATATAAAACGATTATGTTTTTTTTTTCATTTAGAAGATAGCGCCTTACCATTACCTCTCCCTAATGGTAACTGATGATGTGGTTGACGAAGAAATACGTTTGACTAGAAGTTACCTATTCAATCTTGGCTTAAATATCTTTAGGTTATTAAAATTGTTTGTTATTGTTACTCCCAGTCAAAATTAAACAAGAACGATATTTTTTTACGCAAAATGAATTTCAGTGTTTGCATTGCATTATTGCTTTTAAATTTATTCACAAACAGACTGCTCAGCTCAAACCGTTGGGTTTGAAAGAAATTTTTCACAAGTTTCCTTAAAATAGATTTTTTTAAATTCATCCACTACAGGGATTTCTTATTGTGTCGACAGTTGATCAAAAAAGTGTTGACAAACACCAATGGGCTTAAGATTTGTTACGTAAAAAGTGCAAATGCTTTTGTAGCATTATTTTCTCAATTCTCTATTTTTATGCTCCTACCATGTTATGTATCTCTCCAACACTTTTAGCTAACAGGTTGAAAAAAGTTTGCCTTTGCACTGTTCTGCATCTATGATGCAGTTTTCGGACAGATATTACTTGTGCCAAAAACATTTCCTCATTATAAAGATCAACCTAGTGGAATGTACCTAGACTCGTCACTCTCTAGTTCACTGAACCCCTAGGGGAAATAAAGACGTGAACAACAGCCGTCTCAAACGTTAATGGTGAAAGCTAAAATTATGACGCTAGAATAAAATTTTAACTAATATAGTATTAAAACTTATAAATTCTGTGACATTTGGTACGGAAATGGCAAATATTTGTAAGGGAGTGTATAGTAAATTTCTCCATTAGTTTTAACCATCCTACATTACATTTTTTTTATGTTATAAACCCACATGAATGTATTTCACCATGAGGTAGACTCAGGGGACTGTCAGTCTCGTACTGACTAAACTACTCAGACGTTAACGAGGGAATCGTTAAGTTTCCCTACCCCAGACTAGTGCTGGTCTGCTGTCCAAGGGTCTTGTCATGGGAAGTAAGGTACGTAAGCTTTATATACGTCTAAGAGGTGCGCGTGTAAAACAACGCACCGTCATCTTGGGTCCTGATTGATGGGGCGACAAGTATCTCCGAATCTGTCGCCTCTAGAAGCCTACTACATTATCTAACTAAACAAAACTAAATCAGTTATTAATCAGTATATTATTTACTAGCTTTTGCCCGCGGCTTTGCACGCGTACATAAAATATAGCCTATGTCAGTAAGAAAAAAAGCAGCTCTCTGTCGGTGAAAAAAATTTAGCAATCGGACCAGTACTTTCAGAGATTACCTACCTACTACAAACAGAAAAACAAACTTTACCTCTTTATTATATTAGTGTAGATATATTTTACCGGGCTCGAAACGTATTATGGAAAAAATTTAAATGTAAAAACTCAACAATAACTTGGCCAACTTGAGAAGTTAACTAAGGATGTTATGCTAGCATTAGCGCTTGCAACTGCTAGTCCGGAAAGGCAGTATTTGCTTGAAAATTACAGCTAACATAGGTAAAGGGGCGTCACGTTTACGTATTGTTTGACTAGTTTTTATCAGCCAATAAGAAGACAGAAAACACAACTATGCACTTAATGAAGCCAGATATAAAAGGAACATAAAACAAGAATTTAAAGCAGGATAAACACACAATACTCTCAAGAAAATTCAAGAATATTCCACAACAGAACATGAATTTCAAACATTCCAGATATGTTCGCGATGCATTCAAAGCAATATTTGTCTTCGTAAGCCCCGGTTTTCCTATAACGTTCATAGATTCTTTTGTGTACGGAATTCAGTTCCTGGCGATAAAATATAGGAACATCCCCGAGGCTCACCTGTCAACGATATAAAACCAACATAAAACTATCCGCTTTATTGTTCAGCTTTAAGTTTTACTGCCTCTACGATCATATGAATATGTTTCAGCAACTCCAGGCTATGGCACTCATATTTTTCAAGGACATATAGTTCAGTTTATAGGGGTTTGTGTACGCGATTTTCTCAAGGATCACCCCTTGTGGAGATGAAGTATGGAGAGATCCCTTAGAGAAATAAGCGGAGATATTTGAAGGAACGTCAATCATCGGACTAGATGGTTATTACTATCCAAGTTGACGGATCTTCACGGGCCTATTGTGAGGGCATTATAGTTTGGTCGTGTCAGAAAGCCAAACAATAATATAGGAGGTAGAAATCTGTATCTGTAAAAGGAAAAACTGACTGACTACCATATTAACGCACAGCTGAAATTACTAAGACAAGGAAGGTTTCCTTATATGACGTAAACGAGCAATAAGAGAGGATTTCTCAAAATTCACCCAATAAAGGGATGAAATGGGGTCTAAAGTTTGTATGTGAAAACCTACTTACACGCGGGCGAAGCCACTGAGAGAAATTAGTCTTGAATTACGCAGGAAGGAGCATGTGACGTAATTTATTTGTGAACAAAATTGACACTGTTTACAAATTTACTCAACTGTAATATGTACCCAGGAGAAATAACGATAAACAAATTCATTGATGACGCCCAAAAACAAACATCAAAAACGTAATTACCATTCGTTTCAGAAACATTTGCTAAACAAAAGCAAACAGCCGAAATTGCTTTGTGTCCCATTGATGAAATTGCATGTTTTAGAGAATTAACGAGTGTCGTTCAACCTGGATTTAATTTCATCCTGTTTCGAGTACAAATTGATATACTGGGTATTTTGGAAATCCTTGATCAATTGTACCATTGGCATATGACTTTTAATTTGAGGATTGATTCAGGTATGTTTGTGATGAAATGGTTTTAGCAATGGGCTTGGATATACCAGATTTATTTAAAAGTTGAAATAACTAAAAAGGGATGAGTTTCAGAGTTTTTCTTTGTTTATCAAAAGTAATTAGGTTGCTGTAGTTAGAGACTTAAACTTGGTTAGGTCTTCGTCACCATTTTATATTTTGCGTCCTGTTAATTATAAAGTTTCATTAACTTCAGCGTTGGTGTCGTGGCTGCAAGCACGTCTGTTGACTAGATATATTAAAGAGGTTATTATAGTACTCACAAATTTTGTCCACCATAATATTTTTTACGTACTCTGTTGATATCACCGTAATCGAAATGCGATTGTAAGTGGTTTTAAAGTTTGACATTTATTACTCTTTTTTAAGTACCTACCTCTATTCTATAAGTACTATCTTTATGAAAATGATTTCTTTTAAAAAAAAATATGGTGTTTATATATATGGTACAGATTGCTTTGTTGCATTAAATCGGCTGTACCAATACAGTACAAGAAATGTCAATAAATAAATAAGACTAATGACAGTAATTACTTCATTTAAATAAACATTATATATTTAACACATTATTCTTTTACCTATTTCGTCGTACATATCTATCTCACTTATTAGAGAAAAATTATCTATTAGCAAAACCAACTTAGTAGCTGGTTTTGCTAAAAGAAGATTTTGAGCAGCTTAGTAGTTGGTTTTGCTGAAGAGATATTTTGTTTCCCGAACGCCTTGATTAAATAATGAGACGTAATAATCTTTACTACTTAATTTTACTTTTAGGATTACTAGGTAGTGAATGAATAATGTAATGTTATTCCTTGTCGAGACAAATTAAAATATCTAAAGTTTACGTTGAACTCAGAATTTTGAAACTCATTCCGTGGATTATTTCTTACTTTATTTAACTTTGTCATCAAGATTTTAAGGACTGAGAGTTCATGGGCGCTTAATTATTCAAAGCTTTTATTTTAAAATTGTGAGTTTTTTCTATGTTGAATTTCTAGGTTTTAGAACGATTTTTGTAATGGACTGATGACCCGGTGAGAGTCACGGAAATGCGACGAATACCAGCACTTGGATAGTGGACGTCTTTAGGCTGAAATGGTGATGATAATGAGAACGTACTTACAACTCTGAATACAATAATGTATAAGTAACTCCATTCAGTAATTAGATTTGTTTGTGAAGCATCTATAATATTATTTCAATAAACATTGACGTCGCGCCCATCCCTCCATCGTTCTCATTTCTGATATCCGATCAACCCTTAGAAATGTTATCTGTAGCTGTTCTGTCTTCATAGAAGTTCGACATACCCACAATAATTAGTCGAACATCAATTCAAATTCAAACTCTTCAAACAGTAGACGAACAATTTGAACCTGCAAGATCTTATCCCAACGCCCCTCGGGATTCCAAAACTTCGATCGCTAACTAACTCAGTCTTCATTATACATTGAACAAATACATCTGTTTGCGAAGGATCCCCAAAGGCTCAGTTATCGGAGTTCATTGTGATTACCGTCCAACTTTTCATTTTATTTGAAAACCTTTATTGGAGTGTACGGACGGAACTTGTTATTTTTCTGTTTGATTTTCTGGAAATTAATAAGTTCAATGTTTGGATCTTTAAGATGATTCGATCACAGTTGTAAAGTAAAATGTTGTTTTATGTTGTCAGCTATACTTTAACTTATCTATCAGTGTTGTATAATACAGTGTTGTTTTGCTAACGCTTTTATAAGCAAGTAATTTCAAGTTTTTAATTATTTTTTCATTCTTATTTTTATAACCTTATTGACTATCTGCCATAATCCCACATCTATATCATCATCAGCATCGAGTTACTACTTTGTTGTAAGATAAAGTTTATTTTATTCTATCCATTCGTTATTTTATTAACTTACCAAGCTAGTTATCTTGATCACAACCGCAAACCGTAACTCCTAATAATTTTCTAAAAAAATTCTTACCACTACCAAAATTTGCTAAAACCCACACCTGTTCGCTTATTCATGGAGACGTGCACTACCTTCCATTATCACAAACACAAATCAATTCTTGAATAGATAATGCGGTTAAGCATACAACGGGGAACTAGGAACTTAGGCTGCGTCCGGAGAACGTGCGGTGACGAGGGCGGGTGTGAGCGTGACGGCAGCAGAAAACAGAAACGTTTATTTCAAATAGACCAATTACAGGCATTTTTGAATTGTCAAAATATCAGTCAAAAGCAGCCAATTTGATTCTACCTCGAATCATCAAATTAGCAGTTAATGCTTGATACTTCTTGACATGAATTCAGGATTTAATCGTCTTCACAGTGACTGGGTTGAGTGAGGATCTTTCAAACTGTCTTTAAAAAAAAGGCTTACTTGAAAGTCATCAATTAACTTTTACCGCGCTGGGTGGAGCAAAAGAGAGTAGCAGCCCTATCTGGGAATATGAGATTCATGGTCAATTTTAAAATTGAGTATTTAGAGATAGATTTATGGATTGGAAGTAGCGTGGTAAACATTGTGTTGGCCTGAAATTTACAAGATAGGATGTCAATAAAACTCTACTTTAGCCTGATAACCTGACAAACTGAAAGATCAGGCACATCGACACTGTGACGAGTTTACAATAACCCATCAGATCATTTATCAATTCGTATTTTGTCAAAAAAAATCCCTGCCTTCAGATTCTTAATACAGGAATCAGGGTTTGCACACGATTTAGGCTAACAGCAAATTGCGAGTGGTTAAAACGGGCAGCAGACAGTAGAAGTGTTTCCTCAGGGTAAAGTAGATGATCGCTCGCATGCGGGGCCACTCCTTCATGTCACAAATGAAGGTTTAAAATATTTATTACTCCGCGCCCGCCATAAGACTCGCGTCAGCTCTTTACCCTGCCCAAAGCTCCAAAATTTGGGATCCGGTAGCCACCGCAGGAAATTGGCAGGGTAGCAATACGTTACTAGTATTATTCATTGGTGTTTCCTGCTGGCTTCCTTTTTGCGCTCAATTTGAATATAGCGATGTTAATTTTGTTATTGGTTTCCGCGAAATGGTAATTAGCATTTTTTTGCTCAGTTCTGAATTCAGGGAATTTTAAATTGTGTTGCTTCGAGAGTTGTTTTTGCATTCAGTGTTCTTTTTTTTTCTGTGAAAGCCTCAGAATAATGAACTTATTTAAAATAGAATGCTTATTTTCAGATTATTGACACAATGAAGTAAAAGGTAGGTCAGGACCTTGTTAAGCTTTAAAACTCTCTCAGACGGCTGGTCATTGTGACATTTTTGTAGATAGAATCTAATGAAATGCGACTGTTTGACCTTAAAGAAATTTTCAACACAAACCTCACCAGTGTCTGCACTTGCACTTATACAAATAAAGCGACTGAAAATCTTGTTGTTATCGGGTAGTTTCATCATTGTTTTGCGATTTTAAAGAATACTTTAAGAATAGCATTACTTCAAAGTTTGAGATCCAATTTAATTATGCATTCTCTAATTTTCAATTTTTAATCTAATCTTTTGCTCGTTTAATATAAAACTTACCATTATGTTTTGTTCCTAATTCCAGGTAATAAGGGTGTCTTTAGGTAGTCTTTGATTTATAATCAAAGTAGGCAGTCTGTATTTCACGAGCGCGTAGCATCTGTGTCACCAGAAACCACATAGTATTCACTCCAATTTCGTTTTGTTTCCATTCTACTCCTTTCCAATTTGTAATTATAAACCTTAGCAATCTAAATAAACTCTTTTTCTGGAAGCCAAAATTATTTTTACGTAATATTTGTATATATTTGTCTTAGACCAAGATAGCGACTAGTCGTCGAGCCAGTGCAGCGATGTGTGTCTCGATTTATGCGTCATCAAGTCAACCGTCGCATCGCGCGATGCACTATATTTCCCGCGATATATTTTGTTGAAATATTGTGGGTATAGTGAGAAAATTGGTTTTGACCTTTTATAAAATATTTAGTTACGTACCTATATAACAATATTGTCACACAAATACACTCGTATCAATTTTTATTTTAAGTATGGGTTATATTTATATGGATTATATTTATTTGAGTGACCCTTTCGGTTCAGGCACAGTCACTGCAACTGTATTGTATGTCTGTACATACTCTTTTTATATTATTATTTTATGTTTTTGTATATTGTGTTTCTTGCGCCGAATAAATACTATTCTATTATATTATATTCTAGTGTAACAAATTAATAATGTAAATAAATCAATAAAATATTGTGAATAAATATGACACTGTTATTTAGGTTGGATCAACAGTCTTCCAAAATACAGGCATGTCTTGCCTAGTTTGTGAGTTAAAAGAGTTTATTAAATATACGTATATACTAAAACACACAAGGTGGACTTGGTAAGAGATGCAAGAATCCGATAGATGCGAGATGCACAGAACCGAGGTCTATGTCTAACAGTGGACGTCTTTCTGATAAAATGATGATGATGATAAAAATACACAACAATTTTATTTATACACTTAAAAATTCCACAGAAAATGATCAAGCTAAAACTAGAAATTTCATGAAATGCTAAACTAAATCTAATACCTACCATAGGAGCACCTGTGGTTAGCGAGCGAACTCATGTAATGAATGTTATTGCAATCTCAGGAGTCTTGCCTCCGACTGTGGTCGATGCTGATTCAGGACTGGGTCTGCATGTTCACTATAGATCTGTATTTAACCTAACATATGCAACTACGTTTGAGTCTAAGGTTTCTATCGAATGGAATATAGGTCAATTATTTCCCTTGGGCATGCTGTGTGCACTGCAGGATTGTTCAAAGGAGTTATATTTGTTCTAGAACGCAAAGAGCAAGTGTACTAATACGGATGGGTTTTAATTAGAAAAAGTCTGACTTTCCCGGAGGATTTGTTTTGATGATTTCCTATTCTACGAAAAATAAAAAAGAATAAGGAGTGGAATTTCCTGTAGGGGAAATTTTTAAGTCAAGAGTGCGCTCCATCGTCGACCGCATCGTCGCTTTCCACCAGGTGAGATAGCGGTCAAGCAAAAATCAACAATAAAAGGAAAATAAAAAAAGAATAGTTAGCAGTTTTTCTGCAATGCCGAGGAGTAACTAATTGCCACTTACATTTGAATGCATATTGATAAAGTTGCCAAACAAATAGGTATGAAAAGGCGGCGTCAGTTGAAACTGGTCATCTCTTAGCTGCCAGTGACTTATTCAATTTAAATTTTTATTGTTACCATTATATTTAAATTTAATTACTTATCTTCATTGTGTTCACATAATAGAAGAAAAAAAGAAATATGTAACGAAGATTCATGTAACTCAATACGATTTAAAAGAGTGTCCATGGAGTTTCTTGCACGTCCTTCTCCATAGAGTCCTACTCTTTGGAACGTGCAATTTAGCTTCACTTATTTGACTGACCGACATTTTGACAATTCAAAAGTGCCTGTAACTAGTCTATTTGAAATAAACGTTTCTGATTTCTGTATAAAAGCAAGCAGCAAAATCAAAACTCCACTAAACGGAACATACTACGAGGCTTTTTAAAATGAGTACAATGTTACAAAACTTCTACAAAAAAACAATAAGCATAAGCATAATAAGCCTTTTAACGTTCTTTCTGCTGGGACCCAGCCCTCCTCTCTAGGAGAGGGAATGGGCAGTAATCCACCACGCGGGCCCAGAGCGGTTAGGTTAATGTCACATGTCTTCGAATTTTTGATTTTAGGATATGCCGGTTTCCTCACGATGTATAAAGTATAAAGATTTTTAAACTATATCGATTTTTTAAATATTATAACCTAGTAGCAACTTTCTTAATAACAAACAGCGGCTTTCATCCTGAAATCAATACGGTATTAAACAGGATCCAAAAATATTCTCTACAAGGTAGTACCTACCGCCCTGAAACTTGGTCCCTTGTCAAGTAATAATTGCTGAAACTTTGAGACAAGTTCACGAAAGTACATGATATTGTTTGCACGAAGCCTGTTCAATGTTGAAGCTTGTTTGTTGTCATTTTCTGCAAGTTTTACTTAAACAACATGTTTGGGTGTAATTTGGCAAAAACAGCAACGCTTTAATCGAAAATTTGGATAAAGTAGGCTATCGGAGTTTTTGAAAAAGTTATCGTGGCCTTGGAACGCAAATAACAACTGAAAAAACACAGTGGGTAGTGAATAAAAGTCTAACACTCATTTTCGCTCTACCCAGATCGGCAAAAGATATGTATGTGATGAATTCTCACCAAAAAAATGAGGATAACGATATCAGACAAGTAGCAAGAGCCATGAAGAACTGAGTATGTAAAGAAAATAAAGAATGTAATTGTTTAAGCCCTTTGGTGACTAGGCACATAGCAAACAGATGTAGGAAAAATGAACAAGCAACAGATAATAATTAAAGTAGAAATAGTTTTTGCAATTAAGATTTTTATTTATCAGGATACAGGGTCTTAAATTTGTGAAATGTGTACGAAGACCCAAAGCAACTTGCAAAGGTAAGCACATAGTGGGAACTTCAAAGAACTCAGTCTGCTATAAACTGCTACTGCTAAGTAATTCCCAGTTTTTTTTTTATGTGTTGATGGGAAAGCATCGCATGATTAAAATTTGGTGTGGGTGCAGCAAGACGAATTGTCAGTTTTTTACTTACCAAAACCCACCTGTACACATACGCGGTTCTTTCTGTTACACATACGCGGTAACTCTTTCGAGTAATCCTGTGACCCTGGCAGACATCAGCCCTACTCAATGACTACGGAGGTTTAATTCTCTTTGCCCCCAGTGAATCCATCGATACTGCTAATAGTTATTTAAGGTGCGCGTGGAATTCAACGCACCGTTGACCCTTACCCCATTGCTCATCATCCGCAAACCTGTACCTACGGTTGCCAGGAATCTTCTTCCGACTCCAAAAGCTGGAATAATTGTATCCCAAACTACGCCACCATTTTTTTTGATCCACCAGTTGGCCTCAATCAACTTTCTAAGGTTATTGGCCCGGCTTACAACAATTATATACCTACCGTTTCAACCGTAGGTAATTCTACAAAGATCAAAACCATAAACGAAACAATGATGCGAAATAACACGAAAGCAATAATATTTCTAAATGACAGAGCTGTAACGACGATTGTAACCCACACCCAGACAATAATAGACAGTATGAAATTGTAACGTGGAGCTTAAACATTTTTTTTGTTAAGACTATCTGTATGTGAAGAGCACTTGAATAGAGTTGGTGTAATGGACATTTCATTTGTTTTTTATTATTATTGTAGATATTCGAGAGAACATACCTATCTACTCATATATTACGCCTTATTCCCATCAGGGAAGGTAGTACTGAGCGCAACCTGATCATTTGTATCCAAATCATCCAATGATTTTTCCCGCTCTACTAGTAGAGTAGACCGTTACAGCGTGTCAGATTTTTACTGAATAAAACTACCTGTGTCTTTCAGTTGCCATTTGCGTTTTAAGACCATGGGTTTTCATTCTAGAAAATACCCACGTCCCTAGCAGGCATCAGGCCTGCTGAGCCCCATCAGTTTGCTGACATTTATTTAAAGAGCGCGACACTATTCGCTATCGAAAACTTAGGCTCGGTCCGAATGATTACTAGACAACCGGATGGCGAGTTATCCGTATATTCTTCTATAACCTTGATTGTTTAAAATTTCTTACAAATCATTACAAATAAAGTAAGTGTATGTAAGCTCAGGGCAATCGCTTTTGAAGTTACTATGATTATTATCTTTAGTTTTATCTTTAACCTTTCAATTGTGATAATTACAGACACAATTGAAAGACAATAGGTGCGCGAACGCCGGCGTTCGCTTGGGGTTTAATGAATTAAAGCAGTAATTATGACGCCCACAGTATGGAATGTATTAAAAGTTTTCGTCAGATCGATCAGTTCTGAAATTAATTTCGTGTACCTACCACTACCAAATCAGCACTTAAATAACCGAAATCAGATAATTTATACTGACTTTCAAATAATCCGGGCATTTAATAACGGTCCACAATAGAAATCAGGACAGGATTTCTATTGTTGGATGGAAATCTACCATTATTTATGCACCATCGTCGTCTTTAAATCTAATAGTGTATTAATGCTGGTAGCTTGTCCAAGTCAACGGGACTCGTATTAATCCCACTCAGAGTTCTGTTTAGACCAAGAGTATTAAAGGGACTGTACAAGGAGTTGAGATTTCGTGTAATTTTCAAGAGGACCCTATTGAAAAAGGTAAGGACGGTATTTGGATCAAGAGGTACAGGATACCGTGGAAATCTTGACCTTGTTTGATATTGTTCGGACAGATCAAAATATGGGTTTCTCTGAAATACAGTCGATCAAACGGAGCTATATTTAGAAGAGCTTACATACATGTTAGAAAGTTGAAAAGGGTTCTTGAAGATAAAGTCCTTTAAATACTAATGCTATCAATTCTTATTCTAAGAAATAATATAGTACTTTTTTCAAAAAGCCGAACGTTTTTGAAATGGCTAGCCTCAACCAGGAAAGCAAATAAATGATTAGTGCATAAACATTAAGGGTAGGTTCTAAGACATTTTTCAATATCTTTCTATTATAGCGATAGCAAAAGTTAATTTCTAGGGAGGAGGCCTGAGTTCCAGCAGTGGGAACATTATATGGCTGACAGCTATTATTCTGCAACGTAAGGATAACTTCTTACAGCACTTGGACATTTAACTTAATAAAGCGCGGATGAAGTCCACTGTGGCCTATTAAATGAATTCATAATCGAGACTTGTCTAGAATTTTTAATCTGTGAAGATTTATACATGGAATGAAAATGTTGAAGTATATTTCATTTTATATCTGCATTCACAAGTTATTTTTATGTAGTTGCTTCAAGCTAGGAGTTTTTTAAACATTACTACTATATTAACCTTGTTGGTTTTAGTATTGTTGAGTATTATTATTAATTCATTAATCCCCAAGCGAACGCCGGCGTTCGCGCACCTATTGTCTTTCAATTGTGTCTGTAATTATCACAATTGAAAGGTTAAATGAGGTCCTGGGTTCGTTTCCTTGGTCAGGCATAAAGTGCCACCACCCTAGTAGAACCACCTGGTTCTACTAGGGATTCTTCATAAGCAGCCCGGTGTTTGGGAGTTGGTGCTGCTATACCCCCGTGCTTCGAATATAAAGCCGTTAATCAGGCGCCTGATCGCTTTCTGGTCATGTCAAATTGCTGTCCCATGGGACCATGAGAGTTTATTTTTTACGTTATGTTCGATATCTGAGAGAAAAATGAGTATTGAAAAAACTTTTATAAAGGCATGAAAGTTTTTTCAACCTTATACTCATTCCTATAGGTGATCCTATAGCAATGAGTAAATGGTGGAGAAAACTTGAAGAAAATATATTCTTCATTTATTTAGATTTCAATTATTCTTTGATGCTAGAAAGAAATAACGTTGCGATACAGGACCTTTGTTGACTTTTACCTTAACTAGATGAGAGTGCAAAGTTGGTTTTCCTAGAAAGTCACCCGACCGCACCAACGTACAACTTTGTACAAGAATAAGTATATGTTATGCATTGTCAAGAAAATTTCTGTTATTGTGCTTTGTAAAATGTTTGTTTGATAAAACTAGATACAGTATAACTTACTCATGCACTCAGTATATATTGGTTACTTTGTAATATCAAAATCATAAATCCCCATTTTGTACTAAATTATTTTTTCTAACAATAACTTAGTTCTTAATTTCAAAACATTTAAGCGTTCCTTGTATTAGGTATTGTGACTTATTACGTTCTTTATCCTTGTCTATGTATTTTTTAGTTTCCTAGAACCTCTTTCTATGTTCCTCGTCTATAGCTGGACCTCCATCGTAATACACATCTTCAATGTAATGGAAATTTCTGGAACTATCTAGTAAGGTTAAGAAAGAATCATCATTATTTTTTTTCACCCGAAAAACGTCCAGAACTGGACATAAACCTACCAAGTGTCACCACATTAACCAGCCTTGCGGTTTTGTTGACCAGTTCTATGCGTCTCGCATTCTGCAGCTTTTAAAAAGAAGTTCTCCAACGCTACGTTCCAGTATGTGGTTGGTGCTACAGATCCTTTAACTGCGAGTAATTCTTACAAAAAAAAAAATTACTACTTTTTAAAACGATTTTTCAGGCTTAGATATAGCCCTTATTACACTAAATGGAAAGCCAAATTTGATTTTCCTATTAAATATGACCAGTAGTCCATGTATGTACCTATAACCCAAAATAAAACTATCCTAAACTGATCGACCAAGTAGGAACTAAAAGCGTTATCAATAGATCAATTAAGAACTTTTCACCGGACAGCTTCCCGTTTGCAACAAAACTTTCACCAGTTTCCAATACTAAGCTCACGTAATTTGAGGTCTGATCATTAAAAAGTTTAGGCCTTTTTAATCTCTTGGGATTTGTTGAGGTACGTATAGTTTGGATTAGAAGGCATTTCTAAGGCTGACGTTGTTTAATAACTGTCTGTTACAATTTGAGGTGATCGATTTTGATGAAGGGTCGCAAATTCATTTATGTAACTTAATAGAATTTGATAGTTTAGCAATGGCAGTTTTAGTGGGTATTATATTTGGGTTTAAAGATTATGTTTGATATTCTTATCCTAGTAATCTTTTAACTACTAGCTACTACTTAATAAAAAGCTGGATAAATTTTTACTGAACTAGAAGGTAATTTAATACTGGAAACAAACATAAATATGATAATAGAACTACTTTAGTACATTTTGATACAAGATACATATATATAAATACTGTACAGTTGTCTAGTGTTCATAGCACAAGCTCTTCTTAGATTGGGACTAGATGGCGTTGTGATCGCACAACGCCATTTAGTTGGTTGCGGAATAGTAATATTTTTATTTTTTCAAATATCAACGATGTTATTATCAACCTGTACCATTTGTACAACGAAATTGCCGTATTCTTAGAACCGACACCACATAATCCAAATATGAGCAGTCAATTGATGTTGTCCTAACACCCAACGTACGCAATTAATGTCCCATCCACGTCAAAATCAAACAAACAGTACAATTTCCCTGAATCCTTATCATTGGCTATGATTACTGTTACGTTAAGGGTGCATGTACAATGTACATTCAGTGGACAATAAGTAGAAGTTCCGTGTTGATATAAGTTGGTTTGGTTTATCATTAGTGGTGCAATAAATATTTGCGTGGAGTTGTTGGAAGTTGATATAGGTAGTTTAATTGCTTGACCATCTACTCGAAAATCCATTGATTTTAATCACAGGTATAATAATATACGGGGCTATTGGTAGAACACTGGTAACCTCTCAGGACTATGTTATTAACAACATAAACAACAACTTTTGTTCTATGAATTTAAAAAAAATATCATATTAAACGCCAACTACTACCTATAGGTCATTGAACTCGCTCAGCTGACGTTTTCTTTAAGAAATTAAATTCGTTCATGCGTAAATTAATACGAGTTATTTTAGTTCATCAGATTTTCATACAAAATAAAAATATTTAAATTGAATGTTCTATTATTATTATGCAAAGCAAGCGATATTATAGCGGAGGAGAGAGGGGTATGGGCGGCGGGGGTAAATACAGAGTTGAAATGTGTTAGATAGAACAACAAAGTCTTGAAGGTTTGTTTTTTGGTAAATTAATTATGTTTTGTGAAAAATTATAGAACAAAAGTTGTTGGTTATGATGTTAGTAATGCAGTCCAGTAAGGTTATTAGTATTTTACAAATAACCCGGTATAAAGGCGAAAGTTTGTGACTGTATATTTGTTACTTTTACACGTTCGAACGACTGATCAGACTTCAATGAAATTCAGTTCACGAGCAGTAAGGGATAATTTTTTCAGGCGTTGATGCTGGCAGTAGCTAGTATAAAGATTAAAACCATACTAAATTGGATAGCCACCAAAATCTCAGAATTGTAAGCACCATTTTTTTAAATAATAATAATAATAAATCGTTTATTTATGGCATATGGCACATTTACAATAAAGTGTATTTTTATCTAATCAAGGAACTAGAATTTAATAATAGAATTAGTAAACCAAATATTAAATTAATTAATTTCGGTACTAAGCTGCGGAAATGTTCAAAATAGTTAACTGCGATCCTTTTATGGTAAGGGCAACTGAATGAACACAGGTGGGTTTTAGTCATAGAAGTAAAAGTGTAACAAGACCTCTCGCTATGTTCACAGCAGGAGAAGTTATATGATTTTCAAACTAAAAAGTATTTCGATAGAGAATTTTGATCGTTATAATCTTGATCTTTCTGGCTGTATTACCTTTCAGTCTATTCTTGGAATATTATGGCTTAATGTATCCCCAAGTCAATAGAAGATAGCTTCCAGTTACCTAGTCCTCCAGCGCATCGCCTGTTGTATGTGTATACTCCCTAAACGTGGCAATATGGTCGCGTGAGTAAACTGGCGTCATTAACCGACCGAGTTAATTGGGCCCCAGTCAACAAAGATTAAGGGTGTGTTGTCTGGTGTTTTTTGTTTAGTCGGCTTTTATAGGAAACCGTAATTGGTTCGTGTCTAGGAATTATTGGCAGATACATATCGATAGTGTTATTTAATTTTGTGTTTGTTGTGTCGTGTTTTTTTTTTAGATTGAGTTCGTAATTTGCGAGGGTTGAAATTGTCGGTAAAACCATGTGTTGTATCGATCAGGTCATGCACGTTGATAGATTTGATTTTATCAAAAATTGTTTGAGCTACCTTCATTTTTGTCAATTGTTTTGACTTCTACGTTGCAACTTTATATAATATAATATTCCCCAACTATCAAACAACGCCGTCTAGTCTCAAGCTAAGCAAAGCTTGTTTTATGAGTACTAGACTAGGATAGTAGAATAGGTACTTCTAGGCTAACATGCTTCCTACATTGACCTCATCATCATCATTAAAGTGAGACTGTGATCAAGCGCGAATCAATTGAAGCAAAAAAAAAAAATATTATTTCTATTTTCTAACTTATCTATTGTACCCTGTGTACTTTGATGTACAACCAGCCAGTTTGACCAACTTCCTTAACTAAGTACCAGCCAAATGAGTTCTTTACGTGACCTAACAACTGGTACCAACAAAATGTAAAGAAAAGTTCCATGAAATCTATTTCGGAGTCCTATCGCTGCTCAAATCTATGGCAATTGGAAGTGACGAGTCGTTTTTGAACTACTGTTGACTTAGTTTTTACCTCAATATTGAAGCTAGCAAACATTTTTTAAACTAGACTTTATTTTCTACATTCACCTCCCAAAGAATCGCTCAATATAAGTGGTCAAATTGCTCGCAGATGAAATATGACCGAAAGGTTTTGGGTTGGCGACAACATAAGACACCAGCCTTGAAAAGCCTCCTACAAGGTAGAACTTCAGGTGGACCGATAACGGGCTTGCGGACAGTGAGGAATGGGTAGCTCGCTGTCCGGCCGTCCGGTAACTGTCCGGATCAAGCCCAAGTCGTCGACGGCGCGCGCCTCAAGAAGTTGTCAGCAACAGCAGACAACCCAGTTGGGTCGAAGCCTACTGGGGCCAAAGTTAGTTTCGAAAGACAGCTCGAGCCCCGGTATGAAGGCTAGAAGGAACGGGGTGGGTCTTTTAGTCACTAAGAGTCTGACACTATCTTCCGCTCCGCTCAAGAGTGGGGGTTGTCATTGGATGATTTTTTCCCACCATAAAAAAAGGTGGACCGATAAACTAGAGAGGATAGCGAACAACTGGATAATATGTGCAATTGTACGCATCCATCGGTTTCCCGCTACCTCCACCACCTTCTTGTTTATCGTTTAACGTAAATTAATAAAATTTTCGACCACCTCGAAAAATATGTAGGTTTTAGTTTCCTTTTCAAGTTATAATGTTTTATTCCGCATACGTTACTATTTACGCTAAAGATCTTTAAAAAAATAATTTGGTTCTATTTCAGTAGCTTCTAAGTTCGTGCAAGGTGATCGTTGAAACGTTGAAGTACATGATTAAAACTAAACATGTCATTTGCGCTGCAGTTTTACTAACCTTTAACTTTTTAAAATGTTAATGTTATAGCAAAACAAGGTATCACATTTCTTCGGTGCTAAATTAACATAATTGCTTTAGTTCAGCTAGTTAGTGAGTTTTACGTTTTCACTTAGGGTGAGTTGCACCATTTAACTATAACGATAACAAAGACGTTAACAGTTGTCAAATCGTCGAATTGACCAATAGGCGGCCGGTTTACGGCTGGTTATGGTTTGGTTATCGTAATAGTTAAATGGTGCAACTCACCCTTATAAAACAAATGAATAAGATTAAGGTGTCTCTTCACTCAACAACGGTAAAGCCGAAACAAAAGGTTTTGATTTTACCAACCTATGTTTTTTTTTTTACTTATATAAACTAGACTGCGATCCGGGAACCTGATGGTAAGCAGTGATGCAATAGTTGATGGTGAAACTCACTAGTTTATTAAGAGCCTATTTACTCTAACCTTGAAAACACCTAAATTATAAATGAACGGGACGACCGCAGTAGGCAAATTGTTCCAATCCTTTGATGTACGAGGTATAAACGACGAGGTGAAACGGTTTGCCTTTTTTTTTCGATGGGAAAAATCATCCTATGACAAACCCCGCTCTTGGGCGGAGCGGGAGATAGTGTCAGACTCTTACTAACTAAAAAACCCATCACGTTCCTTCAAGCCTTCATACCGGGGCTCGAGCGCCCTTTCTTATAACCCTGGCCCCAGTAGGCTTCGACCCGGCTGGGCCCCTGCTGTTGCCGACAACCCCTTGAGGCGCGCGGGAACAGTGCGCGCCGTCGACGACTTGGGCTTGGTCCGGACAGTTACCGGTCGGCCGGACAGTGAGCTACCCATTGCTGTCCGCAAGCCCACGCCTACGGGAAACGCTTTGCCTGGAATCTTATCTGGTCTTCCTGTCCGATTATAATTTGAGTGTTTTTAAGGCAAGAGTAAATAGGCTCATAAACTAGTGCGACTCATCCTCAACGATTGCATCACTGATTACTAGTACCTATCAAAAAAAAATCTGAACCGTAGAGGTATTAACAATGCAAGGACACTTGCCGTACGTTGGCTATTCTGATGGTAGAATGCTGATAGCGGAATTAAGTAATTTCATTCCCGCATGTGATCGAGTATCGTATTTTTTGATGCGCTAAGGCGTCTCGGTGTAAAATATAGTTGTAGTAACATGGACTTAAAATACGATAGCAACATTGTAGCAGCTTTATAGTTTACTACCGTTAATTAAGTTAAGAAGGGAAGGAAAAAGCTTATATGACTCTGTAAGAGTTACTGTTCTTTTGCACGGTTGGCACAGCGGTTGAGAGATTGGCTACTGTCACACTATGTGTTGTGGGTTTGATTCCCATAGAAGATCAATAAAATAGTATCACCTTCAGATGGTTGATCTGAGTCTGGATATCTTGCGTATGCGAGTTTACATGTTTATGCAGACACGCTCGCTATAAAAGATATTCCTCCTGTGAAGCAACGATAAAATATCTGATAGAGAGAATCTTAAAAAAAATCTTGTAATGGGTAGGTAAATATAAGTCGAACTAACCCGTTTTTGCAACACTTCGTTAGCAAAAGAAAAACTCGAATCTGTTAATTTCAATGATCGATTATTTTTCGATAGGATAAATATTTACAAAAATTAGGGTGCGGTCTCATTGCACAGAGCAAAAACTCTGTTAAAGCTGATTTAAAGTTACTAAGTTTAGTGCTTGTAAGACAGGTGTATATGTTTGTTAGATAGAGAATTATTATAGCGTTCCACTCGACACAAAAAATCCAGTCCTACAGAATACAAATTGCGGTCCTAATATTATAAACCGAAAGGTACTTAAACAAAGATAACAAAAAACAAAAAAAAAAAAAATATGGGAAAATCATCCCAATGACATCCCCCGCCCTTGGGCGGAGTGGGATATAGTATCAGACTCTTACTGACTAAAAAATCCACCCCTGGGCTGGGCTTATAGGTCATCAAAGAATTCGTCCACATCGGTGTCGATGGGAAATGTGCTCAGAACGCTGGCAGCATTGCCACACTGTATGGCAATGCTGATTCGTTGACCTAGTCCTGCATGAACAAATAGTAACAAAAATTTCCATTTCATTATATCCTCAGAATCTCGTAAAGTCCATACCGAATGAGTCTCTTAATAAAAATCTCATTTCAGTTTTGTATTTTGCTAAGGCCAATTAAAGATATGACCTTCAGACGTCATTGTAAGTATTTGATACCAATTTTACATTCACATAATCGAACTAAGTTAATTAATTAAATTTTGTTTTAATCACTAAATATTAAGGTTTCTTCTACGAAAAAGCTTAAATTGCTACACAGGTTTGATAACTTTTTAATACAATTAATCATCATTCAAAAGCATTTTCATTAAATTATTATCATATAAAACATTAAAAGTCAAAGAAATCTGAACACATATAATATAATAAAAAAATTAATTAACATCGATCCCTGCAATAACCGTCTCACATTTAAAAATTTGGTTCAAAGACAGGAAAAAATATTAAAATTAATAGTAGAAGTTATTTATTAGATAATATTTTAACATAAAGTGTTAATTGAGACTTCAGTTTAATATTTCACACATTTTTTTACCAACTATTGTCTACATTTCTTTTAATCTCTCTCTGCTAGAAGAAATTTCTTTGAAAATAAATAGTACCTTTCTACTAATGTCTATTATCTTTTCAGCTTTTGTGTGAACATAAATAGTAAAATAAATAATAAAAATTCAACTTTTCTTCTTAAACACAAAAAACATATAAGCAATTGTCTTTCTATTGTGTCTCTAATTACGGCATTCAAAGAGTTAAACCAGAAAAATAAATTATTTGGTAATAAAGATGTGTGACGGTGTCAATATCTTGTTAGCCCTTTTGACTGAAAACCAAACTACCTCAAGAGAAAACATCACCATCAAACTCACGAAAGACAAAGTCACAAGTCAAAGTCAGATCACAGCACTAATCCCAATCAATCGGCCAGTAGGTACCACACTAATCCTTTACACACTAAGTCAGTGCCATACTAAAGCCAATTAGGGAATGCGGCCCGTCCAAACACAGCCGGTTAATGATTAAAAGCAATTATTGATAGAACCAGACAATCGATGGGTAGAACCTACGACTATGTATATAGGACAATGGAATACGTTAATCAAGGCGTGTTTGACATGGTGCTGTGATGTCGTGATTTGTTGATCTAATGACGGTAAAGAGTTGAAAGCACTAGGTAGCCAAACAGTACCGAATAGTTCAGCATATTACCAGAAAGCCATCCAACTAGATAGAAAAATTTAAGATGCTAGGGAAGATAAAAATGAAGAAAAATTATGCACAGTTGTCTGACCAAGTGCAGTAAAACCAAGGCATTAAGATTTTCGATGCACTACGACCGGTAAACACAAACTAAGGAATATCGACGGTAAGTATAAGTTTATATTATCATAAAACACAGTAATGCAATGCAAACGTTTGAAGAAGAGAATATGCGTATGATTTGAATAACATTACATATTTTTTTCGGTAGATTAAACCATAATTTAATGTATTATTGTAACCTTTCACAGCAAGCCCTAATTTATGTTATTATGTTATGTTAGAGGATACACTTGCTTGGAAGATCCATGTTAACTATAGTTGTTACCTACCAGTTTTTTTCTTGTCAAACCCAAACGAACATGTCCTGAGAATGGTGTGAATAGCTCAGTGTTGTTTTCTAAAGCAATATTCTGTCATCTCGAAATTTTTTTTTTATGCTTGAGTAGTTTTAAAATTCTCTCATTCCAATCATTCATTCCCTATTCGTGTACACAAATTATTCAGTGCTTTGTTCTTTTCTAAGTGTTTTATTTTTACATAGTCTCTTTCCTTTCTACTAGTGTAAACTTGTACAACAAAAGCCTTTTCATGCAAAACATTCCCCCCTTTCGAAGTCTCGCCCACCGATGGGACAACATTTAATTTCCCGACTAGCTGGCGCAAATTATGACCGCCATTATTCTTAAAAGTAATCTCATGCAGTTTCTGTAGAGAAATATTCTCATTTTTTATTTATGCCTTTATTTGCATAAAGTAAATAACGTAATACGATGCTGTAATGAGAATTTTCTGTACTTGTTTCATTTTTTATTGCTCTAATTGGCGATTCCAGTAAATTGTAGCTGTTGCTACTGATTGGAAATATTTATGTTCATCTTCATCGAACTATAAATGGATCTGAAAACAGTATGCTATTATATTCCTTCGGCAGTGATTGGGTAAATTTAGTCTAGCAAAATGATGATCGCATTGAAAAAGTTACTAGCTGACACAACGAAGGTTCAGCTTCCTTGGACAGACCAATTCACTAAGTAGGAATGGTCTATAAAATACCAAAAGGCCCATAAAATATTTTCTTAGAGAGTTGGGTTTTCCCATGGGAGACTAAAACTAATGTCTCAGGACGGAAGTATATTTCAATATCACCTTCGACAGTTCTTTTAATTTAGAGACAGTATTAAACACGAAATATAGTCTTTTAACACCTAAAGAACTAGAACATCAAAACAGTTCACAAAGGATGAGATTATTGATTCACTTTACTATTAACTCACAACAAAGAGGCACACTGACTCAGAAATTACCATTAATCAAATCTTTTCATACACAACTATCACATGTTGATAACACATTTTTACCAACAATAGGTCTATTAATTACAAAGCAGTGTAGCCGCCACTCAGACCGTAACAGACAAGATCGTTAATACTCGGGCAGGGAGTTGTCACTAATTTGTACCGGGCCGGATGACGGGCAGACAAACGGTCTGATTGACGGCCGCTTCATTAGTGAGAGGAGTGAAATTCGAATGTATTTCTCTTATGTGCGAGTTTTGTCTTTAGTTCTGGTTGGTTTGAGGGTGAGTTGGATGCTGAATGTGATAATTTAAAGCCGGTCAAAGGGATTGGCAGGATACTAGATTTCATACAAGATACAAGGGACGATAACCGTGAAATGTAAATTTATTGTGTTAAGTAAACTGTGAAATGGAAAGCCAAGTACAGAACACGTGAAGTAAACCACATATAAAATAACAAAAGAATTATATCAAATTGTTACTATTTGATGAACAATAAAGATTATTGTATTCTATATTCATGGCATTAGAGAACATCAAAGATGTTGTTGCAACGCCCAAAACTATCTTGGAAATTCAGCTAGAAGTTTTACCAGAACCAACATATTCCAACCTTAAATTACTTTTTAAGGCAGCAGAAATGAATATAATGGTACTGCTTCCCTTGAGAAGCATTTTCATAAAGCACTGAACGACTGATATTAAATTGCTATATATTTCTAGCATAACTTTTCCTCCCAAGTCTCCTAAGGACGAAAGGTTCGTGTTATGATAATTCATCATGTTTGTTCGACCGCTAGAATTTCAACGTTTGCTGCTAAGTAGCCTCAAGCTCTAGGCTAGACCTAACTCATTTGGTTATTAAAGTTTACCCGAGCAGTATGTTATGAATTAATATTTATACTCTTAGCAGAATTTGTGCCCAAATTTTGATGTTTAGCAGAATCTTGAGTATAAACATGAATTTGGTTTCTAAGATAAGAAAATTGTTATAGCTATCTTATAAAATTAGCAACATTTCTAGCTCGGTAGTATGAGCTTTTAGAAGTATGCTTACTAGTAATATTGTATATTAACGTGTTCTTCATTGTATGTATTTTTGAATATGATTACTTTGTGCAAGTCCATTTTTGTGAACAAAGTATTTCATACTTATAATGCTATTAAAATATCAGCCTCACAAATTCAATAATTCCCGTTTTAAAAGTCCAACATCGATACGGTCGTGTCACATGCCGTGATGGACAAACAGCCGACAGCCGCTTCATTAGTAGTGAGTTGGGAACGATTGTGAAATTCGAATGACCCTACATTTTACTTGTTGGTATATACATACATATGTGCCGGGTTTAGGTTTAAATAAAGTGGTAATGGTATAAATTCCAGAGGCCTAAGCTTTTAGGGTCTTATTAATGAATGCTGTGTTGAAACGCCTTTTAGTCATTATTTTGCCAAGGTTTATTACTAAGTATATATAAGACATTATCAGATTCGTTTGGATAAATATGTCTGTTTTCAAGTTTATCATTCTTGTAGACATCACTGACATCAATGAAGGAAACTATGATGAACATACTTCATCGCTAACTCATTGCTTCACTAAGATTGGTGAATTATATCCTTCTTTGTATGAGAAAAGGTTTTTGGTTCTGCAGGCTCCTACTTGATGATTACTATTGATGCTTGATGCTTGATACATGGCCAAATTCAAACAAATTATCTATAATCTTGGAAAGATTTGATACACCTTCTTCCTTTTCTTATATCCTCTAAACGTGTAAATTTGAATCTTTATCAAGCCAGATATAATCTTTATCTTCCGTTTTATTGTCGTTATCACGCATTCTAATTACATTTTATGTAAAACTTAGAGTTTTCTGTAGAATAAAATTCAATTTAATAGTTTAAGTACGTTATGGTATTCTGTAACCGTTCTAGAGTCCAACCATATGTCTTAAAAAGATCATCCGTGATGAGAAAAAGATAGTGTCATACAACTTGTGTAGCTCTTTTTCTCCCCCCCACCTGCCCCCACCAAATAGTTAGACACCTGATTAAGTATTACCGTACTATTTATATTATATATTTAGTCATATAGTTCTTAATATAGCTGCTGTTAAATTAAGACATGAATTACACTTCAGTCATGTTAAATGCATTTACAATTTATTTTCGAGAGCATTCGCATGTATAAAGCAATAAAAAATTAACAAATGCATACACACATGCAGACAGGCAATTAGCATGCCTATAAATCGAATGCCTACAAAGGCATAGTTTGTAACTGTATAAATATTAATATTCAGATGTATTATAAATCTTACTATCTTCGACGTATAAGCAGAGCAATAAATAAAGAGATTTAAGCAATAAAAATAAAGCCGATTGATTGATTCAATATCTACATTCGAAATGGCCGATTATTCTCGAGTATGAAAATAAAAATATTATGGAAATATGAAATAATGTGTCAGTTGTGAATTCATAACCATTTTGTTATTATGAAACTAATCAATGTTATTGCAATTTAATTTGGAATTTGTACGAATAATTCAAGATTTGTCTTGTGGTGGCTAAATTGAGCGATAGAATGTTTTCCATTTTCGACAGAAAAGTTTGATGTTTTATTTAACTGAGTTTTTTGAATACTTTATTTTACCAGTCGTTCAATCAGTCTACCTTTTTCCAATTGAGCTGGATTTTAGTTAAACCAGATTCAACTGGATATTTGTATTTTATATGGAGCGACTACCCAAAGGGCATGAAAGTGTCCTCACCCACCAAAAGACTTAGATGTCATTCGAAACGGATAGTTAAATAGAGTATTTTTTATTATGGACATAATGAATAATATAATGCTTTATAAAACCTCAACCCCTTACTTTAGAGATGTGTCGCCATAACAAAAAATATTCTATTTAACTAGACGATTTGAATGACACCTGTCTCATTTCTGTTGGAGGGTGGGGACGGTGCCACAGCAATGATGTATGAAAATGATGAAACTTAGGATACTGGTTTTAATTTCTTGATCGGGTAAAAAGTGCTACTAGGTTTTTTTTTTTTATAAAGATCTAGCTTTTACACACAGCTTCACCCGTATACATAAAATATAGCCTATGTTACTCAGGAATAAAACAGCTTTTTATCGGTGCAAACATTTTAGCAATCGGACCAGTACTTTCATAAATTAGTTTGTACAAAAAAAAGAAAATTACCTCTTCACACTGATATTATACTGTGGATAAATCTGTAGTAGACTGGTGTTTGGAAGTTGGTGGTATGAGATCCTGGTCTCTCGTAAAGCCGTTCGTCTTCGACTTCATCTCTCCACGGTCGGGTCAAGTTGCCGTCCTATCGGTTAATGAGAGTCTCTTGGGATACCTTCTTCTTCTTCCTTCCCTGGTCCCGGGATACCGGTACCCATATTTTGTTTCACTTTTAAAGCTTTCCAAGTTTACTTATAAGTTTTATTGTGCGTACAGCTAAGGAGTGGAATTCTCTGTCAGAGTCTGTATTTCCTGAATTGATAGCTACAACCTAGGGGTCTAGAGTAAATAAATTACTTCTAGGCAAGCGTGCTCCTGGTGTTGGTAGCAGAAAATCGATGGATGCGGGACGCACAGGAACGTTCGATGTGGCGACGCTTGGGGGAGGCCTATGTTCAACAGTGAACGTGTATCGGCTGAAATGATGATGATGATGAAGCGTGCTCCATCGTCGGTCACATCGTCGCTTACCATTAGGTGAGATAGTGGTTAAACGTGAGCCAAAACAAAAAACCGGCAGGTTGGACTCGCCCATTAAGGTTTCCGTAGCAACAAGTAACATTAACATACATAATATAAAAGTTCTTGTAGTTCGTTGTAACTTTGATCGATGTTTTAATAATAGTGTATTTGTTTAGATTTAAGACGTATTAAAAAAAAAACTACTTACTTTGTCTCGTTCAAACCAATTTTCTTTGGCGGTTTGCATAGTAATGTACATCATATATTTTTTTTTAGTTTTATTATTCTCTTATTTTAGAAGTTACAGGGGGGACACATTTTACCACTTTGGAAGTGTCTCTCGTGCAAACTATTCAATTAAAAAAAAAACTGATATTAGAAATCTCAATATAAAAAAAAAATTTGAGTCTCAGTTCTAAGTATACACCCAAAATTTATTGTATTTTTTTTTTCTATTTATGTATGAAAATCTTAATGTGGTTCACAGAATTCATCTATTTACTAAGTTTCAACAATATAGCTCTTATAGTTTCGGAAAAAAATGGCTGTGACATACGATCGGGAAGACGGACAGACATAACATGACGAATCCATACGGGTTCCGTTTTTTGCCATTTGGCAACGGAACCCTAAAAAGTACTGTTTTTATAAAAAAAAACTATTCCTCACCTGTATTATAACAATAAAACATGTTGAAATAATAAAACTAACTGCATAAGCCTCTTGCCACCACAAATTCCCAGCCGTGGGGAGTAAGTACGCCAAGAAAATGTGATAAAAACGTCTGCGATCCAATCACAGCAGGCTTTAAGATCCACCGCGCTGAGATTACACCGTACTATGGAGTTATGGGACCAAATTCACGAACGGGGATTATCATGGAGCTATAAAAGTAGCGGCTAGAGCAAAATAATTACTTTCTTTGCTTTAAAATGACCTTCATCACTGTGGACGAATGTAATGTTGCTAGTTTTTCACCCATTTTTAGGATTTTACTAAGACTGTTCGCCTGTCTGTCATCAGGCTGTGTCTCATGATAGTTAGACAGTTGAAATGTTTACAGATGATAATTATATTTTTTAAAAGATCATATATTTCTGTTGCAACTATAACAGCAAATACTAAAAAAAAATTAAAGGGGTTGCCATACAACAAACGTAACTTTTTTGCTCGTTTTGAGCTATCGTCAGCTGTTGAGCGGTTTTTATTTCTTATTACAAATTTTTACTAAACTTGCAATGTTTTTATTTATTTTTTTTTACCTTGTAATTGAATTTTGAATCAGTAATCTCTAACTATTGAGTTTTAGCTCAGCTTTACAGACATGTTTGGTTTGGATGACAAAACGTGATTAGTTTTATTCTAAATCCCCAATATGGCGGATTCTTAAAGATGGCGATGTGGTTATTTTTTTCACCTCAAATAAAAATCTTCAAATAGATCTTTGTAAACTGTGTAATCACCAAAACATTGATTACAATTGCAGCGTAATTATATTGAGCGTCCATGCAATACTTAGTTTGTGAATTTTGTGTATGAATCATAGCGGTGTAGTCAAAAATCGCTTTATAATCTACGTAAGTTTGTGCGTCTGTGTGTGTACTTATGTCTGTCTGTCTATCCGTAGTCTGTCTCTGTGTGTGTGTGGATGCACCATTAAGCAGTCGCTGATAGAGATGATGTTTTGTGAAGTTGAGAATCTTTCAGTAAAATGAAGCCGTGTTTATAATTCTCACAGTAAAATAAAATACACGTCTTATAAACTGTTTACTGCTAAGTAAGTGTCGATTGAATTATGAATAAGAGTTGCAACAACTATGAACATACGATGCTAAGTAAATTAGTAATTAAGATTCCAGTACAGACAGATATAAACCTCACATGTAGAAAGAGATCCACACCAATCTTACAGAATGTTTTGGTAAAAGTGCCAAATAACGCATTATCGTATCTGTTTATAAATATTAGGCAGCAATCCATCCATTTAACACAAAGAATCTGTCTGTTCACGATAAACTCAAAAACTGTTAAACGGAGTTTCGTGCGGTTTTCACAAATTGAGACAGACTTGTGGCTGATCTAGTTGTATTAGAAAAGCAGAGAATTTGCAAGACTTTTAACGTTTTTGTTAAGTTAGAAGGTTAGCTAGACTAATAAATAATAATAAAGAGATGAATTTTGTTTTTTGTTTGTTGGAGGTAATCTCTGGAAGTACAGGTCCAATTGCTAAAATTTTTTCACCAACAGAAAGCTGTTTTATTCCTGAGTGGCATAGATTGTATTTTATGTACGCGGGCGAAGTCGCGGGCAAAAGCTAGTAATAAATATTACAAATACACTAGTCAATTAAAATACAATATTTTTTTCACATTAAGTATCAACAGGTTTTCTGGCCCCAAGCTCAGAGAGGAAGGCAAATACTGAACGTTTCGTTTCACCTTCGATTCCTGAATGAAAACTGTCGACGGTACTCGCGAGGCCTAGGTACGTTCTTGCTTACGTGTTAATGTACACACTACGTTTTTCTAGCCTTTCTTGGTGTTAAAGCAGTATTTTATTAGCTGACGGATCTCCTTATTTTCGAATTGATGGTAAATTCGTTCGAGGTTCAAGTTCAGTAAGTGGCAATGTGAGTTAACCATATATAAAATGGTACTCATTTCAGCCAAAATACTTCTATTGCTGAGTATAGGCCAACCCAAGTGTCGTCACAACTAACGGTCCGTCTCGCATTTATCGCATTACCGTGACTCTTACCAGAAATTTTTCGCCACATCGACTATCTGTTCTACGATTGATGTAAGTACCCTACTATGTACCATACTGCCATATAAGTTTGGCGATTCTTTGGGCAATGTCGACGACCTTGGTTCTCCTGCAGGTATCTCCATTTCTGATGCGATCATGCAAGAAAACTCAGAGCATAGCCATTTCCATTACCCTTTGGGCCTTCTGATGAGGCCCAATGTAAGCGATCATATTTCAGTGCATCATTGACAACACGCACTGGTCATAGACAAAATGGTAATTAGTATTTAACACAGCTTTAGCACAGATGGCCTTTGGGGCCGAATGGTTCTGGAGTGGTGACCGCGTACCGGAAGACGGACGTATCGGAAGGCCTCCTACAAGATGGACCGATGACCTGGTGAAAGTTGCAGGAATTCGACGGATGCGAGACGCACAGGATCGATCATTGTGGCACTTGGGGGAGGCCTATGTCCAACAGTGGACGTCTATCAAATTATGATGATAACAGCTTTAGCACTAAGAACTTCATCATCATCAGCCTTTTAAATGCTAAGACTCAGGCTTCCTCTCTAGGAGAGGAAACTTAATAAAGAACATAAGCCACTCCAGAAAAATAGTGAAGCTAAGCTCGGGGTAGAAACGGGTTTTATTTTTATAAAATTCCTATAACGAGGCGGTGGGAAGCCGATTAGAAATTAATCCTAAGTAATGTGATTAATACGGAAATCTGGTAATTGGTAGTTCAATCACGTTTCGATGAGCGATGCTTAGTTTTCTTTTCTTTATGTTTGACGTTGGACGAGGTTGTGGTAGTTTTATAGTTAAACGATGGTACGGTTAGAGGAGTTGAGCGATTGGCTGCTGCGTTACGTACGATTACCGAACGGAACAAATATTTATTTAATTGGGGTAGTTGTTTCGAGTCTAGGTGACTTGTGCATGTGAGTTTACATGTTCGTGAATGAACTTACGATACAGGAGTATTTACTTGTATAAATCCTAACTAATATTATAAATGTGAAAGTGTGGATGTTTGGATGTTTGTTACTACATCACGCAAAAACCGCTGAACGAATTTGGCCGAAATTTGGCATGCATATAGCCTTGGACATGGAAAAGAACGTAGGCTACCTTTTATTCCGATTCCTTAAGTACCTAATGCCACGCGGGCGAAGCCACGGGCAAAAGCTAGTAAATAAATTAAAGATTTATTATCAGGCATCTTGATCTATAGATATATATACCTAACAGACTACCATATATAATATAGAGTAAATACAACTTGTCGTTGGTAAATAAAACTTAGGATTATGTTAGTAACACTTCACATTGCACTAAGTTCACTCCGTACTGTTCTGTGTAGGGCAATGTTTCTATTTTTAAATAAATATACTTATAAATAAAGCAATAGTAGTAGAAAAAAATATCAGGATAGAGTTTAAAAGCTCTTTAATCCACGGAAAAAAGAAACACACTAATATTAAATAAAAATTTCAAGGGACATGTATTGTTAATACAAGAGAATAAATAAATTCTGAATGTGTAGTTCAACAGAAGTTATGGCATTTAATTTCCACAAAGAACTAATTACAGTTCACTTAAGGAGAAATTTAGTTCGCTCATTCTTATTTATGCAAAGACTTAATCCACATTTATAGCATAGAAAGAATTTAATGGCATTTGATATTTTAACAGCATCATTCCAATCGGCTGTATCTTAAATCCCACTTACCCTAATATACCACGAGTAAAACTCCCTAAAATAAATTTTACTGATAACACTCTTTAGGTTATGTTCGTACGTGGTTAGCCTATTTAGGATAAAAGAGGTGTTAGGAATCGAACCGTAAGAGGCTTTTTTGGGTAAAGTTTTGTGAAAATTGATGTGGTGAAGGGTTACATCTAAGGATACAGCCAACAATTTAGCGATTGGTGTCTGAAATTAACGTTGGTTAGGAAATACAAATTATTTCGTTACTTTCGGTACTTTTAATTTCACGTATAAATTAAAAGTACCGAAAGTAACGAAATTTCAACATCATTTCTCATACTGTAAATATGAAAGTATATATAAGTATATTTTATGTTAAATTATATCGTCATCATCATCATCATATCAGCCGAAAGACCTCCACTGTTGGACATAGGCCTTCCCCCAAGCGTCGCCACAACGACCGGTCCCTTAAAATTATATATGTATGTTTATTTTGTATATATGGTATTTTGTATTAGTTAATAATTTTGAACTCTTGTTTTTTCGTAAAAATCTTTTGTTTTTATTTTTTTATGCACCTGCCATGTTTTCTCTTTACCACCCTAGGTAGAGAATGCCTAAGGCATTATGTCCGCCTATGGACTTTTATGTTGCATGAAGTTTTAATAAATAAAGTAGCTATGTGTGCCTGTTATTTTTTTTAATTATGTTTATTATGGATATGCTCGCCTTTGACCACTATCTTACCCAATGGAAAGCGATGATGTAGCCGACCGAAGGTGGAGCACCCTGGCTTAGCAACATGGTATAACTGTTAAACTAATGAACCAATCTTCTTGAATTTTTGTATGGATTAAACTTGAAACCCTAAGAGGAAAGTACCCTCTTGACTTCGACTTCGCGTTCGCAATAACAGCGATATTCACAAAAACGAAGTCGAGGGAAAGGTAGTACTTTATAATGATCGGTTCAGTAATTCAGGTTTGAAAACTTAAAAATTAAATTAAAATAAACAAACTAACTTTCGCATTTATGATATTAGTTAAGATTAGGTCAGGAAAGGCTTGCGTTTGACTAAGCCTCTGATGGTAAATCATAATGTACTCGACTATAAAGCAAGTTTGCTTACAGGCAACCTAATCGCTCTTGAATAAAGAATCTCCAGAGTTTATCAGAATATACTTGATTACAGGAAATTACAACTATAATGCTAAAAACAAACTGAGCCAACATATGTCACATATCCCATATGACATTACACTCTTGAATCTGTTTGAAAACAAATGATTTGGAAACATATTTGACATAATACACAATGCTGAAATAAGCGTTTCATGTAAGTCGTCTTTTTTCTTAAATTTAAAAGTTTTGCGTAAGTAATTGATAATTTTGAGAACAGGTTTAAAAAAAAATCACTTACACATCAATTTTCTCGTCAATTTAAACTAGACGAGGCCGGCGTTTCCTAGGTTACTACCCTGAGAAGAACCGCAAACAACGTAATGTCTATGAGCCTAGTTAGTCTTAAACATATTTGACTGGCCTGTTGGTCTTGTGGTTAGTGACCCTGACTGCTATGCCGGAGGCTGTGGGTTCGATTCCCACCCAGGACAAATGTTTGTGTGATGAGCATAATCATGTGTTCTGTGTGTGAGTGTAATTTATCTATAATATGTATGTATTTAGATATATATAAGTATGTTTATCAGTTGTCTAGTACCCATAACACAAGCTCTGCTTAGCTTGGGACTAGACGGCATTGTGTGATGGTTGTGGAATATTATTATATTATATTATTATAATGGTCTCATTGTGCGTACTTACATAACGAGAGTATTCCCAAAATGTTTTGTGTTAGGTTGTCTTGCCTAGTAACCCTATCAGAGTACTAAGTAACACGTGCTCCAATTCTTGCTACATAATTTATTCCTAACGATTGGCAGGGCGTATCTGGCAATGGTTTGAAATAATAGAAGCCTCATAAATACAAATGAAATAGAAAAAGTAAAATCAAAAGCACCGTCTCTATATTATTATTTGACCGCACTATTGGCGTAGTGATTTATAGTTTGACTGCTACATTACGTGTCGCGAGTTCGATTCCCGCACAACAAAACCACTAGCCCACGTCTACGGTAGCTGGCAATTAGGGTCGGGGTCCTAGTGGCTGGAACATGAAGAAATCCGCGTGCGGCCGCCTCACTAGTATTACTGCTTCGCATAGGAAGGCGACCGCATGCTATTCCTCCTCGCTCTGGACCATAGCCTGTACCAGGACTGGCTCCATGAGGATACGGTGGTACTCCGCCTAAACGGGGCACACGTTCATCGTATACCTCCGGGTGATTTACACAATGGTGAAATCCAGGCGTTTCTTCCGCACGAATAAGGTGCAGGAACCTCTCAAACTTACCAAGTCCAATGAGGGCCTGCGTCATGCGGAAGGTGAGGACTTTCCAGTCAATCCTAAAAGAAGAGACTTAGCACCATGATTATAACGTGCCCAGCACTGCAACAGTCATAATCGCCATATTGACCGCCATGCCGCGACAGATCCCATGACAGATGGCCAGCAAAATATTTGTATGGCCTGCAAATAGGTGTTTCAGGTCTGGGGTGTGAGTTTATATGTGAGTTTAAATCTTTGTGATCGTGTGACCCACAGTACAGGAGAGGCTACACTTCGTCTTAGCTCAATGCGAACACAGACTTATTAAGTTTCTGACAAACATATTTGTCCCACATGATTTTTCCGCCCCTCAAGCGACGAACGTTTGTATAAATTGAATGACCTTGAAAATCGCTTAGTTGTCGTATTGTACACACGGATGTACGAAAATTATTCGGCTGAAAATGTTGGTGTTTATATTTTCGTTTTTCTCGGAAAGAAATCGGAAAAAGTATTTTTTATTATTTTTTTTATAATTTAATAATCATAACCAATTACGTAATAATCACACCCCCTGGCGCTAGAAGAGTTAAAGTGATTATACGAGTAATAAATAAGTATCTAAAATAAGTCCTAAAAAAAATTCATTCATTTGTTATACTTTTCCGTTTAACCTAACCAGATACAATATTCACTTTAAGACAATATCCATTACCCCGGCTAATCGAAACAGGTACAATCGGTAAGTGGTCCAATCGGTCAGCGAGTACAGTCAGCCCGATAAATAAGTATTAAATTGTCGGTAACATCCCACTTTCTTATTACGATCTAATCGGGTAATGTTTTTCTTACTTTATGGGTTAGATTAGGTGATGTAAGGCTTAATAGTATTAGTGAATGGTATGTTAAAGGTGGAAAATTGGAGTGAATTGGTCTTGATAGTAGATGTTATTTATAGGTTTTTTCAATGGAACAAATCTTGGTTTATAATTGAATGTGTCAATAAATTACCTTTTTTAGTGTTATTTTATCATATGGTAACACTTTGATGTAATAGAATGTAAGCTCCTTTTATTGAACACGATAACAGGTTATTTTTTTAATATAAACTAGTGACTGTGATCCCACCTGATGGTTAAGCGCGATAGTTTATTAAGAGCCTATGTAATTATAATCGGACGGGAAGACAGCAGCTGGCGAATGGTTTCAGTCTTTCCACATTACTAAAAAGATCATCAGGACGTTTGCAAAGTTTTTGGTAGTTACTTTGTGCAATAAATAAATAATCTGTGTTTTAATTACACACATTTCATACACAAAACAGTTTAACAAAAACTTTTTTATTTAAACACATGTTCAATAAAACGCAGTAGGTACCAAAACAAAAAATACAATAAAACTTTGGAAAATAACTCATGAAAAACGCCAATAAATAAATCAAATGTCGACACAATAAACCTAAATGGTTTTAGTTTTTGATGCGAATGTATACAGAATAATTTCTGTGACACAGCAGATTATCTCATACTAATGTTATTGTGGAGAAAGTTTGTATGTACCTATTTGTATCTATGTATGTTTGTAACTCCTTTACGTTAAAATGGCAGATTAATTATATCCAGGAATAGGCCAATGATATTTTTTCACGGTATTATTATATAAATAAAACAACCCCTGAGTCGCTGGGATGGCTTTGTGATCATGCATTTGTGCGAACAACCAGGTAACTTAGGGGATTAAATATAATGACCACCATAAAACGCTTTGGTACCCTTAGTTCTTTTGTCAAAAATATATTACTTGACACCAAAAAAATGAAATCCTAAAGTTACAATAGTATTTTAGTTACGACTGTACTTTAAATTGTATTCGAACACCAAATGTAGTAAATGATAACCAAATCTTAGCGAGCAAATTAATGCGCTCTTTTTAGCCCCGTAGAGCAAGATGATACTTTGTCTAATCAACAATCTATCTTAGTGGAATTTTAGGGCACCCCGGGTCGGATAGATTTAGGTTAGAAGAAGGTGGCGTGGTCGTAGTGAGCGAGCGAAGCGAGCGAACACAGACCCCGTCACCTTCTTCGAGGTTATTTTTTTTTAAACCACCCAGAAGTAGGAGCCCCGCGTAGCGGGGCTCCGTCGAGCTGCTGCTTGGCAGGTAGTTAACCTAACCTCAAAATTTTAACTACTGATATCTCCGTAACCATGGGGTTCTGCCGATGCTTTATTTGGATTCATTTTGCTTAAATAGGATAGCGAGATGTTAAAACTGGTTATAATTTTACATTAAAATGTAGGTTTAATTTTGGTGATCATTTACTATTTTTGTCTTTTATATGTTACTATATCTGGTGGTAAGTTAAACATAAGCCGTAACTTAGCAAGCTTATAACTTTGTGATTTTACATGATACAGTTATAGAGTTTTGTACATGTCCAAAGTAACTAGACACGAGTTTCGGGTTTAGCATAATGCTAAAAATTATGTTATATAAAAGGCGAAGTCCTAACTTATCAACGGCCAGCCCAAAACTGGACCAAGAACGCTTGCACAAAGGTTCCTTATAAGATGTATACAAAGAATAAAGAAGGATATTTTAAAATTCAACATATAGGAGATGAAAAATAGGTCCAAAGTTTGTATAGCAAAACCTATTTTCAGACGAACGAAGCCCCTGTCAGAAGCTAGTTCGACCTACTATAAAACATTCAAAAATAACACATGAAAAATTCAAATAAACAAATCAAATGTCAATCCAATGAATATGAATAATGACGAAGTTTGACAGTGTTATAAAAAGGTTGTTTTTATACTATTTTAGTTTTTGATGTACCAAATCTAATAATTCAGCGAAACGGCAGACTAAAAAATATTATGTTCAATCTAATTCGATTTTATGGTTGCTGATTTTAATGTTGATTAATTTTGTTAGTCTACTAATATTTTAATATACTCTCAAGTAACTTTAACTCCAATCATAAAAATAATAATGATTTATGCCTACTACTTAGTATTGAATAACCATTTAATTTTTTTTTCTTAGAATTGGTGCTGAAGTAGCTTACCTAATAGATTTTTAGGTTAGTTTAAAACAAGTATTTCAATAAATTGTTTTATTAACGTCTAACATTTTCATTAGTTTAATGCTATTATAATGTATACCTAAAAGTAGTCTGTATACCAGTATAATTTCAGATTTTTAACAGGCATAACGAAGATTGTGTAGATAAAATCTCTATTAAAAATAATATTTCTTTCTATCTTAAAAAACCTGAATCTCAACATATAAGTTGTTCGTCTAAATCCAAGTATTAACCATCTATCGAATTTCACACTATTTCTTAAAAACGCTTTAACACCGTCAATGGTCAGAAAGCGTTAAAATTAATACTTTTAAAATCCAATTAAGCGTAATTATGTTAAAATTAATAACTGTAATATGAAACTAATCTATTGATTGATCTAAGAAATGTGTTTGGTTATAGTCACGGTGTGGTTTTATGAGGTAAATAGCGGTGAAACTAGCAGCGATAAGTATAAGGGTATGTTTTCACTGGACGAAGAAGAGCAGTGAAAAATAAAGAGTGTTTCCATTGACAGCTTGGCGGAATGGAGTTGAGCTAACCTCCGCTCCGTGTTCTTCACTTCGATGGGTGCAAAGTAAAAAAAGATATCTGTCTGCAATTTTGCGACTTTCCTATAGATATTATTTCTAACTAGCTGTGCCCACGACTTCGTTCGCGTGGACTACAGGATTTTGAATTTATCTTTTCTGAAATAAAAGTACTCTACGTTACTCCTTATTATATCAGCTGCCTGCCAAAAAAAGTCCCGTCAAAATCGGTAAAGCCATTTCAAAGATTAGCCCGGACAAACAAACAGACAGACAAAAATTGTAAAAAATGTTATTTTAGTAAAGCTCGCAGAATGTGATTCGAAATGATTGGACGTGCAATGAAAAATTCGAGCACTGTGATTGGCCAATTATTATCATCAGTTGTCTAGTACCTACCCAAAGCACAAGCTCTGCTTAGTTTGGAATTAGATGGTGATGTGTGAAAGTTGTGAAGTATTATTATTATTAATTCACGGTTCGCTGTTTTCCACTTCGGCCAGCTCCGTGTCAGTGGGAACGCACCCGTTCAGCTTAAGAGGAATAGCAGCGTTCAGGGATTAAAGTTTATAGCCTCGTTTACGAGTTGTGATTGGCTGACTTAAACATTACGTAATGCTGTTATAGTTCAGATGCACTGTTATTAGGTTATGAGCCTGTTTTCATCACTGGTGTGGGTTTTTTTTATCGATATCATTACGATTTTAAAATCAATATTATTGTGGTAAAATGTTTATTTTTTATGCGTTTCCGCTTGGTAATAGCTGGGAATTCGGATTTGTGTGAATTTTGATAGCTATTTCAGTTATTGCCTTTACTGAAATTATTATTGGCTTATCTGAAATAGCTAAGAAAAAACTATATCTGCCTTTTTTTTAGTGGGAAATAAAAAATTGACAGTCAGGTTGAAAGGAAGGTTCTGGAATGGTGACCATGTACCGGAAGACCCAACGTTAGAAGGCCTCCTACAAGAGGTGGAACGATGACATAGTGAGGGCTGCGGGAATCCAATGGAGGCGAGAGACATACGAGACCGATCGTTTTGACGACATTTGGACGTATTTCGGCTGAAACAATGATGACGATGATGATTGGAAATCATCAAATAACTTCTCCCGCTCTAGCTGGCGTGAGAGGATGTGTCAGACTTTTGTTGACTAAAACTCACATGTTATCCTCCAGTTGCCCTTTGCGCTCCAGAGCCATGGTAAGTCTTTTGAATAATCCCACAGCATTGGTACTTTAACTGCCCGATGATGTGACGTAATGTCTTTAATAGGCGCTTGTAATGTCTACTGGTTTAGAACTTAGAATAAACGGACTTAAGATTTTAATATAATTTAATTTTTTGGGGGCAGTGGTGGCCGAGTGATAACGGCCCTTACGAGTTGTAGGTCGCGGGTTCAAACCCAGCCAGGCTACTTTGTGTAATTTATTTCATCACCAGTGCTCTCAAAACGGTGAAGGAAAACATCGTGAGGAAACCGGCATGTCCTAGAACCAAAAAATTCGAAGACATGTTACATCCATTAATCCGCACTGGACCCGCGTGGTGGATTACGGCCCATTCCCTCTCCAAGAGAGGAGGTCTGAGTCTCAACAGTGGGAACATTATAAGACCGACTGTGCTATGCTGTGCTAATTTTTTGACAACTTTACCTAGACCAAATGGTCTTTTTTTTGCGGTGGGAAAAACATCCAATGACATCCCCTGTTATTGGACGGAGCGGGATATACTGACTAAAAACCACTACTTTTCCTTCCTTGCTTTTGTCACAGGGCCCCGGGTCTCATTTTCACACTGCTCGTGCCCTAGGCTTCGACCCTGTTGGGCCCCTACTGTTTGCTGACAACTCCTTGAGGTGTGCGTGGAACAATACGCGTCGTCAATATCTTGGGTTCTAGTCAGGCGGCAAGCCACGCAATGCTCGCCATCCGATGGTCTAAAATTATCAAAAGATTTAAATAACTTTACAATTAACAAAGGACCATCTTTGTTTACAGTTTATCAAAATGTCATGTTATTATAAATAAGTATCGCTAATTAACATTTTCTAGGAAGGCGTTTGTAAAAAGCGAGTCCTTTGTAAACCCACGCGAACGATTTCCTAGTACCGCTAATATTAACATCACAAAAAAACACCACAGTAAAGTATTTTCGACTATAATTTGTTCATCAGAAATGAAGATATCCGCAGGAGAACTAAGGTTGCCGACATAGCACAAAGAATCGCTAAACTTAAGTGGCAATGGGCAGAGCACATCAAATGGTCAATGGGGACGAAAGGTTCTGGGATGGTAACCACAAACCGGAAGACACAGCATTGGAAGGCTTCTTGAAAGGAAATATACTCACAAGATGTGTACAGTTTACCTGTATGTCAAGATTAATCGAAATCAGAAACAGTTGTTCGGTCGTAAAGAATTAACAAACAAACACATTCACAAACTTTCACCTTTATAACCTTCTATATTTAAATATATATATAAAAAAGAAACTGACTGACCGACATTTATCAACACACAGCTAATTAGTATTAGCTGTGTGTTGATATGGGACTAGGAGCGTGAGGTGTTGCACAATATTTCCTTTTATGACGTAGGCGAGAGGATTTTCCAAAATTCTGTCCCTAAAGGGATGAAACGCGGGCCTAAAGTATGTATGGAGAAACCTTACACGCGGATGAAGCCCCTGGCAGAAGCTAGTCTATATACAGAAAAGGAGAAACTGAGTGACACACAGCAGAAACTACTGGGCCTAGGAGCCTGAAATTTTGCACTAGGTTTCCTTTTATGACATGGGTCAGCACTAAGAGAGCATTTTCCAAAATTCTCTCCCTTAAGGTGTGAAATGGGGGTCCAAAGTTTGTATGAAGAAACCTACTGTCACGCAAAAGCTAGTGTTAGTATGAAATTTACATTACGCACAACAGTAGAGCCTCGCTAATCCAGCTAGTGAAAAACAAGACTCCTTACGAATTATCTAGGTGTCCGGATTATAATATGCAATACTTTAATAGGAACCAACAAAAAAAAATGCGCAATAACGTTTAAAAAAAACTAGAAGTTGATTCTTGGAAAAGTCTGTTCTGCTTATAATTTTTGCACTTCATTTCAAAAGCACGTTTTCTAAGTTGACGGAGGAACTAATAAAATGATTGAATATTGACACGTTGTGGCCTGCACCTACCGTTTTTTCTGCGAACCCCCGCACGATTCTTTTGCCTGTACGGATTACAACGTGCACCGGAGTAACGGAAGACTGGATTAGCGAGACTCTACTGTACTACATTCGCATTACTATTATCGTTGAACTGGACCTATTTGGTGCAGCCGTGAGACACTGATAGACATTTTTAGTTCTCTTTTTTTAAAATATAATCATTAGTGTCTACATGTTGTTACTACATTGTGTATATCTACAAGTGTTTATCTATACTAATATTATAAAGAGGTAAAAAATTTAAGTTTGTATGTAGGGGGCAATCACTGGAAGTATGGTCCGATTGCTAAATTTTTTTCATCGATAGAAAGTTGCTTTATTTCGAGTGACTATATTTTATGTACACGGACAAAGTCGCGGGAAAAAGCTAGTGCCAAATATAATAGTTATCTTTCATTCACTGAGACAGTACGAATTTTTCCACAAAAACGATCCATGATTTTCATACCTATCTGTTCAGTGACATTACGCCATAGCTACAGGCGGCCATTGAAAGAAATCTCATTTCCCCTGCCCCAACACCCGAGTCCGCTACATTTCGCCCCATCACCACGGAAATTAAATCTTAAGAGCTTTAAAACAATATCTTTTGGAGCGTAAAAACTGGAGTGTTTCACTCGGTTTTCTTACTTCATTAATTATTTATACCCAAGCCCGGCTTTCTTGTTATTCGGAACGAAATCATGACGAATGAATTATGGAGTTATAAGTTTATACTGTTTGTGCCTTGTTTATGTATGTACGTTGTACGGTACTGTGTTAACTTTGTGAATGTTTAAGGCGTATAGGTCATTGGAATTTGAGAGGCATATAATGTTTTACGCTCAACTTGGGCTGTTTACGAGTGCGATTATTTTGCTCTTTTTTTTTGTTAAGGAATATCTGTTTGTGATTTTGGGAGACACATTTACTTGTAAAGTTATGTTAAAGAAGTTTGTACAGTAGGTTTTTGCTAGTTATGTTTAAGTCCCCGTTATATGGGGAGAACCCAATGCCATGAAGCCCCAAAGCAAGGCTCAATCTATACTGAACAGACTAAGTTGGAAAACTCCAGCCAGCATGTTTTTAGGATTTATTTCTCACAAGTTTTAGAAATAAAAATCCTCTATATGATCTTTAAAACCACTTAATTATTATATTGTAAATAGATCTAAAAACGAATAATTACCACCTATATTTATTTTTCTTAGGTTATTATTTGTGCTATTACACGTTAAAATTTCACGTTCCTAGGTCCAGTAGTTTTGGCTATGCGTTGATATGGCAGTCTGTCAGTTTCTCCTTTTATATATGTAGATTAAGTACTATGTACACACTAGACTGGTAATAGCGTATTTGTGTTTGTACGAAGAAACTAATACCGATGCGTCAGCGTGACTTATATTATTTGCTTACAATTAAGATTACTCAATTCTTTGAAAAAACCTTACTGCACACTAGTAGGATTATGGCCCAAGCACCTGATCAGTGCCATAAAACCGAGACTTTCTAAAGCTTACTCCTCGGTAACGGCCAGGTAAATAGGTTTGAAAAAATATATGTTTATAATAGATTCATGAACAATATTATTAACTATTGATTGTATTGATTTTGTGCAGATGGCCGGAATTAAATGCAAAGATCATACTGCCGCCTCCACGGGTACGAGTATTGTGTCCATTTAATTCCGGCTAGATGTTCAAGGGACTGTAAGCCTTGAATTATTCTTCTTGATTATATTTATATTCTACTGACGTATGTGACTTAGAAACTTCCTGTTAGTTTCGTACTCAAGCACTAAGAGGTCACAGGTCGACTAATGACCTCGCTACAGAAATACAAGTCAAGTTTAATTGAATCCAAAAATTCAAATTTTATTAATAATGCTAAGTAAACATAATATTCTTTTAATTTATTCTACCTAATGTGGCGACTAATTTTATGTAAATATATTATCTTAAAGATATTTTATGACAGGAGAAAAATAAAAGATTTAGTTTTTGAAATAGAAACCTGCTGTGATTTTAAAATATTTGCGCTTATAAAGAATTTTAGTTATGTAGTCATTTGGAAATTAAAGTGAGTTTTATGCTTTGATGTCGTTAATGTGTAGGCGAAATGAAATCGTTATTAAAAAACTAGTTTTGAGAAACATAAAATTAAAATCTGTAAATTGACGGGTACCGTCAGTACATATACTGATAATTAAGTTCCCAAATGTTTAATATTAATATATTAAAATGAAATTATATTTTGATATTCATGCTTTTTAAGCGTTTTTATTATATTAAACCATTTTTTATTTTCAATAAATTAATGAAAAAAAATGCCAAATTATTAGAGAATAATTATTTCCATAGGTAGGAAATAATTATTCTCTAATAATTTGGCGTTGTTTTGATTTAGGACATAAATCTTTTTTTTTTAACGGATTGTAATTTTATAACTAAACCTATGACTCTATAATTATTAAATAATTAATATATACCTCTGACATACCTACTCCTAAGTGTTGAAACGCCATCAATCTTCATTCTGGCCTAGTCGCTTGCGCAAGAAACCATTTACCTCAACGTGTCGATTTCTCACAAATTGCGAGAATTAATCGAATAAAACGGGTGTCTACTTGTGTTGGCCGATTAATCGGATATCCTGTCATTCACGCCTACTTCTCAGTATTAAACTGTTGTTTCGAATATTATTATGCTAGAAGCTTCTACGAATAGCGTGGGTTTGTAATTAAGTGAACGTTGATCTTTTATTCCTATCAATGAAAATAAAAATAAAAATGTAATATTTACTAAGTTTTTTTTGTTTGATATGGAACGATATTGAGATGTAGAAAAATCCATAGCATCGGAAGATACACTCTAAGAAAGATTATTATTAAAAATACCCCGTTGCCGCCATTACTTTACTCCAAGATTGCAAGGAAAGCTGTGGAAACCAGTACCATATTCTTACTCAGATTGATTATTATAATAAAGCATGTATCTCTGGATGTCCCCATCAATGTCTGCCCCGTCTTTTGCTCGAGCCAGCCCGGCCTACTACTTAAATTCGCCCCAAAATACTGACCAGTGAGTTCGTTTTATCCCATCTTTTGCTATCTTACAATTGCAACACACTAAGTTGATGTCCCTTTCTTTTAAGGCGTTCTCTTAGTGTGATGCCGCTTAGTTTTAGGTTTTGTGTAAGCTCTAACTAGAAGCTTTAATTTTATATGTGTTGCCACAAGCAAGTTCGGTTAAGGAAACTGTGACTACCTTATAAGTTGATATGCGACCAGCCACACAATAAAAAAACTAAGAAATAGAAGACATGTTATGACGATCCCAAATGAATTGAAATCAGTACAAAAAATGATGACCTATTTCTCCTGTCACGCAGCTTCATTAAGGACAATATTCGTGTCGGTAAATAACAGATATGAGACATTTTGGCGTTGTTACTAAAGGCGATATTACATAGCCAGCTTTTCTTCTCCATTCTTCCACCGCCGACCCTAGGATACTTGACCCTACACGTTTTGCAGTCATTAGGTATTCGCGAAGTGTAAAGGAGCCTGTTGAATTGTTCGTTAAGAACTTAAATGGTTCGCTTCAACGCACTCTGAACAGTCAACCCCGTTGCCAATCTAGCTTCAGTTGTAAACGCTGACAAAAGAGTGGAATCTAATCGTAGCATAAGTATAACCCGGTACTATAACAGGCTTCACTACCGATATAAAAGGAATTAAGGCCAAATCCACGAATCTAGACTAAGGCAAACATTCAAAATCATGCACCGTCTACCAACAGCCGATGCATGATTTGAATTTTTGGGTCCCTGGACATATGATTTTCTCACGATATTTATCATTACCGTTTTAAAAGCATAGCATAATCATTAATCAGTCATCAAATGCTTCATTGTTGGTACTCAGGCCTTCTATTCAAAATGGCCGTAATTATTTCATACATGCTTATCTAGTATTTGAATAATTTAATAGCAGTACTCTACAGACTACCCCGGTATTGTTTTAGTCGTTTCAATCCATCCTAAGGTTGTCTGGTAGATATCGCTGTCAGCGATAAGACCGCCATTGTACCCAAAGATTTATTATTTATCTATTAAAGCTTTATGCACAAAAAACTGTACAAAGGCTTAGTACCTTAGGCATTATCTGCCAGTCGACCTTGAGATTTAAGTTTATGTCTATGTTATGTTACTTTTTGGTGTGCAACAAAATGTATTCTATTCTATTCTATCAACAGGCAGGTACAGTTGAAGCATGTTAAATCGACTCTGGTTTTTTTACAGTTCTGAAAACAGAAGGAATAAATCTTACGACACAAATTTTTGAACTCTTAGAATAGAATAGAATAGACTTTATTGTACACCAAAAAGTAACACAGCTTATACAAAAACTTCAATTTGTGGGGACAATTATGGCGGTCTTATCGCTGAAAGCGATATCTTCCAGACAACCTTAGGATGGATAAGAGCATAAAATAATACACGGGGTAGTCTGTGGTGTACTGCTAACTATATAAAACACAATACTCAATTATAAATACATATATACATACATATTATAATAAGTTACACAATTTAATTAGTACCACTCTTACCACTAGACCACCACCTGCTCTGAATCTTGCCTGCGAAGATTTACAAAAAGCTTTCGCGATCAGTAGCATGACCTCTGCTTACGACACACTAATAAAAGTGTTGTATAACACTAATATAATTCGGTTCCTCTATGTCTAGTCTTCCATAGTCAATGCCATGTAAGTGAGCCGACCATCTTTATTTAAATTTCAAATTAACGCGTCCATACATATTGAAATATTTTGTTATTTATCGACCGATGTTGACACCTGTTCACGTTAATCTTGAGATGTTGTGATAATGTAATAAAGATAATCTTATAAGTATTATATTTTTGTTTTATTATATTATTTTCCGGTGTTAAGAAAAATATATGCATAATAATACAATGATACATTTGATTGATTTTCGTAACATTATAATGTTCAGATATTCAAAAATTATGTGGACTTCACCGAACACTAAGATTGGTTTAGAAAAATAAGGCATATTTTTAAGTTTAGATTAATCAACAAAATGTTCTTCATCTTTGTCATAAGCTATCATTTTAAAAATAAAATCACACTTCAGTGTTGGTTTTTTTTCTTAATACCACAAAAATGTCTTCAATTATTTATAACAGTTGCTACTAGAAAATACTTCGCGCAGTGTTTTTCCATTTTTTCGCCATTCATTCATTCATTCATGGCAGGCATCTTATAGCTTGTAAAATATTTCCATAATTTGAGTGATATTTTGGGAATTAACAAATGCTCATAACTTTGGTGTTTATAGTCTGTCTAATAAGTCAACCGACTTGGAAATTTTGTATAACATTTAATAATTTAAAAAATACTTATATTCGGTACTTTCCATAAGGTTCTTCTGTTAGTAAACAATGATCTCTATCTCTTAGTCAACCTTGTTTATCGAACCCGTATTGACTACATCAGATTTAATTAAATCCTAATAAATTACCCAAGTCGTTTAACTTATTAGACAGACTCTACAAATATTATTCATTGAAGCTTTTCTTAAAAAATAGCAAGGTCTGTTCTAATAAGCCTTTTAAGTATGTGTACTAATTAAAAATTAGTGGTGTATACGAGGTCCAAAAATATTTGAAACGAGTAGCCCTTGGCTAGTTGTAACTACCCCTCGTTACTTCAAATAATGGTTCCAATTTTTTTGTGGCTCCCACTTAAAAGTTCTTGGTCATCAGAAAACTTGAGACTTAAATTGCCAATGCATTCAAATACTTTTCTGGATAAGGCATTTACTGTCCAGGCCGCTCGTCTATGGGATGCATTGCATGTGACAATAAAGCGTGCGCAAAAACCGCCTGTGTTTAAAAGGCTTGTGAAGTCGCAGTGATCTTGTTTTCCTTTTATCATTTATTCTCTTGCCAATAGCTATATATATAAAAAAAAACTATTTTAGTGTTAAGTACGAATTTAATTTTTATTGTCTTTTATATTTGCATCAAGTGCGAACCCATTTTGTGTTCAGACAATTTCAGTCCATTACAGGTTGCCTGGAAGAAATCGCCGAGTGCGGTAAGGCCACTAATTGTATATTTTCATTTTGAGTTAATAAATTGTATTATTGGTGTACCATAAAGTATATATAAATAACTAATGCGACTACATAAAATCTAACATCTAGTTTTTCTTTAGATATCATAAAATAAGTTATAAAAACATACCTGTATGTTGAGATGGCCTAATTAGCAGGTCATAGCTATATTACCTACAGACTAGGACAAATTACATGAATAAAATATATATGACTTGGGTAAACATCTTTGATAAGAACCATATTGCTTACATTGACCTTGAAAGACCATATTCGAACACAAAATAATAAATTATACTTCTTCAGACAGACGAGTTGTGTTAATGTGAATATTAATGTGTTTTAATTAATACTTTATACGTATACTTATATTAACATCGATATTATCGATTAGCGATACATTTTTATCGAACTATATTGCTTAACTTATGTTGTCATTCTTGGACTTGTGAGGTAAACCGATTTCTTTAGCACTTAACTTTAGCACCCAATTGGCAATTGCATAAATCATATCCTATGTATTGACGCATCATAGGATAGCTTATAATTATGGTTTCCAACAAACGATTTGATTGATCAAACAAAGTATCACAAGATCCAATAAAAAATCTTATAATTGTTTAAATATGTAACTAGTATTAAAAAAAAAGAGATCAGTTGAGATGATTTAAAAATTTTGTTGAAAGTGGGCAACACAAAGGCGGAATATATGTGAGCCGAAAGCAAAGCAGTTATGGTACTTAGAGACTTCATATAAAACAACAGCCCACGTGAGTCAAACGACGCGACGATTTTCCACTTACTTGAAAAAGTAAATAAAGTTTCTTAAACATAATATTTACTATATCAACATTACATATACAATTAATAAATAATTTAATGAAAAATGATATTTATGTATACTTTATTAGGTCACCTTAAATATTTCCAAGGCCTCAGGTTCATTTTAATAATATTAGAAAAAAATTCACCTCAAACTATAGATATTTCATATTTTTCAGTTTGAAATAAGCTGATTTTTCAAAAATTAGATGATGCATTTTAGTCTCAAAATTAGACCCGAGAATTGATTAAGTATTTTTCTATATTCCTCAAAATGTCGAATAAAACCATCAAGATCCTGTATTTTGACAATTACCGTTAAACCGTATCTAACCTATAACCAAAGTGATATCGTGCAAACCGTTTTCGTCAAACACGGCCTGAAACTGAAAGCAACAGAAGTACAAAACTATCTTGAATGCTAAGGCTAGCTTCAATCACTTCCAATACAACTGACATAGAACATCTAAAGCTAGGACAAGAATGGACAAGATTGTTCGATACGCCAGCCTGTGGATGAAGCCTGTGTCTGTTCTGGAGTACAGTTTCCGCCGGAGATGAATGGCTGAATGAGTGAATGATATCTTTGAGTGAACTAGAGGATAGAGCAGCTGAAGTAGTACTGTACTTACGTAAGGCTATAAAAGATTATTGGGGCATTCATGATTTAATTTTAGATATTGCTTTTGAATAGAATTTGCTCCAAAGTATATCCATTGATGTATTTCCTGAAATTATTTACAGAGCCTTATATACCTAATGAGCTATTGAAACATTTATAATTATGTTTCTTTATTATAATACAATTATACTACTGTACACTATTATAAATAAATAAAAAACTACAAAGGACAAGCGTAAGCAAACCTATATATTTAATTTTGCGCAATCTTGTCTCTGTCTATATATAAATATTTGATTATTACTACTGTGCTTTATTTCCAAGTATATTTTATTCATGATCGTCTTTGCTGTTTTATCATTGGAGATAAGTTGTTGAAGGTGATATTAGTGTGAAGCGATTAGAAAATAAGAGCACTTTAAAACTCTTGGTTATTGATTGTTTACCGTCCCAGATATGTCAGTTAAACTATCTTTGCTTATGGTAAGGAACCAATATCAGTTGCTACAAGACGTTAGGTTACATTTGAGTTGACTGTTTGATGTATTTAATTCATTAAACCCCAAGCGAACGCCGGCGTTCGCTCTGTTATTGTCTTCCTATTGTGTAACTAATTGACACGATTGAAAAGTTCAATTCATCTGTTTTGTATTTTACCATTCATATTTAAAAGCAATGCCACCTTTTGAATACTATTATTTCTGCCAGCAGCTTCATTCTTGTGAAAGTAGAAAATTGATTCAATCGAATATGCTCCGAGAACAAAAGTATATTTTGTACTTCTCTATGACCTACCACTGTACTACCTACCTGAACTCTACCTGTGTGCCTATTTTAGCTTAATTTTTTCTTCTTTATAATATCAGTGTTTTATAATCATCAATTGTAGATCATATGTGAACAAATTATTTCTAGGCAAGCGTGTTCTATCGTCGACCACATCGCTACTTTTCATTAGGTGATGATATAGTAGACAAGCGCGAACTTATCAACAATAAAAAAAATCTTCTATCATTTTATTTGTTATCGGTAGAGCATTTCATCTTTTTTATTTTTTTTCATATTTTTCTTAATAATATATGTTGTAGTGTCATCCACTACAACATTGTTTCTCAAACAAACAACACCTCTTACCTCTGTAACCTCTTAAGGTTACAAGTTCAAAACAAACACTATCTTCTCATCGCAAGCTCATACAACGATACTATTACCCATTACCATAAATTCTAACCCCGTAAACGTATTGATTACCGATAAAATTTCTATTTGAATATTAATTGATTTTGAAATTTTACATACATATTAAAATGGCTTGCCTGGATTAATGGGGACCTCAATGGTAGTGTCATGTTTGATTAATTTTAGCTGGATTATACGTGGCTTGACTCTCATGTTTTTGTATGGGATCGGTTTTTATGGGCTTTAGCTTCCGATATTTATGGTGCTGTGAAATGAAAGTAAAATGATGGTATCTTGTTGACACTTAGTGTGACCCGAGCATCAGTGTAATCAGCTTTACAATATTCCTACTGCTGGGACTCAGGCTCTAGGAGAGGAAACGGGCTGTATCCACGCGAACCCAATGCGGGTTAGTGGATGTTACCAGTCTTCAAATTTTTGGGTCTTAGATAATAATATACCGGCTTTCTCGCGATAATTTCTTTCGCAGTTTTGAAAACATTGGTGATGAATAAATTACAAAATATGAAGTGCATGCCTGGGTTTGAATCCACGATGTAAAATTCGTAAGTCGGGGTTGTTACCATTGAGCCGCCACTGCTGACCTAAATGTTGGCTTGTAACATTAGACAGAGGATAAGCATTGCAATATGGCGTGGCAATGTTTGAAGTCTTTTAGGCACGTAGTCAGTCGACTGCGATGTGGAGAAGTTTGAAGCTATCATGTTTTTGATTTTTTGTTGGTGATTAATCAAGGATTTTTATTATTTCTTAGTTTTTGTTTAGCACATAATGTATAAAAATAGTTTAGTTATGTATTCTATAATACATAGCAAGTCCTAAAAAGAATAGTAGGTATCTCTTTAAATTATGTTCGTCTCATGTTTTGACTTCGTATAATTATTTTGTGTTTCCATCTGTTATTCATCTTAATATCCATCATGAGAAAGTGTCATGATGTACAGCTCAAGCTAGGAATAGTTTTGTTTGTAAAAATTTGTTCATATTTAATTGATAAAATTTCTTTCTGTTTTGTAAATCCTGAAGATATAAAAATTACCTATGATACACTTTTGAAATATTACTCAGCAAGCAACCAGTAGGAAAATGAAATCTGACGTACTTCCAGATAAAAGATAGATGGTGCAGGTGCTAAAAGCTCATACTGGCTTCAAATCCTGACCATCACGCCCCAAGATAAATCAAAACGAATTTCCTTCAAGCTTACACTTTAAACACAAAATTTTAAAATTCCTAGCACACGTTCTTCCTAAGTTGAACGATTCTTGCCAGTTATGCTTGAGTTTAAAATTTCTTGCGTATCAAATGGGAATAAGATGAAATTGTATTCCTATTAGTAGATTCTTGGTTTTCTCTGATGGAATCAAGAGCATGTGCTACTATGTGGGAAGTTACGGTAAGAACGGTATTTCTGCGTGTGTGTTAATTTTATTCTTAATCTCCATAAGACACGCAAACCATGTAGTTACGTCGGACTAAAAAGGGGTCAGGAGAAAATTTTGTAATATAAACAGTGAGGTGGATCATATTTTGGTCTTAGTTTACTCAGTGGCTCATTTCTGGAAAGTAAAATATCTGTTTAAATAACCTTTCGGTAACGATCCATATAGTAACTGCTATTCCAACAAACCAACTCCACAAAACATTTTTGCTTACACTATTCATAACAACCATAGTAAGGAAAGGGAAGCCAGCAAAAATAGGTCAGAAATATAGGTAATATATACGTAAATACGTAACAATCATATACATCAGGCTGTAGATGCTCTCTGCTTAACATAGAACTTTCTGAATCGCTACAGATCACGTCATGTTGTCATGATAAACGTAAGTATAGCATAGCGTGAGAAGATACATAATACCTAAGACGACTCCGATGACATTTACTAGAAATCACAGTGTTAAAAGTCAGGATATCTTTTTAGATAGAGATACGGTCAGTATATGGTATACGTATTAACTGATTGACGATGATGAACAAAATCGTACACATCGTACAATCTTGTTCAAATGATGAAAAAGATGAGGTCTAAACAACCAAGGATATCCAAAGATGCGAGCTGATGGTAGACGTTAATGTGGCGGGAGTCTTGCTAAAGAACCGGAAACTATGGTAGAAACGAAAGTATTTATAAGATTTTACAAAAGTAGTAAATGAGCAGCAGAGAGATTTCGTAAGAATAATATGAGACTACGGTGAGTAGGCCGTCAGCTCCTCTACTAATCATCAGAACAATGAGCTATGGCTCATATTGAAGACAAACCAAGTAAGTCTTATTTTAAAGGCAAACAGAAGAAAAATATTCCAAGAAACTTTTTCCTTATGATAGTACGAGCGATAAAACTAATGGCAATCAGATTACTATTGATCGGGCTACGCGTTGTGGATGGGAATGCTACCGAAATAATGTTCAACGATATAGTCACGCTTGTTTCCCTTTGTATGGGGAGTAGTAATCTTTTCTGTAATCTTGCCTATTTTCTCGGCTTATTGCTGTGGCATTGGGAGTAGTTGGTGGGTAACCTTTTTTGATTTCCTCAAAGTTATTGGAAGTTTGAGTATGGCTTTTGAGGATAAAGATACTGAAAAATTTGTTTGTTAGAAGAGACATTACATCGGATGTATTTTTAGAAAAAATGTTCTTATTGAATTTAATACTTTCGAAGATAAAATTATTAAACAAACAATGATTGGCAGGTAATTACGTAGATTGGCAGTAAAGTCAATTGCAGAAATAAATGCAGTAATCAAAATTTATAAACACGTTAATCTATCAACCCGATGCCGCAAGAGCCCGAAGTTCTTGCATTGCTTACAATATTCTAAATCTAACTTACCTGACAATCAAACCACTTTATTCTAAATTGGTACACATCAGTCTATATTTGTATAGCGTGAACATTTCGGGGATAGTGGTTGTCGCATGTCATTCAAATATTTGTCACAGTCCTACTCCGCACTTGTAGATGCCAGGTTCCCACGCTAAATTATTGCGTGTGAATAATCAACTTGATAGAAAGCGATTTGTACGGAACTTGGTAGTATCGTGAATTGTTTGTACGGTACATAACACGTTTGGTGATGGTCTACTTAAATTAATAGAAGAAACGAAATAGAAAAATGAAACATTTTGCTTAATTTATTTTTAGATTAGCTAAGAAAGAAATCCATTTATGATTTTTTTTTAACTTATTACTATTACAAGAACTTAAAGACTAAAGTAAACTTATATTTTAGTGTTTGGAAAAAAAAGAACTCCTGTTTTGTAAATAAAGCAGGATTCTTTTACAAAAAATATTTCAATAGTATTAGGATGTCTTTTACAGGAATACATAATATTCATTTTATCGTACTAACAATAATCTCATTTAAAACTTCCAAAACAAAATCGCTCAAATAAAAACAGTAACCGAGAAAATTGATACGAAATTTTGAAACTCGCAAAGAATTTCAAATTTAGGAGCCTTGAGGAACATCGAAAACAAAAAGCTTTGGAAACAAGCAGCGCTACTGAATATTTGAGCGGTCCAACTGCATCGAACCTCAGTAGGGAGAGTACTAATGATAAATTCAAATCTCGATCCCCTGGAGAACAAGGCAATCAGCCGTCGAACAAAGGTTACAGCGACGCCCCCGGCGCAACTTCGGTGCTCAAAGTTGGAGAAAAGAGCGAGCAATGTGACTTTGCTGAGGCGTTCGGTTTCATGCTTATTGAATTTTTGTTGTTGCCGCTTAGGCGGTGATGATGGAGCGAATTGATATTCACGCCATGCTTAATATCATTAAACATCAAGGTTTTTTAAATAGTTATTATCTACTACTACTAATATAATACTGATTAACCATTTTAACGCTTAGTAAATCTCATAATTCTCGTACGAAATAAACATTTGAACTCGCAACGCTTATTGCAACAACCAATTACTGAAATAGTGCGCCAACCGCGCATCACAGTCAATGAAATAAGGGTAAACATAAAAGGTAAGTATGAAAATGATAAGTAGAAAAACAGGCTTTTTAATAATCCACATCACATCACTGCTTATCATCAAGTGGGATCGCAGTCAAGCACTAGTTTATATCTATTAAAAAAAATAGCAACTAAAACATTAAAAAGCAAAAAAATAGAAAAAAAAACATTGACAGCACAAAATAGTGTGATCGCATTATTTTTCGGACTTAACGGATCCCAAAAATAGTTGAATCGGATTTTAGAAGGCTTACTATATCGCCGGGAGGCAACGGACTCAACCTCTTACAAGTCGAGCTCTTTACTTTATTTATTTTAGACCAATTGTATTTTTTACTGTTTCGGGAATATTTTGATTTCAGGTTGAATCTTTTATCTTTGTTCTAGTTCAAATTACAAGGGCAAATGAAAACAAAGTGTAACTATTTGGTTTTTACACGACTGCCCCAAAAAGGAGTGTTATTTAATACATTTTTTTAGGTCATTATCTGGATCAATACTGGTATTAAATTAAAGAGAAAGATGAAGTGCTTTATCAATTAAGTCGAAAACGTATCTCATTTTTGTTTTTATTGTCTCGCGCTTGGTGACTCTCACCTGGTAGAAAGTGATGATGTAGTCAACGGTGGAGCATGCTTGCTTAAAAGTAACCTAGTCATTCATGGCTTCAATACTCCTGGGTATCATTATAAGGAGAAAGAAAAGAGATGGAGAAGTAGTAACTACTATTTAGTAATTAATACAACTCAGTAGTTTAGAGAACTGTTAAAAGTTAACTAGGGTATTTCCAACTTTGTTTAGTTCAAAGACATGTATAGACATAGATTATAGACACTTTTTTTAGTTTCCAGTTACAATAGTTTACTTAAGCATCAACAAAATAGCGGACTATATACACAACACATGGATTGCATTTGACCTTAATCTATATTACGCCTGAGTGTGTGAGTATTTCGATTCATTTATCATTCCGGTCTGTTGATCATCGTTATTCCTTCATTAATGTCTGTAAAAATATCTTTTTGGGACTACTTGATGATTTATTATTACCATCTCGATGGCATTTGTGCAATTGGCTCCTGCAGTGTATGTCGCAGATTCAATTTTCATACGGAAATAATATTTTTATGGCGTAAAGATACTTGTTTCGGTTTTGTGTTTATTTTGTATGTGAGTTTACATGTTTATAAACGTAACTACGATAAAAAAAAAATCTAGTCGTAATACCAGTTTCTGTTATATCAATACTCTGTAAACCTTTTCTGCTGTGCATTACGTTTCACTAAGACCATTCTATCGTTTTAATAATGTAGAAACATATTTTCTTGTCAACCTGTATCCATTAACTCCATTCTATCAATAATACACGAATTATCATGTTTATTTTATTGGACTTACTATATAGTATTGTATTTGCTCCAAAATAATCTCCTCGTGCTATCGACAAGGATTACATAGTCTGATAACATTATTATTCTGCCAATTGAATAAAAAAAGATGAATAATATTCCCTCGTACATCCCCGGGGATTGCCTATCTTTGAATAAAAGTAGCTCATATTTTCTGTAAAAAAAGCTTCTTCAAATTTACTAGTATTGATATCAATAACCTTTAAGGAAGAGTTTTCTAGAAGCACGTGTAAAAGTGGTTATTTTTGGTTGAGTTTACGAGAAGCACGTGTCAGGTACAAGGATAATTCTGGTCTTATAGAAGACGCCAGGTAACAGTGGAATATAGTACACTGAGCTTTTCCTAATATCTCTGGTAGCTGTAAAACAAACAATAAATTGCTTTTCATTACTAAATTATGTAAAGGGTTACGATACATATGTCAACAAATATAGGAGGATCAAAGTCCGTTATTCCACGGTTAACATCTCAGTCAATTTCATAGTTGTAAGTACAACAATTGTTGTTGACCCAAGGTGGTCACATTCAATATCTTTATTGACTGCCCTGTTGGTCTAGCCGGAGGTCGTGGGTTCGATTCCCACCCTGGACAAATGTTTGTGTGATGAGCATAATCGTTTGTCCTTTGTCTGGGTGTAATTTATCTATAATATGTATGTATTTAGAAATATATAAGTATGTTTACCAGTTGTCAAGTACCCATAACACAAGCTCTGCTTAGCTTGGTACTAGACGGCGTTTTGTGATAGTTGTGGAATATTATTATTATTATTGCTTACTTAATTACTTTACTTTCTTGTTTACCATTTCTTATAACGTAATTAACGTTATCATATAAAACAACAAATTAGAATAAGTTATTTAGTTTTTTTGGTTTCATTTCTGTTTTTATGTAGCAGATTAAATTATCATAAAAAAATAGTATTGGTAGAAAATACACAAGTAACTAATTCAAAAGCAAAAAAATAAGTTAGACATGGTGATTATAACAACTTAAAAGAATTAAACACAATCAAGTAACACTAATAACGCAGTGCTTATAACAAACTTGAGTGTAATCAACTGAAGAAATTGACAAAAAACTTAATGCAGCTCAAATAAAATTAAAGACAGCAAACGTCTAACCCCACAAAGCGCTCAGCGTGAACTTTCTTCCCTAATTAATAACGTGGGTGGTGAATATTTCGTCTTTTACCTCAAACACAGCTTCGAACATGTTTCCTGCTGTTCGAGAAAGTCCATTGTTGAACGCGTCACAGCATGTTTAACAAGCATCCTACGGTCTTTAACTACATGATACCACCTTTAGAAAGCACCTGTCGGGTAATTATAAATTTGATCTTGCTATAAATTCAATTAGATGTGAGTGTGTATCGATTTTTTAAAGATTTATTAAGGCTGATGTTTTGACAGTACATTCTATGATTGATTGTAGGTTTTTTGCTTCGATGATATTTATTTTCATATTAATTGCAGCAGCACGATGACCACTTATGTGGTTTCTAAGACATGAAATGAAAAATGATAAGTAGAAAATGCAAAATATGAATGGTTGAAATTGGTTAAAATAAAAAGAAAACCGAGAAAGGTATAAAACAGAGGCAAATGGGTAAAGAAATTAGTTGCCAAATTGCAAACATACACGGAAAAATAAATCATACCTAACAATTTTTTGCTAAAAGAGAATGAATGATAAGTATATTGAATTAATAGGTTTAGCAGTGTAATAATTATTTATTTATTTAACATTTTATGTACACATAAATCATCATTCATCACATCACTTATTTATAGTTTATTGATTATTATAATATTACAAATCTAAAGGTTTATACCAAAACAAAAATCTTAATAGAAACTTCAATATTCAAATATGTGGCCAAAATAAGCTGGTACGACAATTTAATCACCGGATGACTATAAAACTACAAAACATTACTAAGTACCAGGGACCCATGCAATAACAGTCTTAATCGAACAACGCTATTAAGAAATGCAAAGTTAATGGGTACCTAGATAAGATGTCATGTATTAACATAATCCTGTCTTTGATGACATCGGTAGAGATCATAAAATAGATAAGCAGTTTGTAAAGGCCAATATTTTGTGTTGATGGGTGCTTCGTTGTCATAAAACAAAGGGATTTTAGATTAGAGGTTTTAATTAAGATGAGTATGAAGAGCTAGTTGAAATGAAAATAGTGCAGATCGTGAATAAAAATACCGAGAGTATAAACTACACTTAATTGGTAAACATGTCTTTTTATTATCGATAGATGTGTAATTGGTGGAGAGGGACCAAAAAATTCATTTAAGTCTAAAAAATTTGGAATTTTTACCAATGGTTTTTATAATCATTGTGAATTTTACTTATGAATATAGGATTACCTAAAAACTCAGAAATATGAGTAGTCATTAAATATAATAATATTTTTTATCATCATCATTTCAGCCGGTAGACAGCCACTGGCGGAAAGAGGCCTTTGTTCAGCATAGGTCTCGCCTGGTCTAGTGCGTCTCACATGTATCGCATCGGATTCCTGCGACCCTTACCAGGTTATCGGTTCACCTTGTGGAAGGCCTTCCAACACTGCGTCTTCCGGTACGTGGTTGCCACTTTAGACCACATGGTTTGTGAGCAGTATGCCCCCCACTGTCACTTAAGTTTGGCAATTCTTCGAGATGTGTCGGTAGCCTTGGTACTCCTGCGGATATCTTCATTCCTGATATGAGTAGGTACGCAAGGAACCTCCGAATATTATTAACTACAAATTGATAAGTCTCCAATAGTGGCTGAATAACTTTTATCAAAATATTCTCAAATAATGTTTGACACAAGTAAATTAGTCTTTCATAATCAGATCAATTTATAGATAAAACATAAATAATTTAACAATACTGAAGTAGATAAAACTCGCAATAGTATCATTTTCGTTAATGAATATGGTTTTAAAATATTTTGTTTCTCACCTGTTAACGACTTTTAATAAAAATTATGAAATAGCAGGTCGTCAACCGGTATCCGGCCTTCGACAACCTTGACTTTTTTCTAAGAAAAATAGCATAAATTATTAACATAAAAAACGTTGAAGATTTGACCTCGGTAGCACTGTAAAGTTGGGTAAAATGGATGTCAGATCAAGTGTCGATTAGCCTACTGAATGCTACCGAAGTATTTGTGTAAGAACACACATATGAATATCTGTGTGTGCATTATAAAGTATGTCAGTATATATCAAATTAGTCTCATTTGTTAAATGACATTAAATTCTTTTATTTATAAAATTAGACTAAACCAGTCTATTTGATATTTAAAAGATGAATTAAACGTCTTTAACCTACACATAAGATCAATCTTGATAATTAGCATACTGATTTGATAACATAAATCACCAAATTTTTTGCTTGGTTAGACGTGGACGGCTTCAATGAGTATCGGATTTCTAGCTAAAATACAAGTTGGTTAGGACTCGGAAAGAAGAAAAGGAAGCTGGTTTTGTCTAGTTTTTCCTAGACTAATTTATGTCCAACTATTGGGTTGCTTTCTCCTTTTAAACCTGTCTGTTTTGCGTAATCTCTTGCTCAACTTGACCTGCAAACTTGATCAGATCATCATATTACCTTCGCCATGGGTGACGTCTTTCCTCAGGCGTCCAGTGGAGAGATAGATGTATTCTTTATTGTACACCAAAAATAAAATTTATAAATTCACATTAATTCATTAAACCCCAAGCAAACGCTTCACGTTCACGCACCTATTGTCTTTCTATTGTGTCTGTAACTTTCACGATTGAAAGGTTTACATTTGAGCATTAAATTTTTTTATGCATTATATATTTTTTATATATATGTATAAATGTAAAGGATGGTGTTTCTAACATAATCTGTTCGCTTAAAATTTATTGTTGTGATCCAGTATCTGTTAGCTAATCTTGAACTTTATAACCTAAAAAAAATGAGGGGATAGTTACAAAACGACTAGTAACAATTTGTGAAATGATTATATATAGGCTCGCTTTTCACTATCATCTTACGTGATAATAAGAGATGATGAGGGTAACAATAGAGCACAATAGACTTCAAAAAAAATATTAACACGTGACTTAAAGACCACCACCACACCAGATTGAATCTGACCATCACTTCCACTCTTTAGCCTCACTAGAAGTCAATCAGACTTAATTTCCACAAAAGTTGTTCATATACATAAAAATTTTAAAACATTTTAAAATTCACGTAGTTTATTGGAAGAGAAACCGTCAGTCCCACTTAACGGATCCTCATTTAATTTAAACGTTCAATTAATAGAATTAAGTTTTTGTGAATCAACGTCGACTCTAATAAAGATAAAGGGAGGTACTGACGGTGTTTTATTAGTTTGAAAGTTTAGTACCACTTTCATGGCAGTCTACGTAACGGTATTAGTGGATTTGGGTTTTCGCTAATGTGGATTAAAGTTCCGTTTAGCAATGTAACATGGTATTTTTTTATTCTGGATGAATTGACATTTTATTAGCAACTAGTGTGCGTCGGAAATACATAACCTAATTCCACCTAGCCCGTTCCAACATCGGACCACCAGACGTACGGCGATGCGCCACCGGTACATGGTAGACACACTACATGCACAAAACATTTTGAAAACACATTCATTGTGCTTATAGCAAGGCAGTGGAATTCCTTGTCGGAGTCTGTGTTTCCTGATGGCTATAACCCAGGAATATTTAAGTCAAGAGTGAATAGGTTTCTTCTAGGTAAACTCGTCCCATCGTCGACTGCATCGTCACTTTCCATCAGGTGAGATAGCGGTCAAGCGCGAACCTATCAACAATAATTTAAAAAAAAACTAGTTGGCTCGATAGAAGTAGTTCTTTCTTCGTTATGAACTGTCAAACGTGCGAAGGTTAAATAGTCGTAGTTATTTAGAATTTGTTAATTTAAGCTTTGGCCCCTACCACGAGTTCTTAATATAATCCATTTTACGATCTAAACTGAACTGTTAAAGGGATCAAGCTACATATATAGGGTGACTGGTGATTAGTGACCGATATACTCGTAATTATACTTATTATTACAGACAACTTTCCCAAAGAAACTTTTTTATACTCATTATTTAACTTATACTTATTACTTAACCGGAACATATCGGTATCGACACTGATTACATATTACGCGTTCCAAAAGAGAATAGGACGGATTCCTATGTTTTGATGTTTCGTCGTACTGTCAAATCGAAGAAATTTTGGCAAAATTGAAAAACTTAGAGATGAGTAAAATTGAAGAACTGGATTCTGATTAAACTTTTTTCGTTCACAGTTCACAAATAAATTATTTTTTCGTAAATTAATTATTGTATAATTTTTTTTCCTCGATTTGACAGTAAATCGTGACGTCACAACACGGCGGGCGATCCTATTCTCATTTGGAACTTATTGTACAATGGTGGGTTTTCAAGTGGCGCGAGTGCACTATCACTATTGTACATCAGACAAAGCCCGCGTGAATACCTGTTTTATTATTGTGATAAAATTAATGAGTATATAAAAAAAGTTTCTTTGGGAAATTTGTTTGTAACCATGAGTACAATCACGTGTATAAGTATCGGTCACTAATTACCAGTCACCCTATACACCCCTACTTTTTAATTAGTGCACAAAAAAATGGGGCTCTATCTGTACCAGTCACTGATCATATTTTTGTAGTCAAAAGTAGAAAAAACCAAAATCCTAAAATCCACGAAAAGGTAAATTCATCATAGAATCAATCAAACATAACAATTGCTACTAGAAAATACTGCGGGAAGTGTTTTTCCTTAAAAATTGTCACTTATTCATTAATCAATAGCCTGCACAATATTTCCATAAATTGAGTGACATTTTGGGACATAAACCAACGCTTAACTTTGCTGTTCTGTTAATGGATATTATTTATTGAGATTCTTCTTCTAAAATAACAAGGGCTTTTCTAATAATCCCTTTAGGTATGTGTACTAATTAAAAAATTGTGGTGTATAGGGCGTGCTCTCTCTATCCTTCTCTCTTTCTCGCACGACTAACATCTTCGTAAGGCCCTGCTTTACGGCATTTCAATAATTATCATATCTTTAACAGCTATACATTATGTAATTAAATCTAATGTTACGTATGATAACAAAAAGCATTTAACTTGAGTGGGCAATTCTGTAATGGAAAGTGTCATGGCGCCCTCGTTTAGGTTTGAGTGATAAGTTGTAATGAAATCCGGCGAAAATAGAACAGCCTATGTTTTGAGAGGTGTCGTAAGAGGTGGCTGAGGGATGGCTTAAAGTGATTTTCTGTCCTCTGAATTACTGATGATGTAATAACATGTCTTGAATAAGAAAGATGGTAACGTTATTGTGGCCCTTTTTATTAATTTTCGAAACTGTTGCTGCTTTTTGGTGCACGATGTTGTTATTTATTACTTACTAGCTTTTGCCCGTGGCAGGTAGTTTCCGTAATGTATCGACACGTTTAAGTACTTTAGCACCCCATTAGAAATCAAATAAAATTACTATTAAGTAGTATCACGGAATTTTGCTTAGTTGCTGCGTTTTAGTGCACGATGTTCTTATTTATTTGTTTATTAAATTGTATCATAACACCCGTTACTGCGTTTTGGTGCAAGATGTCCTTATTTATTTATTTATTAAATTATATCATAAAACCATAGCATATTTATTTAGGTAGGAAATCATCCGATCTATCCAAAACACCACGTGTCAGACTTTGACTGACTAAAACCCACTCCTAGTTCTTCGTTGCCTTTCATACCGGGGCCGGGTTTTCCTTTCAGAAGCGAACCCATGGCTCAAGTAGGCTTTACACATGCATATGCACCTTTACATATACTAGATGCATAAGTAAGGGTGCATATTATATCAACATCAGCATCACCAGCCTTTTTAATGTTCCCACTGTTGGGACTCAAGCCTCCTCTCTGGAAGAGGGAATGGGCCGTAATATACCACGCGGGCCCAGTGCGTGAATGTAACATGTCTTCGAATTTTTTGTTCTAGGACATGCCGGTTTCCTCACGATGTTTTCCTTCACCGTTTTGAGAGCAGTGGTGATGAAATGAATTACACAAAGTAATGCGCCTGGCTGGGTTCGAACCCGCGACCTACAAACTCGTAAGTCGGGGTCGTTACCACTCCGCCACCACTGCCCTCCGCATAATCATAATTAAGACTTAAAATATAAAATTCTTATTCACATAAGTGATATACAATAAATTATAAGACCAAACTATTTTTTGTTTTGTTGTTTGTGTGTTTCTGTTCTGTTTGCTCTTGTTCTATTAAACACTTATGCTAGAACTACACTGCGCACACGTGTGCCACACACGCCGATCTGGGCGCGTCGGTCTCCATACATTTTATATGGAAACTAAACTTGTAGAGCTACACTAGATCCACGCCACGCGACGTCGTTCTCCGTACAAATCAGGCGTGTTACACGTGTGCGTCGGTCTAATGTAGTTCTAGCTTTATAGTGAGGTAGTTTCCGTAGTCTATAAGCACATTGACATTGGTATTCTATTCAAAATCTAATACAACTACTTTTAAGTAGTTTCAATTTTCATTTTTTATTTGAAATAACTATTCATTTTAGTTAAATACGGCAAAAATTGCCTGTGAATCAAACTGACTTTATAAATATTTTAATATCTATTTTCTATAACGAAATTTTTATTTTAAACGCACGTTTCTCTTGTTTTATTTAAAATACATATGTACATAAAAAACTTAAATACTAAATAAACTATTTATACTAAAACCTAACTATGTACATAAATATAATACAAAATGACAAAGTACGCTCAGGCGTCAAAGTACTCCTCCACATCGCATCGCTGTCATCCGGAAATGTGTCCAGAAGACTGGCAGCATTGCCACGTTGAATGGCAATGCTAATTCTATAACGGAATACGTAAGATGTTTTTTCTCTTGAAGACTTTGTTTTCTTTTACTGTCAATGCTTTTATACATTGCGGTACATAGTCGTCAAAAATCCAACTCGAATGCTTACTATTTTAAGATCTCAAAACTTTTATTACTATGTTTTTAATGCTGTTATTTAAATCAGTAACATGATGTTAACATGAGACATATCTACAATCTATTTCATTACTTGACATTTACAGCTCGAACGACAATCAACTACATGGAGTCTTTTATTACTTTCATTAGCATTTGATCCTACTTGTAGCACATAACACTAATGTAAAATTTCTATGAAATATATTTAGTTGAGAGGTAATCATCTAAATATATTTCAATTGGGGTAAAGCAAATGTCGTAGCTCACTGTCCGGCTGTCCGGTAACTGTCCGGACCAAGCCCAAGTCGTCGCTCCTCAAGAAGTTGTCAGCAACAGCAGGGACCCAGCCGGGTCGAAGCCTACTGGGGCCAGGGTTATCCGAAAGGGCGCTCGAGCCCCGGTATGATGGCTAGAAGAAACGGGGTGGGTCTTTTAGTCAGTAAGAGTCTGACACTATCTCCCGCTCCGCCCAAGGGCGGGGGATGTCAATGCATGATTTTTTCCTACCACAAAGAAAAAGGTTAAAGCAAATGTTATTCAGCTTAGCAGTAGAATTGCCTGCTGGAGTCTGTGTTTCCTGATATTTACAACGTAACACAGACTCCGGCAGGGAAATCCACTCCTTAGCTGTACGCATAAAGGATGTGTTCCCAAAACGCTTTGTACGTATGGGTGGGATATCCGCCATGTACCGCTAGCGCAAAGCCATACGTCTTGTGGTCCGAAGATCAACGCGTGTGGCTGTTATTTTATACTTCATTGTACAAACAATACGATACATAATAAAGAAAAAAACCACGGCGTTGCGCCACCGGCACATGGTGGACATCCCACCCATACGTACAAAGCGTTTTCGGAGTACATTCATTATGCGTACAGCTAAGGAATGGAATTCCCTGCCGGATTCTGTATTTTCTGATAGCTACAACCTAGAGGTCTTTAAGTCGAGTCGTCTTGAATAGATTGCTTCTAGGCAAGCCTGTTCCATCGTCGGCCACATCATCGCTTATCATCAGGTGAGATTGTGGTCAAACGAGAGCCTATCAATTATAAAAAAAAAAACGAACCCCGAGCTTCAAACTTCTTCCAAAAATACAGGCGTAATATAATATTATTTTTTGTTTATGTATCCCAGTCCAAAGGTTCGATCGTATGGATTATAAACATCCATCCTCTTGACCTCGATTTGGAAATCTAAAGATATATATTTGGGTCATTTTATCTCTGAAACTTGTAAGTACCATGCATCTATATTTTTTTCCGGGTCGTTCTAACGTGATGGTTGTAAAAGATGTTGGTATCCGCTTTGGATGTTTTGAACTATCTAATTCAAATCATTCAATTTAAAGTCGTTTATGTTCTCTTCACTAAAGGTTTTCTTAAGAATTACCAATGTTGGTCACTTAAAGTCATTTTACACAAGTTATTACACCATTGTACGAAACTACCAACATTTATAGTTTGGTGCGTGAAGTAAGTTTTTGAGAAAGACCTGTGCTGTAAGTCACCAAGGGGGACCCTGGTGACTTGTAAATACATTCACAGAAAAAAATAAATGTAACATTACTAAACAACCTAGAGTGCTAACAACATTATTAAGATAATAGGAAAACAGATTATAATTTCGGCAGTTATATTTTTGAGTCGTTTGGGGTTGAAACTTTAGGGCCCTGGGGTCCGGGTGCTCATATGCTTTTTAAAGAATTGGCGACACGCTTAATTGACGCTTCGCGTGACCCAAGGGCTTCTACCTCGGTCAGAGAATAAGCATTGCCATACAACGTGGCAATGCCGCCAGCCTTTTGGGCACACTTCCAGTCGACAGCGATGCGGAGGAGTAGTTTTATGACGTCATATTTAGCTAGGCATTTAGTGTATATATTATTTTTAATTATTTAAGTTGTTGTTTAATTTGTTTATTATTTCCTAGCAATTAATTTTAATAAACTCCAATTGGTAGTGCTTATATCAATTAAAAAAACCTAAAAAAAAATATACTTTTATTGAAATTCATTTTCAATAATAAAATTTTAAAAAATCAACTCCTCCTAAACGATTCGACCGATTTGGATGTCATTTTACATGTAAATTTGAGAAGGTGGTGTTGCAACTTGGTTCTCGATTTTTTTTTTCTGACGAAAATCTAGCTGTTGGATAGATCAATGTCTACCGGGATCGCTAGTTAACTATAAAAACTAAAGTAAAAATAAGTAAAAATTTAAAAAGTGCAGAAATAAAGGTAGACCAGGTTATTTGAAGAATCATCTGCATGCATTTTCTTGGCCTGAGCCTACCTCATTTACTGACCTAGGTAAAGGTTTTCCTGATCTATTAAATAGATAGATATATCTATACTAACAAAGATAAAATTGCTTTTAAAGCAAGAGAGGGGAATTAGTATTATTCTCCAGAAAATATGGAATTACCCCTTTCTACGGGTAAATTTATTTTGACGTTAAAATTGTGTCCTTTGAGGCACTTTGTCTGTAAAGCGTCGTCGGATCGCAATTTTCGTTAGGAGATAGTGACGGGGCCGTGATATTACGTGCTTTTGATGTAAAGTGGGTAAGTGTGATAGGCTTGGCGTGGCTACGGGGAAGTGTCAGTTTTCATTTACACTAATAGCGTCTATGATCCGGCTTAGTGGCGTTTGTCACTGAAGAGGATATCAATAGATTGACGGTATGGTTTGCAAAGTGGTTATGACATTGACTGTTGTGCTACGTGTCGCGATTTTGATTCCCGCACGAAATAGAATAGAAAAAACTTTATTGTATAGCTTTCTATCAGTAAAAAAAATATCAATCTAAATCGGACCAATATTTTCAAAGATTTAGATTTAGACAAACCAAAAAATCATTAACACAAAAACTTTACCTTTTTATAATATTATTGTAGATTTGCTTTTAAAAAGTTATCACATTTCCAAGAAAATTATCTGTTAGTTCATTTAGACATCAAAATACATTAGACGTGATTCATTAAACTTTTTTAATTTAGATGCCATGTTTATAAAAGTGAATGCTAAATAGTTCTGAAAATTGCAATTATGTTGGCATCGGTCTTACTGTCCGAGCATACAATTTATATGCAAATGTTAGAGAGATTCAACCTTCAGGCAGTGAGTTACCTTTAGAAGCCCAGAGTGACGATATAGCTATGACTGTTTGACCTACACGTGGATTAAGAGAGATTTTTGTTTAGCCTGTGGTGTGATGGTCTTCGCAGAGTAGTTGAGCTAAATGGTGAGTGGTTATTAGTAGAAGCCTATATCCAATAGTTTCATATGCCATATTTATATGGCAAAGTTGGCACATTGCTTGACCTATTGACTGCTGCACAGAGTTGTTGCGGGTGAGTTTATATGTTGTGTATGTGAGTGAACACACTCACGATACACAGGGCTATTTGTTAAACACTGGCAACCTCTCAGGACTATGTTAAGTACTAACATCATAAACTACAACTTTTGTTCTATGACTTTTAAAAATTTATCATATTTTAGTTCATCAGATTTTCATACAAAAATAAAAATATTTAAATTGAACGTTCTAAATATTTTGACGTCTATGCGAAGGATAGTACAATAGCGGACGGGAGCGGGATCGGGTGGCGGGGTGCTTGATGCGCTTACGTCGCGTCATACAGACGTACATTAGTAGCTATAGCAAAGTACAGTGTAGAAATATGTTAGACTAGCTTTTGCCCGCGACTTCGTTCGCATGGAATAGTGACTTCCGGAAATTTCAGTACTGAATTGATGCCGACTCTTGACCAATAGATGGCGCTGTATGGCCGGAATAAATTTTATTTTTTGTTTTATTTTTTATTTTATTTTTTTGCAATAAAAACTATCCTATGTCCTTTCTCTAGTTCCAAACTATGTCTGTACCAAATTTCACACAAATCGGTTCAGTAGTTTAAGCGTGAAGCAAAGACAGACAGACAGACAGACAGAGTTACTTTCGCATTTATAATATTAGTTTGGATAGAACAACGATATCTTGAAGGTTGGTTTTTGGTAACTGAATTATGTTTTGTAAAAAGTAATTGATCAAAATTTAATTATTGTTGTTTATGATGTTAGGCCTGAAGGTTTATTTATTTATGTATACACAAGTAATTAAAAGAAAAAAAAGCTGACCTGCGACAGGAGAAATGGATGAGAAATGTAAGACACATTGTGTATAAATACAATTAATTCATAAAAGTTAAAATGGATTAAAATCATAAATAAGTACATATAAATATATCAATAACTGTACACATAAATAGATACAAAACATACATAAATTATAATAATACATATAATAAAAAATATAGGTATAAGTTTACGTTTTTGTTAGTGTTTTACAAATGACCCTGATAAGTAATTCCTAGTATATGAGGTAAATTAATTGAAACAAAAAAAATGAAACAGTCGGAAAAAAAGAGTTTTCCTGTGTGAAATGTGTTATTTCATATGGTTCAAGTAATTCTAGTGAAGCGATACAAATGTGACGCAATTGAGAGGGCAAGTGGCGTGAAAATATATTGAGACATGTCTCGTAGATATATCTAATATCCTGTAGATTGTCTTGTAAGAAAAGCTGCTTACTTTTGCTTACAAGCCTTTACAGTATTACGTCGGTAACTCATGTAAAATATAGTTCATAGTCATAGTCACAGTCATAGTAGTTTATTGGTAAGGGATTCTTACAAGTCAAATACATAGTCTTACATTAAGACAACAAGTGATTATATACAATGTCAAATGATAAAGAATTCTGTCATGGTGTTCAATTTGCAAGAAAACAAAGCAAAATTGTATGCTCTCAAAAGATCATTGATTATCACGGTTCTTTTCCCCAGTCGAACACGGCAAAAGCCGCCTACATGATAAAAAGGAATTTGAGAAAAGGCATATTGTGGAATGTATAAATTTGTTCGGTTCTCCTCCGCAGGGGATCCGATGAAAACGAAAAAATATCAAGTATTTACCACCCAACAAGCAACTTTCCCTTAAAAAGACCCAAAAACAATTGGAATTTTCCAATAAAGTAATAAAACATTGTGACTAATCAATTCTTTAGTCATCACAAAACTCCCTTCGGAAACAATTTTAAATTTACCTTCGGAAAAATATTCCGAATAATTCCCGACCTTAACGTGAAAGAAATAAGCTCTGAATTAGGAGTGTTTAATCTAAAGTAGGGTTGACCAACTGTAGAATGGAATGTTGTCGTTAACTATCGAATTCGCGTACCCGATCGAGGGAACGATTCGTTCGATTCATTCAATTCATTCAATTGAACGGTTGACCGGCGAAGCGGATGAGCGGGGCCCACCTGAACTAATTTCTATTACTTGGTCTGGTCAATCGGATGGTTGGTTAAAAAAAGGTAAGCATCATGCGTGCGGAGGAAGAATTTCAATTTGGGTCTCCTTTATTTTTAGAAAAACTTTTCGAAAAGAGATTTACTTACATCCTTTATGATCAACGTTTTCAGAAGTTTCCTGAAACAAATAAAAATATTTTATTAGAAGTTTGTAAGTTATGTAACTTTTGACAACATGCCAGTATATACATACATAAACGCACGCTTATAATTCAAGAAGGCTCAGATTATTTTTTATTTAAGCGGCTGATTTTTTTTTTTTTAAACCTGGAGATGCTATATAATTAGATAAATTTATAAACCCATATTTAATGTAGAGACAACCGTCTCGTTCAAAAACAAGCTCGACTTATAAGTTGTCAGTACGTCATAGGTTCAAACAGGCAGGCAAAAGTGCCTGCTTATGTTAAGTATAATTAAAAAAAAAATACATACAATGCCTACCCAGGTTAATAAATAACAATAAGTAAAGATTTTTTTTGTAATTTATTACATCGCCACTGCTCTTAAAATGTTGATGGCAAAGATCATGAGGAAAACAAGTCCTAAGACCTAAAAATCGAAGACGTGTAAAAAAATATAAATAATTAAAAATCCGCACTGTGCCTGCGTAATGGATTACGATCCATTCCCGCTCCAAGAGAAAAAAGTCAAGAGTGTGTGACTGCTAGGCAAGCGCGTTTCACAGTCGATCACATCATCTCTTTCCATCAAGTGAGGAAGTAGTCAAGCGCGAGTTTATCAATAGTTAAAAATATATATAATGCCTGAATTCAAATAGTGGGAAAAATATAAGGCTAATTATAATATTTCAAGCAACATATATTTATGTACCACCAATTTGAAGACATGTGACATCCACCAACTAGCGCTGGGCGCGCGTGGTGGATTACGGCCCATTCCCTCTCCTAGAGAGGAGGCCTGAGTCCCAGCAGTGGGAACATTAAAAAGGCTGTCGAGCCTATGCTACTAGCACTAATCTAGACATTACTATTTTACATACTACTAATACAATAATCACGGAAGTTTAAATATATGGATGTTTGTTACTCTTTTACACAAAAACTACTGAACGGATTTCATTGGAACTTGGTACATAGGTTGACCATGTCCTAGTATGGTACATAGGATATTTTCTTCTGGGATTTTAATAATAAAACAATATTTCAATTTTCACACTACGACATCTAGTCCCAAACTAAGCAGAGCTTGTGTTATGAGTACTAGACAACTGATAAACGTAAGTACTTATAAATTTCTAAATACAAACGTATAGATAAATTACACCCAGACACAGAACGAATGATCGTGCTCATCAATCAAACATTTGTCCTGGGTGGGAATCATCGAACCCACAACCTCCGACATTATCAGTCAAGGCCACTAACCACTAGACCAACGGGCCTAAAAAAAAAAATGTTCACTTGGGATAATATTCTACTATCACGCGGGTGAAGCCATTGGTAGCTGCAAGTCTACACTTAATATAATACGGAGGTAAAGTCCATTTTTTTTTTTTTTTGTACTACTGGTGACAAAATTTTATTCACCGATAAAAAGATGCTTTATTCCTGAGAGACATAGGCTATATTTTAAGTACGCGGGCAAAAGCCAGTATACAATAAAACCAATTGAAGAAACCAATGAATATTATGCTACGGGTATATTCAATCAATAGAGTAATCAAACTCCATGACTATAATTAATTAGGTACTTTGTTCAAAATCAATCACGTTTCCAAAGATTTATCGACCCAACCGCGAGTGGCAGCATTAGAACCGATCTTAATATTAAGATATTTAATTAATATATGTCGCATCGTAATAAATATGTATGCGGATGACAGAATACGACATAAAGTTAATTTTATTACCTGTATGTATAATTAAGAGGAAGCGATAATAGATTTTTGTGAAATAAATAAAAGAGAGAGTCCATAATTGTATTTTTGAAACGATTCTAAAGTTTTTTAAAGCTCAATTATACAACATTATTTTTATTATATGCCAAACCGGAATATAGTTTGTCCAGAATCCATAACTGAATCGATTCCGATAATTTAACATTATGTTATAATTTTTCCAAAAATATTTAAAAGAGGTCACAAGTTGAACACTAACGGCGGGTTTCTGAATTGAGTATTTTGATTTAAGAACGTCTCAAACCATACTTAAGAGCCAAATATTGACAGGTTTTAAGGCTAAATTAGAGTTTGAGAAATACTCAACTTCAAATGCTTAAATCAGAAATTGGGGTTTGTGTAACTCAGATCACGGCAGATCATAACGGGTTTTAGAGACCAGCGCACAGCTGCGTACGGGAGCACAAGAACCCCTTAGTAGCCCGGTGACCATGTATTTGTGTCGCCAACCAAGTACCATAACTGGCTTATAACTTTGTGAATTTTCATAAAAAAGTTTTGGAATTTTATACATAGATTGTTTACATAAAAATACTAGAAGTGTTTCAGGTTTCGCACATTCTAAAAATAAGGTTGATATAGAAGAGTTCGTTGGTCAATATTACTCATTCAAGACGATCTTAAAAGTTCAGTAATACATGCCAAAGTTGGGATCTCTATGCCTCAGAAAACATGTTAAACTGTTGGTTCTGGTTATCATTTCCAGTAGATTTTTGACAGTCACTACCGGAACATATAATACGCGGCTTCGCCATCGCGAAAATAGAAAATATAGGCCTGTGTTACTTAGTGGTAAAGTAGTTTTCTACTGGACAAAGATTTTTTTAAAGGTTAAATCGTAGCATACAAATATTTTTGTTCTTTTTATTTTAGATTAACCAGAAAATCTTGCCAACTCTCTTCACGTAATACTATTAGTATTAACTATATTTAGTGAATTATACTTACCACACCTTAATTATACTTAATACCTAAATAGACTATACAAAAATAGCCATATTTAAACAGAAGAAAATACTTGAGAATACCCCCTATTACATAAAAGAAGACTATCCTGAGTATGTCCTAAATAAAAGGAAGGAGCTACAAGAACAAGTGCGAATGGAAAAAGAGAAAGGAAACTCTGTTAGAATCAAACATGATAAAATAGTAATTATGAATAAAAAATCAAATACATCAGGTCATAATAAAATAATGTTTTCAAACTCCCCTGAAAGTATCACCACATGCACAAACCCTAACGATGGACACAAAACGCAGGCCAACAAGAAAAATAAAACGGGAACTTCTATACAAAGATCATCCAGTCTATCAGAGGGGCCAATAAAACCGGGCATACTGAACTTCTTCCATAAACACCCAGCTAACACATCAAAAAGTCAGGAAAACAAAACAAGTGACATATAACAATTAAAGACCCCCTCTCACACCCAAAACTACCCAGAAAATAGACCAAAAACAAAACATCTTCCAAGCCGGCTGGTCACCGTGGAAGAATATGACCACAACCCTCCAAAGATATCACCAAAAGATTACGAAGAAAAGTCAAAAATAAATAAAAATGAACTCTACATATTAACCTACAATGTAAGAACTCTGCTGTCACACGAACGCATAATAGAACTGGAAAAAGCATTAACGCATATAAAATACGATATAATAGGTATATCGGAAGTTCGGCGCCTCGGAAATAACATAAAAGAATACAAAGAATTTATTCTTTGCAGTACAGGACAAACGCAGGGTAAATATGGAGTCGGTTTTATAATAAAAAAATATCTGAAACAATATGTAGAAAGTTACATCGGGATCTCGGAACGCGTAGCCTTGCTAAATCTGAACATACCAGGAAAGAAATTCACTATCATACAAGTATACGCCCCAACTGAAGCAGCAGACGATGAACAAGTAAATATTTTCTATGACACCGTCTATGAGGCAATGGACAAAGCATACGAAGATTTTATTTTGATGGGTGATTTTAATGCCAAAATTGGTAAACCACAAAAAGATGAACACTTAGTAATGAAACAGTATTGATATGGAACAAGAAACGCACGAGGTCAAAGACTTATAGACTTTGCGATGGAAAACAAGCTAGCTATCATCAACACCTTTTATAAGAAAAAAGATAAAAGAAAATGGACATGGCAGTCACCGAATAGTCACAGAAACGAAATAGATTTTATACTGTCAAATCATTCTCATTCATTTCAAAACATTGAAACACTAAGTATAAACTTTACATCAGACCATCGACCACTAAACCTGTGAAAATACGAACCAGGTTTGTAAATAAACAAAACAGTATACTCAAAAACGAAGAAGAAATACAAATGTACAAGGAAAACTTGCAAACCCAAATATCTCTGCTCCACACCGAAAAAAATGTGACAGTACAGGACTACTACGATAAAATAATAAATATTATAACAGACAGTTTAAAAGTCGCACGAACTTCACATTCAACAAAAGTGCGAAGTACACTTACAGAAAATACAGAAAGACTTTTAAAACGAAGACAGGAGTTACAAAGAACTAAAAATAAAACTCGAACAATGAAAAATGAGCTCAAAGCACTATACAAGTTGTTAAGCAAATGTATAAAAAAAGATTATAAAAACCATAGAATTAATATCCTTCAAAAACATTTGGAACAAAGTGGAAGTTTAAAAAAGGGATATAAAGAGCTAAGGACAGAAAAAACATGGATTGATCGTTTGAAAGAGTCGGGAAACATTGCTCATAACCGAAAAGACATACTAAACATTGCTACAAATTTTTATAAAAATCTATATAGCACACCGAACATAGTCACAGACACGAACCACTTTGGAAATGATCACGTGGACATTGAAACGAATCAATCCAACATAGAATCAATGGAATGTACAGAAATAATCGAAGCAATAAATAAGCTAAAACCAGACAAAACCCCAGGATCAGATAATATCACTAATGACGCTTTAAAAACCGCCTGCTTTATACTAGCTGCTCCACTAAGAAAATTATTTAATTTGATACTTGAAACTGGTGTCACCCCTTCTCAATGGTCTGAATCTAATATTATCCTGCTATATAAGAAAGGAGACCCAAAAGACATCAGAAACTACCGGCCGATAAGCCTTTTACCAAGCATTTATAAACTTTTCTCTACAATAATAAATCAAAGAATTAGTGCAACACTAGAGGAAAGTCAACCTATTGAACAAGCAGGATTTAGGAAAAACTTTTCTACTATAGACCACATACACACATTAGAACTGATAATTGAAAAATATCAAGAACAACAGAGACCGCTGTATATCATTTTCATTGATTACCAAAAAGCTTTTGACACAATCTCACACGAAAGTATATGGAACACGCTAAGAGCCCAAAATTTAGATCAAAAATACATAACAATACTCAAATACATATACAGTAATTGCTCAAGTAGAGTCAAACTGGAAACCATTGGACCAAACTTTCCAGTCAAGAGAGGAGTCAGACAAGGAGACCCCTTATCCCCAAAAATTTTCATTGCGATTTTAGAATCTATCATAAGCAAATTAGACTGGAGAAATTGTGGTCTATACATCCACGGTAAATACCTAAACCATTTACGATTTGCGGACGACTTGGTTTTACTATCAGAATCGAGCCAACAGTTGCAATATATGTTAGACTCTCTACATACAGCAAGCAGACAAGTGGGATTAGAAATGAACATCACAAAGACCAAAGTCATGACAAACTTCAAAAAATCAAAAATAACAATCGTAAATGAACTAGTAGAATATGTGGATCAGTATGTATATTTGGGGAAACAAATTGGATTCCACAGAGATAGCAATGAACTAGAAGTAGAGAGAAGAGTAAAACAAACCTGGAAAAAATATTGGAGCTACAAAGAAATATTTAAAAGCGAAATGCATAGGCATTTCGCTTTTAAATATTTCTTTCAATTCAATTCAATTTGAAGAAAAGAGTCATGGACTCGTGTCTCATTCCTTGTCTGACGTATGCATGTCAAACATGGAAATTTACTCACAAAATAAAGAATAAAATAAACACATGTCAGCGAGGAATGGAACGCAGTATGTTAAATATCAAGAAAATACAAAAAGTAAAACACAATAAAATACGATCAAAAACAAAAGCAATAGATGCTCTCAACTACAGTCAAAGATTAAAGTGGAAATGGGCTGGTCATTTAGCACGCCTTAAAGATCATAGGTGGACTAAAACAGTTACATCATGGAAAGGCCCACTGGGCAAAAGATATAGAGGAAGACCGTTCACTAGATGGGAGGAGGATATTAAAAAAATAGCTGGGCCAGAATGGCTACAAATAGCCCAAGACCGAGAGAAATGGAAAGCTTTGGAGGAGGACTTTACCTGAGGGGGGTTCCAGTACAGTCAAATGCTACTGTCTACCTATAATGAAAAGTTACATAGATGCTAATTCTTCTATTTTTAATTTTTTTATTTAGTATAGGTAGTAAACAACATTTTTAGGTTAACTTTGTTAAACTGGAAATATAAGGCTTTTTTATTTTTATTTTATTTTATTTTATACTTACCACACCTTAATTATACTTAATACCTAAATAGACTAAAGCTGACCTTAATGTAAAGATTGAATTAGGACAGATTCAGTCTGGGGAAAACCAATCATAACATTCAACAAATTTAAGAGTGTGAAGCCAAATAAAAAGATTTAAAAAATAATTAAGAAGCTAGATAAGCCAATAAGCAAGTTTTAAACTAAAACAAAAATCGTTATGCATAAATTAATATCCTTTTAAATAGCTGGTAACAACACGCTAGCTGGCAAAAAGATTCGTATCACAGTTTATCTAAAAATACTGGCTGGTATTAATGTCAACTGGAATAGAAATAAAACTTAATATTCTACATTCAAACGTCTGTCATATAAGTGTTTTGGCGGGGTTTTTTGCTAGTGAAGTTCCGTGGTTATTTTATTTATTCAGAAATTGATTTCTAGTGGATATTGTTTTGTCAAATTGGTGAAGTTTTGTATCTTAAGTGTCGGAATCATTGAAAAGATGCAATTTAATTAAATTTTTCAAAAAAATCAAAAATCAATTTTTTTTTTTAATTTTTCAGAGAGCTTCGATACTCAGCTGACCCTGCAACACTATCTCTCGTCTACCAAAGCCTCTGTGTTTCAATTATTTCTTACTGCATAACTGCTTGGGGTGGTACCTTTAAAACCGTATTACTCTATTCTGAAAGTTATGCTCTTCAAACGCAGAGATTATCCTACTGCCCAGCTCTACTCTGAATCCAAAGTACTTAGTGTCCGTCAACTCTTCATTCTCCGCGCTATCCTACGCTGCCATTCTATGCTCCCACTTGACAACAAACATCTTCATAGACGCAGAGGATTTCCGGTCTGCAATCCTGTCAGATGTCGAACAACATTTGCAAGTCGCCAATTTAAAGCACTAAGCTCATGCCTCTATAATAAACTAAATACAAAACTAAATATGTATACCCTGACTAAATTTCATTTAAAAACCAGGATTAGCAAGTGGTTACAGAACTTAACATATGAAGCGACTGAAGATCTTCTCACTGTTGTAAAGTAGCTTCATTGTTGTTTTAATTATTTAAAAAAAATACCTACTATAAACATAGCATTAGTTCATTTGGGAGCGAACATGTAAAGAAAAAAAAATATTTAAGTATATATATATATGTTGCTGTTATAAACTTATAAATTAGTATAATTAAGACATTGTGATTTAGGAGGAATCAATGGACTTCCAAAATACAGGCATCTCTTGCCTAGTTTGGGGTCCAAATGGTCTCAACTAAAATATGCATTAACTAAAATAAAAATTTAAAAAATTAAAAAAAAAAAATTCGGAAAATGAAGCTGAGAATTATTGTAGTAATGACTACCACAGCGAAACTCGCCGAGAAGGCTGTAAATACATTAAGTTAGTATGTGCTACATCCGTGTACTAATGGAACTCAAAGTAACAAAACTAAATACTTTCTAAACATGACACTGGCGCTATTTTTGCATTTAGCAAAAACGGCACAAAGCCAAAATAAAAAAATAAAAAGATTATTCCATATTCAAAATTCAAACATAAAAAATTATTGTTTTTTAAAAAATTGGTTTAATTTTATGCGCTTTGCATAATGACTTTTACGTAGTAATTTACATGGTACATTCTCGTAGTTAAAAATTATAAAATTGGAAAAGTTGAAAAACTCTCGCACACGTATGAATGGAAAGCAAACAATTCCTCTTTCCATAAGTGAACGTAACCCAATAATTCCGACAAATTTAACCGAACCCGTAAAAGGGTCTCTTAAAACTTCGAGAATTCGTTCATTCACAAAACGGTGTTTGAATTTAAAAAGTCAATAACATTACTGAAATTGTTATTGTTTAATTAACCGACTTTGCGGAGCGAGAACAATGCTAATACCGCTAAACTTTGTTTAATTTCGTGTGTGTTCGTGTGCTGAATAAAATTTATATTGTTTCGGACTTGTACTGGATTAATTTTGCTTCGGTATTTATTTTAGGATTTTAATATATTTAAAGAGAAATTTTTCAACAGCCTTGTTTACATTTTGTATGAATTTGGTATTTAAAACGATTTAAATAAGCCATAAATTTTCGTCGGACTTTTTAATTGCTTATGTTTTTATTGGATCGTGTGATTTTATTTAACATATAACTTAAATATCTTATTATTCTAACTGCCTACACACGTTGTATTTTAAAAATATTAATATTGATAACACCAAACTAGAATTACTACACTACACTTGATAGCTTAGGAATATTACTAGAAATACAAAAGAATCTCACGTTCTCATTTCAAAATCAGATAAACGTCAAAACAACGTCACCGTACTTTTTTTATTGCAAATTATGCAACACGAGCCCTTCCAGCCAGCCTTATTATAGCTGAACAGAACACTCATAAGAGTGCGAAGTAAGGGTGTCAAGAAGTTGGCGCAGACTTGGCGGGTCAGTGCGTGTAATTACAGTATCCAAGTGTGCCAGGTCTTTTCAGCCACTTTTTAATATGATATACAAAATTATTTTTAGTTTATGCGAATTCGGAACATAGGTATTAGTTTGTTTAGAATCAGTAACTAAATGGATTTCAATAGTATATACACCATGTTATATATATTTTTAAAAAGGTCACAAGTTGGACATCACCGACACTAAGTACAAATACAGGTCATAGCGTGCATAAGACGCCAACAAATAGCTGGGCGTAATTGCAAAACAACCCTTCAGTCGCCTGGATGGCCCGATGACTATATATTTTTGCTGACATAAAAAGCTTATAACTTTGTGATTTTTCATGTTAGAGTTATGAAATTTTGTACATAGATTCTTTACGTTAAAATACTAGACACGTGTTTCAGGTTTCGCATATGCAAAAACTAACGTTGTATTTATGGTTTGTCATTATTCTGTGTGTTTGCGAGTGATTTTTTCTTACTTTTTAATCTATAACGATAATTTTGGGTTTTAAGGGCCAAGCGCCCGAAAAGTGCCATAAAACAGTGATTTTCTGAGGCCTACTCTTCCGTAACGGCTAAGTCAATTGGTTTGAAAAAAATATATGTTTAATGGAGATTCATGAACAATAATATCATCATTTGATTTTTTCGTGCAATTAATACTTTTGTCAAAAAAAAATATTTAGCAATTTCGTAACTTTTCGCAACTTTTCCCTACTTCTTCGAAACGACTTGGACCTTTTAAAACATTTTTACTCATAAAAATTGGTGGTTAAATATTCTTCAAAGTGAACATTGCATATGTAAATAAATCAATATCTCGCAAAGAAAATGGATTTAAAGTGCTTTAAAAAAATAAATGTACAGATTTGCGTACTGCCGCCTAGGCGAGTGCGAGAGTTATGTTCACATAATTTCGGTCAGATGGTTCACGGGACTATACGCCTTAAGTTTATTTGATTTTTAAACCTTTAGCACCCTGAAATTTTCCCAGTAACACTAAGTTCCATCATGATCTCATGTAAGAATCTTCCACTGCCTCGACGTTATATATGTATGTATGTAGTTATTAATAGCCCTTCCCGTGTATTTTAATTATAACCGGTCTTGTATTATTTTTTTATAGGTGGGAAATCATACAATGACTTCTCCTACTCTGAAGTGCAGTATGACAGCGTGTCAGACTTTTGCTGACTAAAAGCCACTTTCATGTTTTTCCTTTGCCCTCCGTTCCAGGACTCTGGGAATTCCTTTCAGAAGCGAACCCATGGCCCCAGTACGCTTCAGCCTTCAACGACTATCGCAACCCAGCGCTGGGCACGCCACAATCATGGCGGTATGTCCCCTCTTTGAGGCGTGGCTGGAAAGACCTCACGGCGTTCTTACCTTCCGCATGACGCAGGTACTCACCGGAAATAGTTCGTTCGGGAGATTCCTGCACTCGATTCATGCGGAAGTGACGCCCGGGTGTCGCCACTGTGCGGAACGCCCGGAGGACACGGTGGAGCACACAGTCGAGGTGTGCCCTGCTTGGGCGGAGCATCGCCATGCTCTCGTGGGGGCGATCGGCGGCGGAGACCTCTCGCGCCGGGCCTTGGTTGAGGCCATGGTCCGGAGCGAGGAGGAGTGGCAGGCGGTCGCCGACTTCTGCGAAGTAGTACTGCTCGCAAAGGTGGAGCACGAACGCATCAAGCAACGGCGTTATCGCCGCCGCCGTCGCCGGGATTCTCATCCCGATTTCCGGCCAAGGTAGACGCGGGCTTGCGGACAGTGAGCAATGGGTAGCTCGCTGTCCGGCCGTCCGGTAACTGTCCGGACCAAGCCCAAGTCGTCGACGGCGCGCACTGTTCCCGCGCGCCTCAAGGAGTTGTCAGCAACAGCAGGGACGGCGCGCACTGTTCCCGCGCGCCTCAAGGAGTTGTCAGCAACAGCAGGGACCCAGCCAGGTCGAAGCCGACTGGGGCCAGGGTTATCCGAAAGGGCGCTCGAGCCCCAGTATGAAGGCTAGAAGGAACGGGGTGGGTCTTTTAGTCAGTAAGAGTCTGACACTATCTCCCGCTCCGCCCAAGGGCGGGGGATGTCAATGCATGATTTTTCCCACCATAAAAAAAAGTACGCTTCAGCCTTGACGCGCGTAGAATACTACAGCTTGGTCTGAATGGCTATCGGACGGCCGAAAAACGAGCTACCCATTACCCGCCGTACTATGGCGGCTAGTTCCAGTCATAATCAGATCCAATGTCACATAATCCAATTCATCACATATTTACTCAGTCAAAAACACTATATCAAGCTCTTTACGATCTCAAATTCAACGTAATTAAGCTTAGTAATTTCACACTTTACAACAATTCGTATAACCCAAATATAAAATTAGCTACAGTGACGCCCCTATGTTTTCAACTCTTTTTTGCGAAAGAACCTTGTTCAAAGCTAGCAGGTCAATGCGTGTAATTAAAGGGGCAAAGTGTGGTGCCTTGCCCGCACCGCTTTTAATTTGATACAATTATGTATATTATGGCCTTTCGTTTGTAGGTTAATAACTAGGAATCCTGGGGGTTATGGTGAGTAATAGTCGCTATTCACTAAGGAAGGGTAATTTTTGGTTCCCTAGTGTGTTACGTTTTTGTGTAATAGCAACAATTCTGTTTATTTTTCCTTTCTTTATTTCTTTATTATATCATATATCGCAATATTTATGGATATATGCTTCCTGAAACCAAATAATAATAATAATCTTTATTTATCTTTCTCATTTCTGCACACTACCGTCTACATCTCTTATAATTTCTCCTTTCGCAGGTCTGCTGGAAGAAATTTATATTTGAAATAAGCAGTACCTTTGTACAAAGTATACTAATAATGTTATCTTCTTCAGTATATTTGTGTGTACATAAATTGTAAAATAAATAAATAAATAATAAATAAATATAAAATGACATGAACAGATGATCATTTATGACAATAGTACAGTGTCTTCAAATCAATTTGGGTTAAAATAACTCTTTGAGAGAAAGACTTTTTTACAGGATGCATTTTGGAAAGTGTACGCAGGAATTGCATGACTTGATTCCACCATCTCATTTCTACCATCGAATAAACCGACGAGCGCCGAGTAATCACCCTTACGTTGTTGAAACCTCTACGGTCCGGACCAAGCGTTTCGCCTGGTTGTTTATACCAAGTATATCGAGGGACTGGAACAGTTTGTATGTTGCGGTCTTCCAATCCATTTATAAAATATGTGTTTTCGACGCAAGCGTAAATAGGCTTGTAATAAACAAGTGCGCCTCACTATCAACGATTGTATCACGATTTACCATCAGGTGGGATCGAAGTCAAGCACTAGTTTATAAATTTAAAAAAATACCAAAAAGGGAAAAACGGTTTAATTATGCAATCGTTATTACTACTCAACAAGGTTTTAAGAAAAACCAAGTTTTAAAAAACAAGGTTTTAAATATTGATGTGATTAATCTACATTAAATCGGGAAGCCCAAAAAAAAAAAAAATTCTTACCTTAATACTTTATTGGCTTAGTTTATCCTTTTTTTTTGATAAAATTGAGTAAGTATCAAGTTTCCCAAAAAAAAATGGAAATACCTAGTAAATTAAGGCTCATACTTTCAAAACACCTCAAAAAAATAAGAATAAACCACAAAAAAACGCGACCTGATACCTCAATATCTTAATTAAGTAATCCAACACTTTCTTCACAAAAATATTCCTTTCCTACGCAACTTCATAAAAAATATTAACGGGGGAGAAAATTTTCATAATGGACAAAGCAATGGAAGTGCCTTAGAGCCCTCCATTCTGAATGGAGGCCCGAGGGACGCTGATAATGCCCTCTCCGTCAGAGGGCCTGTTGTAGACCTCTGGAGATAACGGTCAGATTAGTCCATGGGACGCCGTAAGTCGCCTTTTGAGGAGCGACACTCCGTGGGATGGCATGAGATATTAAATGAAAAAATCCGGAGGCCAATATTTTAGAAGGTTAGATAATTGGACCAGGTACTTAAAATATGAAGTGTTGACTTTTTTCGACATGAGAACATTTAATTTGTGGAATAGAAGATATTATCGACAAAAAAAAAAACTAATTTATTTATTTATCCTTTATTGTACACCAAGGTAGAGCCTTATATTTAGAACATACAATTGGCGGCCTTATCACATTCTGCGATCTCTTCCAGACAACCTAATTTTCTCAAACTGTCAATAAAAAATATTTTGTCCTCTACATGAAGGCGATATAATTTTTAAAGCCCCAAGCTACTCGTAGAACTACAATACACACGTGTAACGGCTGATTTGTACATAGAACGACGTCGCCTGACGGCGCGTGGCGTGGACCAAGCGTAGCTCTACAAATCTAGTTCCATACATTTTGTATGGAGACCGACGCGCCCAGATAGCTGTGTGTGTCGCACGTTTTCATTTTTCAGCTGATATAGCTGCTATTCATAATATGGTTATTTTTGGACTGATAATTGCAATTTTTATTTCCATCCCTTTTCTGCACATGCCAATTGCCTTTGTGTGAGTGAGAGGTGCTAAACTACCGCGTATTAGAACATGGAATGACGTTTATAGGAACGTCATTCCATATTCGAATACGCCGTATCATGGCATAGCATAGGTAGGGGAGACCTGTACAAAACCGTATACCGGGGTAAAACAGTACATCATGTCTATTCTTGTCAATAATTCAAAGTTCCCGCGCGCAAACTGTTCATCGGCGTCGACCAATCGGAGCTATTTGTCCACAAACACTGGTCGCTGTAGGCATGCGCATTATCAAAATAATCGATTTTATTGTTTTTCGTCGTTCTTGATCTTATTTTTGTGAAGATTCAATCAATAATAGTGAAAGTTACGTTTGTAACAGGTAAGTGTGCAATCAACTATGTTAAAGTGTGTGTATTAACTCGTAATTAACAAATATTTGAGTACGCAAACTCAGTTTACGTATATAGTTGTGAGTGATATATTTAAACATTGAGTCTTAGGTCAAAACCGTAAGGGGTAAAACCGACCACTATACGATTTTGACCCGCATGAATAAATATAAACATAACTACTTGTTTTTTATTTTATTTTAGGTGTTGTTAAAATACCTACTTCTAGACAAGAATGGGATCCGGATAACATGAAAAAAGTCAAAATCAACATTACAAGATCGAGTAAAATGTTTTAGACAGAAAAATGACGGAGCGTTCCACACCCAAAGTCTTGGGACGATTCAAATTGATTTTTTCGGCTTCCCAAGAACAGTCTAGTTGAGCAGAGCATGTCTTGATCATAGAAAAAACGACTATTTAGTATTTTTGGGGTAATATCAATAATATACGGTTTTACCCATGTGTCGGGGTAAAACCGTAATTAGAAGATGTTTAATTTTTTTTGGTTTTTATTGTTTAAGATCTTAATTATTCCAAATGTTTTCAAATGATTATCTTCCTTATGAAACTGACTAATTATAAGTGTTGAGAACATAAATGAGAGTTATGAGATGAAAGACCTACAGCCCTAAACCCTTAGCTATACGATTTTGACCCGGTCTCCCCTATATCCCACAAATTCAATGGCGTTGGTATGAATGACCTGTGTGTGGAGTCCGATCAATAAAATTCTAAATCGGGTGAAATTTGGTATTTGTTTAATATCATACATGCTGAGCTGTGTAAAGAATTACTTAGTATCGTGCAACCGTCCTTTTAAAGGACGAGCCGCCGTCTGACCTATATTTTCCTACGACTTGTCAATTCCACAACCACAGCACAAGACGAATTTCAAATAGTTTGCAATCTTTCGCTTTAGCCGCGCAAACATAATGGAAGGAGCAGGTTAAACCAGTGGTTGTCCAGCTATGTAACAGAAAGTTAGAAAAGGCTTTTTTTAGGTGGGACATCATCTGATGCAGGTAAAGTCCCGCTCTTGGGCGGAGCGAGAGGGCGTGTGAGAGATTTATTGACAAAAAAATATTAAAAAATAGTCAAATCGACGCGAGAAGAAGAAGACTGACTAAAACCCACTCCTATGTTCCTTCTTTACCTTGCGTTTCTAGGCCCTAGAGTTTACTTTCACTTAACCCATGGCCCTAGTAGGCTTCGACACTGTTGGGCATCTACGATTTGCTGACATTTCTTTGAGACGCACGAGGAACAATGAAAAAAGCTACCAATGTTCATGACAAAAAGATGCATTAATAAATGCAAAAAGTAAACAGAAAATAGACTTCATGCCAAAGATAAAAGCAGAAAATGGTTTTATATTAGGTCTTTAGTTTTTCATTTATTTTGATGAATGAAAAATAGCAGCACAAAGAAATAAATGCGACAGTTAATCTATCTTTGTGACTGACGCTACCATTGCTTTTTATTTCTCAGAGCAAAATACGCAAAACAATTGTGTACTCCACACAAGTTGACTTATTTTTTCGTTGCTGTTTTCTACGCGAACTGTATTCAAAATGGCTGAAAAACTTTATTGTAACTTTATTCAGTCGCTGGCGAAAATATTTTATCTTTCTATAAAAAGAACATTTTATCGGTTCTTTATTGATTTCTTCAATGACCTGTAGTTAGTTGTCGGCTTTGCGTACAAACTATCTACAGGTCATTGAACTCGCTCTGCTGACGTTTTCTTAAAGAAATTAATTTCGTACATTCGTAAATAAATACGAGTTTTGAAAAAAAGGTACTTTATTTTTTAATTTTATCTTTACAAATCGATAGTTTTTCATATACCGGATCTCCACGGGATTAAAATGATTAAAATAAACTATTTAAAGAGATAAAATCATTAAATTTAACTTTCAAATCAAACTAGATTAAAATTGACTAATGAACTTAAAATTTTAATAACCAATCATTGATAAACCATAAACGGAATCCGCGTTCATACATATGAAAGTCTATGATCATGATATTAGGTCGATAAATAGAAACATGCATAAACCCAGCAATACAATCAAAATCTCAATAATATCGCCATTCGAAGTTATACACAGATAAGTACGTACGTTTGATAACATTGCTTTGGTATGTAAATCAGATGATTGGAGAGTTCGAATTAATTAATTTGCATTCCACAAATATTTCTGTAATAAACTGGTATTTGATTAAAGAAAATGTTGTGTTATCATTTCAGTGGACTTAAAATGTGTATTTGATTAAAATGTCATTTTATTATAGCATTAATGGACGAGTCATTTGATACGAGGGCCTAGTTATCGTATAACCAGAAATCGATAATGGTACTGGTCAAGTTACCAAATTCAAGCCATAATTATGGGTAGTATGTAGCAACGTCAATAAAAATGTAACATATCCTACAACTATGTCATTTAAAAGATTCTTATAGCAAGAGAACATTATTATAAATAGAAAACACACAGAAACGTCAGATCAGATAAACACACGAGAAATGGAAGATGAACCGTCAAATACAGTAAGTCAATATAAAATAAACGAAAAATAGGAAGCAGCCAGACACACAAGTACTTGCACCTGACATCTCAAGCCCCAACTCACCCCATTCTATCTCATAATCGAACACAACAAAGATCCGACGTATCAAACCCAAACTTATGTAAAATTTATCAGCTATCAAGCCTTCCCACCATTAAATCCATTAGCCATGATATCGGTCGGACGGCGTCTTAGATAACAAGGCAAATGTCCACACTATTATACGAAGAACGGATAAGCCCACTCTGAAACAAGATACGATACAAAAGGGTGCCCCATCAAAATTCGGCGGCGTTACCGTTATTTATCATTTTCTGCAAAATTTTCACTCAAAGAGACACATTAATGATGTGGTACAAGTTATCAGCGTTTGTTAATTTAGTTTTTTTTTTTATTATTATTGATAGGCTCGCATTTGACCTTACTCATCTGATGGTAAGCAATAATGTGGCTGACAATGGAGCACGCTTACCAATAAATAACCCATACACTCTTGACTGAAAGTTTAAAACTGTTACAAAATATAGACCAAAGGAAAAGCATCCTCTCAACCGTGCGGCAAACCTTCTACGTTTGAAATAATTAAAATGTTTACCGTCATTTTGTGTCAACAATAGAAATAACCTTTAAATGACAAACACAAAGTAAAAGGGCTATCAATAATTAAAATAGAATTGACATTTAAAATATAAAGACAACAATAGGTCATTTAAATGTAATATGTTAACATGTTTCACTATATTGCTAAATAAAGATTATACTTAGCACTGTAGTAAAACATGTAATGAACGATAATAAATTATTTAATGAGCTTTTCAACGATAGACTGTTGTGAGACTAAGTGTACGGTTAGAATGTTTTACCTATTCGGTTCGTTAAAACCAAAGTGATTAATGAAATCACAGATAAGTCTAGATTTCAGAAGACAAATTGAACTCTCCAACATCTTAGGTTTAAATTAACATTTAATTACACTTCGTTAAAGGCTCACACGTGTCTGGAATTCGCTCCTCGTAAGAAACAGTAACGTAATAAGTCTAATGATGTACGAATGTAACAGTCTGCTCACTCAACCACAGCACTCAAGGATCATTAATTAACCCAATTTACTTTACTCTAACAATCTGCTTAGTTGCTTCCTTCGTGCTCTTATTTCCACCTTTGCATAACATTTCAGTAATAATTTTAACTTTGAATAAGATGATATCGCTCTCGAATTAAATCCCATGTGAGTTTTATAAATCAAATGTGTATATGTAGGCATACTTACTATTTTATTTTTTATTTATACTTAAACTTAATCCTTTTCACAGTAAAACAAAATCTATAAGTATCATCATTATTTTTTTTACTCTTGTTTTGTATTATTTATGGTCGGTACAACATGCTTTTTTCCATTCCGTCCAGTTACCCGGCATGCCATCACTAACTCCCTTTTTCTTCATATCACTGTCACATTACATATTATAAGAGAACTGATAACTCTTATAATATGTAATGTGACAGAAAATAATTATATTACAAATCGTTTCAATAATCCATAAATAAGAAGCTAAGAGTTCAAGTAAAAGACTGGTCAAAGCAGTTAAAATGATTCATAATTCAATTTTGACACAGTGGACTCAGGAACACACCAATTTGTTAAAAATATATAAATCAGGCTTAATTAATAATGTCGTGGCGTCAAACAGTGAATATATTACTGATAATGAGACCGGTTAATGAGATGACCCTTTGGCATTTAATTATCATAAGTAACCTATTTATTTATCTTCGAAGTTCAACATACTGGGGTTGGTACTATTTTTGTCACAAATGCTAAGTGTCAAAGGCTTTGGTCTTATGTTTCTGGTATTCGATTTGAAGATTCACCATTAAAAAATAATGAGAGTGAGTATGGGTACGGAACCTGTTCCATAGGTAAAGGTATATTTAAACTCAAAACAATTCCTGAAAAATAAAAATACTTTTTTATTTGTCATTACTGTTAAGCTGTTTGCTGTTGGGTTGTCTTACTGAAGCAACTAGCTTACAATGGCCGAAGAGAAGCATGTGTAAAAAACGGAGAAGAAGGCCTTCACAAGCCAGTGGAACTTAATGAACTAAAAAGATTTAAATTAGATCACTGTTGGGCAAAACCTCCCTAAACACTTTCCGGATACTTTTTATACACGTCGTCTTGAAGAAGTAAAATGAAGCAAATCGATAAGCTTAATACTAGAAAAACAAAAGAAACAGGAGAAGAAATTGAGTAGACAGTCTCGCTACATTATGACTAGAGATAAATAGAGAGATAACGATAGTGAAGAAAAAGTAAAAACAAAAACCGGCCAAGTGCGAGTCGGACTCGCCCATGAAGGGTTCCGTAGCAGCAAGTAACATAATATAAAAGTTCTTGTAATGTGTTGTAACTTTGATCGATGTTTTAATAATAGTGTATTTTTTTTCGATTTATGACGCATTAAAAAAAAACTACTTACTAGATTTCGTTCAAACCAATTTTCGTTGGTAGTTTTTATAGTAATGTACATCATATATTTTTTTTTAGTTTTATCATTCTCTTATCTTAGAAGTTAGAGGGGGGGGGACACACATTTTACCACTTTGGAAGTGTCTCTCGCGCAAACTATTCAGTTTAGAAAAAAATGATATTTGAAACCTCAGTATCATTTTTGAAGAGCTATCCATAGATACCCCACACGCATGGGTTTGATGAAAAAAAAAAATTTGAGTTTCAGTTCTATGTATGGGGACCCCCAAAATTTATTGCTTTTTTTCTATTTTTGTGTGAAAATCTTAATGCGGTTCACAGAATACATCTACTTACAAAGTTTCAACAGTATAGCTCTTATAGTTTCGGAAAAAAGTGGCTGTGACATACGGACGGACAGACAGACAGACAGACAGACAGACAGACAGACAGACAGACAGACAGACATGACGAATCTATAAGGGTTCCGTTTTTTGCCATTTGGCTACGGAACCCTAAAAATGGAGAATCTAAGAAAAAAAATTGCCTAGGACATATTTCATTGCCCGCTACCGCCACTGACTCAATTCAGCAAAAGCGCTACTATTCTATACAAGTACAACGAAACGTGACACTTTATGAGATAAAAGACGATAACATGCGCATGTACTCGTACTTTCTGCTAAAACGTAGCGTGCTCGAACGTGCTCGACAAAGCAGGTGGCCCAAGTAAAAGGGGTTTATTGAAAGTTATAAGGGTTAGCTTATCAAATTTTGTATAGATGTGGGTATTTTTGGGAATTCGATAGGACTGCACTATTGTTATTTTTGCGTTGGCGTTTGTTTATTACTCCTTTACAGTCAGCAGGGCGATGAATATCAATGAGGAGCTTTTAAGTGCGAAATTTTTATGATTATTAGGAAACGGCGTGATGTGAATTTATTACTAATCCTTTTCTTTTGTTTTCATTCTAATATAATGACAAGATTTTAAATCTTGTTCGGACTTGAATCCTAACAATCCCACCACAAAGAAACTTTCCGTTGGCAGATAATGTCCTACCATTTTATCTTTTTATTACCCTAAGTCGACTGGTAGAGAATGCCTTAGGCATTAAGTCCGCCCTTAAATTTTTGTATTGCATGAAAATTAAATAAATAATGCGCTACTGTACTTTTTGTGTAACACAATAATCACTACTAGCCTCACCACCCAATCAAAAATTTCGAATAACTATTTAGGGTCTAACTTCCCCATCAAGACATTATAGACTTCTAAATAACTGTATCTATTCAAAAATTTGCCAAGTCCACCTATAATAACTAACCACTTTATTTATAACTAGCGGCCCGTCCCGGCTTTGCAAGGGCAATAAATATAGTCTATAACCTGAGTAAGGGTGAATGTAGCTTTCCAATGGTGAAAGAAATTTTGAAATCGGCCCTGTAGTTTTTGAGTTTATTCATTACAAACATACACATTTTATTTTCCTCTTCGATTTTCTCTCTTTTTTCTCTTTCTATTTCTCTTTTTTTCTTATTAGTGTAGATAACGCAACTCTAGACATTAATATGTGGTCGTCTCAGCACTATAATTATAAATCTTTTTAATTTTAATATTGTTAATTCTTGCTGTGTCTATCATATAATATTGTACTTTTGGTTTCAATAATATAATTTTTCTTTGTTGTACAATGTAACAGAAAAATAGACAGGCCAATAAATAAATAGAAAAAAATAATAATAGTTTTCTTTCTAAACATTAGCACTAGTTTATCCTATCCATTCATTTATCCTTGAAGCTACACAAAAAGGTAAAGCAAGAACCCCGAAAAACATTAACAAGTTAATTAATCAACTTGTAGGAGGAACGGAATTGCTTACTGGAGAAAGAAATTCTTTACATTGAATGTAGCTGTCAAGACGGGTTGTGTGTCTAGTCTGTACCCGTACAGAATCGTTCTAAAAAAATCTATCATCTCTAAGCACCGCAATAGCTTTTTCGTTGTCCGAACCTTTGAAGGGAAGCTTTAGTTCTTTTTCGTCGACTTCAATATACGATTCGTGATTGAATGGTTATAACTTTGGAACCTCATTCTATGTAAGTATTTATCATAATTATTTCCCATCAAACTGTTTATTCAAACCAAAACATTGACGTTTCAATCGTAAATATTTATCAAACCCAATCCCAACTTCAAATAATTGTTTAGCACCCTTTTCAATAGTAACTGTTGGATATAGGCCTCCCCCAAATATCGCTTTAACGACTAGTCCTATATTTCTCGCATTCATGAGATTTCCGCGACCCACACTAAGTCATCGGACAGTCCATGAAGAAATTTAAGTTAAAACAAACTTCTGCCATGGACAATACAAAAATGTACCAAATTACTACTGAGGTCGCGATCCTGTATAAAATAAAACTATAGAAAACCCACAGAAAGGGATGGAAACTAATGGTCGGTCCATTTACTTCTTTTTATCCCCACACTCGCATCCTTCAGTGAATCATCCCGGTTGGAGACGTTTTTTTTATCCGAATAGACTTTTATTATCCATATAGGTATTTCAACGCTCATCGAGAAACCGAAAATGTTGTATCAGCTGGTTGCGAATTGTAAGGACGAGAAAAAAGGCTTATTAGAATGTCAAAAGAAACTCGAGAGGTCTATTGAATTTCGCGGTTCAATTTTTTGGGCTAGCTATATTTTATGTACTATCTACATATTCAGAATTCTGATGCTTATATGGAAACCATTAGATAAATTATAGCTAGTTGAAAGGGTCTAGGAGTAAAACTAGATAAAGAAAACGTGATTCATTTTTGGAAAAGCAAAATCCGATCCAATTAATCACGTTTTAGATAAATAAATTCCCATTACAACATTTAGGAATTTTTATCGCTTTTAGAGTAACAAAAACAAAACCATTCAACCATTTTTGGGTCCAAACTACCCTTGTTGAAAAGAAAGCTCAAAAACAGAAACATTCGAGTTCAATTAAAAAATTCCTAGCGCCATCCACGGAGGCGTATTCCCAAAATACATTAACGTCGCTCTCTGAAGGCGAAGGGATTTTGAAGCCCTTAAATATTACTTAGGCAAGCTTTAAAACGTCCGCGTGAAAAGGTCGTAATTAAGTGTGATATTTTCTGTACAGTTAAAAATCTCGGGAGAGGGTAAATTCGTTTGACGAAGGTGTCTAAGGAAGAGTTTTCTTTGAATTTTTATTTTTATGACTCCAGACTGTTTTGTAGGTAGACAATCTTGATGAATTAATAAAGGAATTTTCCTTGTCAGAGTTCTTGACAAGATAATGTCTAGGTGTATTAACCTCCTTTCATAAGCTTTTAGTCAAAACATCATAATAAATTAACTTCTTTTTGGGAGACTGTTTTGATAGAATGGATTCGCCTTCTTCATTTTCATCTTTTGGTGCATCTTAATCTTTTCTTTCAACATAACAACATCTTCGGTATTAGAATCAGTTTCATCTATTAAATTTTCTTTGATGTCGAGTTGAATTCAAACAGTAGGTACCTAGTAACTAAATGCGCCGGCACGGCTCAAAGCCACACAAACTAACATCTTGAGTTTAATACATGTCACCATATATCATGATGTCTTCCAGCAAATGTTCCAATTCCGAGACCATGTAGACTAAGCCGCAAGTTATAGTATATAAAACAATTCAAACGATACATAACAGCCTCAAACTAGTGGTATGTGCCTTCTTCGATAGACCGCAACTATTTTCATTATTCAAATTACATTGTATTATATAACTTCCTTCACTAATTAATTTAGAGTGCCAAGAAAGACGTGTGATCTTTTACCTACAGCTTTATGTTTTGTTAGATATATCACCATTTACTAACTAAAAACATTGCAAACCAAAGAGAACTGTGAAAATTAATAGAAAATACAAATCATTTGTACATAGATAACTTAGCAAGAACATATTTCACGCTAAGCTCCGCGGGTTCGGTTCCAGTTGAATATATTTCCCAGAACTGGGGCAAAACTGTAGTTTTCAAACCTTGTTTGGAGTAGGTGCGACCTTTTGCGGAGTATTTGGAAGTAGGCAATAAAATTTTGTCATAAGCGTTTTGGGACAAATAAAAAGTAGGAGTATGTGTCTTATTCTATTATTGGTAGCCTTTTTTTTTTAAGAATTTCGTTTGTTTTACAGATCTAACTAAGAATGCTTATGCATCAGACTATTATAATTGTTTAACTTATATAAACTGCAAACATTAACATGAATGTTTGAAAATGACAATAAAGTGGTTTACTGTTTTGATATAAAAAATGTTTTGTAAATCAAACTAATTACAGCTTTTCTAAAAGTAATCGGTTTAAAATCATTGCTTGACACAATTAAACAGTCCATCACCTTTAAAATTAAAATTAAAACAGAAATCTTTTTTATAAATTTCTATAAATTAATATTTCTAAAAATCCTTTTGATAAATTAATTTTGACTATTGAATGCTACTCATAGAAAAAATAAAAAGAAGTAACTGGACTGAAATGATCGCAAAACGGATCAATCAAATCACAACTGTACCGAATCAATGGTTTAAAGTTACGAAAAATGGGTCTAGAAGTTTCGTAGCATATGCTATACTAATTTTATAAAAAAATCGCAGAAATTATTTAATTTTAAGAATTTATCACAATAATATCTATTAAAAATAATTCCAATGTAAGTATATAGAGAAATAAACATAGATGCTAAATACCCTTACCCTCTTAATATAAAAAAAAAATATCTTTCAAAATCTTCTGAATCAATCGCTAAAATAAAACAAACACGAAACAGTTCAAACGACCACCTGATCCGGAGATAAACCACTCAAATCCTCGCAAATCAATTCTAAACAATCCCAGCTGTAAAATGCAAGAAGAGGGTGCTAATACTACCCCAAACACGGAACTGTTCCATATTTTTCATTCCGAAAACCTCTGGAACCACAACCACTAACAATAACCATTCATATCGCATGTTATTGCAAAGTAACGCATATTTATTGGCAATTGTGCTCCCCTTTCCCCCCAAAATAATATATTACACCCCCGGGGAGTTTAGAACTAAATTGGCCAGATGTATGAATGTAAATATATTATTGGAATATATATAGGCTTGGAATATACAGGGAGATGTATATCGGGCCTTTATTAGTGTGCTGTCACATATTGATATCTTGAACGTTATTGCGCTGAAAGTAATTTCTATGCTAAATTAGTATCGTAATTGGTATGAGCTATATTTCGTACTGAGATCTAGTAATTGGTTGCTTGATCAAAGATGGCATCATTTAAGGTATGTAATATATACTCTTTTTATAGGTGTGCTTGAAATATATAATATTACGCAAATAGACTTATTAGATTTTATTATATATGAAATGTAATATTTTCTTTTGTACAGAATTTCTTAGAACACTTTAATACATTTTATTGAAAACCCGGTTTGAAAGATTTATCACTAAGGAGATTTATTAAGTAATCCTTCGAATTGAAACTCAAATCGTTACCTACCTACGCCAATTGTAAGGTTTTCGTCGATTTCAAGTATAATCATATTGAGATAATTTTATTTTTTTTAAAGATACAAAGAATTTTTTTGCTTCACATAATTATTGCTAGATCGTGAAAATAAATAACTGCAACATTTTACGTTAAGGGTTAGTAACGTTAACTGCGGTTGACTTATGAAGGAGGTACTGAAACCTACGATTAAATTAGAACAATAGATTAGAAGAATGATAGACGTATGTGATATTCTCAATAAGTAAGAAAAATATTATAACAGGTTCAAATAGTCTTTTCCAGAGTGAGGGGAAGTGGCCGGTGGCTGCCTGTTTCTGCGAAACAGTAATGCTAGTGAAGGAGACGGCCGCACGTGTGAGGGAACGGACATCTTCACGACCCAGACCCCGATCCCGACTTCTAGTCACCATAAACGTGGGCTTGCAGACGGTAAGCAATGAGTAGCTCGTCGTCTGGCCATCTAGTAACAGTCTGGAACACGCGCGCCTTAAAGAGATGTCATCAAAATCGTAGGAGCAATGCAGGGCCAAATAATCCCAGTAAGCAATCAGCCTACCTGGATTATTGGTCAACTTCTGAAAGAGAAACCAGTGAAATGTAAAGCTAAGGAGGTATGGTGTGGTTTCAGTCAGAAAAAGTCTATCACGCCTTCCGGCTTCGTCTAAGACTCGATTAGACTTGATATACCAACTCAAAAAAAAAAAAGATTGAAAAAGTCAAACTAAGATGGTAAACCACATACAAACCAATAACAATAAAACCGAACCTATAACAATAAATCCAAACTCCTGAACACAACATTCATCTCCCAACTCATAGCCAAAATAGATATATTGCAAACTTTCCACGTTTCTGGAATCCCGAAATCAAAAAACGATAGTCAAACAACAACGCAATCCCATCCTCTATAAATTCAACCCTTCCAATCGTTAATACAGGGCGAGCAATTAGGGTCTCGAATGTTGCTTCGAAATGGGAACTAAATGGGATAACGCAGAATCCGGGGGGCAAGCCGGGCTATTTGCATATGCAAGTTGTTGATTGGAAACCGTCCGTGTATTCGGCATCATTACCAAAGTTGGCGGAAGTGTAAGAGGATTATTGAGCTACAACAGTTGCGGTTTCCACTCACCTATGGGTCTTGAGGATTAAATTTGATGGTAGGAGATTTTAGATGGTGCACCTGTAATATCCACAGGTATATAATATCGATAATTGGTTCAAGGTAGAAGATTTTGATGAAAACGTTTTATTGGTCTTTTTAGAACCGCATTTCAAGGAGATCAAGCAATAGCAAAGCAAAGCTTGTATTTTCGAAAGTTTTAAAATATAATCCCATGACAGAGCTTTTGAAATACAATAACATATAGATTTACCTGCTACAATTGTTGTGTATGATAGGTCAAAAGGTTACATCATTCAGGCGCAGAAGATGTTAAACCCTTTGTAATAAGTATCGATAAGCCTCTTAGTAGAAGTGCCTAAACACCGATAGTATCAGCCTACTTAAAGGACCTAAATACCAACCTTTTCAAAATTAGAACCCTCAAAACGGATGTCCACGCGCACATAAAATCTAATTAAATCAATACCGATACCAAAACACCATTGTCCCTTAATTTTGCGTGCTCATGTTACGAGTATTCCCATGTTAACTATATGTAACCATGTTAAATCAAACAAGCTCGGACACGTTCTGACAACATTTATATAAAGTATAAAACTTCAATACGTCCAAACAAAGAATTTAATCAATCCCAGCGTACATTTCATTGATATTTTTAATTATTGAATGGCCTGAAACCAAAGAACAGAATTTTTCGTCGACATTTACAAAAGTGTCGAAATGTCAGAGTGAAAGGCGAAAAAAAAGGAATTCGTTTTTCGTGAGTAATTTTTTTAAATTAAATGTACTTGACCAAAGATCGCCCTAGACAGAGGTTTGCAGCAAGAAAGGGGAAGTCTTTGCCCAGCAGTGGGACACAAAATAGGTTATTAATAAAAATATACATGGTTTAGTTATTATATTGTGTTGATTGTGACGTAAGCATTGAAATTTGAATAGTAAAGTTTTGATTGTACGTGTCAATAATTAAATGGTGCCTAATACCTGTTATGGTACTTCAAATGATAGGTTATTTGTTTAAGGAGTTGTCAAGTGCATCGTAATGGTTCTTGTACACAATGGTCAGATGGTTTACTTTCACTTGTCTAAAGCTTGGATAACACGACTGCAGTGGCTCGTCTCCGGTTTCTTAACAATCCGAACAGAAGCTAAGCGCCGTATTGATCGTGTGCGCTAGTTGTTGGAGAAAGAACTGATTGACATTTATATGAACACGGATAGATGGTTGATGTTTATAAAGCCATAAGAGAGATTTTACAATGGGCGGCAGAGAAAATTTCAACCTTGCGTTATGCAGATTTATAAGCAAAATTTATTCATAGGTCTATAATCTCATGCTTAGAATATAATGAAATATAATGGAATAGAATAGAATAGAATGGAATGGAATGGAATATAATGGAATGGAATGGAATGGAGTGGAATAGAATAAAATAAAATAGAATAGTATAGAAAGGAACAAAATCAAATAGAATGGAATAGACACAACTTATAAATAAATCAACAATGGATAAATGTTCGTATGATTATGTTTAACCTTTCAATTGTGATAATTACAGACACAATTAAATGACAATAGGTGCGCGAACGGCGTTTGCGGCGTTCGCTTGGGGTTTAATGAATTAACGCAATTACATGGTCTTCTACCAGTATATTAGTGTAACCACATCAACATCATTACCAAGAAATTAACAACACTCATTCAAAAAATTAACTGCCCCAGATTTCCCTAATGTTAAATAACCATTAAAATTTTATTAGACACGAAATTGCAGCAATCACTTCACAAAGACACCCTCAATGTAGACCCTCTAAGAAATTTCATATTTCGCCAATAAAGCTTCCTCAATAGCAAGCCGATATTAAAATGGCTTACATCTTAAATATCAACGGGGCTCTTTAAAATAACGTTGAGTTGGGGAACGTAATATCTTTTAAGTATGCGCACTTCGGGATTGGTGGTATAAAAGTACTGAGTCTTGTACGAGGGTAGATGGATATCTTCTCCCGGAGGGCGCTAAAGTGCACTAACGTGAATACGCCGTAGGTTTACGAGATAGGTTTGTAAAATTAAGTGTAAAGAACTAGACTAGGACTGAGGAGCTTGCTGCTAAACAATAATAGCTGTAGGTCAATCATCAAGGTTAAGCAGTGCTTGAGGTTAATCTAAATTCAAATATATGCAAATATAATAAATCTGTTGAAGTTTTTAGCTGTACGCGCATTTAAAATGTACGAAATCAATGTAGATCATCATCATCATCAACATTTAAGCCGATATACGTCTACTGTTGGACAAAGGCCTCCCCCAAGCGTTGCCACAACGAACAAATCAAAGTATTTTTTTTTTTTATAATGGATAGGCTCGCGTTTGACCACAATCTCACCTGATGGTAAGCGATGATGTGGCCGACGATGGAGCACGCTTGCCTAGAAGCAATCTATTCATTTTTGACTTAAAGACCCCTAGGTTATAGCTATCAGGAAACACAGACTCCGGCAGGTAGATAACTTTTATAAATTAAAATTATGTGCAACTGGATATTGTGTTACTTAGACTTTGTTTAATTGCAATTGGTTGACTATATTAAAATATACTACATTCATTGACTATATATTAGGCGGCAGATAGACTAATTTATATCTCATGTCACAGTGTCTCGTATCGAACTCTTCCGAAACAACATGACCGATTTTTATGATTTTTTTTTTTGTGCGTGTTAGGTAGATCTATATTAATATTTTAAAGAGGTAAAATTTGTTTATAAGTTTGTAGTAGGTAATCTCTGAAAGTATTAGTCCGATTGCTAATTTTTTTTCATCGATAGAGCTGCTTTATTCCTAAGTGACATAAGCAAGAAACTGCAGGCAAAAGCTGGTAATTTATATAGCAATACAACGTTTGCCAGATCAGTTACTACTATAGAAAAGAGAAACTACTTGACCTATTTAAAAAAAAAACACCTGTAATGTGCAGTTTGCTTTAAGAAGCAAATTTTTTTTTTTTTTTTAGTTTAGGCAGGCTCGTGTTTGAAAACTATCTCACCTTAATTGCATATTTAGATTACTACATAAGTTCGTCGAATCATTCAGTCATTAATTCATTAAACCCCAAGCGAACCCCCCCGGCGTTTGCGCATCTATTGTCTTACTATTGTGTCTTAAATTGACGGCTTCTGAAAGGTTAAGCTGTTGGTTCAAGGAGATATTTTACAGTTGATACGGGTATTCAAAAATCATAACAAAAAAAACGACATCAGTTTTGCTGTGGGATATTATGATGTCAGATAGGCAGTCACTCGACGTGAAATACTGGAATCCAGCTGCAACTGGTGATCCCAACATAATTGTAAAAAAAATTTGGTCGAACTAGGCTGGTATTACAACTCACAGGTGTCCTAATAATAATACCTTCTCTACAGAAATAATTAGGTCATTCAATCAGAATAGCGGTACGAATTCGTGTGGCCTATAAAAGACATAAATAATTGGCTTTTAACTGCCAGTCACATGCTATTCCTAACATTGCTAATTTAACAGGAAACGTCGAAGCTTTGTTTGCTGAAACAAAATTGTTACTGGAATAGATGTTTTAGTACCTACCTACTGGGTAAAAAAGTAATGTGACTTAGACTAAAAGTAGAACTATATTAGACACAGTAGGCAGCGCACATCGATCAGGCCGCGTCGGTCTCATACATTTTATACGGCAACTAGACTTATAGAGCTACATTAGATCCACGCCACGCGACGCGATTCTACGTACAAATCAGACCTTGCCCACGTGGGCGTCAGTCTAATGTAGTTCCCGCTTTTAAGAGTTTACATGTTTGTGAATGCAACCGCGATACAAAAATCAATCTAAGTGTGGGGACAATGAGTGACAGCATATTAATCTATTGATCGTCGATCGATAACGTTAATCGATGTTGATCGAAGTCTGTCAGTAGCTTTGGTTTATTATGCGAAGGCGTCGACCATAAATCCTACCTATTTCAGAAACTATAAAGAAATAAACACTACCATTAATTGAATTATATTCGTAGTACATATATATACATATATCGATGCTACCATTATACATCATGATATTAAAATAATTACAGCCCAAATAGACAATTTAGTTACAATCATAATTTAAGCAATGTACTTAAATGCGAAAGATGATGAGATGATAATTATAATAGTGAGTTTTATCAAAAAATGTAGATAAGCTGTAGCTGATTCTGAATATATACTTTTAGGGTATGCATTTTTTTTTAAATTGAGATAAACTAGTGCTTGACTGCGATCTCACCTGATGGTAAGTAGCGATGCAATCTTTGATGGTGAGGCGTCATTGTCATTCTACCACAATTCTATTACAAGACCATTGACCGATCAATGATCGATCATTATGAATTGACAGATTACAAACTTTTAGCAAAATGACAATGGGATCGTGTTGGAATGACGAATTTATAAAAATAACAGACTTAGGCCCCAGGTGTTTGAAATGGAACCTTGGACCCTGGAATTTTCCAATCGCAGAATACGTATCGATTTTTTTTAAATTGATATAAACTAGTGCTTGACTGCGATCCCACCTGAAAGTGTTGTGTGATGCAATCTCTGATGGTGAGGCGCACTAGTTTATGAGTCTATTCACTCTTGCCTTGAAGGCACTCAAATTGTAATCGGACGAGAAGACCATGAATAAAAATAAATTCTAAAAGTTCTTTATTCACATTGTCTGTGAAATTAGAACCCAAAACTCGTCCACCAGTAAAACAAGCCAGAACGCTGCTTTCTTTCACCGCCAGATTTCCATGAAAAAAAATTAGATATATCTTTTTAAATCCAACTTAATGGACTTTCCCTTTATTCCCAAACACAATGGGGAGCTAAACAACAGATTTCACGGCCTCATTGTTTAGAAACGAATTCTTTAAAATGCCAGGGTTTGACCTCAGAACGTTTATGGAGTAAAACGTACGCCCACATACATTAATGGTAATGATTGCGATCGCAATGTTGTCATGCTTTGAAAGCCGGACGTGGTATTTGAATTTTGTGTTAGCGAATTTTTTCGAACCAATTCTTGAGAAGTATTTAATAGGAATAGTAAAAGGTGGCTAGACCTGTTACAAGGCAGACCGATGACCTGGTGAAGGTCGTGGGAATTCGATGGTGCGAGACGCACAGGACCGTTGATTATGGCGATACTTGGAGGAGGCCTGTGTCCAACAGTGGACGTTTTTCGGCTGAAATATTTATGGAAGTGATAATATGTAGATAAAGGTAAAGTAAGTCTTTGCACATAAACAAAACATGTAAAAAAATTACTCACAGAATTGATGATGATTTCTTAGTAGCGGAGAAATCCTTAACAGACAGAAAAGTAAGATTTAAGCCGTGGTTTTGGAACGCAAAAGGCAACTGAAGAACATAGGCGTGGTTTTAGTAAGTAAAAGTATGACACTAAACCTGAGACCGGGAAAGGAAGTCGAATGATTTCCCAACCCACAACAATAACACAGGAATTTCTCCGGGGGTCATTATAAACATATAACTGCTTTCAAAACGGTGAAGAAAAACATCGTGAGGAAACTGGCATGTCCTAGAACCAAAAATTCGAAAACATGTGATATTCACTAACCCGCACTGGGCCTGAGTGGTGGGTTACGGCGCATTCCCTCTTCTAGAGAGGAAGCCTGAGTCCCAGCAGTGGGAACATTTAAAAGGCTGATTCCCAGATCCAGATTAACTAAATGTACCTAGGCCGCTAAACAACGATGACAAAAATTATATATAAAATCGAACTGCGTCAGGCAGCACAGCAACCAATCACTAAACCACTGCGACAAACGTGTGTATTTCTTTACTAATTATTTAATTGATGGCATTAGAACGTAAGAACTTTTCACAAAACCAATTGAGCACACGGATACTGACAAACATTTACCTGACCAGACAGGTTCTCTCAAATAATAATATTCCACAACTATCGCCATCTAGTCTCAAGCTAAGCATAGCTTGTGTTATGAGTACTAGACAACTGATAAATATACTTATATATTTCTAAATACATTCATACTACAGATAAATTACACCCAGACACAGAACAAATGATCATGCTCATCACACAAAGATTTGTCCTGGATGGGAGTCGAACCCACGACCTCTGGCATAGCAGTCAGGGTCACTTACCACTAGACCAACAGGCCTGTCAAATCAGTGTGATCTTTTCCTCCAAATACTACGAGTATCTCGGATGCTAAACCTACATGGTTTTCATATGACTTGATTGTTACATGGTTACTGTATGGACTTGAAAAGAAATTTTGACATTTGATTTTGTTCCGGTGTTTCATCTAAAAGTCAGTTAGGAAACACCGGCCTAATGTAGTTTAAATTCACTCAAAATTTACTAGTAAAAGTGTTGTTTATAACCTACTAGCTTTCGCCCGCAGCTTCATCTGCGTACATAAAATATAGCCTATGTCACTCAAGTGTGAAGTAGGTTTCTATCCGGGAAAAAATTTTAGCAATCGTGCCAGTGCTTTTAGAGATTTCTACAAAACAATAGAAAAAATCAATTCTAATCACAACACTTGTAAAAACAAGCGTCTACTTTGATACTCCTACTTTTCTATCTATAAAACTAAACAGCTTTCCCACGAACTGTAAATTGTAACCAAGCACAATAACAATTAAGGCAAGACAAAACAAACAGACAACCACTGGACTCTTCGCCAGTAACCAACTGTCCACTTCTACTGGACGTTAGACAGTAAAATAAAAAAGAAACAATCAGGATAATGTACACTGTCCGGTTCGCTCACTGGAAAATTGCTTGCTTGCGTAAGTACGCCGTAATTATTTTGTTTTCTTAATCACTGTGTTGGGAAAGAAGTTTATAAGTATAATGATGGTGAAGTTTAAAGTTTGTGTTGTTATTATTGTCAAATCGTTTTTTATTTGGTGTTCTGTTTTAAACGTTGTCAACCTTAAAATGGGAAACCCCGTAGTTCCAGAACGCAAAGAAGGAACATAAGTGTGGTTATCTATACATATAATAAAATCGTAGGAAAGTCAAAACTGTACATTGAATATTTTTTTTAAAGAATACTTGGGGCGTGATCTACAATCGATACCGAAGCCAAAAATATCGTTTTTAGAATTTTTGTCTGTTTGTCTGTTTGTCTGTTTGTCTGTTTGTCTGTATGTATGTCCGGGATAAACTCAAAAAGTACTGCATGGATTTACTTCAAATTTTGCATGAATATTACTAAGAGGTCGGGTCAACACATAGGCTACATATTATCACGCTATCACCTACGGGGGAGGAGCTGTGAATCTTTATTTTTCTTACGCATTCTGTGACAGCGTGTAATATAAGGACGCAAATTTAAATGTTGTTTTTGAGTAAGTCATGCTATTATCTAGCTTTACACTATAAAAACTACGCCATTAAAGTAACTTGGGCATAAAAACATAGTTTAATGAATTTTAGTAGTATAAACACAATTTTAAAGCAGCGCCATCTATGAGATTTCATCAAAATCAAATCAAGTTATATGTTAACAGTTTTTGGAAATTATTCATTTAAATTTGATCATATTGGCGAGGTTAGTAGTTAGTTATTCTTAAAATTCATAGATGGTAATGTGCATTTTCTTCTTATTATAGTTCGTTTTGACAAATTCAAGTTCCAACAAAACCCTAAAAATCTGGAGCAGAGTTGTGAAGACAATTAAAAAAAATGCGGTGTTATATTGTATTACATGGTGGCATTTCTCAGACTCTGTGAAGTCGACCAGTTTGTGAAATCCTTTACGTATGACAAGGTGCCTTCATATTACACGTACGACAAGCAAAGGGGTGTATTCAACCGACATCGACGAGGAGCAGCTGTGAAAGGTTTTCCGGGAATTTTCAAGGACACCGCATTGGGTAGGGTTTATACCGTGCACCCGAATAGTGGCGAATGCTATTTTCTGCGGTTGTTACATCACACTGTCCCAGGCCCAACGTCTTTCGCCTTTCTGAGGACGTTTGATGGCGTGGAGTATCCCACTTACCGCGCAGCCTTTTGCCTAATTGGGATGACACCCTCGCGGCGGCAAGCGTCAGTGACAGTCCCAGCCACATGCGTCATCTGCTTGCCGTCATCTTGGTGTTTTGTGGAGTCGCAAACCTGGTAGCTTTGTGGGAGAAGTATCGCCATCATCTGTCTGAAGATTTTCTACGAGCTGTGAGGCGTGCTACTAGAGACGAAGTCGAAGTAACTGATGAACGCGTGCTGAAAACCTGTCTCACTTCACTTCAAGATGTGGTCATTTCTATCGGCGGAAATGCACTGATCGAATATGGGATACCAGCTCTCCAATCATCACCACATCAAGACCGTGGAAATCGGGAATATAACGCTGAGACAAATTACGATCCGGGCGAAATAACCACCATACGAAATTACCATGTCGCTTTGTTCTCTTGAGAGCAAAAACAAATTTATGACACCGTCCTTGAAAGCGTTGGGCAAAACCAGAGTAAAATGTTTTTCTTGGATGCTCCTGGTGGAATAGGAAAAACATTTGTTACCACTGGCATACTTGCAGAGGTCAGGAGGCAAGGCAAAATTGCTATTGCTGTAGCGTCGTCGGGAATTGATTGCTGATTGAAATTGCTTCCGGAAGGCAAGATAGCACATGCCATGTTATTTATCGTTTTAAATAACGTAGCATATGCTGAGTTAGGTGCCTTTTTGGCCTCACATTGATTATATCTTCCTTTTTTCTTTTCATTGTGTATTTTTAGTTTATATTATTGTGTGAGGCACGAATAAACGTTTTTCTTTCTTTCTTTTCTTTCTTTCCATGTTAAAAATTCCCATCGATTTAGAGAGCGCCAAAACGTCTGTTTGTGGTGTGTCACGTAACAGCGATAAGGGACACGTGCTCAAGGAATGCTCTCTAATGATGAGTGTACGATGGCCAATAGGAAGGCAGTTGAGGTCGTAGACAGAACCCTGCAGGACATCCGCAGGAACTAACATTTGATGGATGGTGTCACAGTTCTGTTCAGTAGCGATTTCCGGCAAACACTTCTCGAGGTGACGCGGGGATCGAGGGCTGACGAGGTGAATGCTTCGTCGAAACGATCTTCGTTGTGGTCACAAGTTCGTACACTGCGCTTGACCATTAATATGAGAGCTCGGCTCGGCGGCAATGCACGTGCTCAAGAATTCTCCGATGTCCTTCTAAGTTTTGGCGAAGGCACTCTACCAGAAGAGAGAGGTGGACAGGTGGTACTTCCAGAGTCTCTCGGTAGAGTGGTATCCAGCTTAGAAAAACTCATTCACTGTGTGTACGGAGACATCAGTCGTATACCGCACCAGCAGAATTCTTGGGTGTGTGAGCGGGCCATTTTGACGCCCAAAAATTATCAGGCTGCAGCAATTAACGAATGCATTCTCTCGGAAATTGAGAAGAATGAAGTGGTCTACACCTCGATAAACACTGTTGTCGAGCAAGATGATGCCACACGTTATTCCGTGGAATTTCTGAACTCCCTGTCAGCAAGTGGACTTCCGGCGCATACCATCAAGCTGAAGGTCAGTGCCCGATTGTGCTTCGAAGTTGTGACGGGACCCGCCTTAAAGTCATCTCGCTCCACACAGACACACCATTGAAGCGGAAATTCTTACGGGTTGTGGCGTCAGCGAGGCAGTATTTATACCACGCATTCCCCTCATACCCCATAACTTCCCGTTCCAGTTCAAGCGCGTACAGTTCCCCGTGTGTGTTTGCTTCGCGATGACCATCAATAAGTCGTAGGGGCAGACACTGAGGGTAGCGGGTGTCGACCTCAGGACGAGTTGCTTCTCACACGGGCAACTGTACGTTACTTGCTCCCGCGCCACCAGTCCTGACTCTCTTTACATTTTGGCTCCTGGCAGTATAACTACCAACGTAGTTTATAGGGAAGTCTTGTAAGGTATGATACCTTTATATTATTTCCTTCAGTCACATTTTATGACTGAACTCAGCAGGATTCCCATATAACTCTCTTCACTAGCTTCGTTTGCGAAAAAAAACTTATAATGCTATTTTAAAAATTGTTTATTTATAATGCTATAGCGATACTGGTACCTTAGGTATTTTTAGTGCTGTAGAGGCTTCACGCAGACGACGTCGCGGGCAGCAGCTAGTAGTTAGTAAAAGTCTGATTCGTCCTCCTATTCCATGCTTGAGTGGAAGAATTAGATGATTTCCCACTTGGAAAAAAAAAACAGTCTGATAATGTTTCCACTGCTGGGGTTTAAACCTCTTCTATATGAAAGGTAATGGGGCCATACATGGCGGTTTCTATCACATATCTTCGAATTCCCTCACATGGCGATTTCCTAGCAATGGTTTTCTTTACCGTTTTAAAAAAAGTAGTGACCAAAAAGTTTACGTAAAGTAAGGCGATTATTTAGTTTTGGACCCACAACGTACAACTTATAAGTTGAGACCGATACCAGTGGGCCATCGATGTAACACTAATCTGGGCCTCAAATCTGCTATTACAATAGTGTCAGAATGGTCTATCATTGATGTCATAATTGTTGATTTTGACAAGTTTTGGTAATCTATTAATACAATGGCGTCATTATGACTTCCCGATGGTCAACCACTGACACTCCATTGAAAGAAATGGCATAGAATGGTAATCTCGTACATAATCACAAATGAATATCTGACTTATGCGGTAGCCTGCAAACATTTTGACAGTTCCTTTGATCAGTGACCTACTATTACGACGCCATTGCACAATTAGTGCTTTTAATTAGCTCGATATTATCATTCTACTACAATTCTATTACAAGACCATTGACCGGTCAATGATCGATTCATCATTATGAATTACCAGATTACAAACATTTAGCAAAATGACAATGGTATCGTGTTGGAATGACGAATTTATAAAAATAGCAGACTTGAGCCCTTGGTCCGTATCTACAAAGAATTCAATGTCGATCACATTAGAATCTAGGTCTCTCAATTGTACTTAACCCTTTGTATTGCAAATCCGTCTCGCACTGGCCGTCTTGTTCTTTATTTATTCTACAATTTATGTAAACACAAAATACAAAAGGAGATAACAAATCATAAAACTTTGTACAAAGGTACTGTTTATTTCACAAAGAAATTTTTTTTAGTAAACCTGCGAAAGAAAAGATTAGAAGAGATGTAGACAGTAGTGTGCAGAAATATTTTTTTTATGTTCTTAGTGCTACGTAATTCTCTCTTTTATACTTATTATTTTAATCATCATCATCATCAGCCTTTTAAATGTTCCCACTATTGGGACTCAGGCTCTCTAGGAGAGGGAATGGGCTGTAATCCACCACGCGGGCCCAATGCCGGTTGGTGAATGTCACATGTCTTCTTGGTTCTAGTACGTGCCGGTTTCCTCACAATGTTTTCCTTTACCGTTTTGAGAGCAGTGGTAGTGAAATAATTTACACAAAGTAATGCCTGGCAGAGTTTGAACCCGCGACCTAAAACTCGTAAATTGGAGCCATTACCACTCGGCACTCGGCGAGAACAGTGGTGTGTTCTCAAAGCAACATTAATACCAATATTTTCAAGTTAATTAATTACTGCAGTTTATAACATTGCAAAAGACATTTCTATTAAATTCATAAATTCTGAAACATTTCAAAAACACAGCAACTACTACTAACTTACTTAACTATAAGACGCTGCCAAAACTTATCATATTCATAACTACTATCACCACTTGAAGTAACAAGTTACCGTTAAGTAAAATACACCTTCCTTAAATGAAAATGACAAATTAGAGTCTCCTTACCCTCAAGGACGCTTAACATCTCACTACTCAGACATCTCATATGAACACTTACGTAAGGTATACTCTGAACATGTCTGAGCTTCGTCCTAATCGCGTAATAATCCTAGAAACATAGTACTCAGTGCTTTATCCCTAGCAAGCCCTTGGAAACCTTTGGCGCGAGACAGGTATTTTTCAAAAGGACCAGTTTATGAGGATTTTCTATGACCTGCTCCTAAGCATCGTATTATATTATAGACTGTTCTCTTTCTATCTATCTTTGTGGTCTAGTTTCCGAACATCATCCTTTGTAGACTATTGTACTGACTGAATTTTTAACATTGATTAGAAGGATGGATCAATGAAGCAATGATGTGGCTGACGATAGAGCACGCTTGCTTTGAAGCAACCGATTCACTCTTGGGTCTGAAGGGAGTCTTAAGCTCAAGCTTGTGGCTATCAGGAAATACAGACTCCGGCAGAGAATTCCATTCCTTATCTGTACGCACAATGAATATGTTCCCAAAACATTTTGTGCGTATTGCGTTTGTAGGATGTTGACCGTGGCGCAGCACAGTACATCTATGGTCGATTGTTAAACGCGAAATTAAAAAGAGTAAGAAAATGTTGTTAGAAAGTTAGTTGTACTACTTCCAGGCTGTAATACTAATAAATGGCAAATATAGAATAATGAGCGTTTTGGAATACTATTGTTTTTTTGACGATTAATTGGAGCTCGTTCTTCCCATATTTGAATATTAGTGAATTATGTAATCATTATTTTACTTTTTTTTAGATTTTCTATAAGTAAAACTATTTGTAAGACAGTTTCGACATGTGGGTTTCACGGATAACTGTATCTTATAAACCAACAATTTGTGCAATTTTAAACCTTTAATCGTTCGAGTAATAATGGTACTCCATTTATATTCTTCTTTTATTCTCAAGCCTTGTTTAAACTTACAAAGCTTGCCGTCCGACTACCCGAAGGATCTTGCACGGGTCGACGTCGCCTTGTGATTTTGAAAGAATTACCGCAGCCCTTGAGATAAAGGGTCACTTCCGCTCCTCTTCTATGGATTAGTGGGAGAAGTTATGCTCCTTATTTTTTATGGTTTTCGCACTTTGTCACATGTGGTTCTTCTGCTCCTATCTTTGAAGACACTCAAACTGAACAAGCTCGCGGCGAACCCCACTCGCTGGGCCCATTACCTTTTAATCACTCCCTTTGTTTAATTAATTAGGGTCAAAGGTACCCGTGTACGATAATAATTTAAGCGGTAAGCGGATTAGTTTTATAATAATTTTAATTAGTCCCTAAAAGTATTTCGTCCGACTGAACAGAAAGAGGATTATCAAGGCAAAGTGTAAATTTTAGTTTTTCAAAAAAAAAAAAAAATTTGCAATATTTACACCCAACAAAACTTGAGATCAAGCCTTTATTCCTAATGGGTGAAGCAGAGTTGCACCTGGTTCTTAAATGAGCACTTGATTTGTTTTTTTTTTCATGTTGATATACTACAAACAAAAAAAAAATATGACACAATCTACATAGTTTCTGCGTAATGACATATGTAAATTAAATGTTTCCTTGATCATAACATCTCACTAGTTTCTCTGTGTTCTCTGATAGATACAACCTGGGGTCTTTAAGTGAAGAACTCCATCGACAACCGCATCATGAGTTAGTTGCCAAGCAAAAGCAAAATAAGTGACTGAAAAAGGTGACAAACGAAGTTAACACTCAAATACTGCCAATAAAAGATACAAATATATGTGACAAATATACAGGATAGAATCATAGGGTGGCGTTACAAAATTCTACCCTGCACAAATAATGTCACATCCATGCTTCTGACTGTAGACCTACAGTAGTATGTACGTGAACCAATAATGATATAATCTTAGCTGACCTTTTCACCGGAATCAGATATAAACCTTACTTTCTAAAATCTAAGATGAAGTTTGATGGACGGTCAAAGAAAATATATATTACTTAGATATCTATATAATAAATTTTCATTGTATGAGAGCTGAAAGATGAAGGTCAGTATTATTATACCTATAGATCAACTAACTATTGTGAACATAAGAACCTTTTCGGATGAATTAACGATTGTTGTATAAATATCCAAATGCCTACGTCAAATTGTCTATGATGTAATTAGATGAAAATATACTTAAGTTGTAGTCTATTGAGTCCGACAAAGCTTAAAAGTGAAAATTCTGTTTTGATTACAAGTAAAGAAGAAAGAATGAAGGAATATCATACAAGTGAAAGTAATGAAGTAGGGGGTCACGACCTTCAGCATTGAAGAATAAGACGCAAGGAAGAAGGAAAGAAAATAATAAATTAAATATAGAATAATATAATATAAATAATAATAGAAAATAATAATTTTAAACAGCAGTATCTAAAACCTAACCCAGAAAGAAATTTAAAAAAAATATTGATTTAAGATCTGCGTTGCATTCGAATAAAAATAGAGATTGTATGGAGAGAGAACACTATGATAATGTAGTTACGGCCTACCTATCTCAAGGAAAAAGAACGAAAATTCATGAAAGTATCGTCTACTAGCAGCTATCAGCAGTTTCGCCGCGTGAAAGTAGAAAAGTGTCCCAAGAGAATATACTTCCGAATTAAAATGGTTCCTATGTCCTATTCCAAGACATGGTCTACCTGTATGCCATCTAAATCCCTTCAAGAGTTTGCGCTTGAGGAAATAACATATACATACACATACATAGAAACTTTCGCTTTTATAATATTAACGTCATACTGATTAGTCTATACCTATATAAAAATAATTATAGCACTTGTTGAAATATTTTCATAGTAGAAAAAGGCTAAAAATAAAGACATTGATGACAATGATCGAAGTTGAACCATTAATAAAAAACTAAAACAATTTACACCACAACATAAACACTTAATAGTTAACAAAAGAAGAACCCAAATTAATTGCTTGTCAATACAAACTGACATGTCTTCAAGTCAAAAATCTTATTACAAACAAGTACCACACACAAAATCCAACCATATGTTCTCAAAGATAGAGTTCTTTTTCAATGGATGAGTCTCTCTTGGTGTTGCTGACATAAGTGAAATCAAAACATATATTCATGGGGACCGTACAATGGCAAGTTGACGAGGCAAGGTCTCTATGGGGAAATACATCGTTTGCATGCCATTTCATATATAAAGTTTATGGTAATTTTGTAATTTGATTGGTATCATTAATTTTGTTCACTAGTTTGGAGATAGTGTCAAGTTATGTGACTTCTCGTTTAATATTTAACAAGTACCAGTAACCCATTCCGGATCTGTATGAGATCAAATATTATAGATAGAGAAACCTTCTTCGGTTTTTGCTCTTTTATCATCATCATCCCTATTATCATTATCACTATTATTATTTTCGTCGTCATCATTATCATTATCAATTATCATTACTATTTCTTTTTTCAAATGTCACCATTACGAAGTGTCTTGTGCGTCTTGCATCCATCATATTTCTGCGATACCAGGTCATCAGACCAACTTGTGAGAAGCTTCCCAACGCTACGTTGAGAATTGAATAAAGGAAAATGAAGACGGGCGCGTGCCCGCCGTGCCCGGGTACCGGCTGCGGCATGTTCCGCGGCCGGTGAGCGCGCGCAGTGGTCGCGGCTCCAGAACCTTTCAGCCTTTTTAATAGTAAAGACCTATTTTTTCAAATCCTTTTTTGCTACTTGTTTTATAGTATCCCAAAGCATAACAAAATCACTCTTGAAGTACTCTTCAGCTTCTGTTCCATATGTAAATAAAATGAGTCATCTTAAATGTCAAACATTCATTTAAAGTTCATGTACAGTAGTGGCACACAGGCGGACTTAATGCAACAAGGCAATCTCTACAAGACAACCTTAAAATATTGTTTCCAGTTGTCAATCTTTATTATATATATCCAGAATAATTTCTGTTCAAATTATTGGTTGAACAGAAATAATTGCAGAGTTCAAAGTTCTGTCAAGTGGTTCAAAGCGAAAGTTGAAATCGTTTAATGGTATTTAACAAGGGCTCTGTCAAATTATGACTGGGTTCATAGTTAGGTTTTATCGCCTAAAAGCAGTTTCGTATAACGAGATTACGTTTTAAAATTTAAGACTATACAGGGTTATTTGCAAAACACTAACAACCTTACAGGTCTGTATTGCTAACATCATCAACAACAACTTTTGTTCTATGACTTTTTACTAATTTATTAATTAATTCATTCATTTCCCAAAAACAAAGCTTCAAGATTTCGTTGTTCTATCTAACACATTTCAACTCTGTATTTTGTTATAACTACCTACGTCTGTATGACTCGACGCAAGCGCATCATGCACCCCCACCACCCGATACCCGCTCCCCTCTGCTATTGTACTATTGCTTGCTTCGTATAGACTTAGTAATATTTCAAACTTTCATTATAAATATTTTTATTTTTGTATGAAAATCTGATGAACTAAAATATGATCATTTTTTAAAAGTCATGGAACAAAAGTTGTGGTTTATGATGTTAGTAACATAGTCCATAGAGGTTGTCAGTGTTTTACAAACAACCGTGTATGCAATTAAATAAAACTGATATTTTGTTGGTTATATGCATTTGTTTAAAGATAAAGTTTTTTTCACTACAGCGAAAGCTGTCCATTGGGCAACTCAAGAGGCCTAGAACTTTTTAACACAAAATAGAGGTTTTTCATGCTTACATTTTCTAAAATGGCTAGGTTTAAAGTGACGTGTCTCATTTGTAGACAACCTTGTGAAGAAATTCGAATGTTTGCAAACAAACTTGTCGTTCTGTTGGGAGCAATAACCAAAATACTGAATTATTTTAACCGGCTCACTCACTAAGGCTTCATTTTTTATAGGAAGTCATCCAATTTCTTCTTTCACTGTATAGTAGAGCTCTCTAGTTCGAGGTAAAAATACAAAAAAAAATATATAAATATCTATACTGTTGAAGTTCGTTATTCTCAGTAACGAAGTTATTTTAATGCCAAAATGTCAGCAACTTATTTTTTATTTGTAATTGAAGTTTTTCAGATTAAGGGCATATTTTACTAGGTTTAATTATAGAATCATAGATACTGAACTGACCAAAAGGGTTGTAACTACTGATAGACGCAAAATATAAAATAAACCTGGGTATAAAAAACAAAAGGAACTTTATCTTTAAGATTTGCAATGACTTAAAGCCATAATAACAGATCGGTGATCAAGATAGTGTAAACAATGATTAAAATTAACAATATCTGTTACATATTACAATCAAAACGTGATTACGGTGCTATAAAAATTGCGAAAGATACAACTGTGGCAACGGTGTGTGGTCAAAACTGTGAACCAGCTAAGTATTGCTTCTCGTCTGTGTAATCAAAATTTATTTACTGTGAACATGACTCATTGTGACGGGTAGTGATTACTCATTGTAACATAGCATTGTAAAAACAGATTCGTGTAAAAAAGCAGATGAAGCTAAGCCAATTTTAGAACTAAACTAACTAGTATCCATTAAAAGAAGGCAAGAATAGCGTGGCAGTAAGAAACATGCAATCACTAAAATAGAACATCAGGACGACAAAGATTTACGGTACGATATTTAAGTGATAGATAGGAACCTATTTATCACCGATATAACAATAAGATCATTTAAAACTAACTCAGAAAAGGATCACATGAGATTCGTAGCTGAACTGAATCATAGACTGAACCTATTTGGGGAAGCCATGAGGCAGACAATATTATTGTTTATAAAATTAGGTTTCTGTATAACGATATTTGTTCCTGTATTATATATTTTGTGTGCCAAGTAAAGATTTTCTCGTTCTAATTTACCTTATGTATATGCAGTAGTAGAGTACTTTATGCTATTAGAAGCATAAAATACTCTACTACTGCGATGCAAGGTTTAATAGTTTAGTTCGTATGTGGCCACATATATGCTTGTTACTCGGATTTGGATGAAGTTTGGCACACGGGTAGTTCTTTCCCTGAAAAAGCACATAGGATACTTTCTATTCCAGGAGTAGTCGTTCCTTAAAATAATTTTCTACTTTCTCGCTAAAACCGCTGTCAAAAGCTAAAAATTAAATTAAAAAACCTCAATTTTTTGCACATAATCAAGTAAGCTCATGTTATATCACAACTTAATAAATCCCATAGCAACAAGTTTGGAGTTACCCAACCAGCTGAAAGTACGATGTGTCATGACGAAGCGAATAACGTTGTATTAAAAGAATGAGCTCTCGTTTATTTAAAAAGGTTATGTTAATCTTCACACGCTTGAGATTGAAAATGGGCTGAAGATACCTTTTTGTCGAAGATGAGTCAAGCTTTGTAGAGGGCCAGACGATGGATGGACCGTATGATTTTCAAAGCAAAGGTTGGTTCAGAGAGTAGTGAGGAAAGTTTTGATATTATAAATGTGGCTATTTGAAAGAGGATTACATCAGAAGTTATTGATGTAGATACTGTGTCTGATATGATATCTAGAAAAGCTATGATTGTTGAAATGAAGGCTGTATTTGAAGGAAGATTGTATTGAAGCTTAGCTTAGTATTGATAAAGTAGGACATGTAAATGTTACGCAAATCTACACTAATATAATAAAAAGGTAAAGTTTGTTTTTTTGTTTGTAGGGGTTAATCTCTGGAAGTACAGGTCCGATGGCTAAATTTTTTTCAACGACATAAAGCTGCTTTATTCCTTAGTGACATAGGCTATATTTTATGTTCGCGAACGAATTCACGGGCAAAAGCTAGTTTTTAATAAATTGGCGCATAGTGAGAAGAACAACAATAGTGATGATGATGAAGAAAGATTCTGTCAAGATGTCTGTCAGTTAGAGAAATGATGTTAACTGCACATTATAAAGTGGAGATCTTTGTGGAGAAGAATGTGAAAGGAACTGTATGAACATTCGTTTCAAGAATGTAACTCGATTCATGAACTCATGGAACTCTATTTTATTTTAGTGGAAATAGTCAAACTAGTTTATAGCTAAGTTATATTGCTTAGGGACAATTTTTTGCTCCGTAGATATCTCGTAAAATAATAAAGTGAAATTGAAATGAATTTGAAATTGTATAATTTCTACTTCTTTCTTGAGTTATTTATTTGATTAATAAATCGATTGTATTTTCATATCACCAAAGTCAAAAATTAGACACAATTTGTGATAGCTAGCTATTATAACTTCTGCGGCACCTGAGTGAACGTTGAAAATATAATATAACCTCTTTCACTCAGTAATAAAGTAGCATTTTACTGGTGAAAGAATTTTTGAAATCGCTCTAGTATTTTATGAATTTATTCATTACAAACGAAAATACTAATATACAAATCTTTCTTCTTTATAATATTAGTATAGAATATAAGTAGATTGGTTGAAACATTGCAAATCAAAAAGTTAAAAGTGCCCTAAGTGAATTGCTGTAAAACAAAAGCTCGTGCTAGCTATTGCGTTTTAGCTTTTAGCTCCTACAGTTGTGATATTCTTGTTGTACACAATGTCTTAGCGGACATCCAACATGATATTGTTTTTATTATGGGTAAGATTGGTGACCGACGGTGGAGCACGCTCCTAGAAGTAACCTAGTCACTCTTCACTTAAAGACCCTAAAGTTTTAACTATCAGTCAAGAGACTCCGGCATTGAATATCAATCCTTAGCTGTACGCACAATAAATGTGTTCCCGAAACGCTTTATTTATTTATTTATTCACAAAATCCACAGTTCTTTTACAAAAATTACATACAACACACACACACATACATACATATGGGTAGGATGTCCAGCATAGGTACACCTTACCATGTACAACTAGTTTCGTGTTGAAACGAAAAAACACGATATTGAGATACAAATATCTTATGTACCAGTATTTCAATAAATTTCTTTTATTTACCATATAGTAATTCGGGCCAATTATTGGGAAAATAGACTACACTTGTTGAACTAATAGCTATCGATTCTATACACAGATACCTGCTTATTAGTTCTTTCTTAGAAAATGATTTCTAGTAAAATACCGATTCATACTGAAATAGATCGCTCATTACTTTGACTTTGTTGCGTTGATTTTCTGCAAAATAGACCTGAAATGTTTCTACAGCTTTGTTTTTTTTATATGTTCCTTCTACTAAGGTTTTAACGTAACTACCACGGTTTTTCATAATCATAGATATTTAGAGACAATGACCGTCGATTATTGACGGTCAGACGATTGGTAAATTAACAAAGAAAAACAGTCTAAATTAAAAAATGTAAAGCTTGACCATTTTATAAAATTAACCTCAAAAACTTAGCAGCATCTAAAAGATGATAAAATTGGTTTCTGTTAGCCAACAGTTCAGAATTACGGTCGATTGAAGCAATTTGCAGTTGGTTGTCGCAAGCAAAATGTTTCCTAGGCCAGGCGTTAAATCTGTTGCGGCTTAAACTGTAGTAGCTGGCTCTAGAATAGAGGAAGATCTTTCGTCTATGGAAACATGATGGCTAGCAATTTATTGGTACTTTTAGGGAAGTAAATATGATCTAAAATTGACAATAAATAAAAGGCCCGTTTCGACATTTATATTTTGAAGCAGATGGCGTGAAGATTCGAACTCCTCCCTTAAGGATTCGCCAGAAGTGGCTAAGGACAGAAAGGAGGGGAATAACGGAAAGGAGGTCTTTACCGTGCAGTGAAACACAACGGGCTTATAATAAATAATATAATAATAATAAAAATAATATATTATTAAAGTTTTATTTATTTTATATTGAAATATTTAAAAATGTAATTTATTATATGTAATATTGATGAATAAAGGAAGTAATAATAATTTTGACTACCGGCTTGCCTGGTGTAGTGTAGCTATTAATAAACTAATAAGCTAATCCTATACCGGACCCCAAATTATTATTTTATTTTCTTTCAGTTTTGTTCCAAGTTACAGTCTGGGTTGTTTCTAAATGTCAAAACAGGCCTTTTAATGTACTTAATGTGCAAAAACCACACATTTAGTACTTAGAATCCCTTTCAAAATCCGATGGATGCTAGACGCACAGGACCGGTCTTTGTGGCGACACTTGGAGGCCTATGTCGTCTTTTGGCTGAAATAATGATGATGAAGAACCAGAACCAACGGCTTTACGTACTGAAAAAAAAAAAATAACCAACAAATTAATCCGTAATAATTGTAGTAGTTTCGAACTTATACCTAAAAATTTTCGAACTCCAAAAGTTCGCCTTACCTATGCGGATTATGAAAATTCCAAGGGTCCAAATATTTCGTCCACATTTAAAATAATATTCGTCCGGTTAAAAGGTACGTGTAACGGAACAAGTTTAAATCTACTTATCAACGTTTGCTCGGCTTTATTAGATGGAGTTTAATCTGATTATTATCTCTTAAGCTTGTATTTAATTTTTGGCATAGTTAAGCTAGACTGATTTATTTAGAAGTTTGCAATAAACTGAGCTGTAATCGTGAGTTTGCTAATTGCTTGTCAGTTTTTATTAAAAAACCTAACGTCACCTCATTTTATTTCGCAAAGGGGTTGACAGATGTAGAGAGAACTCTCATATTTCACGAGTTATGTATAAGTATCATGATATAGTGGGCGAGCCTATTGCCACGAGCCAGGCCACCGGTGTATCAAGAGCTGCGGAATTGTTCGATAGAGTCACTGAAGTCCCGGAACACAAACGGAATACAGGTGACTTATAGTCAGTAAAAATTTTAACACACCCCTTAGTTCTATTCAGAGCGAGAGAAGTTATTTGGCGATTCGAAAATCTTTTTTTTTTATTTTGTTTATGATTGGCTCGCGCTTGACCACTATCTCACCTGATGAAAGCGAAGATGTGGTCGAACATGGAGCGTGCTTGCCTAAATCTATACTCTTGACTAAAGATCTTCAAGTCGTGGCTATCAGGAAACAGATTCCAGCAGAAAATTCCACTCATCATTGTACTCACAATGAATGTGTTCCCAAAACGTTTTACGCGTATGGGTGGATTTTCACAGTGTACAAATGGTGATCGCTCTACATCTAGTGGTCCGATGATGGAACGGACTTGACAGAATTAGGCTATGCAATTCCAATGCGTACTCCCCGAAATACAACCGTTAGAAAACCAACAGGCTAGTAACTCGGCAGCGATGCTCAAGACTTTGCCTCATCTCGACTCGGTAAGTGTATAACCAATAATCCTTTTGATCAATGAGACTCCAATAACACTGCTAGATTCGGGAACCGAATCCATGCCACAATAACGTTTGTGACCATTACACTAACAGTCAAAGCCAGACTTTACAAATTGCTTAGCACTAAAACAGTTTAGTAAATCTTTCCACAAACAGGTACCTACATAAAGCTAATAAAATTACATTTTATTATACACACTGCTAGACTTCAGCAATGGTGGTTACGATAGGAAAAAACCTAATAGGATTAATCACATTAACCCAAAGCTGAGCCAATAACTATCGATTTTCTATAAAGCTTAAATTTAGTTACCTTGCGTACAAACATTTTGTTACGGGTAACTGATACCTTAGTTACAGGTAAAAAGAAAGTAAGCAAATAACTTTTTTTTCTTTTGGTTTCGCACCGTTAGTACATTTTGTTAGACTCAAGTTACGAAAGTATTCAGAATACAGCACTGTTATCCATTGTAATGTGAATGTAACACATTTTTTTGTGTATTTAACAGCAAATATGGTTGTCGGTAAGCTTCCCTGAAGTAATCAATACTATAATCAAATTCTTAGATCTATTTTATTGAGACGACACTTGTTTCAATGTACCTAACCTAACCTAATCTAACGCAGTAACTTTGATTCTTCTGCACTGCTTCTTTTCAAAGACCTACTTAATTGTACCGTTCGCTTCCAGTCTAACTGGATGCGACTGAGTACCCGAGTTTTACATTGAGCAACTGCCTATGAGACCTCCACAATCCAGTAACTGGGCAACACCATACTCCTTGGATAGGCTGATGGTCAGAGTTCCTGGCGTCTACCTAATTACAATCGAGACCTAGGGCTTTACGCGATTTAGAAGGCACGGGGTGTACGTCATGTCCCAGATAAACTTAGAAAAGAACATAATACATTGAAAAATTCACATCGGCACTTGCCCGGTTTCGAACCCAGGTTAAGGCACTCACCACTCATAATGAAGTGGCTCATATGAATATGAAAAGAGGGTGTCTTAATATAACCCTGAAGAAGGTAGAAAATAATAAAATTGCATTTCAGTTTCGGCGCTCATAAAACTACATAGAATCAAGACTTTGCTTAACCACTAGGCCATCACGATCATGATCAAACCGTAAGGGCCCAGCAGGATCGAAGCTTACTTTTTTTATGGTGGGAAAAAATCATGCATTGACCCCCGCTCTTGGGCGGAGCGGGAGATAGTGTCAGACTCTTACTGAGTAAAAGACCCACCCCGTTCCTTCTAGCTTTCATACCGGGGCTCGAGCGCCCTTTCGGATAACCCTGGCCCCAGTAGACTTCGATCCGGCTGGGTCCCTGCTGTTGCTGTCAACTCCTTGAGGCGCGCGGGAACAGTGACTTGGGCTTGGTCCGGACAGTTACCGGACGGCCGGACAGCGAGCTACCCATTGCTCACTGTCCGCAAGTCCGCGCCTACGGTGGCTGGAAATCGGGATCAGAATCCCGGCGGCAGCGATAACGCCGTTGCCTGATGCGTTCGGCCTCTTCCTTTGCGAGCATTACTGCTTCGCAGAAGTTGGCGACCGCCTGCCACTCTTCCTCGCTCCGGATCATGGCCTCAACCAAGGCCCGGCGCGAGAGGTCTCCGCCGCCGATCGCCCCCACGAGGGCACGGCGATGCTCCGCCCAAGCAGGGCACACCTCGACTGTGTGGTCCACCGTGTCCTCCGGGCATACCGCACAGTGCCGACACCCGGGCGTCACTTCCGCACGAATCCGGTGCAGGAAACTCCCGAACGAACCATGTCCGGTAAGGACCTGCGTCATGCGGAAGGTAAGGACGCCGTGAGGTCTTTCCAGCCACGCCTCAAAGAGGGGACTTACCGCCATGATTGTGGCGTGCCCAGCACTGGGTTGCGATAGTCGTTGAATCGAAGCCTACTGAGGTCATGAAATGTGTGAAAATGTACCCCGGGGCCTTGGAACGAAGAAAAAAGGGAACAGGACTCTGTTTTAGTCAGTAAAATCTGACACGCCCTTCCATTCTGCCTGAGAGCGGGAAGAAGACAATTTCACACTTAAAAAAAAATTATGATCAAAATTCGTATATATAAAAGGTTAATTGAAACTTTGACCATGTTGTTGACTTAAAAGAATATTGATGACCCACAACGAAAGCGAATACTTATTTATCTATCTTCTTTTTTATTTCCATTTTAAAAGACCTTGACGAATAACGATACCTCCGTGGATCCCAAAAAAAAGGGTAAAAAGTCGGGAAGGGTCGACTCCGATATTTACATAGATTCCGGTAATTCTGTAAGTTTGCTTTTTATTCAAGCCAAACATGCGAGAAAGGGTGTATTTTAATATTAAGGGTAGGTTTTGTGCTTATGGGTCGGTGGGATTATGGGATCTTATGATGATAGGATAGAATAGTGTTTGCTTACGAACGCCGGATGGAAACTTCTTTGGTGAGAGTTTAAATTGAATTGGGGAGATGTGGATGTGAAGAATAGTGACAAAGAAAAACAATCTGTCCTTGATTGCATTGAAAAGGAGGAAAAAGAAAAGGTTGATTGCATACATGATATAAAAGAAAAGAGAATAAGCGATAGTTAAATGATTGACGAAACCAAATGAAAGAAAAAAGTGAGATATCATCTTATGACTTCTTGCACTGTAAAATGGAGCGCGGTGGGTGAACGTTCAATTTAAATATGTTGTAAAAGCTATTAGGATCCATTCTGTTACTAGTTTTTTTTTATAAATCATACAATGACATCCCCCACTCTTTGGCAGAGCGGGAGATAGTGTCAGACTATTACAGACTAAAAGACCCACTCCGTTCCTTCTAGCCTTCATACCGGGGCTCGAGCTGTCTTTTCCCGGTATGAAGGTCTTTTAGTCAGTACCCACCCCGTTCTGACTGAACAAACCATATTCTGGTTTTGCATAAACTAAAAATAATTTTGTATAGGCCATTCTACGTGGCTGTTCGCTGGAAAGCTAACCGTATGTATTGGTATTTAATGTTAATAATGATATTAAATGCGATTGTCAAATAAAACCCAGTTAGTTTATGACTCTCAAGTATAGTTTAAGGTAGAAATATTTAAATAAATACATATTTTTAGTTTATTATAAGAATCTAATGAACTAAAATATGATAAAAGTTGTTGTTTACGATGATACTGAGAGGTTGCCAGTGTTTAACAAATAACCATGTATAATAGCTAATCCTGATTAGATTGGATGATAATTCCAATTTAGTAGGAACAAAGGTTTACACACGCACATGAAATATGCTCCGGTCCTGAAGAGCTGATTCATTGTTCTCTTCAAATATGTTCCAAGTTCTCATGGATCCTATCGTATACAATTTTGTGCAGATAATAAAATTTAAGCTATAAACTAATACTTCATTTATTTAGGTGGAAAATTATTCAATGATTTCTTTCCCTCTAGGGCAGGGTAGGAGGGCGTGTCAAACTTTTACTGACTAAAATTCACTCCTATATTCTTCTTTGTCTTCGTTTCAGGACTCTGGACTTTGCTTTTGGAAGAACCCATGGCCCTAGAAGGCTTCGGCATTTTTGGGGCCTTATGGTTTTGCGACATCTTTTTGAGGCGTGCGTGAAATACTACGTGCCGTTAACGACTCGGGCTCAGTACGGACAGTCACCGGACGGCCGGATAGCAAGCTACCCAAAAAAGAGACTGCCATTGTACCCATACATTTAAGTGAGATGGTGGTCAAACGCGAGCCTATCAATATTTAAAAAATAGGTTTATGTATAAGTTGGGTTACTGGTGGCCAATTAGAGCAGTGGTGGCCGAGTGGTAACCGCCTCGACTTACGAGTTGCAGGTCGCGGGTTCAAAGTACTTCAGACCCAGTTATGTCTATTACTTTGTGTAATTTTATTTCATCACCACTGCACTGAAAACGGTGAAGAAAAACATCGTGAGGAAACCAAGCATGTCCTAAAATAAAAAATTCGAAGACATGTGACATCCCACTCCCTCTCCTAGAAAGGAGGCCTGAGTCCCAGCCATGGAAACATTATAAGGCCGACTATGCTTTGCTATGTGTGACTTGGTGTACAATAAAGTTTATTCTATTCAACAGTTGCCAAAACGCATCTCGGCGCGAAAGTGCGGATCGCTTTGCTCATTCCATACATTGGTGAGCCAATCGTCTTCGTTGTTAGATACATGCAGCAACGTAGGGAACAAATTAGGAGTGACATCCATGACGCGATGGCGCATGGACGTCATGATGATCTCACTCCGCACCACTAAAGTGACCGAATATTTGACTTCTGCGCAACCACTCAAGATCCGTGATGGCAATTTCTCGTTTTCTCAAAGCCTACGCCTAAAGTGGGCGGAATTGCGGCCCCGGGCGGCTGGGACGTGAGTAAGACCCTTATATTATACTCGTATAATTAGGTTCAGATCTTAAAAGAAATATCTGGAATTTCAAGAACAATATAACAGTAAAAAAAACTGGGCAAGTGCGAGTTGGATTCACGCACGAAGGGTTCCGTACCGTACTTAGGAAAATTCGGCAAAAAATCTCGTTTGTTGTGAGTTCCACTTAATTTGTTTTTTTAGTATTTGTTCAACAGAAATACATAATTTGTGAAAATTTCTACTATTTAGCTATGGTGACACTGACTGGTGACAGAAACATGGACAGACGGACGGACAGACAGTGAAGTCTTAGTAATAGGGTTCTTTTTTTTTCGGTGGGTAAAAATCATCCAAATGACACCGTCCTTGGCCCCGCCCGCGCCTACGGTGGCCAGAAATCGGGATCGGAACCCCGGCGGCGGCTCAGGCGTGAGCACTGTTGCCTGATGCGGTCGGCCTCCTCCTTAGCTAGCATTACTGCTTCACCGAAGGGGGCGACCGCTTGCTACTCCTCCTCGCTCTAAACCATGGCCTGTACCAAAGACCTATGCAAGAGATCACCGTCGCTGATCGGCCCCACAAGGACACGGCGATGCTCTGCTCAAGTGGGTCACACCTCCACCGTGTCCTTCGGGCGGTCCACACAGTGGCACCACCCGGGTGTCGCTACCACACGAATCCCGTGCAGGTTCCTTGCAACCTCCCGAATTTGCCACGTCCGGTGAGAACCTACGTCATGCGCAATGTGAAGACACCGTAAGGTTTTCCAGCCACGCCTCAAAGAGGGGACTTACCGCCATAATTGTGGCGCCCCGTTTTTACCTTTTGGGTACAGAACCCTGAAAAGTAATTGTGTTTGATAAGAGAAAAACAAACATTTATTATTCAGTTGGATAATCTGTTCCAAGTGTAGCCCACAGCACTACCTACTAACAGAATATAATATTGTGACACGTTGTCGCGAAGAAGATTATTTACACTCGAGGCCAAACACACTTACATCCCGGAGCCTATGTACACTTGATGACAAAATAAACAGTTTTCTACCAACATGTTTATGTTTAAACATGATGTTGAACAAAGTAATTAGTTGGAAAATAAAAAGTTTTTCTCTTGTGTTTATTCATTAATATCGGTCGACGGTATCGCGGTGATTGATCGGCGTTATGATTAACTAAAGTTTTAAATAATAAGAAAGCGGTAATTAGATGTTTGTTTGTTCAGCTATTTTAAGTTACATCACGCTTTAACTACTTGAAATGGTAAACAGGGCGTTTAGAACCTTATTACGTGGTGTAAAGTTTTTTTTTTACTATGCTTAGGCTCACGGTTGACCACTATCGCATCTGATACGTGGCGCTTGCTTAGAAGTAATCTATTCACTCTTGACTTAAAGACCCCTAGGTTATAGCTATCAGGAAACATAGATTCCTTGCGATTGCTATAATCTTTTCTTCTCTATAAGAAACGACCAATTGGAACCGTACATTGACTTCTGACGTTTTATACGTACCCACGGACGCTTACGTGAAATAAAAACATTTTAAAATCTACACAGTTATAAAGAGATAAAGTTTGTTTTTGTTTGTAGGACATTTTTTTTGGTTGATATAAACTAGTGCTTGACTGCGATCTCACCTGATGGTAAGCAGTGATTCAAAATCTGACGGTGAGCGCACTAGTTTATGAACCTAATTTCTACCTAATTATTTAATTCTAATAGAAATGTCTTCAAGGCGAGAGTGGATACACTCTCGCCTTGAAGACACCCAAATTAGAATCGTACGGGAAGACCGCAGCAGGTAGATTGTTCCAGGTCTTTGACGTACGCGGTACGACATAGCAAAACGCTTAGTCCGGACCGTAAAGATCTCAACAACGTATGGGTGAACCTACTCGTAGTACGTTGGATCCGAAGGTTATAGATAGGAAGGATAAGATGGCGGAAAATGTAATCTCTAAAAGTACCGATCTAATCGCATTTTTTTTTTCTCCGAACCAATGCTGCTTTATTCCTGAGTGACATAGGCTAAATTTTATGTATGCGGGCAAAACCGTGGCAAAAGCTAGTTTTTTACAATAAGAAATCGTGTTCGCGACTTAAAACAAAGAGGCAATCAGCCATTTTGTTTAAACAAAAGTAACGATGCGAAGCGATTGGCGGTGGGTTCGATTCCCGCTAGAAACAAATATTTGTACGATGTTTTGCGCCGGATGTTTGGGCATCTGAGATTTCTGTCTTTAAGCGCTACCGTGTTTAAAATAAAAACAATATTGAAGATTTGTAGTATGTGCACATGTCCAGACTGTGAGATAACCATTGACGATTTTTGGTAAAGGAATTTTTGAATATGTACTGTAAAAACTGTAAGACGAGAAAGTAATTTTGATTGAAATCATAGGTTCTACATACAAATCGATGTAGCTTTTGTTGTGACAGATGGCATTGATTGACGTTTGTGAGTGATGAGACCCTATCGGCGATTGATGACGAGGACGTACACTTAATCAATCCATCAGTTCCTATAAAAATTTTGCCTATATTTTGACGACTGTGGTTACTTATCTCCTTTGTCGACTGTACGTCATACCTATTATATTGTTATTTTCTTTTACAGCTGAAAAGCTGTGGATTTAAAGATTATAAGGACTTAAGTTCTTATACCAAATCCTAGAATTAAATCGACTATTTGTCTACTTTCCACATTTTACATTTTTATTTTCTTTAATTCTCTATTTTAAACCACATTAAACTATAAGTGGATAAGACGGTTCATCGACGTAGGCGAGCTTAACTCAAAGTGGAGTATTATTCAAGCAAATCATTGAGTGATAGAGATCAGAGCGATTTCTTATTTTATCAACTTAAATTTTCTGTAAATCAATAATCACACTCCAACCTAACGACTGACAAAACATAATAAAATCAAAAGATTTACAACAGAATCATCAAAAACTTTTCTTCAATCACCTTTCAAACATCAACAATCATTAGATACTTCACACACTCATCATTGAGTGAATAACTTGATCAGCAAGAAATCTAACATGTCAGTAAAGTGATATACAATACAAAAAAAGTGATAACGAATCGGCTCGTTTGGATATCACATTATCACACGTCATTATGACTTTATTAGCACATAGATAAAAGTCCATCATAAACTGATCTCTAAACATGGCGCTGCAATTAAACCTAGAAACGGTTTATACTACTGAAGTTGGTTCTAAGTTTGTTCGTAGACCTCGATTGGCTGGTCAGCTTCTATAAGTTTGTTATGAAATATTTTGACGTAAATGTACGTAAAGTTGGTCAAAGTAGCAAGAAGAAATGTGACCTCATTAGGTATAGCGGCGATCATTATTAGGTATACCGTTGGATTCAGATTTAATCTAGGTAAGGTAAAAGTGCTAGGGAGATAAAGACTTAGATTAGATGGAACAGTAAAGATAAAATGAAAGATATCTTAGAACACGTTATAATTATATATATTTTTTTTAATTAAAACTTTGCCCTACTCTAGGATTTACTCATTATCATCTTAGCTGGAAGATGTCTATAGTAGGACATAGCCCTCCCCTCAAATGTCACCACAACGAACGGTACTGTGCTTACCGCATCCATGAAATTCCCGCAACACTAACCAGTACCCTTAACCAAGTTGCTAATCTGCATTTGGTAACGCTAATAGAAAGCTTCAAATACGGGACGACGGGAATGAAGTCATCTCAACGCTAAGTCACGTGGTCAGAACAAAAGAATTGGCGGCGCGACTCGAAGCGTTGCGCGGAAGCGAAACGGTTGTAACTTGGCTAGGGGGGCAGGTCATCGGTCCTCTTTGTGGAAGGCTTTCTATTGCTGCTATCTTCCGGTGTGCGGTTGCTACTCCAGAATCTTTCGATCCCCTTGAACATCTGTTCTGCGAGCAATGTGCCCTGCCTTCTGCAAATTTTTGGTAATTCTTTAATTAAGCCATCTCGATCCCGGTTACCATTAGTAAATCTTTGACAATCATTACATGTAGTCAGATGCCTAACAGTCTGCCCACTGGTCTATCGGACATTTTTTTTTTTGGTGAGGAAATCATCCAATGACAACCCCTGCTCTTAGGCGGAGCGGAAGATAGTATCAGACTGTTACTGACTAAAAAACCCACCTCGTTCCTTCAAACCTTCATACCGGGGCTCGAGTTCCCTTTCGGATAACCCTGGCCCCAGTAGGCTTCGACCCGGCTGGGCCCTTACTGTTGCTGACAACTTCTTGAGGCGCGAGGGAACAGTGCGCGCTGTCGACGACTTGGGCTTGGTCCGGGCAGTTATCGGTGTACTTATGACGACGCCTCGTCGCCTACTAGAACGTCTTCGAACGCGTCTTCCATTGAGTTGTCGCCACTACAGAATAATTTAGCCTTTTTGACCATTTGTTTTACAAGCAATGTGCCCTAGCCACTGCCACTTACTTGCCGTTTGGCGATTCTTCAGGCTATGTGGACAACCTTGGTGCATTTACAAAAATGTAAACACACAAAAACAAGATCCAGTACTACTATTTGTAGGACATATTCATAACAATATTTTTTCCGTATGGGAATCAAACCCACGGCACGTAACGCAGCAACCAATCGCGCAACCACGGCACCAACCATTTTGTTATACAATAGACATGCAGGGTTTTTTCCACTGTATTTAAAGCTCGTGACTAAATACGACGGATTCAGATTCAAGGTTAAGTAACGTTTATAGAAGTCGATTTGTAGATGACAGTTCATTTCACTCCGAGGCTCTACCGTGCCTTGGGAAACAGGTCATGTTCTTATGTGTCAGGTCGGCTGTTATTGGTAGATCTTTGAGAATATATATATATATATTTTTATTTGATTTAAACCGGTTGATTGCAATCCCACCTGATGGTAAGTTGTGATTCAATTGTTGACGATAAGGAGCAGAGGAGAGGAGGCAAGAGTGAATAGGCTCTCCATAAACTAGTGTTTATGGAGAGCCTATTCACTCTTGCCTTAAAGACCTCAAAATTATAATTAGCGGCCAATAACTAGTTACCAATAAAATTACATTACGAATTCGCACTGTTTAAATTTTTGGACTCTAGTATCTGCGAAATATCACACAACATCAGTCCAAAAACATTTTCCTAATCTCGCAGCGTGTAAATAAATATTTACCATGTCAAAACACGATCCGGTGAAGTAAATGTATGGGAACGAGCAGCTGATGGTCATTCCGGCTGGCTTCAGTAATGACGTCCGCGGGCAATGGGCTTCAACCTATCACATTTGGCATATTAATTACACGTAAAACTGGAATAACAGGGGATAAATGTATCATTGTTTAACACTGTATTTAAGAGAATAGATAGGTACTTGTATGCTGTATGATTAACCTACGATATATATATTGTAGTATTCTAGGATTAGTGATTTTAGACTGAATATGATTTTTGTTGAACATTTTAAACTCTTTCGCTTTTTTTCCTCTAGGTACGCAAATCCAAGACCAAATACTCCATGTCGTCAGCTTTTCAGTCACCTATGGGGATTGACTGTAGGGGCCCAGCAGGGTCGAAGCCTACTGCAACCAAAGGGTCTGCTTCTGAAAAGAAGGCTCGGCTCCGGTATGAAGAGCAACGAAGGAACGGGGTGAGTTTTTTATTCAGTAAAAGTCTCACGTTATATCCCGCTACGACCAAGAATGTCATCTGGATTATTTTTACCCACCAACAAAAAAAAATACCTAAGGCAAATGACCGCTGGGCGAGCGTCTCCACACTGTGGGTCCCTACTGAAGGAAAGCGCCGTCGAGGTCGGCCTACAAAGAGGTGGCGGGATGATCTGGACGCGTACCGCGAGGAATGGTTTGAGACGGCGCAGGAGAAGAAAGTTTGGAAGGATTTGGGGAGGCCTTTGCCCAACAGTGGGACAGTAACGGCTAGAAAAAAAAGGCGATTGAAGAGCTAAGTAACGTGGAGTAGGTACATAGTCCCAAATACGGGAGTCTGGTGAATAGAGCACGATAATATTCGTCGAGCAAGAAAAGGAAAGGAAAGGCGAGCTCTACTCAACAATGAGTTTTCTCCCAGCAAACCTTTTTTTTTTTTTTTATGGTGGTAAAATCATGCATTGACATCCCCCGCCCTTGGGCGGAGCGGGAGATAGTGTCAGACTCTTACTGACTAAAAGACCCACCCCGTTCCTTCTTGAAGGAGATCACATTCCAGAGTAGGATTCAAAGAGGTAGGGTAGGGTTTTTAATATAAAAAAAGCTAGCTTTTGCCTGCCACTTCGTCCGCGTATATACAAGGTGTAAGGGACAGTCCTCCACAAACTTTAAGGGCTTGCTCAGTAGACGAAACTGAACAACTTTCCACATTTTTTTTTTTTCAGGAAATGAAAAAAATAATGTCTCGCCATACAAATTGTCCAATCAAGCTTATCATTTTGTATGGTAAGGCTGTTTTTTTTTTCCTTTTATATTATAGCTTATGAAAGCTCCTTTATTCCTGAGTGACCTATAAAAAAATAATAAAGGAGCTTTCTATCGGTGAAAAAATTTAGCAATCGGATCAATACTTCTAGATATTACCTACTGCAAACAAAAAAAACAAACTTTACGTCTTTATTATATTAGTGTAGACAATATATAATTACCTATTGGATCCTGCTTTGACCTTTCATTAGTTAAAACACCTACATTTTTATTTTGGTGTGTAGGATTTATCAAATAACTCCGCTTTGTCCGATCTGAGTGGAACGAAAGGATGTACTTTTACCTACTAATTAACACCCACTAGTGTTTTTTATCTGCCCTTTGCGTTTCACGATCGCGGTGACTCTTTTAACCAATCTCTAGAACGCAGGCAGATTTATTTTACCTAAGAATTAAAAATAGCTTTTATTTAGAAAATTATGTAAGACAGCCATATTCACTTTGTAGGTAAAAATGGTCCGACTGTGAGAAAATCGGCCCTTAACTTTGAACTGACTCTATTGGCATGAGTAGGGTTGCCAGGTCTTGAAACCGAAAAGCCGGATAGACCATTCTATTTAATCGGACAATTGGTAAAAAAGCCAACATTCTAGTCATTCAAGTCTAACATAACTTTTTAATGGCAATAAAATTCATTTAAACTTTTTAAATTCTAACGAACAATCAATAAAATTGATATAATAGCTAGACTAATTGCATGTCCGACCGGACTCCGCCTAATTTGGCCGGACAGCCAACTAAAAAGCCCGAATGTATCCAGCTTTATACAGACGCCTGGCAATACTAGGCATAAGAAACTAACATTATATTGAAGTCTGTGGGAATACAGCTTTCTATGGAATATTCAATGCTATTGACACGTACTGCACGTTTTAGGAGGACGCTACTAAAGGGATACGGGATGTGTAATAGACACCTGCTCTCTACCAGTCACGTGACTTATCTACTGGAAACATAATATAGCATCTGATAGTCAGTGACCTACTAGGGGCTAGTAAGTGTATTAGTAGTATAGAAAAAAAATGGTGCATGATGAATGGTCACAATTCTGAAGATAGTAGGTAGTTTTGGCTAATTACAGCTATTATTTCAGGACCAAATCTTATCATCGTCATCTCTTCAGTCAAAAGTCGTCCACAAGTGGACGTAGGCCTCCCCAAGTGACTGGACATCGGAATCTTGCGCCCCTCACTTATCTTCATCTTGTCCTTGTAACGCTGCATCTTTCTGTACGCGATCGCTACTCCAGAACTCCTCAGCTCCATCGACCGTCTGTTCTGGGAGCAATGTGCTTAGACCACCTGCCACTTCTTTTTTGTGGGAAAATCATCCTTATCATTTGCTGGAATGTTATGTTTAGTTAGCTAGTTTTAAGATTGCGTCTTATTCACGTAAATAAACTGTTTTTCTTTCTTTTCTTTCTTGATGACTGTGAATGTGATAGTGTCAGACTTTTACTGACTAAAAATCTACTCCTATTCCTTTTGTGCCATTCATTCAGGGCACCGGGGATCTCTTTCGCATCACCCATGGCTCCAGTAGGCAGGTACGCCGTATCACTGCCACTTAAGTTTACCGATTCTTCGAGCTCACCAACTAAGAAAGCCAACTCAGTTTGATTTGTCATCAATTAAAAACCGGACCAAAGCGTGAAATTCATCCGCCTATATTTAAAATTCAAATGTTTATTCATAACGCAAGATTAATCTGTTGGTTTTACTTTAACTTATATACTTTAATTAAACATAAACTGGTTTGAGAATTAGCATGTTGTTTACGTGATTAACAAGAATTTGGGGCTTATGAAACAATAAGGTCAAGGGTATAGTAATTACAGCAGATTTTGATGTTATTTCCCTAAAGGTCAGAGGCCAATAAAATTGTTTTCTTAGCAAAAATTCAATGATAAAGATAATATTTAGATTATGATGTTGAAACCTTCAGAGAATTATATTATTAGAGCAAAATATTTTGCCAATTAAGAGTGTTTTAATCGATCCATCTTTATTTAACTCAAAAGATAAGTCTCTTTTTGTAAAAGCCTTTTTAAGCTTTAAAGTAGTTGAAAATTAAAACGGTCCAATTAGCCAGACTGAGAGAATAATGACAATGCTAACTTAGACGATAGTGGTATTTTATATGGCCTTAAATCTTCAGAGATTTCTGCAGTACGGTACTTTACGTAATGGCACGGACTTACGAGTTGAAGGTCGCCGGTTTGAACCCAGTCAGGCACAATATTTGGTCTAATTTATTTCATTACCACTGCTCTAAAAACGGTAAAAGAAAGCATAGTGAGAAAACTGACATGTTTAACCAAAAATTTGAAGACGTGTGACATCCAGCAATTCGCCTTGGGCCCACAAAGTGGATCACAGCCAATTATTTCTAGAGAAGAGGCCTGAATCCCAGCAAAGGGAACAATATAAGGCCGATGCTTATGCTACCGAATTCCGGTGCATTGTTTAGAGAGAACTAGTGGGAAAACCGACAAATGTGCCAGTACCTACTTCTAAATCCACTAAACAACACTCACGAGAGGATCTCTTACATTAGAGCGCGCTTCAGTCGTCAGTAAATAGATAATAAAACTAATATATGATTATTATATTAGTTTAAATTGTATTGTAACTTCGCTAGGCTACCTCAAGACCTCTACCCCTGATATGCGGACTTCTGTACTTACCAACAGTTTATTGCTATTCTAGATACTAGAGAGCAGTGGTGGCCGAGTGGTTACAGCCCCGACTTACGAGTTGCAGATCGCGGGTTCAAACCCAGCCAGGCGTATTACTTTGTGTGATTTATTTCATCACCACTGCTCTCAAAACGGTGAAGGAAAACATCGTGAGGAAACCGGCATGTCCTAGAACCAAAAATTTGAAGATATGCGAAGTCCACCAACCCGCACTAGGCCCGCGTGGTGCATTACGGCCCAACCCAACAGTGGGAACATTATAAGGCCAACTATATTATGATAAGTACTGGTGGGTACTGGATAACAGTAAAAACTTGACTGACAGTGTTATTTTTTGCCAGTAAATGGCAGAGGACAGCATTTTATAGCAATTCAATGTAAAATAAAGGTAACCTATAAAAAAAATTACCATGATTTTTGCTAACGACCTATCACGCTTCAAGATACTCTTTGGGAAATACCGGACAATAACGACTACTTGTCTAATAATTCAAAACATTATGAAACCATTATCATCAATAGAATCTTCATAATACTAAGCAATTAAATTATTAACATCATTCTTGACCTTTGGGTTACATAATAACAGATGTCAATATTTATCGGCTTAATATTCCGGATACTAAGAAAAACGTATTTTTTTTACATAAATCATCATAGTTTGACGGGTAGACCTGTTTGACAGTCGTTTGATTCTTTTAAATAAATCATCTTCACAGGGATTTGCGTCTTTAGGTTTAATTATTTATTAAACAAAAAAAAGTAGTAGTAAACAAAATATGGAGCATTAACGTCAACAAACCGATTAGTATTCAAAACTAAAGTTAGCGAGATTATTCGCAAGAGGTTGGCATTTCCAATTGTTGATTTGAACGAATTGTTTGACTATATTAGTGTGGATATGTAGGTAGTTTTAAATTAATTTGAGTGAGCTGTATTCCTGAGTGACATAGGCTATATTCTATGAACGCGGGCGAAGCTGCGGGCAAAAGCTTGTAAATAATAAATACATAAACGTGTTTTAAAATGACATTCACCAGGTGGTAGTACTGTGGCGTCTGGTCCAGGCAACTGCCAAAACGCTTAGCTTATGTTTTTGACATTAGTTAGACATTAGGACAATTGGACACTGGTGGGTGGTTGGCTAATAATTGGACATTAGTCGGTTCTATTTCTTGTTTTATTTAATGTTACAACATTCAACTATATTCAATTAATTAAAAGAATCTACAAAAATAGAACAACTGACACTGTTGTTAGCCAATTATTTCCAATTCGAAAAGGAATCAAACATTCACTATATTTTCTATTAAAACAGAAGTAATAATAATAATAATATAATAATAATATAGTAGGATTATAATGTTATTGCAGTATTTTGCAGCAAAAATACTGAGCCAAACTTCTCGGCAAGCTTCGCTGATTTTTTTTATCTGTTATAAACTAGTACTTGACTGCGATCCCGCCTGATGGTAAGCAGTGATGCAATCGTTGATGGTGAGGCGCACTAGTTTTAAGAGCCTATACACTCTAGCCTTGAAGACACCTAAATTATAATCAGACGGGAAGACTGCAGCAGGAAAACTGTTCCAGTCAAAGGACTGGAACATCAAAGGATGTACGTGGTATAAATAACGAGGCGAAACGCTTAGTTCGGACCGTAGGTGTTTCAACAACGTGATGTAGTTATTACGTAAAAAAATGTTACCTCTTGATTCAATGATTTCACATTGTCCAGTTGTGCAGACAATTGAGATAAAAATCTACATCACAATCATCATCATCATTTCAGCCGATATACGTCCACTGGACATAGGCCTCCCCCAAGCGTCGCCACATCGAACGTTCCTGTGCATCCCGCATCCATCGGTTTCCCGCTACCTTCACCAGGTCATCAGTCCACCTTGTAGGAGGCCTTCCAACACTGCGTCTTCCGGTACGCGGTCGCCACTCCAAAACCTTTCGGCCCCAGTGCCCTGCCTCTTGGCACTTAAATTTAGCAATTATTTGTGCTATGTCAGCAACCTTAGTTTTCTTGTGGATATCTTCATTTTATCACAATATTTACGAGAAATTCATTAACCAGTAATTAAAGCACCCACTAAAGCTCACTCGGAAAAATCATTCCTCGGTTTTACATTATGAGTTTAATCTCTAACACTAAATATTTGACAATCTTAGAACAGTTACAGGGAGATTGATAGTTTGACGGGGGACAGGACAGAATGGAAGAAAAAAACGTGTTGCGCCGACCCCAAGTAATATGGAATAAGGGCAGGAAGAAGAAGAAAAAGAAGAAGAACAGTTCTATCAGTCCATTTCTAGTTTAATTTAAGTCCGTTCCATCATCGTACCAAAAGATGTACGGCGTTGCCCCACCGGTACATGGTGGACATTTCACCCATACGCACAAAGCGTTTTGAGAACGCATTTATTGTGCATAAAACCAAGGAGTGGAATTCCCTGCCGGACTCTGCGTTTCCTGATATCTACAACTTAGGGGTCTTTAAGTCAAGAGTGAATAGGTTACTTCTAGGCAAGCGTGCTCCATCGTCGGCCACATCATCGCTTACCATCAGGTGTGACGGTGGTCAAACGCAAGACTATCAATAATAATAAAAAAGTTACTGACGTTTATCACGTTGTCTAGAACCCAATATCGCATATCTGGATGATTTCATAAAATCATCATTATCAATTATCATTTGAACCGAAATTACCGTAAGACATTCACAGCTGGATATTGGTTTCCCCTAAGTGTCACCACACCGACCTCCCATGTACGTCTTGAATCCATTGGATTCTAGCAACCTTTACTCCACTTTGAATGAGGCTTTCTAATGCTGTGTATTCTGGTACGTGGTCTGCAACAGTCCAGAATCTTTCGGCACCATCGACCAACTATTCTGCGAGCAATATGCTCAGCTCTCTACCACAATTCAACTACACTACTACATTCATACTGAATGTGTAGTAAAAATAAACTAACTTATCAATTATAAGGTTTTACCAATAAAAGGCACAGAAACGCAAATTACTGTACAAACCGAGCCGTCTAATCTACAGCAAAAGTAAATAATGTAACTATTACATGTTTCAGTAGTGTTCTATTACTTAGCTAGTATTAAGTAACCTGTAGTCATTAGGATCGATAAAAGGTACCTACCGCTTAGGTAACCATACAATTTAACATAACCTAACCAAGGTTGAAAGGGTTATGTCAAATATCTGATATACTTTACTACAACTTCTAATTAAGTGATATATAATTTGAAACTTTACAGACCACCAATTTAGGACTACGTAATTTCAGAATGGAAAGTTTTTTTAAATCCAAACCTATTAATTCTCAAATTGGGATTAATTACTTCGGCAGGGTTAGAATTGTTGAATTGTTTCGAAGTAACGATTACGTGTGTACTTTATAAACTATTTACATGTTACAGAAAATTAGGGGTTAGTGGAACTCTGAATGATAATATGTGGCTTCAAAGTTTGATTCCAGAACCTGAAGGTTAGGGCTACACTGCGCACACGTCGATTTGGGCGCATTGTCTCCATACATTTTACACGGAAACTAGACTTGTAGAGCTACACTTGATCTACGCCACGCGACGTCGTCCTACGTACAAATCAGGCATGGTCCACGTGTGAGTCGGTCTAATGTAGTTATAGCTTGATCCTTGCACTCGAAGTCAGCATTTATGTGAGCAAAAGCAGAGTTTCTCAAAGTGTAGTAAACCTTTAAAGGTTCATCATTTGATGACAATCATGATTCTCATAAATGTGGCCAGATGGCTAACAAGTTCTCGCGGTATGCTTTATAGCGTTAATATTGTACCACATTTTTAATAAGATGTCTATTTATGTCACTGTATCAGCTTTTGTTTAGATAAAAATATTGTAATATTTTTTTTTTACAATAATTTATGATTTTCTTTTTTGGCAGTGTGGGCATTTAGAAGTTCACAATGGTTTAAGGATTTAAAATGGGTACGTGCCGCCATAAGTTTGAGATACCATGAGTTACGTATAAATCATAAACACGGAGAAGAAAATAGTTATTTATTAGCTGAAGTAGATAGTGCTGTTAAAATAAAACTTCTGTTTAGTCTAAATTTTTATTTTTATTGCATAGGCACACCAACGACTTATTTACAATATAATTTAAATAATTCATTATGAATTAATGAGGTGATCCTGCGTAAATAAGACACTTTCAGGTATGCACAACATTTACAATAGGTCTAAATAATTAAATAGATTAAAAACGATGAATAATAAAAATAAACATTTAATTAAGATAGTTACGAAAAAAAAAGTCTAGATTCACAATTTCTGTAACCTAGCTCATAATATCTTAACAGCATTACCATAGTAACCGTAACACACATTAAACTCACAATGATATACCCAAAAAAAATCAGCAGAAATACACAGAGAGATATCCTCAGCAATTACCTATTGTTATATAAGTACGAATGCTCTGAAGACGTCCCCAAATGGATCGTTCTTATCCCCAGACATGCAGATGAAAGGACCGACTACGGCTTATTATGTTTATATTTTTAGGGTTCCCCGCACCTCAAAAGGAAAAAATGGAACCCTTATCTATAGGATCATTTTGTAGTCCGTCTGTCTGTGTCTGACCCTTTATCTCAAGAACGCGTACAGGTATCAAGTTGAAATTAAAACCATATACTCAAGTTTGCGGTTCCTTGAAGTAGTAGAAAAATCAACTTCTAAATTAACGAAAAAAAAATACATTTCGACACTATCAAAGGAATCAAAGTTCATAAGATACTTCCCGTTGACCCAGAATCCTGAAATTTGGCATAAAGTTAGATCTTATAGTAGGTATTAATCTCAAAAAAAAAAAAATTCGTATCGTCACAAAAAAAAAACTATTTTGCGATTCGAAAAATCTTCGAGACTACATTCGGAAATTGAACTATTCACATATGTAAGTTAACGGAACCCTCAGTGCGCGAGCTCGGCTCGCACTTGCCCAGTTTATTTTAAATATACCGTTGAATTTGTATGTAAAAGGGCTGTATGATGTCGTGTCGTAATATGAAATTACTTTGAGTATTGTAGTGTTGTGTCGGGGTGTTGCGAGTGATTTGAAAGGTTGTTACTGACATCAAAATATTATATTTTACTCGTTTTCTACATTTATTACGTCAAGGTTTTCTTGATTCTATAATTTATAGCATGCATTGTATTTTAATTTTAACGTCTAGCTTGCATTCCAAGGTTATAAATTATTATTGTTACCTAAATTATACACCATTATTTTTTTATTAGTACAAAAACTTAAGGGTTTATTAGAAAAGTTCTTGTTATTATTTAAGTAAAGTCTCAATAAATAGTATTCATAAGCAGCAAAGTTATTAGCGTTTGTTTATATCCCAAAATGTCACAAAATTTATGGAAATATTGTACAGGCTATTGATGTATGAATAAATGACGATCAAAATGGAAAAACACTGCGCCTAGTATTTTGTAGTAGCTATTATTATGGACGATAGATTCTATTATGAATTTATCAATTATGACTTCGTGGGCAATTTTGGGATTCCGTTTTTTACTACAAAAATAACCATATGGTTACTGATCACAGTTAGGGATCAGTAACCATATGGTTACCACCAACCATACGGATAGAGCACCATTTTTTTGTATGTATCTACTAATTAAAAGAGGGGTTTATGTAGGGTGACTGGTAATTAGTGTACGATACTTAAACACGTGAATATGCTCATGATAACCAACAACTTTTATTATGGGAACAAACCTGAAATCACGAAAAAAAATCAGCTGTTCAGTGCATTTATGTTTGCCTAATGTGCTGAACATCTGATATTTTTTTCGCGATTTCGGCTTTGCTCCTGTAAAAAAAATTGTTTGTTATCATGAGCACAATCACGTGTTTAAGTATCGTACACTAATTACCAGTCACCCTATATGGAAAGAGAAACTAACTAACATATCAACTCACAGGAGAAACTATTGAGACTACGAGGGTGAAATTCTGCACAAGGTTTCGTTTTATGTAGGAAAGCACTAAAATAGGATTTTATAAAATTCACCCTCAAAGAGGATTAAACAGGATCCAAAGTTAGTATGGAGAAAACTGCTCTCTCGTGGGCGAAGCCGCTAGCAAAGTATTGTATAAGTCCAACAACAAAATAGTTGTAAAAATATGTAATATATGTTTTTTTAACCAATGTTGTGTGTTGAGAAGAAATATTGAAAAGTTGAACTGACAGTAATATTTCAGTGGACATTATAACATAAATATTTGAGCATAAGCTTCTGCCTTTGGTTCGTAACAGGATGATAACATGCTGGTATGTTTTTTTTTTGGTGTTGGGCAAATATCGAGTCTCCTGCTCTAGATGGAGCGAGAGGGCCTGTTATATTTTTGCTGGCTAACACCCACTTGTGTTCTTTTACACACAGTAACTTTTTCGAACATTACCGTAGCTTAAGTTAGAATAATAACATTCGACTCCGGAAATTCGCAGAAATTATTCTCAGAGCAAGGATAAAATCAAAACAGCAGCAGTTCCAACTGCCTAATCCCTCGAATTTAATAGGAATTTAATGCAATAGCTACTTAATTACGAAGATCAGAACATTTCAATCTCCCGGAAAAATCTTGAAAATGTAAAACACGAAAATATTCAAATACTTCACAGCTTTTATTATTTCGGGGGTCCGTTAATTTCATGATAAATCTCCGGAGATTACCCTTCGAGGAGTACTAATTATGTTTTTAAATGGAACAGCGAGAAAGGAAGATTGTTGCTAAATAATTAGGAAGGTTCCATGGATTATGAAGGTTGCGAGTAGTCAGCAGTATTGTGTTTTGGCGGTAATACATAAATTATGTGGGTCATGGTCTGTTGTTCTTTTTTCAAACAGAAAACGCGCAATTTGTTGGTTTTAAATTAAAAAAAAATAATGATAAATATTAAAACGTTTGGGAAAAGAGGTTACAGCTAGAATGACATTAGACCGATGCAGACGTGTAAGGTGCCTGATTTGTAGGTACTTACGTCGCGTGGCGTGGATCAAGTGTAGCGGTACATAGGCCACCGCCACCGCCATAAACGTCACCACGACGAGCTAGAAGCGGCCACAGGCCACTTGTGACCGGAGGGTGGCTGCTACTTTCTTTAACCCTTGTGCGCAGTATCATAATGGACTCTGACAAAGAACGTTTAATATTCACGAATGGCGTGCGTTGGCGTTTTGTATCACCGTTCAGTGGCCGGTTCGTGAAGTGGCAATTTGTAGCGTGTGACGGCCACTGGCGTCTACCGTGTGTGGCGAATCCATAAAAAATATTTTTGAAACTTGCAGGAAATATGCCAGTGGCGGCGTTTTGTGGTTGTGGCCGGTGACCTGTGTGCGGTGACCCTAGCTCTACAAGTCTAGTTTCCATATAATGGAGTAGTTTCCAGGGTTATTTTAATTATAAAAAATATTGGACACGTATTTTTTCTTTTTTGACTGAACAAAAAATAACAAAGTTATAGCCCATTAAAGTAACGTGTGACGTTACCCCATGCGAAAAAATGCAGTAATGCGCGAGACGTTACACGTAACTTTAATAAGTTCTCTATCTTTGTCATTTTTGGTTTAATTTACAAATAAAAAAATACGTATCCCTTATTTTTGAATAATTTAAAAGACGGACTAATTTTTTTTTTACGGCAACTAGCTTACTATGAAGACCGACGCGCCTAGATTGGCGCGTGTGTCACACGTGTGCGCAATGTAGTAAAATTCTAGCATTATCGTTATTGAATAAGTTTCATATTTCTTTTCAAAGACGTTTAACAATGAGTTCAATCAAAAACGTATTTTACAAGTCATGGTTATAGATTAGTGTCATGTAATGCAATTCACTATTGTGTTTGTTCACGCCCCCGTCGTAATAAGCAATTTTAAAACACGTGTTCTTTTTTATTTATTAAAAAAAAAAAATGGCCCACGCTGGGAATTATTCCTATGTCGTAGGTGCATTCACAAACATAACTTACATACACAAGACACCAAGATTCTATCTTTGTTATATGATATATTTAAACGGAATCATACTTACTTTGCCGGTGTAGGAATATTAAACGGATGTCTAATTTGCAAATTCACACAATTCTAATTCATGCAATTTTAAGTAAAATTTAAAAAAATAATAGTGGCAGTTTTTAATTAAATACGAGTAACTTTATGGACTAAGTTATTTATGCACACATAATTCAAAACGAGATAATTTCAATGTTAACTATTTTATATAATGTCATAGTTAGCTTGTTGAAACAAAACGCTAATGTGTCTTCAAAGCTAGAGTGAATTGGATCTTAATAAACTGGTCCGCTTCACCATCAACAGCCAATCACTACTTTGTATCATCAAAATATATATTTTTTTTAGTGTACTCAGTAGGTACCATATTTGGATCTCGCTTCCAAACATGACGATAATGTGAGTATCAGATAAGCATAATTATCCTTACATTTTCGTATTACAAAACAAAGTGGGGTATCTAAAAAACTACTGAACGATTCGTTGTGCAATTTACAACAATAGACAGTAAAAAAGAAATCATGAAGATAGTTTAAATGTATACATTCTTTAAATAGTAAAGAAAAGCCAAGTATCTCAAGGATTTGTAATACCCTTGTTAACTTACCTTGACGCTAGTGAAACAAAAATATTTCGCATCCTTAATCAAAAAGAGTCATAATTCAAAAAATGGGGTATTTGAAAATTAAACCGTATTTTTGAAACACATGTTTTCAAATTCCAATGCCTTCATTTAGAGTTAGGTCTCTTTACAATTAAACATACGGTTTTTCAATATTGGAAAACACTACGTAAACGTATTGAAAACAGTCGTTTGATACAAGCGCAAATTTGTCTCTGCAGCCCTAAGCTCCATCACACACTCGCCTACGGTTCGTGCGAATTCAGCCTCGATCGCAATGACAAACTTTCCGCACTTGTACACTTTTTTATTTTTTTTTTATTGTGGGAAAAAATCATACATTGACATCCCCTGCCCTTGGGCGGAGCGGGAGATAGTGTCAGACTCTTACTGACTAAAAGACCCACCCCGTTCCTTCTAGCCTTCATACCGGGGCTCGAGCGCCCTTTCGGATAACCCTGGCCTCAGTGGGCTTCGACCCGGCTGGGTCCCTGCTGTTGCTGACAACTCCTTGAGGCGCGCGGGAACAGTGCGCGCTGTCGACGACTTGGGCTTGGTCCGGACAGTTACCGGACGGCCGGACAGTGAGCTACCCATTGCTCACTGTCCGCAAGCCCGGGCACTTGTACACTTGACAACAGCACCATTGATACCAAAAAAAAGTAGTCAAACAAAGTATGCCCAAAGTTTGCTCTCAACCGTTCAGTGCGCAGCCAAGGCACAAAGGTCACGATCGCACAAGACTTGAAGTACTCATATAAAACAACATCATGTCAAACATAACCCTTTCACTTGTCTTTAAATATTTGCCTTCCATTTCAAGTTCAAAGTCAACCAAGGGGTAAGGAGTTCCCATGGGCGTTAATTTAAGACTATTTACGTGGATGCGTTTAGCTTAATGGGAAGGACAGGTGGTTTTATGGCCGTGCTAAACGCGGTAGAAGAGGGTTGAAATTATTGTTGGTTTTCCTGTCTTGTTTTGTCTATAGGAACGTTTTGATCTGGCTGAGTTATGGTTTTCTTGGAAGACTGTTTCATTGATTTAGTGTCTACAATTGATACTGTAATGGTAGAGTATACACGCTAGGGTATATCTGATAAGTTTAGTTTTTTAAGTAAACCGTAGTTTGTATGTTGCACAACAGTGTAGGTTTCCAAATAGCTTACCTGACAGGTATAACTGTGCCACAGGTAAACCCATCAGGTGTACCTTAGCGTGTATTACCTTTAGAGTCGCCACAGTGACCGGTTCTGTGCGTTACGTACCCGTCGGATTACCGCGACCCTCACCAGGTCTCAGCCCACCTTAAGGGAGACAAATGCTTGCACTCATTTTAATAGACTATCTCAAAAGACTATCTGGGACAATATCCTGACATGAATGAGAAAGATGAGAAGTTAAGGCAGATATAAATGTAAAAATGCATGTATCTTGTTGCTTGTGACAGTATTTATACCTTACCTTACGGGAATATAAAAAATGTATATGTTTTTATATTCCCGAGTCGCTTGAAAATAAATTTATTACCTGTTCTTTCAGTAACAATCCACCTAATTTGACTTTAATAACTTAAAAAAAAAACTTTTATCAAAGAAACTTGCGAGTTTACGACAATTTTCAAATTATATTCGTGACAAAAGATTTGGCAATTAACATTTAAAGTCGTAAGTCGGTCAAGGAATCGTAGTTAATTGAAGGGAAACGTCGAAATACGATCTGAATTACTTTAAAACTGAAATAGCTAAGACAGGTACATACCTGATCCCTGCCTCTAATCTATACAACGTGTTTTTTTTATTCCATAACTCTAGGTTATAAATGAGAATTCTATATCAAAGAATCAGCTGGTATATAAATTATTTATTTTTATTTTCATTTTTCATTCACACTAATATAATAGTTTGTTTTTTGTTTGTAGGAGGTAATATCTGGAAATACTGGTCCGATTGCTAAAATTTTTTCACCGATAGAAAACTGCTTTATTCCTAAGTGACATAGGCTATATTTTAAGTATGTGCGCGGGCGAAGCTGCGGGCAAAAGCTAGTACAAAATAATTGGATAAATTCACGATGATTTATGTAAAACACCTTGACATGAAATATGATAGCGTAAATAAGTATATCATTTGCTTATTTGCAAACTACTGTAGATTTCATCGATGACTGGCAACGTCACAAAAGTAAAGATTTTCATACGGGTGTCAATTTTTGACTTAAATTAATTATTATTGATGATATCTTCGAAACCCTGCATTTTTGGACCACATATATTTTAGTAATCTTCGTTTTTTTTTTTTCGTAATACAAACCTTGAGTTATGGAATATCAAAAACACTTTAGTATCAAAAACAACACACAGATCATTATAATCATCTTCCTGCCTTAGTCGCATATTATTTGGAGTCGATGCAACAGGCTTTTTTCTTTCATTCAGTCCTGTCACCCATCACGCTATCACTAACTCACCGTTCTCTCATATATGTTCACACACTCCTTCGGGTGTGTTTATTTTATTTTTTTAGATCTTATAGTCTATCCAGACATCGCTACTAGCGATAAGACCGCTATTGTACCAATAGGTTTTAAGTTTTTGTAAAAGTGTTTCTATTTTGTTGTACAATAAAGTGAATAAAATGAGTGAATAAGTGAGTGTATTCTATTCAATTCTATTCCTGTATATTGTAGGTTTATACACAATATTAGTTTTAGTAACGAGAAACTCAAAACACGTGTCTAGTATTTTTATGAAAAGAATCTATTTACAAAATTTCATGCTAAATTAATGAAAAATGACAAAATTATAAGCTTGATAAATTCGCATAATACATGGTCACCGGGCCATCTGGGTGTCTGACGGGTTGTTTTGCTCCCGTACTGAACTGTGCACCGGCTGCTAATGTCAGATATGACCTACCGTGACCTGTGTTGTACCTAGTATCAGTGGACCTTTTAAAATATGTTTGAGAAGAAATATAACACGGTGTAAAAATTGTTTGAATCAATTCATTTACTGATTCTGAATAAATATTCAGGTTTCGTATATATACTAAAAATAATGTTGTATACTGCGTGTGTCAATACTAGGAGAGATCTAGAGAAGGACGATATTGTAGATTTGTATGATCTATAACTACTATCAGCAGACAGAAAAAAATATGAGTTGGCCATTATGTGATGTAGAGTTTAAAATATATATAACTAGCTTGTGCCCGCGACTTCGCCCGCGTGCATGAAATATTGCCTATGTCACTCAGGAATAAAGCAGATTTCTATCAGTGAAAAAATTTTAGCAATCGGACAAGTACTTCCAGACTTCATTACCTTTTAAAAACAAAAAAAAGACTTTACCTCTATAGGATATTAGTGTAGATAGTGTAGATAATACATGAAAACACTTATAATACTCAGTAGGTATATGAACAACGTTAACAATGGAACCAAGGATCAATTTGCATCTGCACCTTAATTTATTACAACCTTATTGTTTGAGTTATCAGATAGTAATTAGTCTAATAAGTCTGAATGTTATGTCAGCCTCTCGTAGCGACATCTATGACGCCATATAGAAATTCAAATTTGAAATCCTGCATCGCGGTATATAAAGTTCTCCGCGCGATTAGAACATAAGTATATATAAAACCACCTGAAATGAACTTTGGGCAATTATCCGGATCAGACACAACACCTGTCTGGACGGAGGATCCTCCGTATTGGACGAAGGTTTATGAGGCTTACACCTTATTTCGCATAATTTTAAACTTTTTTACTAAAAGAATAGTCAGGCAGAAAAAGACAAATAAAACGCAAAAATCTACTAAAATCTATTCACCTTATTTGAAATTAAAAAAAAAAGATTCAAGTTTAGTAGTAACGGATATAAAGGTTACGTGGGAACGTTTTATATATAGATACCGGGGCCCTACAATGCAGACAGGGTAGAAGGAACAGGGTTTTAGTCAGTAAAAGTCTGATAGGCTCTCTCACTCCACCCAAGAGCGGCAGAAATCATTTAATGATTACTCACCTCAAAAAAAAATGGTTTTAAAGGATAGGAAAATCTTCATGTATTTGCTACCCTAACACAATATGCATACTTGGATAATTATAGGTATTGCGATTGACTTTTACCCTTAAATACCAATGATTTTACGGGTCAAGAGGTACTAACGAAAAACTTTAGGTAATATTTAAGCCTGGCCTAAATTAAGTTCTACGGCCATAAATAACTATGGCTCAATGTCGAATTGAACGCGTGACAAACAAAAAACGACTAGAAATTACCTAAACTTTAGATAGAATCAATTCTTAGCTTTGTTGGCTAGTGATTGCGTATAATTACGCTATTAGGATTGGAAAAAAATAACTGAATTATAATGCAACAGTTTTTGCTATCTCGGATTCGAAATTCTATTCATTTTTCTAAGGCAGTTTTTAGGTTCTACTTTTATCCAATACTAGCTTTTGTTGATGTCACTATATGTCAAATATAGCCTATGTCACTCAGGAATCAAGCAATATTCTATTAGTAAAAAAAATTCGCAATCAGACCAGAGATTGCCTTAACCTCTTTATATATTCTGCCGTCCTCTAACTAAAAGCAGCTAAGTGCTTTGTTTTCTAAGTAACTTAGCTGCTTTTTAGTTAGAGGACGGCAGTATTATAAAGTGTAGATTATTTTTAGTGTTTGCGAAACCTGAATATATAGTTTGTTTAGAAACAGTAACTGAATCGATTTCAATCATTTCTACATCAAGTATTTTTTTTTTTTTCAAAAATATTTAAAAAATTGTCACAAGTTGAACATCGCTGATACTAATTACAATACCTACAGGTCACGGCAGGTTATAGTAGACATTAGACACTAGCGCACAGCTGGATGTGGAGGTAAAATAATCCCTCAGTTGCCCGGATGGTCTGGTGATCATGTATTTGTGCGGCGAACCAGTTAACGTAACAAGCTTATAACTTCGTGATTTTTCATTGTACAGTTATGAAATTTTGTACACAGATTCTTCAGATTCTTTATTTTTTAAGCTATTGCATAGCTTCTATCGCGGGCCTTGAGCGTGGAGACCGAATCCAGAAATTCCGTAACGAAAATAACCTAACACCCCCCACTCATTTGTTTTTTGAGCGTGGTGACCGACAAGAAAACAAATGAGTGAACAATCAATCAAAATTCAATTCAATGTGTGAAAGTGTAACTTCAATTAATATCAAAGAAAAAAAAAAACAAAGGAACTGCATAAATAAAATAAATAAATAATTATAATTGCATAAGTTGATAAAAATGCTATGCAATAGCTTTACCGCGGCAGTCCCCGAGTGCCACAGGTCTTTTTTTTTCTTTTTGATTTTCTTTTTTTCAGATCCTTTATTTATTTTTTTCTTATTATACTAAACACGTATTTCGGGTTTCACACATACCTACTATAACTAATGTTGTTTACTTCTCTAACAGTGCAGTGCTAACAGTGCTAGCTTCTGCACGGCGTGCTATTCTCTAAGAAAACAGCCTTGAGGGCAGTGCTGGCCGCAGCAACGAAATCCAAATAGGTTGGTACATTGGATTAACAATCCAATAGACCTATGCATTGAACTTTTAATTTAATGTACCTACTACGCTCTCGACTCGTCGCTGCAGCCATTGCTACTATTATTACTATTTTCTGGACACACGTCACCTGGTATACTGCTCATCCTGCATATCCACCTTCACTTTTCAGGATTTATACGAGGCCAACAACAAATCTGTATAGGTGGCTTAATACTGGGCAGAAAAACTAACTATATTAGTATATTTAGTTAGTTTGAGGTGGCTATTTCATAAAGTAACTAACTATTATGTTAAATGGAAGACTACATCATGAAATTGCAGATTTTACGATATGGCTACAACATACGCATAACTGGACTTCTAAAGATCAGATTGGCAGTCACTTCATGCTGATATCCTGTTCTTTGAACTCTATTACCTACTACGTCTGCTAATCCTGTGGTAAAATAAACGCATAGTTAGAACAGTTCAGTTCCAAGCAGAAGCCAATCCAATAACTCCATAGTAAATTTGTCAAACAAACAATGTACTACAACTAAAATTCCTGTTGACCCGTCTAAAACCTGTACTGTAGTTACCGAAGTGCCCGGTGCGAGCTTTCAAACAATCATGAACACCAATCAGCGGCGAGCAGACAAGCTCTTCTATTGTCACTTTCGTACGCTAACGCTTTGTCACGCACCGCCCCGTACGTAAGAGCGACAATATTCAGAGGTGCCTTCCGAGTAAGCGCTGTCTTAATTACCACTAAGCCTTCCTTTAAACTGTGTTAGTTTGGAGCTAGCTAGCCTGTCAAGGAATAGAATCTACTCAAATGTTACTTTGGACACACCTTGAAACTTATACAGGCTTTAACTCCTGACTTACAATCTGCCACCAAATATCCACTGAAATGAAGTCTAGAGTTAAACCTCTCTGAAGCTAACCTCTCTTTCTCTATTAACTAACCTAAGTAAGCTATTTGTAAACAGGGGTTTATGGAATTTGCGCTTTGTGAAATTCGCAGGTTTAACACAAGGTTGCTAAACCTGCGATTTTCACACTGTGTTAACGTCTTAAACGCGGCTTTTAGTGAAAGAAAAACGGCTAAATAACTAAACTTTTCGTTAAAGAAGACTTAGATACTAAAAGAAAATATCCCGGGGATAGGTTTGTCTTGTGAACCTGCAAACGTTTACTATCGGATAACAAACTCCCACGCGCTACCCTATGATAGTACGAAAGTCAAAGAAAAAATGTTAAGTCATTTGAAAAATGAAAAAGTCATTTGAAAAATGAAAAAGTCGAAGAAAAACACAGAACCGGGGACTATCACTCAGAAAAATTTAGTCTATATGTAGTGTCATTATATTGAAATATCAACAGTTTTTTCGATTATAAATTTCAGTTACTTAACTACTTTCAGTTTCTTTAATCCAACAAAGAAATGTGTAATTCGTTTGCGCTTTGATTACTATTAATAAAAAAAAGAATCGGCTTAAAATGACTTAAAATAATTAAAGAAAATATACGACATTTCACTAGCTTAGCATAGAAGCTTTTCTTTGGTTAAATATTAATTTCTAACTTGAAAAAGTCAGCTTAAAATGCGTAGTCAAAATGATTTAGAAACTGGAAATACACGATATCTCAATAATTTAGCATAGTTCAGAAGTTTTCCTCTGGTTAGATTTATATTTGAATACATAAAAGAATAATGGCAGGATCTTATTTGAATTACATTTAAGTGTCTAGAATTAACTTAAATACGAATTAAATTGAATCAATTATTTATATTTTTTCAAACTATCACATTAATTAATTAGGGCCGAGCAAAAAAATAAGTTTAAATGAAAAGTTAATTGATTATTTTTGTGAACTTTTACTAATTTAGTGTTGCCGTTTAAGTTTTTTTAAACACCACTTTAGAATAAATTAAATGCCGGAGTTTGTAAGTCGTGATAATGAAATCATTTTTAATTCTAGATATGAATGAAATGAAACAATTTCTTTTTCTTAAATAGGTATGCCTAATTTAGCACGGTGGCAATAAATAATTGGCATGAAATAATAAAATTATTCTGAACTTTTCACGATGGTTGCAGCAAAAAGATTTATGTCTAAAATAGCATAGCCTATGTATAGTTTTAGGTTGGCAACACTAGTTTCGCTTGATTGACATTGATGACACAGACGCTTCAGACCCTTCAGACGCTTGCGCTGTGTTCTTGGCTGTTGTGTTTTGCTTTCGATTGTGTTTCCTTTTCTGTATTCTCCTTTGACCTGGACTGCTAACGGACTCTGATTTTGCCTTGTGTGACCCTGTGCATGTTTATGGACATCGAGAATTGCCTTTGCGATATTGTGCTGTTTTTTACTGGACACCGATTGTCTCAACGTTACCGCTAAAATGGAAGGTCGTCGTCGTAGCGGAATAACACGAATCCTGTGTGTTAACTGTAACATTTGTGTTAATACACTACGTCGATATCGTGCTTTGGAACTAGATACCAGAGTTACCACCTTACTCTGTAACTGGGTGTACCCACAAATCGTAAGTAGTTTTAATTCTTTACTTATTTGGTAGTATTAAAAGTAGATCGAAAAAGTATATTATTTTCCGCTCGAATCTTATTCTAATGGGTACAATACGATTTGTGTTTTATTCAATCTAAAAAGAAAATATGTTGATTAGAAATGTCAAGTATCTAGGAGTAGTAGTAGTAGTAGGAGAGAGGTAATATTGTTTTCCATTGTTTCAGATTATTGAAGACGACTATGTTTGTGAAGCATGCCGAGATCTTGCAATGTTCCGTGTCAATCATGATTTGCAACAAGAAGTTTCGGCGAATGATAATCAACAAGCTGAGTCAAGTCACCAAGGTCATGCTCATGTGTGTCTTTTATGTGGCTCTTCTATCCTACGTCGACAAAGTGATTTAATATTGAGAAACAATCCAACTCAGCTCCAGATTACTATGAGAAATATTATAGAAAGTAGAGTAGCACCACGACAGGTAAGCTAACATAAAAACTACATAATAAAGATAATTAAATTAATGATTTTGATTTCTATAATAATTAATGATTTCTTTGTACTTTATATCTTACCAGGGTATTTTGAGGAAAAACATAAACTGCATAGATGTTTAGAATGATTGGCCTATTAATGTGCTTTTATTTATTTCCAGATAACAGTATCTGACCGCGTGTGCCATCCTTGCTGGTTACATACACAAAGACAAGCACGACGTGTGGACATCACTGAAGAAAATAGATCTTTGCCTTCTAATACTTACCCCTCAACAGAAGAATCTCAAGAGGATTACCCTTCTGGATCTAATATATTAGAAGAATCTACTCGTCAAGCAGAGGTACAGACAATTGTCTTATCGGACTACAGACGAGCTGCTAATAGCAATAACCATTGCGTTTTCCCAAATTGCACTAGTACCACACTGCGTAGCATTAGTGACAGTTTACGTGCAATAATTTTGAGCAATCATAAATATTATCTGCCAAACCTTGCTAGAGTTTGCTCTGAACATTTGATGAGTAATGCATGGGAGACGCTTTTCGACTCTGAGAATAGCATGCAATCTTTTACTGAACAGCAGGTACAACATGTATTTTCGTTTGTAAACGCATCACATACAAATATAGATTTTGAAAATGTGCAAGAAATGGAAGACAATGTTTTTGAATACTGGGTGGGCCTAACAAAAGAGAATTTTAATATATTACTAGAAGAAGTGTCTCGCATTTCACTAATAAAAAGAGGAAGCTTAGGTTTGGCAGCTTTGTTGTTAAAAATGAGGACCGGTGATTCCGATGATAGAATTTCAACACTTTTAAAAGTTCCACGACGAACTTTAGAATCACTAATGGATAAGGTGAGAGAAGTTCTCCTCCAGGATTTTGTACCTGCACATTTAGGCATAAGCCATTTAAGTCGGGAGGAACTGTTAGGACATAATTTATTGATACCAAATGGATTGTATGGGAATGGTAACAATGCCATAGTCATATGTGATGGCACATACATTTATATTAATAAAAGCTCTAATTACATGTTCCAAAAACAAAGTTATTCCCTCCACAAATACCGGAATTTGTTAAAACCATTTATGTTTGTTGCATGCGATGGATATATTGTTGATTGTTATGGCCCATATAAAGCAACTACATCAGATGCTGATATAATGTCCGGTCTATTTAGCTCTGAGAATTCAGCTTTGAGATCATATTTTAGACAAAATGATGTGTTCATTCTGGACAGGGGGTTTAGGGACTGTATAAGTTTATTAGAGGGGTGTGGCTATAGAACCTGTATGCCAGAATCACTTTTAGAAGGCGAACACCAATTGACTACTGGACAAGCTAATAGGAGTCGCTGTGTCACTATTTGCAGATGGGTGGTAGAGGCCGTAAATGGTCATTTTAAAAGAGACTTTAAACTTTTTAGACAAGAATATTTTCATCGGTCTCTACCACACATGATGCAAACATTCCAAATAGCAGCAGCGCTTTTAAACAAGTTTGGTGTTCGCTTTCAGAACAATGTATATGCAAACGAAATATTAGAAATTATTAGAGAAAGAATGAACTTAGAAAATAATCTAGCAAATATGGTTAATGCCTTAAATATGAATAGAAGAACATCCCAATTCCAAAGTATTACCTACTGCTGATCGTAGTAACGTTTTATTCTTCCCAACCCTTGAATATAGAGATTTAATTTTATTCGCCCTGGGAACGTACCAAATAAGACAAGCTCGCTCATATTATGGCGAGCATGTACGTTTCCATGGTGGGTACAGAATCGAAGTGTCCAGTGAACATATTGATTTATCTGAGTATGATTTAAGAGGTACTGGCGCGACAACTCTAATAAGAGGAAAAATAAAGTCACGTCACGTATCCAGAAAGCAATATTATATTTATATATTAATAGAAAATGATATTCCAGGCCGGACAGGTATCTGTGAATATTGTTGTAATTGCTTAGTTGGTCGGCGCACAGTAGGATGTTGTGCTCATGTAATGACGCTGGTCTGGTACTTAGGATGGGCCAGACATCAACAAAATATTTCCGCACCGGCAGAATTTTTAGATGAAATTATTATAAGAGAGGATGAAGATGAATAAATATTTTTATAAAATAATAATATTGTTTTATTAGCCCCCTCGCCTTCAAATAGTTATTAGGAAAGGGCCTATTACACTACTCGTTATAACGACTCGATATTAAGACTCCGAGTAGTGTAAAAACAGACCGGTTGATATAACGAGTAGTGTAATAGGTCCAGAAATGCTATTCCTAAAGCTCTGTACTCAAATACGGTATTACTCGATAGTTTTACTCCAAAACGAGTAAATATTAACGTGTGGACCGCAAGACTCACGTCTCGAAGGCAGTAGAGTAAAAACCGTATGTGAGTACGGATCAAAAGATAGATTCTTTTTCATCCAAAGCATCAGAAAAATAACGGACAGTGTTTAGTATTTATTTCTTAGATTGTTGAATCTTTTGTTAGTGTCATTTTTGACGTACGGATAACCTTTAATAAAGTATAAGTTCATATTTAAATATCTATTTTTCTCGGCCTTTTCTAATGAAAATTCTTGTATATATGGTGTCAGGGGCTGAAGCTGAGTCAAACAGAATATTTTTCAATTAAAGACATAGAGTTTTAATCACAACTAAAACAATGTATGGGAACCTGCCAATGTTCTTTGTAACTTAGTACCTATTCAAATGATGGCTACTAGTAATAAAATTGTCGCTAAACAGACAGTAATTATGTATTTATCTGTTATCAACTTCGAACCCTTCATATTTCCAATAAATACTAGTCTGAGGCAATAATTGTACATTTGCCTAACTCGATAGTTTGTTACAAGTCTGTAAAAAGAACGATACATTTTAAATGTCATTCATACTTTATTTACCTAACCTTCAGAACGAAACCAACTTGAAATACCCAATAATTAACTCCATTCTGTACCAACGGATATTTTTTTTTTCATTCAATGACAATTCGTTTGAAATGTTCCGGCTAAAATCATTAAAATCACAATAGGTAGCGGTCATTTTTTTTTTTTTTTTTTTTGTAGCCTCACCTCTATGAAGAAACGAAAAACAAATGAACCGCGAAATAAATGCCAGTGTGTCTGATTGATATTAGTAAAAAATGTGTTTGTATCAATGACATGTTGTGCGATAATTATATAGATTAGATTAAAGAAATAGACGGGTTTAAAAAAAAATATTGACAGCCTGTAATTGGTACAGAATGATACTCGAGTTTTTTAATGATAATTTTTTTGCACATGGTTCCAATCTGCGATACATTTCTCTCTTAATTGCAATCAGTTATTGATTTTTAATTAGGCTCCTATACCTAAATTAATTGCCTACAGCAGTGGAACGTACTTTTAATTGAAACATTAATATTAATGTCCTAATTGATTCACCTAAAACACTAAAAAAATCAGAATATTAAAAAATCACATCAATAAATTATCGTAATTTCAGATATCTACAAAATTACGTTTTATAATTCTACAGCCATTTTCAATATGAAAAAATAATCCAATGCTGTCCTACAAGGATACGTTCTCGTGCAAAAATAGTATATAAATAAAAAAAAACTATCACTTAAAACTTACTTGCAATCAACTTCCGAATTCCAAAAATAATTTAAATCAAAAACATTCACGAGTTCACACCTGTACATTCATTCACAAAAACCAACAAGATGTTGACACTCAATCCACTGAGTATCCAAACTCCACTAAAACACACTAAAGTATCCTAGTATCTTCTGTTCACAGTTTCAAAATTCAACTGAAAATTTTCCGGGAAATTCTTTTGTCGCGAAAACGTATTTCGTCGAGCGTCTCGTTCTCGCAAGCCGGGAGCGTCGAGACGTCGTGCGTCAGTGCCTACCCGATGGGAACTGAGAGCTCCGTAGTAGCGTACCTGCAGCGACACGCACACAAATGCATTCCACGCATACACAAAAGCAAGAACTTGCGCTTTAAAGCTCGGTCTCCACGTGCCGATGTTTTTTTCCTTTTTTTTCTCTTTTTTCCCACTTTTTTTAGTTAAACATTCGACACGTTTGGTAGCATTTGTAAATTATGCCGTGCACAAAAACAAGAGGGTTTTGGTAGCACTTCCGTAAAGTGGTTTATGGGGTCTTAATTTTGCGGAAGATTGAGATGTTTTCTTTACGTGACGTGTGACTTCCGTGTGTTTTTTCAAGGTTTTTATACCGGATACAATGTTTAAGGGTGTTTTTTTTGGACAAACTCGATTATATAAAGCTTATTCTTTATTGTTGCCTTTAGCAACTTGTTATCTAAGTATTTTTTTAAATTATTTAAAATATATGTAAGTAAGAATTCAGGCATTTTGTACTAGTAAATTTTTGAGTGATGCATATTAAAAAAGTATAGAAAATATGAGAATTTATCTATACATGAATATACTCAAACTAGGCCTCCCTTAATTGCCTCCATAGTAACTCTCACCAGGTCACTTAGTTTTTTTTTTTTTTTTTTCGATTGCGAAAATCATCTTATGACAACCCCCGCCCTTGGGCGGAGCGGAAGTTAGTGTCAGACTCTTACTGACTAAAAAACCCATCCCGTTCCTTCTAGCCTTCATACCGGGGTTCGAGCGCCCTTTCGGATAACCCTGGCCCCAGTAGGCTTCGACCCGGCTGGGCCCCTGCTGTTGCTGACAACTCCTTGAGGCGCGCGGGAACTTGGTTCACTTTGTGGGAGTTTTGGGTTCGAATTTTCTACGATCAATGCGCCCTGTCCACTAAGCTTGATGATTCTTCGAGCTATATCGGTTAAGCCTTCTGATGAGGTTCACTGTGAGCAACTTTACAGGAATATGCTTAAATACTGCCAGAAAAGTGCGCAACACAATATCGGCACTGAATTAATGCCCGGCGTTGTATCGAAATTCTGGGAATGGTTGGAGTAATTACTAGTTTTAACAAGTGCCTATGTACACTTACTGTTATTGTTGTTAGAGTGAACTGTCTCACTGTTGAACAAAAAGCACACCCCGATCCTTTCAATAATAATTTATATCTATACTTATAATAAATCTGTAGAAGTGAAAATTCTGTACATTGAAAATAACAGAAAAATAAATGGCGGGGGTGTTACTAGACCGACACCGAACCCAAAAATGTAATTAAAAATTTTTTTGTCTGTCTGTCTGTTTGTTCAGGCATCACGCAAAAACTACCGGTTGGATTACGATGAAACTTGCTATAATTATTCTTTAATATCCTTGACACCACACTGGGTACGTTTTATCCCGGAAAAGTAGGTATATACAAAAAAAAAACTTAATTTTGCGGTTCGATCGCTAGACCCGATTACTGGACCAACTGCAAATAATAAGTTTGTCGTAGGTTACGTCACCTGCAGTGGAGTTCGCTAAGGGGAGTTTACTAACCCCCCACAGAAAGGGGAACCGTGTTACCCTGAATTTAACGCGAGCGAAGCCGTGGGCAAAAGCCAGTATAACATAAAGAATACAAAAATGCAGATAGATGGTTTTTGCAATAAGTGTACGATTTAGTAGTGATATACCCCCTTTTTATTTTGTTAAGTTCTTCCAGTCTTTTCTAAGGTTGTCTGGTAAATAAATTATCCCTGTTAGCAATGAGACTTGAGATGTGCCGGCAATATGGGAATATTACTGGCAATATTGCTACCAATATTTTAATATTGACAGGCCTGTTGTTCTAGTGGTTAGTGACCCTGACTGCTATGCCGGAGGTCGTGGGTTCGATTCCCACTCAGGACAAAGGTTTGTGTGATGAGCACGATCATTTGTTCTGTGTCTGGGTGTAATATATCTATAATATGTATGTATTTAGAAATATATAAGTATGTTTATCAATTGTCTAGTACCCATAACACAAGCTCTATTTAGCTTGGGACTAGATGGCGCTGTGGAATATTATAATTATTAATATTCACACATCGGGCAATTTCCCGGCAATATTCCCATTTCAAGGCAATATTGCCGGCATCGGCTCATCAATGAGACCACTATTGTACCCAAAGATTTAAGTTTGTTTAATAGTTTAGTTACTATTTTGGTGTTCAATAAAGTTTATTATATTCTACTATTGTAAGAATTCAAAAGCAAATTTCTCAGAATTCACGCTTCAGGCAAACTGTTATAGTTTTTTTTAAATAGTCAAAAGTAAAAGACTTCGGAATTTTGTATAATATTTAATCACGCGCGAAAAATGGAAGGAGTGGAGGGAGGCCTTTGCCCAGGAGTGGGACAGAACAGGCTAACAAATAAATAAAATAAATAAATAATTTAATCACGTAAAAAATACTTATATTCAATTCTGTTTATAAATAAGGTTCTTCTATTAGTAAACAATGATAAAAATCTCTTAATCAACATTAATTATTGAATTAGTATTGACAACATCAAATTTCATTTTACCTTAATAATTACCCAAGTTGTTTGACTTTTTTGACAGACTACAAATACAAGATTTCAGCCTTCTGAGTCTAGCATCTAACGGATTCTGGCGACTTTCACCGGTCCACTTTGTGTAAGGTCTACAAGATTTACAAAAACTTTTTACATTTAGAATAGAATTATTTCGACGCAGACAATATAATAGGTAACAACAAAAAGTAATAAAAAAGAGAGAGAAATACAATTCAGTTGCGCCGGGCATACTCGATAAGACTCGACTCGACTCGACTCCGTGAGAACAGTGGTGGCCGAGTGATAATGGCTCCGACTTACGAGTTGTAGGTCGCGGGTTCAAACCCTGCCCGGCGCAATACTTTGTGTAATTTATTTCATTACCACTGCTCTCAAAACGGTAAAGGAAAACATCATGGAAACCGGCATATCCTAGAACCAAAAATTCGAAGATATGTGACATTCACCAACCCGCACTGGGCCCGCGAGGTGGATTACGGCCCATTCCCTCAGAGAAGGCCTAAGTCCCAGCAGTGGAAACATTAAAAAAAAAAGGCTGGTGATGGGCATACTCGAACCTAAAGAGTAGCCAATGAAGCAATTCTTTCATAGTAAACAAATGAGGGTTAAAGCTGATGCAAGAAACAAAAGAAAAAAATCCGAACAAAATAATAAAATTCCGAATTGTTTACATTTTCATAATAAAATTACGATCATAATTGTTCGGAACGGGCTCACGTCTTATTATCCCCGAGAGGCACGTTACCTCACATCAAATTAGTGTGACACCACCTTTATGTTACGCGTGCGTCTATAAAGAAAGTCTTTCCTTTATTTTTGTTAAAGCTGATGTAAATTAACGTTGCTACGAGATTTATTTTTAGTAAAAAAATTTGGCTACCTACTGGAAAATTCAAAATATTTTTATGTCACATAGGCGATTCCAAAACGGTTCCAATCGGTGGTTTCCTATATAGAAGAAGCGGCTAGAAACAACATGTAACTCTTTTAAAAAATGACTGATCTTACTATACTTCCAAATTACAATACTAGCTGATCCGGCGAACTTCGTAACGGTACGAAGTTCGCCGTAAATGTAGTATATCTTTCAATATAGTCAACCGATTGTCATGAAATACAGCCTAAAATAAGTAATATGTCAAGTTACACACAATTTTAATATTTAATGGTTATCTACATCGACTTCGTATATTTTACGTCATGCGCGCACAACTAAAGACTTCTATTTTATTACATCTAGATTTATTATATAGATTAATTTAAATTATCCTCTCAAGTCCATACACCCTGAATATACCTAATATTCAGGGTGTATGGACTTGAGAGAACTCAGCAAACATTTTTTATCAGACCAACAATACTTTATAATCTTTTTTAGGTGGGAAATCGTCCAATGACTTCTAGGGCGGAGCGAGAGAACTCAAATAACGAACGAAAATAAAAGTGGGTTTAGTCAGTGAAAGACTAAATCCACTCCTATGTTCGTTTGTTACTTGAGTTCCTTTTAGAAGCAAACCCATGGTCCCAGTAGGCTTCGACCCTGCTGGGCACCTACAGTTTTGCTGACATCTCCTTGAGACGCGCGTGGAACTCTAAGCGATGACTTGGGCTCGGTCTGGATGATTACTGGACGGCCTGACGTTGAGCTACCCATTTCTCGCCGTTCGCAAGCCCACGCCCACGGTGGTTTAAGAATCATATGGCGAATGCGTATTGCGTATTTTTTCAGACGCAATTGTAAGTACGGAACGCTAACTACAAAAGGGTCTACATCTTTTAACCATATTGTTTGTGAGTGAATCAGTAACAATCAAAAACACACAAACATACATTCAAACTTTCACCTATATAACATTACTGTGATTTAAAAGTTCTAAAAACCTAACACGGAGTAATAAGTACCCGCCACCATTTGTCCTCGCCCTCGAACATGCAATACTGCATCATTATACCCAATGAAAACAAACATTGGCGACAAACATTATTATAGCACACTCTTGTTTGCCCAATATTTGTACACTGTAGTGGGCATGTCAGTGACTGGTCGGTACTGCCTCTCGACCTAGTGAGGAATATTTAGAGTTTATTTTTACAACGTCATTTTGATTTTCATTGTAAGTTTCTTCGTTTTGTAGTAATGTTTTTTTGGTGTTACCCATGACGTGTTTGTAAATGGATGTCAAAAAATATGACGCCTATTTAAAGACCCGTACGAGATAATGTCTTTTTACGATTATCACAGTATTTATGAGTATTAAAAAAGCAAAAGTGTGTGAGTGTATGTTTGTGACTTCTTCACACTCAAACGCCTGAAAGGAATTTGATGGAACTTGATACCGGGGTAGACCATGTCCTGGAATAGCACACAGAATGTAATGGCAGTAATAGAAAAGTTTTGGCTTTATATTTACACTTAATGAATAAATGTCGATATTATTCAGCAAGCCAGTAGCGATTTGAGATCACACTGCTGGGACTTAGGCCTACTCTCTAGGAGAGGGAATAGGCCGTAATTTACCACGCGAACCCAGTGCAGGTTGGTGAGTGTCACATGTCTTCGAATGTTTAGTTCAAGGACATGCCGGATTCCTTACGACGTTTTCCTTCACCATTTTGAGAGCAGTGGTGATGAAATAAATTACACAAGATATTGCACCTGCCTGAGTTTGAACCTACGACCTACAACTCGTAAGTTGAGGCCGTTACCGCCCAATCACCACTGCTGTCACACTCAAAGATGTGTTTGCTAAGTGCACACTAAATATCTTTAGTATTAATTCTTCACCTGAACTCTTTTCAGTTTATTTAATCGTGATTCTCATGACAAAATCATATAATCATACTTACAATTGGTATTTAAAGGTTTATCCTAATGCCTATTTGACAAATCGCGTGACAATTTTACCTCGACCAGAGATTAAGCATTGCCATACAACGTGCAATATGGCCATACCCCACCCTCGCCATACCCTCATGCCCCTCGCCATACGCCATGCCGAATTCTCTACTAAATGTCTGTAGTCATAATACTTTCAATTTTTCAGATACTTTTCGAGATCTGGCAGAAGGTCCATGGGGACCGAGGGACCGCACTTTAAGGGCTGTAATTTTAGTATTAGGTCCTTACATATGATATTAGCGTTTTGTCATACTGACCTCTTTGATCTGAAATATCGCCGCTTTGGTTAAGAATTCCAAATTCAAAATGTATAAATCCATTTAGCTGGTACATTTGAGTTTTGAAAACAGTCACTCATTTATTTTTTCTTCATTTTTTTTTTCTTTAGCGTCGCTTATTGCCACACAATGGAAAACATGAAATATCGGTATATTTACAAGTACCAGTTCTGCCGTGGCACCAGTGCTGCAGAAACAGCTCGAAGGATTAATGATGTGTCGGCGCTGGTGTCGCAAAAACAAGCACGGTACATTTTTGGTTTCAACGTTTTCGTTCTGGAAATTTCGACCTTCAGAACCCACCCCGTGGACGGCCGGAGACCAAAGTGGAAAATGAAGAATTAAAGGCTATTGTGGAAGCGGATCCATCACAAAGCACTTCAGAGTTAGCTGCGGGCTTCGGGGTAAGTTTTAAAACTATATTAATCCACTTGTCTAATTCTCTCTAATTTTTGTAGTAAAATTTCTATTCTAAAAAAATATATTTTCATATATAAGATTAATATAATTACACCGCTTAAAAATCTTGCCAATGACGAAGGATATTTTTAAACACGGTAATCTCATAACGTCTAAAATTAACGTTAGCATACTTCTGAAGATATTTTTGGACTCTTTTGAATAATATATAACATTGTTAGCTACCCACGTGTTTCGGTCTTCGTTAAAAAGTCATGATAATTTACGCGCCCAGTATTAGCGGCCAGAATTTATGGTACAGTAAACGATCCAGAGGGAATAATTCTATATTCGTTATGTTTGTAGGGATATGCTGATCGCCGTGCGATGTTATTATCGTGTAAGTGTGCGGTATTGAGGTTATAATAAACGAGATGTAAGTCTGTGTTGCAGTGGCTGCTTTTTTAGATGGGAATTTTGCAATGATTTCTCTCTATCTAGGGTGGAGCGAGAGGGTGTGTACTTTTACTGAGTAACTCTTGTCTCCTTCAGCTACCCTTTGCGTTCTAAGATCCCCAAGATCTGTATCTGCTCAGAAATAAATGAATATTATTACTAGCTATATTTAATTAACTATAATATTGACTATTACTACTATTACTACTTAACTATATTAGTGACTGGCCTGTTGGCCTAGTGGTTAGTGAGCCTGACTGCTATGCCAGAGGTCGTGGGTTCGATTCCCACCCAGGACAAATGTTTGTGTGATGAGCATAATCATTTGTTCTGTGTCTACCCAGACACAGAACAAATTAATTAAATCAAAGTGATTTATCTATAATATGTATGTATTTAGAAATAATATATAAGTATGTTTATCAGTTGTCTAGTACCCATAACACAAGCTCTGCTTAGCTTGGGACTAGACGGCATTGTGTGATAGTTGTGGAATATTATTATATTATTATTACATTATAAAGAAAAAAAATTTGTATTTTTGTAAGTAATCAATAAACTGAAAAACAACTGGACCGATTTTGGAAATTGTTTCACAAATAAAATGTTACGTGTGTGAAAGAGGAAGTGGGTGGCCATCGACCAGCAGGACAATATAGTGAGTTAATTAGATTTAGAATTAGAATTTATAAACTTTTGGGTCAATACAAAGTAATATAATTATTCTTAAATCTTTATGAAGTAAAGACACAATGAGGCGTGAGATTCTATAACTATCAACTACCTACGCCAGACGTTTCTACATTTACTATTGCCGTTTATGGGGACTATTTTACCGGCATTGAACGGTGACGGTACGACACATCTTAAGAAGACGTGACTTAAGAGACATTGCTAATAAAATGAGCGTGCTACCGTTTGGTAGCTTACAGTATTTCTAGCAGACATTAACATGTCATAATCCTCAAGTCTTTTTCTTTTTACGTATGAAATCATTCAATGACCAATCCTGCCGGTCTCGGTGGAGCAAGAAGACTTGTCAGACTTTTATTGACTAAAACCATACCTGTGTACAACACACACAGGACAACTAAATGGAGTTTCCCTTTGCGTTCTAGGACTACGGGTTTCGTTTTCATGAAATCACCTCTGTCCTAGTAATTATCGGTCCTGCAAAAAAAAAAAATTAAAAACCATAAGAGGCCATCCTATGGTTTTTAATTTTTTTTTTATGGTGGGAAAAATAATTCAATGACAAGCCCCGCTCCTGGGCGGAGCAGGAGATAATGCCAGACTCTTACTGACTAATACCCACCCTGTTCCTTCGTTGCCTTCGTAGCAGGGCTTGAGCTATCTTTCGAATGAACCCTGGCCTCAGTAGGCTTCGACCCAGCTGAGTCTGGGTGCTGTTGCTGACAGCTGTTTGAGGCCCGCGAGAATAGTGCGCGCCGTCGATGACTTGGGCTCGGTCCAGACAGTCAACAGACGGTCGGACAACGAGCTACCCATTGCTCACCGTCCTCAAACCCGCGTCTACGGTGGCCGGAAATCGGGATCGGAATCCCTGATGCAGTCGACCTCCTCCTTCGCTAGCATTACTGCTTCGCAGACCGGCGACCGCTTGCCTACCTCCTACCTCCGGACCATGGCCTGTACCAAGGCCCGGCGCGAGAGATCGCCGCCGCCGATCGCCCTCACAAGGGCACGATGATGCTCTGCCCGGGCGTCACTTCGGCACAGATTCGGTGCAGGAACCTCTCAAACTTGCTACGTACGGTGAGAACCTGCGTCATGCGGAGGTCAAGGACGCCGGGCCTCTTGTGGTTTGCTGTTATCTCTGAAGAGTATATGGATCACTGAGCATCGATTTTTTTTTGTACTCTGAAAAGTTTTTAAGATCCCTAGATTGTAGCCATCAGGAAACAAACTCCGGCAGGGAATTCCACTCCTTAACTGTATGCACAATAAATATGTTCCCAAAACGCTTTGTACGTACGGTTGGGATGTCCACCATGTACCGGTGACGCAACGCCTTCGTCTTCTTCGTGGCCCGATGATAGAACGGACTTAGCGGAACTGAAACATGCAATTCTAATGCACATTCCCTGAAATGTAAACGATAGAAAACTGATAGGCTAGCAATCTCACAGAAAATTGTACTATTTCATTTTTGTTTTTCTAGAAACGTTATTCAGGCTATGACGATATACTTTTTTTCCAAACACAAAACACAATTATTTCAGATGTTCTCTAGTGATGTGCTGACCCACAAAAATCCTTTAGGTAGTTTTATTTACACAAAGTAGGTAGAAGATTTTGAAAAGATCCTGGGGATCTTACCTATATGTATAGATTTCTGTATCTAAAACCCCTTGAAGTTCAATACTCCCACTCAATACCATCCCATTCACAATCCTAGTCCTTCAAGTTTCCATCCCTTCCTTCATTATTTACATGACAAACATTGTCGGTTACAATATTAATGCGGGGGTATACTGCAGGTACCCCGAACTTCGGCACATAGTTCATACTTGTAGGTGCTTGTACTACCAGGTTCTACACGATCCAACTCAAGATGTTTCGAACTAAGCTTGAAACTGTGGGTTTATTGATAAAATATCTTGCGGATGTAATTAGGATGAGGTAAGTTTGGGAAGCGAGTTTCTTGTATTTTTGTGTGCTCATTTAGAGTCTGAGAGTGGCGATACTGGTATGTGTAGTCAAACCAATTAAATAATTATACATTCTTTATTGGCACAACACTGGGTTACAAACAAGTGAAACTTGGACTCCTGAGCTAGGTTAGGTTTATAGTACCTATTTCGGAATCCAGTAATTGTTTAATTTACATAACATTTTTTTAACAACCAAAGACATGTTTCAGACAATTTTATTTAAAATTGTAAATGTAAAAAAATAATATTAAAAATTACATAAAAATAAAATAACATATTTGGAGTTGCTTAACTAATTAATCTAACACTATTATAATATAAAGAGGCAATAAGACCGCCCATTGTACACTTATTTTTAATAATGTTTGTCTTGTATTTTTGTTTATGTGGTGTACAATAAAGAATAATAATAAAAAAAAAATCTGTAAAAGTGCTGGTCCAATAGCGAAATTTTTTTCACCGATAGAAAGTTGCTTTATTTTTGAGTGACAATATTTTATGTTTGCGGACAAAGCTGCGGGAAAAGCTAGTATTTAATATAATTATAATTTAATCTATGATAGAAAATAAATAAAATAACTCTTAGAGATGAAATTGCAAGTAAGTATATATGAGTAAGTAAGTATGATCCAGAAAAACCTATTACGAACGTTTACACCGAAAGAAATATTTAAATTGTGATTTGGCATATCACAGTGAAAATGTCACAGCATCACAATTCTGTTCTACATATAAGTTATTTTTAAATCTTCAAAGGACACGTTTTGTGTTAGTTACATTTACAGAACAATTATTTATTCCATGGTTACATTAGAGACGCCGTAATTTATGAACCAATACAGATTTTTTGTTTATTTAACTGTTCGAATACCGTAATTAGAGCCACAATAGAAAGACAATGATGAGAGAGCTAACGCGTGCGTCCGCGGGTTGTGGGACATCCTGCCCACGCAAAAACTGGCCTGTTAGCTTGGGGTTTAATGAATTAAAAGGAAAACTACGAGTGATACCGATTTTTTTACAAAAATATTTTTTTTAAACACGTTTATAATATTAGCTTCACCTGTATGTTTGTAACCAACGTCTTTGTGCTCGATTTTGACCTACTTTGGGCTATCAGATTTTCTTCAAACTTTGCCCACCCATGAAAGACTGATGACAATACAATAATCCGTTTTTTTATAGAAAAAATTAAAAATATAGATAAAAAAAACTAAAAAACACGCTTTCATAGCATATCAAACTAAAAAGTGTAAAATAATTTTCAATATAGGTAATATTTATGTATTAATAAATGTTCGATGTATTAAACGTTCGTTAGATAAGCATTTGATTTTGCACATGGTACGGATGTACCATGTGCAAAATCAAATTTATCAATGTGTCAAAGGATACGCCGATAATATAGGTAGATTATCATTTTGATACGCTTAAAAGACTACTGTAATAACATCAATTATTAACAATAATATTATCCCTATTATCACGATGACTTACTTAAAATGCAATAAATAAAATATTGGTCGTACATGAATACTGTTCCAAAAACAATGTTGGCCCGAGGCAAATATGATCCATCAACTTGAAAACATTTTAATTACAAATCAGTGTAATTTAAATCATTATGTTATTTCGATGTATTGTAGCTGTTTATTCATGATTTTTAAAGAGCTGATTATAATAATTTATTACGTGACTCGGACTTCATTATATATAGATATGCAAAGCTTTTGCAAATGAGGATACATCACGAAAATGGACGCAAAACCTATATTTGATTGTGTTTTAATTTAATCACTTCTTTTTTATTTCTTTAAAATATTTACGTGACCAGTCAGGGAAAATCCAAATTTTTATTAACAACTTCCGTTCTATTCATTTATTTTAGCGATTTTTTTACCGCCATCTATATTTTTTGAATATATAATTCTTTGCCGTCGAGGTCGGCCTAGAAAGAGGTGGCGGGATGACCTGGACGCGTACCGCGAGGACTGGTTTGAGACGGCACAGGAGAAGTTTGAAAGGACTTGAGGGAGGCCTTTGCCAAGAAGTGAGACAGCAAAGGTTAAAAAAAAAAAGACGGGTTGCACTCCGGGAGTGCCGGCAGAAGTGAAAACTTGATTATTAACGTTGAGCATGTTTGATATTTTGGAATGGTTAGGGAATAATTTTGCACCAATTGCTTTATCAGTATAAAAGTACTATCATTTATGTGGTAGAATACAATATTCATTTATTGCGCTATCGTACACAAACATGACAATTTATATTACCTACATTAAAAATTTAACACTTTAAAACTATTACAATTATTTTACATTAAAAAGTTTATCTCTCCGAAAAATCAACGTCGCCCATTGACTTATATTCTAGTGATAGACAGGTCCTTTCATAGAAAAGATTTGTCAAAATATTGAAAAGTTAAAACGAAAATCTGCTGCAGCGCTACATTGGCATTATGTCGTCTAACAGAACTATTAAAATATAAAGCGCTGATAGCTTTTAGAGGATAATTTTTTCACGACCAAAACGTCTTAAGCGCCATGAATTTCGAAGTACTTACGCGTTTAGTTCAACATAGTGTAATGACATGTTATCCATATAGATGTTTATACCGCAGAAGTGACATAGTTTTTGCCTACAATACTTCACATTACAATAAAACTCTATTTAAAAATTTTACCAATAGTCCACGTTAGTGTAAATTCAGAAAAATACGTCTAATAATTAGTGAATTCAAAATCGTGTAAAATAATGAAACCATTGAACCACCAGAAAATGATGGTCAGGACTGCGCTGCTAATTAGTAACAAAACAAACAACAACTATAACTATAGCGTAATCAGCTTTTTAATGTTCCCACTGCTGGGACTCAAGCCTTCTCTCTAGGAGAGGGAATGGGCCGTAAACCACCACGCTGGCCCAGTGCAAAATCAAAATCAAAGCATTTATTTCAAATAGACCATTTACAGGCACTTTTGAATAGTCAAATGTCGGTCAGTCCAAGAAAAGTGAAGGTAAAGTGCGGGTTGGTGAATGTCGCATGTCTTTGAAATATGCTGGTTTTCTTATGATGTTTTCCTTCACCTTTTTGAGAGCAATGGGGATGAAATAAATTACATAAAAAACTAAAACTTTTTTTAAATCTATTTTCAACTTTATTTTTCGGGGCGAATCAAAAATTGATTCGGAGTCAGAAATTTGCACTTGGTTTTATGATGTAGGGGAAAGCTATAAATGTTTTAAAGGCACATTCTGAAGGAATAGCATTACTGCAAGGAATAACCGACTCATTAGAAAACGTTTTCCAGCTTTAGTATCATCAGTTTAAAAGTGTGAAGAGCAGATAAAAGGATATTTTGTAGGAAGCCACGTGTTGTCACGTCTATCCTCTTAAGATATTTTATCAATTTTTCTCTTTTCGGCTGACCAGAGTGAACAAACTTGAAATAATTATAATTATAGTTTATGAAGGACGAAATCTCAATAACAGTAATGATCACTTAGTGATGTATCACTTATATTACACATATGACTACAAATTCAACTGAACCTGAGTTTTTACAGTATCGCAAAACAGACGTATTCATATTTATTGAATTTGACGGAATTCATTGGTACCTATTATTTATACAAAAAAGAAAAAAATATTAAACAGAATATTTAAAAAAAAAACAAACGGAATAAAACATCATGCAAATTCGTGTTCACTAAATCAGTTGTAGGTAAAAAACCCGGTTTTTGTGGGATGGAACATCTGCATGTTTTAGTCTATGATTGTAAAATGTAAAATCTTTTAAATAAAATAATATAATTTCTAACATACTATTACGAAATTTGAAGCAATTAAATTGCTTGAATAATCAATTATTTTATTTTCATGACTACTGAATTATTATTTACGTCCCAAATTCACTTTCTTTTGAATTTATAAGCTCCGCTCTCAACTGTATGAACGTCAAAATTGCACTAAAGTCATCAATGTCAATTTGCCTAGAATTCAGTGCAAAGGATTCGTTTGAAGTGAGTGTTCAGCACGCCCTATCTAGTACTTAGATATCGATGACGTCGCCGTCTTACGCTTTTTCGATCAGGTCACGTGTCCTGACGCGAGTTTAAGATTTTATACCCATTACAGAAAAAGTGCTCAACGCCGCTAAAGAAGTTTTCACTTCAAAAAATTATATAATTCTTCTGTACGTGTGTTTGTCACCTAACTCCTCCTAAACTACTGGACAGGGTTTGCTTCTGAAAGGAAGATTAGGCCCCGGTACGAAACGAAGGAACAGAACTAGGTTTTAGTCAGTAAAAGTTTGGCACTATTTCCCGCTCCACCCAAGGGCGCGGATATCTTTGGACGATTTTTCCACCTACAAAAAAAATAACACTTTGTGATACGAGTATTTGAGTGGTGATTCAAAATGACGTGTAAGCGTTTTTTAATCCTATTTGCAAAATAAATATCATTTATCATATTGACCGCTTTTTTTCATTATTTTAGAATTTTTATTTTTTCACAGCTTCAAGGGAGTGTAGATCTGAATATATAATTTTAATTGCAACTCAATACGTCCACGCGTTCTCGAGATAAAAGGTGTTGACAGACAGACAGAAAGACAGCCAGACGGATCGACGGACAACAAGGTAATCCTTTATGAGTTCCGTTTTTTTTTTTTGAGTTACAGAGCCCTACTAACACTGTCTAAGTACATTCAAATAAAGTTTCAGTGTTAAAATGCAAGTGTACACACTTGCATAAATTAAGTACAATATCTAACTAGAATAATACATTATTCTAGTTAGATATTGTATTTATTTAACTAGAAAATCCATTTTTATCCAGTAGCTGAGTAAGGGACCATCAAAAGTGGGTATTTTAAATTCAGGCACGAATTCAGAACACCATCTTAGATGTCCCTTCCCATTCACGAGCCAGAGGGTCCTACAATATATCTCAACTAGTTCAGAGAATGAATCTAGATCAATCTGAACGAGAAATTCAATCAATTCTATACCTACGCAATGTTTAGGAAATATCAGAGAGAAGAAACAGTTTCGTCTCCCTTCAATATGAGGAACAATTTGTCTGAATGTACCTACATATATGAAATAGTAAGCAACCATACATACAGGGTGACTTCGTACACTGTTTCAAATTACTGGAAAAAAAAGACTTCCACGAATCAAACAGGTTCATCAAAAGTTTTAAATTAATTTCAATTTCTAGTTACTTCATAAAATTTATTTATTTATTTCATTTCATAAGTTTTTTTTTTTTTAATATACTTAAATCTTCTGTGTGTTGTTACCTAATTGCAACTAAAAGACTTCTTTGGTGTACCCATGTGTGTATATTAGAATAGGTCCTTGGATGGTTTGAAAATACAATTGGATCTGGTAGGTGGCGCTGCAATCGCGTTTTTAAGTTTTTTTCTGATAAAAGCCAGTTTTCGACCAAGACAACATCTGGCGAGATTGCTAGTTTAATATAATTTAAAAAATTTAAATCATTGGTTGAAATATTTCAGTTTCATTAATATCAAAATTACAACTGAAAGATTGCAGGTCATTGGCCTCCCTCGAGTGTCACTATAACTTTTTTCATACGATTCCTACTTCTCTTACCAGGTCATCAGTACACCGTATAATGCTGGCCTTGTAATGCTGCATCTTTTAGTAAGCGGTCGCTACTCCGGGAACCTTGCAGCCCCATCGACTATCTGTTCTGCGAGCTATGTGTTAAAAGTTTGAGTAAATTCTTTCCAGTTCTGTCAAAACTTGAGATAAAATCCATCTCATCATTCAGTACCTATCAGATTATTTACCAAAATATTTACAGCATGCCGTAATTTAAATTCACTATTAAAATACAGAGAAATAGAATAGAGATATATGAAATATATGTAAAGTTATATCACACTGTTACGGTATACAGGAAGTTTTTTCGCTACATAAGCTTCGTTATTCCCACCTGAAATACTTACCTACGCTAAATTACAAGTCACCCTGTATATAAAAATATTTTCCTGCAATCTTGGAAAAAAGAATGTTGATTGAAGACCTGTACGCCGAAATATCTGGCCAATCTGAAACGGCAGTAATAGAAAAGTTTCAGCTTTATATTTACACTTAGTAAATGAAAGTAGGTAATGTTCAACAAGATACAAGCGGCAGCGATTTGAAATCACACAAATAAATAATTATAACCTTTTTACCAAGGAATATGTTCCCCTGGAATATTTTTTATACGCATGTAGCGGTCTCCCAGGTCTCTCTCTTGTCTAAAGGTCATCCAAATCTGTAACTTTCATTATGCGTTCAATACTCCCGAACCTTATTTGGCCACACTGGCGTCCGTTCTGCAAGCAAATAGTGCCACTGCCACTAAATTCGACCACTTTTCGGGCAGGTGTACGACAGGTGCACTAGTCTAACGGATGCGGCTGAATATCTCCATAACCCAGTTACAATAAGGCAAAACGATATTCTTTGAATCGACTGATGGTCTGATTTTCTAGCGTCTGACTGGCTGTGACTACTGTCAAACCTGCTTGAACATCAAGAATCAGGACCAACGCCTTTACGTGCCTTCTAAAGCACAGGGTGATAAAATAATAAAAGTACATATGAATTGAAAAATTCACATTGGAACTTGCCTGGTATCGAACTCGCGAGCTCATTCATGAGAGGCGGGTGCCTTAACTATTACGCCATCACGACATAATATTAATGACTTTTAGCTTAGAATATTAAAGCATATTTGCTCATAACTTAAACCCACAGAATAGGTTTAACCAGTGGAAGCAGAATGGCCGCTCGGGGCGATCTATCAACGTCTCTAAAAACTGGCAGTAATCGATAACTAAACGACATCGACATCGGGACATTCAACAATGGATCAAAGTTCCAAGTTAAATAGTAAGGCACACCTTTTCCTAACGATTGTTCCTTTAAATTTAGGTAACTGTAAGTGGTAAGTTCAAAGGCGTTTCAACTTTAGAGAACTTCCGTAGTCAATTTTAAAGGTGGAAATATCTTTATTAGTTAATGGCGTTCATTGTTTATGAATTTGAGTAAGACTCACAGATGCGTAGCTTCATAGACACGTAATTGTATTTTAGAGGTATATTTATTTGTGTAGTGGATAGTAAGATTATAGACCGTTATATTAGCAACCTTTTTTTAAATACAAATGAAAAAATAGGTTATAAATAAATCTTTTTTTTTTGTTAATTTAAACTAGATGAGGCCAGTGTTGCCTAGGGGAAGGTGGAGCAGCCTCATACAGTTTTTATATTTTGTCTTATAGAATTTTCTCTGGTATCTGGGATCTGTATCGATTCATCAAAAACTAATAGTCTTACTATCTGACTTATATTAAAAATATGTGATTGTAGTAGGTAAATACACTTGTGCGACTTTCTATAAAAGTTAAAATTAAAAATTAAAAATGTATGAATGTACCCCACACACTATTATACAGGTTATGGGGCAGATTCATACATATGAAAAAATTTATTAATATATATCAAAATCAAAATATCAAAATGCAACGTTTTTGAAAACAAAAACAATTATAAACTATGGGCACATAATATTACAGTGATAATCAAATAATACTAAGTAAAAAAGAGAATAACATAAATGTAGGTAGTTTTTCTTTTAATGGCACTGAATGAACTTAGTTAACCTAATAGTCTTTCTAATCAGTCATAATCCGAAATATCTCTGTAGTAGTAGTACCAATAATCATCAATCTAAACAGTACATTCATACAGTATGAATGTACCCCACTTGTTGCTGAATGAACCTACCCCATCATAAGATAATGAAATAAAAATATTCTTAAAAAAAAAAAAAACATTTAGATAATTATTCACATATCAATTCACGAACTTGACCCTATTAACTTTTAAATAAAATAGTGCTGATTAATCTAGAACACAGCTTTTATCAATAGAAAGATGTACAAATTGAGTTTATAAAATTAATTAGGCCTGGCCGAATCACTTTCCATGCCACCTCGTAGCGCTTTTCACACCAACTGCTGTCAAACTCCATGAGCCAACACACATTTATATAAGCTACGCATTACACGTATAAGTCGTTCAATTGATGTGCTCCTAACAACAGATAATTATGTCTAGTGTATAAAGATGCCCCTTGTATGAATCTACCCCACTAACCCTACCTGACAATCCTGAGAAAAAACACCTATAGAAACTCAGGGGTCAAAGTTTTAAAGTTCATACTATAAATAATGACATGTCAAATCATATGAATACAATACAGATTAATGTCTGAGAAAAAATCACACCGATTTGATTGGACCTGTTCAGTCACTGAAAGCATTTGACAGTATTTTTGAAGCTCAACTTAGGACTAGTAAGGGGCTCGTGATACGACAAACTATACCAATAAAAGGGCTAACGCGAAATTACTGAAAAGAAGAATAATCCATATCGTCCCCACAGTCACAATATAAAAGTAAACTGAAATTCACAGCTTATAAGACGTAATATTTTAAAGCTATTGACTATGTACCTAACTGACCCAGGTCATTGCTTCCAACAAATGAAGAGTAATAAATCAATTTAGATATAATTTTACATAAAACTGAAATTCACATTTTCCAGTTCAAAAATTACAAGTTGAAATATAATTAACAACATTTAGGTACCATTAAAGTAGTAATTAGACACAGACGCACCTTTATCTGGACATTTAAAAGTTTTAATAATAATTTCAATTAGTTACAGCGACCGTAAATCCATTCCCTGCACACAAGATAATAATGTACAGAAGGTAAGTCTTCTGTGAACGAAGAAAAATCTTTAAATAGGGTAAACCGTATAGGGAGATATTTTATAAATTTTTCAAGAGATGAAAGAACATCTAGATATAAAAAAAACTCATAATGTGGTACCAACCAGTAAATCTGAACATTCTCATTCTCAGGGGAGTATGGACCTCCACGAGCACCAACATTAGGTCAAAATTAATATCCATCGGTTTAAACTTCTAAGCCAACGCAAAAAATAGAGCCATTTAGATACTCTTAAAGTAGGGAATATTTATAGAGTAGGTACTTCCAGTTGACATATATATTTTTTTTATTACTTTCTTAAGAACTCAATACAAATTGGCAACATTAAAACTAATATGAATATAGTGTTTTCATTGTAATTGCTGAAAGCTGCTCTGGTGGAGTTGACCAGAAGCAAATAATGTATAAATATTAAACAAGAGCATGGCCGTCATGTCTGTGATTTAAATGTGAGGCAGGAGTGTGTTTTTAGTTAGTAGGAGTCTGATACTGCCCAGATTGTGAGGCAGCCTGGGCGTCTATAAAGATTTTCCACTCCTGCCAAATAAAAAAAAATCTAATGTAAAAGCGAATCATTTTCAACAAGATTTAAAAACCAAAAACAATGAGTAGACTATTTTCCAAATAAACCTTCTGTCAGATCAATTTTCCGTGACCAAGGTCCCTTAAAACGATGTTTTTCCTTCACATTAAAAGTAAGATAAGGTAAAATTTTACAATTTTGTAACATTAAAACGTTATCTCCAAGCCACTGTTTTAAGAATTTGAATATTTTATGCGACTGAATGCGAATTCAACATTTTCTTAATTTTAATCGTAATTTGAAGTATTGTTAGGGTGATTAATCGTTTTAAGACGATTTTTTTTAAATCCTCTCTTTTTTATTCTTCATTTGTCGTATTGAATTTTGTGAAATTGTTAGGTTCATTCGAGAAATTGTTCAGATTCTTTTTTTTGGCTTCCCTTCTAACAACTATTGATATTGATCAAAGACAGAAGAGAAGTTCTAATTAGTATTTACTAAAAAACTAATTAACTTAGATACTAATTCTCATAAAAATTCTCTAATGAAGCCACAAAAAATCATTATCTAAAAGGTATTTTTGTGAATTTTAAAGAAATTGACGGCGATTTAAATGTTAGACTTTTTTAGTAACAAAAAATAAGTTTAGGTATATTTATTACAAGTATATACATATTTAAAACACATAACTTAATACATCTTATTACATTAAATTTTCACTAATAACATAAAGAGGTAAAGTTTTTTTTTTTTGTTTGTAGGAAAGGAAATCTCTGAAAGTACGGGTCGATTGCAATTTTTTTCTCACCAATAGAAAGCTGCTTTATTCCTGAGTGACATTGACTATATTTTATGTACGCGGACGAAACCGCGGATAAAAGTTAGTCAAATAATAAAATAAATACCCCTAAGTCATCATTAGGAAAAACTAAAAGAACAATTTAAAATATGATGTCTAAAATACTTCCACATCACTGTCGACTGGTAAACTATTGTACCCAAAAGTCTGGCTGCTATATGGGTACATTATCCCCTGTTGGACAGATCAGCTCTTGGGTCATGCGAAGTATCAACAAGGCATTTGGAAAAGTCTTCACACAATTTATAAGCATTCGGATCGATCCCAGAGTTTGAAACTGATGCTGAGACTTCGAAGGCCCTGCTGACTGAACTGATGAACAAACACAAAAATACACTTTTTTTTGTTATTATGGATAGGCTCGCGTTGGACCTGACGGTAAGCGATGATGTGGCCGACGATGGAACACGCTTGTCTAGAAGCAATCTATTCACTTTTGACTTAAACACCCTTAGATTATAGATGTCAGGAAACACAGACTCCGGCAGGGAATTCCACTCCTCCACAACGAGCAATGGATAGATCGCCATCCGGCCATCCAGTAACTGTCTAGACCAAACTCGAGTCGTCGACGGCGGGTAGTAGAATAGAATAGAATAAACTTTATTGTACACCAAAATAGTAACAAAACTTAAATTAAATTAAATCTATAGGTAAAAAGGCGGTCTTATATATATCTACCAGACAACCTGAGAATGGACTATAAGAACATGATATAAGAAAAAAAAAACAAAATGTCAGCAAAACCGTAGCAGCCCAGCAGGGCCGAAGCCTGCTGTGGCCATGGGTCGTCCAAATAACAACCCCGGGATTTTGAGACGTAAGGCAGAGAAGGAACATAGGAGTGAGTTTTAGTCACTAAAAGTCTGACATTCTGCTCCGCCAAAAAACATATAAGTACATAAATATACATTTTTAATCAATATTTTTAACAAAATAAATTACGCAAAATGATTGCTATCTAAAGTATGTACCGAATTTTAACTTCGACAAAATTTAATTTCGTCACCGCGTCATCAAATTCTCCTGAGTTATCAAAATACCTAATAAACGTGTTGTCGAGTAACTTCGACTGGAATTTCATATTTTAATGACTATAATTTGTTGTACCGATCACAAATAAATTGATGCAGAAGGCCAGCTTTATAAAGGTGCCATTCGAACCTTGGCTGCAGGCTGCGGATGCAGGCTCCGAAGGCAGTTGGCACCCGCATGACACGCAGCCGTTGCCTGTATCCGTAGCTGAGAATAATTCCGAGGCTGGCTGCACGTGCTGCCAGTCGCAAATGTACAGTTCAATTCAATATGAGCGTTATTGGCTCCGACTAGCGATTATTTTGGGACTTGCCTGAACAGGTTGGAGTGACATAATTATTATAAGTAGGTACGTATAGACTTGTGGCCGCAGGACTACTGAGTGGTCTGCGATCGGTTGCGGCTGCAGGTCGCGGCAGCACTCGATTTCATACGTGAGAGTTTCGTATGAAACAGACCTTCTTTACCTATTTCTATTGTATTTCAATCCCAAGTACTAATTATTATTCAAAATTTTCCTGTGACTGGCTAATTATTTTCACAAACGTGCCGTTTTTTGCCAAGTCCCCGTTGTAAACATTTTCTGCTAGTTAACCGTTGTCATGGCAACCGGGTTGTTACAGAAATTTGTTGGTGGTAGGGAGTGGGAATATAAATTTGTTTCCATTGTGAGCTGGTGTGATTGAACGGTGCTGCCGGATTTTAAATTGGTTTGTTTGAGCGGTGGTAGTTATATTTGAGCGTTTATAGTTTGGTATTTGATTTTAACTAGTATTGCCTAAAATATTGGATAAGCTACTAAATAATCAAAATACTGTTATATAGGTTTGTTACTTCTTCACACTTAAAAAGCTGAACGGATTTCATTCAAATCCGTGAAATCTGAGATTATGGTTTTGGACCTTTTCAGAACGTGCCCAAAGGAGGCCCAAGAGCATTATGATTCTCATATGATTTGACCATTACATTTTTACAGTATGGACTTTTAAAGAGTCTTTGACCGATGAGTTTGGTTCGTTGTTTCTTCTCAGGGTAGTCGGAAATACCGGCCTTATCTAGTTTAAATTGACGAAAAAATTGACGCTTAAAAGTGTTTTTAAAAAACCTATTTGCAAAGTAAATATCATTTATCATTTATGTCCTGAAATATAGCATAGGATAATCTTTACCAAAGTTTGTTCTCTCGGCATAATTTCAAATTTTCGCCTTTACAATATTAACACTACTACTTTATATTATTATTAATTTCACTAATGTGAGACATGTGATTTACACACTGGACTGACCATCCGGTAACCGTCCAGACCAAGCCCAAGTCTTCAATGGCTCATAGTGTTCCACGCGCGCCTCAAGGATATGTCAGTAAACCATAAGGGCCCAACAGGGTCAAAACCTACTAGGCCCATGGATTTGCTTCTAAAAGGAAATTCTTGGAATGAAAGGCATCGAAGGAACTAGGCGTTTTAAGCAGGATGACATTGGGTGATTTTCCACCTTGAAACAAAACACTCTGGACTAAAAAACGCCACATAGCATAGTAGCATGTTCAATGTTCCCACTGTTGGGACTCAGGCCTCGTCTCTAGAAGAGGTAATGGACCGTAACCCACTACGCGGGCCCAGTAAAACACCACATCTTACTTTAAAATTCATCACACGACACAAAAAAGACCGTATATTCATGCTAAAGCTATGTAGGGCGAGCAGTTAATAAAGTATTTCGAGTTGAATCGCCTTAATCTCAGCGACGGGTTAACCGGAAATTAAAATATTCATAGCTGAAAAGCTTTGTGAATACAAACAAACATTTGTGTTTTGATCTGACGGGTGTCGATACGAAAATGTTTCATGATCTTCTTGAGTTGGTAACGCGAGAAGAATTTTAATGGGAGGATGTATGGTAGAGAATACAGTTACATAACGTTTACTTATGTTTTCCTTTCTTATAGGTATTTTAAAACTTAACTCACGTGGACGTGTTTATGTGAGTGAAGTTTTAAAACGTAAGTTAAACATATAGTTATTTTCACACTAATATTGTAACCATAGTTTGGTCTTTGTCAAAATTATAATTTAAATAATTCATATTTTTTTTTAGTTTTTCTTAGTTATAATGTTTCAATATCTATTTATTAGTTTATGATTTATCACTTAAATGTATTTCATAATTATAAGCAACGTAATTTAATGATACTTCATTCTATTTGGAATATCTATTATTTATTTATCGTGCACACCAACCACAGTGTTGACTTTTTTAATCCAAAGGTTGACTGGTAGAGAATGCCTTGTTGCATTAAGTCCGCCTATGTACCTCTACTGTCTACCTTGCGCCATATTCCTCAATGCTTAGGGTCCTCCCTGCTTCATCACTTTCATTTTTATGTTGTTCTTCCATCCATTCTTTTCTCTGGCGGTATGAAGGGCCTTGTATACCGGGGAGTCAAGAGCGGTGCGGATCTGGTCGGACCATCGTATTGGGCTGCACCCGTGAAGCTTTTTTCCATCTATTTTATTGGTCACAATGAGCCTTTCGAGGTTTCTATCGTCTTTCCTTGCAATACGACCGAAGTATGACAGAATCATGCGAAAACACTCGGACGACAACTGTGAAGAGATTTGTAATTCTCGCAGTATAGTTACGTTGGTCCGAACATGTTTTCTCCACCACCGTATCTAAATGGCAAATCCTCTACTGTAAATGAAGTTTAAATAAATAAATTGATATTTATTTAAACTTTATTGTTTATGTAATTTTACTTTTGGTGTATAATAGAATACTATTCGATATATTATAGAGGTGAAAGTGGTGAGTGTATGTGTTTGTTTGTAACTGTTACGTACCGTGTACTTTAACGTGTTCCAAGTTAGTAAGCTTTAATATTCACATATATGTAAATGGTTTTTGGAAAAAAATCAATCAACTTTTTTTATAATGGATAGGCTAGCGTTTGACCACTAACTCACCTGATAGTAAGCGCTGATGTGTCCGACGATGGAACACGCTTGCCTAGAAGCAATCTATACACTCTTGACTTAAAGACTTTCCCCTAGGTTATAGCTATCAGGAAACACAGACTCCTGCAGGGAATTCTAATTAAAATTAATCAATCAACTTTTTCACGCTGGAACGGTTAAACAAATTTCAATGAAACGGGTAGACCATGTCCTAGAATCGTTTATATTATTTTTATCACATTAAATTTTATCTCGGCTTTTTGGCCGAGTGGTAACGGCCCTGACTTACGAGTGGTAGGTCGTGGGTTCAAACCCAGCCAAGCGCATTCCTTTGTGTAATTTATTTCATCACCACTGCTCTTAAAACGGTGAAGAAAAACATCGTGAGGAAACCGGCATGACCTGGAACCGAACAATTTGAAGACATGTGACATTCACCCGACGGCGCGCACTGTTCCCGCGTGCCTCAAGGAGTTGTCAGCAACAGCAGGGTTATCCGAAAGGCTCGAGCCCCGGTATGAAGGCTTGAAGGAACGGGATGGGTTTTTTAGTCAGTAAGAGTCTGACACTATCTCCCTGTCCGCCCAAGAGCGGGGGTTGTCATAGGATGATTTTTCCCATCGGAAGAAAAAAAACCCGCACTGGGCCCGCGTGGTGAATTACGGCCCATTTCCTGTCCTAGAGAGGAGGCCTGAGTCCCAACAGTGGGAACATTATAAGGCCGACTATGCTATGCTATATCTTATCTCGCGAGTATGTGCCCTTGGGATAATTTTGAAGCCGCTAGTAGCCGTTGGTAGATTAATAAATAGTAAGATGCGAGAACCCTGATACCCCTAATACAAGTTAAATTATAAATTGGGTACCAGAGTTCAACAAAGCTAGCACTAAAATATAAATATAGTGTCTGAGTAGTGCTCTTTATGTATTTAATTGCATGAAAAATTATTATGGTTATGCTATGATGAAGATATTAATGTCGATTGGTTGTAAATATAACAAGTCACTATACAACCTTAGTTTTTTTTTATAAAGAATCTATGTACAGAATTTCATAACTGTATCATGAAAAATCACGAAGTCATAAGCTTGTTGTGTCAACAAAAATACATACCGGGCCATCCAGGCGACTGAGGGGTTGTTTTACACTTGCGCCCAGCTGTTTGCTGGCGCCTAATGCCCACTATGACCTGCCGTGACCTGTGTACATAGTGTCGGTGGTGTCCAACTTTTGACAACTTTAAATGTTTTTGATAAAAATATAACATGGTGTAAAAACTATTGGAATCTATTCAGTTAATGATTCTGAGCAATCTAATAAGAAAGTTTCACATAAACTAAAAATTATGTTGTAAAGTCAGTTATTGTGGTACCAAATGAAGACAACACCATTTTTAAAAACAACTTTTTATTTACTAATAAATTCTTCCAATGATTTCTCAACAACATTACTCCATCACAACTCTTTCCTACAAATGACGTTTGTAAACGCAAACGTAAACATAAAATGTAAAGATAACTGAATTATATAAGGGACAGTTACTCATTTAAACTTTACGAGTCTTCTCGTCCTCTAATTACTGAGGAGGTTATCAGCTGCACGAATGCACAAACAATATAGATACAGAAGTCCAACTCCCTAAACATTAAACGAGAATGTACGCCAACATAGAAAGGATTCACGTATAGCGAGTGCAATAACAATGGCGCCAGATAAATCTTCTACATAATTAGTTATGGTACCACCACTAAAAAGTACCCCTCAGACAAACTTAAATAACTTATAGCCACTGTGCATAACTATTCTAATAATCCCAAACACGGTTAGATTACATTAATTTTTTTTTTTCCTTCTGGCTTCATCTTCAGATCAGTTCGATACATCCCTCCCCTCTTTTCTGATAGTCAGTCATCGGCTACACGCATAAACAAAACAACTTTACTTGTAACCACAGTTCTGCTGTGATTCTATAATAATAATAATATTCCACAACTGTCACACAATGCCGTCTAGCCCCAAGCTAAGCAGAGCTTGTGTTATGGGCACTAGACAATTGATAAACATACTTATATATTTCTAAATACATACATATTATAGATAAATTACACCCAGACACAGAACAAATGATTATGCTCATCACACAAACATTTGTCCTCGAAGGGAATCAAACCGACGACCTCTGGCATAGAGTGAGGTTCATTAACCACTAGGCCATCAGGCCAGTCTATAAGTTTCAGTCATTCTATAAGGAGTTCATGATCAGATCATAACAATACAATTCTATGGAACTTGGAAGCATGCCCCTTTCAATTAAAAATATAATTTTCAAAATCGGTCCACAATTGACCAAGATATCGGTGAACATACATTAAAAACATACATTTAGCGAACATAGAAACTCCTCCTTTTCGAAGTCGGTTAAAAAGGAGAAACTGACTGACTGACATATCAAAGCACAACCAAAACTACTGGCACTAAGAATGTGTTTCCCTTTTATGACCTAGGCGAGCAGATTTTAAAGATATTGCCTAAAATATACGTAAAAATCAGCTTGGAGAATTTACGTGAAGCAAGTACTGTTTTTATGTACCTTGATTACCTGATACCTAAAAATTGGCCATCTAAGTAAGCTAGCAGATAGGCATGCGTTCTTAGTACATCCTAACAGTACTCAATCGTCCACATTTCGTTCTTGAGAAAATACGTGACGTCTGGCGGCCCTCGGATCTTGGACTATATGGTGTTTTAACTCGTCTCATGCAACCATCCTTCTGAATTATTTTATTGTGTGTCAAGAGAATATTTTCTTTTTTTTTGTGGCACAATAAACACTGGCCTTGGTCCGTTTTTAACGTGTAAATAAAATAATTATGGCGTACCACTTTTAAATGCTGTGTTTGCAGTCTGTTTAGAGAATTTTTTATGGAGACTGAAATAGTCGTGGAATTTAGAAAGTGCTGTTGGTATTTAGATGTAGTACTGTTTGTGTTGTGGCATAGAATCTGGAATGTTTAGCTAAGAACTTAGATATTCTCTTGTTTTGAAAAGCTACAAATGAATTTATATATTTTAATATCAAACAATAACAAATCTTGGACAGGCCAGTTTTATACCCACTACGGGCCATTTTCACTATAAAGTTTTGGACCAGCGTGATGAAATACATAAAGACTCAAGCACCTCAGTCAAAAGACAGAACATCGTGTGAGTGTGAGAGTAGCTTGCGTACTTCTTGAGGTGTAAAATATTTATTTATTTAAACTTGATGTACAAAAATGGTACATAGGCGGACTTAATGCTTAATAATTATTTTATTATATCAAAATCACTAGAAATTATTCATGTAAAATTGGATTATGGAATGCCTGAATGATAAAGCCTCTCCTCTGGTTATTTTAATTATCCTTCTTTGCTGCGCCCGACAGGGTCCATGATTGTTTCTCTTTGCTAATGTATACCACCTAAGCCTACATTGTGGATTGCAATAAAGAATTGAGTATTGAGTATTGAGTAATGCCACAAGGCATTCTCTACCAGGCAACCTTTTAAATATCCAAGCAGACAGGCGACAGATTATCAACTACAAATGACTACATTGGTGAAACCTATATTCACCACAGAACATTCAATTTCTATTTTCTTTATTAAGTTTCGAGTAATAAGTATCCATTTTAAATGGTCATTAGCATTTTTTTTTGGATTTTCAATAAATTGTTGGCAAAAACTGGAAATAACATAACGAATTAGACACTTAGGAGCACCAAATGGCCTTAGCTAAAGATTGTTTGAAAGAGGCACCGCTCTGAAACTCAAAAGGCAACTGAAAGAAAACGAGTGAGTTTTAGTCAGTAAAAATTTGATACGCGTTCTTGCTACACTCAGAGCAAAAGATTTGAACATCAAATGTTGCATAGATAGACTATGCAACACTTGATGTTCTATTTGTATAGTTTTTTATTTTATCTACACTTATTATATTATCATACCCCAACTATAAAATGAAATATATCATAAAGAGGTAAAGTTTTTTTTTTGTTTGTAGGAGGATCTTTGAAAGTACTGGTTCGATTGCTAAAAATTTTTCACCGATAGAAAGCTGTTTTATTCCCGAGTGACATAGACTATATTTTATGTGCGCGAGCAAAGCCGCGGGCAAAAGCTATTATCCTATATTCCAAAGCATACACCACTAAATCTACAGTCTTAGAACTCTTAAGATTTTGACTTAAACGCTAGCAAAAGAATTTCCAATATACCGCACACTAATCCTTCATTACGCCAGTATTAACATGTCCAATTGCAGATCAGGCGAAGGAACTCTCAACCATCTTATTATCTGATGACAAGCAGACGGTCAGCACTTTCATAACATCTTCAAAGACAAATCCCATTTTGGAAACTTCAATTCACAATTTCTCGGATACTCCCTATTATTGAACGATGGTGCTGTCGCTTTTCAAGTGGTAGGGAATAAATGGGAGGGAAGATGTGATATTGTAAAATGGAATAGTTTAAGAGACGTACAAGGAGATCATAAAGGGATAGCAGTTCTTTAATTTGATGGGTTATTTTCTATTGATATCGTTGACTTATTAAATCAAATAAAACTAGCACTAAAATTAATTGATCTTAAATATATTTTGGTTCATTTTAACTTCGTATGTACACGTTTTTCTTAATTTTTATGCTCCTAATAAACTAGCGCGCCTCACCATCAACGATTGCATCACTGCTTACCATCAGGTGGGATTGTAGTCAAGCACTAGTTTATATTATCAAAAAAAACCCTGCCATTTTATCCTTTTACCAGTCTTCTTTGACTGGTAGAGAATGCAATTAGAGTCTTTTGAATTATCTATCTGCTATCTGTGTGTGTGTGAATTATTTTTCTTTCTTTCTAAAATGAAGTCCGTGATCCTGGAACGAAAGCATAGAAGGAATATAGGAGTGGGTTTTAGTCAATAAAAGTCTAACACGCCCTCTTGCTCCAACCAAGGGCGGGAGAAGTCATTGGATGACTTCCTATCTAAATAAAAAAAGGTATTTTCAAAGTCGAAGTCAAAAATTTTTATTTCACATATTATGCCTACATGGGCACTTATAAAACTTCAGAAGCTAGTGCACGGTTCCAAATTGGTCGTTTCCTATGGAGAAGAACCGGCAAGAAACTCCATATTTACTCTTTTCAAAAATGTGGTTGTTGTTACAAAATTGATAAATTATGTATGAACAGTGTAGACCAGTCAATATTGTACACAAAAGCACAATAAAACTAAGTTTAACTAATTTCGATTGGGTTTTGGATATTTAGCAGCAAAAACTACGATGTTCGATAGAAATTTTTGTCGATTAAATAATTTAACACTGCATTCACAAAAAAAAAAAAAACATACACAAACCTAAAAACATTAACATAAACAAAACTTACACACTACTTAGGTATACTATTTACCTGTTCACAATCTACATTTAAAAATCCACCAAGAAAATGACACACCAAGCCAATCACCAATTACAAAGTCGGAGCAAATACAGAGCTAAGCCATCGGACACTCGGGTTCTGTACAAACATAGTTTCCAATATTTGTTTAGGGGTCGGAGAATCTCGAACTGGGCTATTCGATCCCTTAGTGTGATACGTCACATATTCGTTTATCGGTGCAAACATGCTCTAAGTAGGTATTTGATTAGGGTTGTTACGGACTTAGCCTCCGCATCTGCAAGCGCGGAAATTCCGCAAGAAATTCCTGTTACTGCGAGCGCGGAAATTCCGCAAGAAATTCCTGTTACTGCAAGTGCGGAAATTCCGCAAGAAATTCCTGTTACTGCAAGCGCGGAAATTCCGCAAGAAATTCCTGTTACTGCAAGCGCGGAAATTGCGCAAGAAATTTCTCCGCATCCGCAATCAATGAAATACCACAAGAAATTCATCATCATCATTTCAGTCGAAGGACGTCCAATTCTGAACATAGGCTTCCCCCAAGTGTCGCCACAACGAACGGTCCAGTGCGTCTCGCATCCACCTAATTCCCACGACTCTCATCAGGTCATCGTTCCACCTTGCGGGAGGCATTCCAACACTGCGTTATTCGATGCGCGTTTGCCAATCTAGAACCTTTCAGCCTCATTGACCATCCGTTCTACGAACTCTGTGCCATGCCCACTGCCACTTTAATTCAGCGATTCTTCGGGTTATGTCGGCGACCTTGGTGCTCCAGCGGATATCTTCATTCGTAATGCAACCACGCAAGGAAACTCCGAGCATAGCCGTTTTGCCCTTTGGATGACAAAGCCTTCTGATGAGGCCCATTGTAAGCAACCATGTTTCAGTGCCATAATAAACTCCACTATATTTTAATGGAGTTGTCTATTAGCGGTTATCTATTTTGTTTTCTTTTATTTTCGCACATTTTGTGTATTTAACCAGTGTCAAGTTACAGTGTTGTTGCAATAGGCAAGGCGCATTGCATGCAGGACAGATGTTCGATGGGGCCACAAGTCTTTGGAGTGGCAATCGTTTACCGGAAGGATCAGGGTTGGAAGGTTTCTCACTAGGTGGACCAATGTCCTGATGAAGGTCGAAGGAATCTGAAGGATGTGAGACGCACAGGACTGGTCATTATGGCCACAGTTGAGGTAGGCCTATTACCAACAGTGGACGTTTATTGTCAGAAATGATGACTGAACACTAAGCTTCAATCGACTATAGTTTAATTCATATTTTCGTTATTTTACCTCCACGTTGGTCGAGGTCTAATCTTTCGTGTAAAAATTCTGTCTTCGCCATATGGCTTCTGTTACATCCCTAGTTTGTCCGTTTGGTAGGGTGCGAATTTAAGGCATGTTAGGATATGCTGTAAGAATATTTTGTAGTCAGAATAAGGAAGCTTGATGTGGGATTGAAATTTGGTCAAAAACTGTAAAACTGTGGCATAGTAGAAATTTCATATCGTACAACACGTTTTTGTAACACATTAACGTTTTATTTTTGTTTCTTCTACAGCAAAAACGTAAAATTTCCTGCCAAAGCCTTTGTGTTCTAGTAGTAATAAAATGGGTGTCTGTAAGTAAAAAATTAAAAGATTAACTACTTCTAGACAAGAGTACTCCATCGTCAAGTACATCATTATTTATCAAAAGGAGTGATAAAATGCGAGCATAACAGTAATAAAATCAACACTGTGTTTTATGCACATAACACTGTACGAAGGCGGACTTTAAGTCTGCCTCAGACGTTTTCTACCAGTCGACCTTAGGGTGGTGCAGAAACTTTAGTTTATAATCATAATTGATTAATGATTTTAATACGTACATAAAAAACTTAAATACTAAATAAACTATTTATACTAAAACCTAACTATGTACATAAATATAATACAAAATGACCAAGTACGCTCAGGCGTCAAAGTACTCCTCCACATCACTGTCATCCGGAAATGTGCCCAGAAGACTGGCAGCATTGCCACGTTGAATGGCAATGCTAATTTTTTGGGCGAAGAACGAGCCAGCCCTCTGGTCACTTGAAGTGTCGATCAGTCGGCTTGAAATTTCCTTGAAAAGGAGATGCGCACTCGGACCCCATGAACCAAGTGTTTCGACCCCAGACGGCTCAAAACGGTAATTACCAATAAGGTTTCAGTATTTGCGCCGTTTAAGGGTCTCAGCAGCAGCAGTGGCAGCGCCAGCACAGCTTGCCGTACTTGGAATATGGGATGGTGCAAGGGTGTCGACACAGGTTGCGTCCCACACCGGAGGCCTACCCACCTTCCATGGTACCAACGTCATACCATCTGGTCTCTTCCCATCGTCAAGCATCAAACCATTTGGTTCTAATACGGCAGGTACGCCGGCGGTGACAAGTGTGATTAATGATTATGTACGAGTATATCAATGTCTTTAAAAGGTTACTTCACTCTTACATTGTATTTGTTATCTATGTTTATTTCTTGACGATTATCGATAATACTTTTGTTTTAACGTTTTAATTTAAATTAACTAAATGTGTTTTTAAAACACTAAAGATAACAAACGAATTTTAAAGGTGTCTACACATTTACAACGCTCTGTAACAGCTGAAAACACGTAAACACACTAATTAGGTTCAAACACAAACGCTTCGTAAGTAAGCGCGTCCTAACTAACGAAACACAATTAATTATCTCACAATGATGACTTTGTGTCTTTACAGTTTCAGAAGTAATAACTTTTCCAAAATATTTTGTACGCCTTTCGATAGTGTGAGCAGTGGTAACCGAGTGGGAAAGGCTCCAAATTACGAGTAGTACGTCACGGGTTCAAACCCAGCTAGGCATATTATTTTCTGTAATTTATTTCATCGCCACTGCTCTCAAAACGGTGAGGGAAAACATTGTGAAGAAACCGGCATGTCCTAGAACCAAAAATTCTCTCCTAGAGAGCAGGCTTGAGTCCCAGTACTGGGAATATTGAAAGGCCGATTTTGCTTATCTGTTTTTTCAGGTTTTTGAGTAGTTTATTCCAGATATCATTAATATAAAACTACTATTTGACAATTTGACGAGTATTTGACACGCGATCATAATTACATTTTCTTTTTTTTTAATCAAAATGAAAGCCTATAAAATAAATTACAGCGGATTTTTAAGCAAACATCTAAAACGATAATTAAATTATGTAATCAGACTGATACGAACAGATTGGTATTTATCCAATGATTATAATAATATCACATGTCACATTATATATATATATATATATATATATATATTTCAAATTCATAATTGTATTTTAATTACAAAACTAGGTGCTTAATTTAAAGTATTGTATAAGGGTCACATTGTTTGTCTTTCATTGATAGAATGTCAAGTTATTTATATCCGACTGCCTTAGGAGTTTGAAGGTCATAGCTCATCGAACCTCCTGACACCCGATCAGCATGACATCGCCTCGATCGGTTAGTATTCTTAATACAGAGTTAATTGCAAAACACTGGCAACCTCTGGACTATGTCACTAACATCATAAACAACAACTCTTGTTCTATGACTTTTAAAAATTTGTCATATTTTAGTTTATCAGATTTTCATACTAAAACCAAAATATTTGAAGTGATTGTTCTAAATATTACGAAGTATATGCGAACCACACAACAAGCGAGTAGTACAATAGCGGAGGAGAGAGAATTTCTTGCCGGAGTCTGTGTTTCCTGATAGCTACAACCCGGGAATGTTTAAGTCGAGAGTGAATAGGTTTCTTCTAGATTCTAGAGATAGTGGTCAAGCGTGATCCTATCAACAATAAAAAAAAATCGCTCAGGGGCTAACCACGCGCGGACGGCGAGTGGGCCATAGAGTGGTCGAAGGATCACATTGTTTGTCTTTCAGTGATAGAATGTCACGTTGTTATTTTATACCCGACTACACTCGAAGGAGTTTATCCCTTGTAAAAAGTAGCACTTTTACCATACTCTATATAGGATGGTCATTTCCAAACTGCCAGTATCTTATTTCCTATTTTTGCGACTGGGTATTCCATCTCGTTTAAGTCTTCAATCCCCATAGATGACAAAAACTTTGTCGTAGATCGACCAAATAGATTTTTTGCGACCTTGGCGGAAAAAAACAAAAACACGATAATTTTTGTTAAATATAGCCGACATGGTGCTATAGCAGACATATCGCTGACGGTGGATGTAATTTTTTTTTTAGTTTGTGTGATCTGTTTATGGTTGCTGCATATTGTATAAGTACTTATTTATTTATTGATGTACACACAAATACTTAAAAGAAAAGAACTAATACAGATACAAGAGTTCAAAGGTGCTGCTTGTTTCAACGAAATTTCTTCCAGCAGACCTGCGACAGGAGAGTAGGATAAGAAATGTAGACACAGTGTATATACTTAATAAAGAGTAGTACGAGAGAGAAATCATTAAAGTTAAAATTGATTAAAATTAAAATCATAAATACATATAAATATATCAATAACAGTATATAACTGTACACATAAATAGGTACAAAACATACATAAATTATAATAAAACATATAAAATATATAACTACGTACTACTGGTTACCTGAAATAAAATGCTCCTTTTTAATTTATTTTTTTCACATATAGGCTGTAATAATGAATATCCGATATCCATTTGCTTATCATGAATCAATCAGTCCGTGCTTTGTAATAAAAAGCCTTTTCCGCCGAAAAATGGTTGCACCTTTTCGTGTCCTTTTTGTTGATATGGTACTGGCGCCCAAATTATTATTTGTTTTAATTTTTTAATTCTTTATTTGTTTTTTTTTTTCAGGGTTTCGGTGGACTAACAATGAACCTTTTTAGTTTGGAAATGTTTTTTTCTGTCCACCTGTATGTCCGATGATATGATCCACGATGGAGTACGCTTGCCTCGAAATAATCTATTCGCTCTTGATTTAATGAACCTAAGGCAGTTTGTTTCCTGATAGTTTCATCAGGAAAAACAGACTCTGTTAGGTTAGAACCGCTACTTGCCGAGTTTTAAAATAATTAAATATAATGGCAGTGGAGGGAGTGGAGGAAGGCCATTGCCCAGCAGTGAGACAGTATGGGCTAGGTATTATAATAATAATAATAATGGTGGTGTAAAAATTAGCGACAAATGGCTGTAACTTAAACTAACAGAAAACTAAAATAATAAAATCCATGACGCGCTACGGCAATTGTTTTAATCTTTTTTAATGAATGGTCACTTGTCACCCATCCACGAACTGACCTCGACTAACATTGCTTACCCTTGAAGATTAGTATTACACATTAGTATCTTTAAAACATGCTGCCAAAACTTGTATAGACCTACTTCCCTTACCAAAGCGAGTGAATCTATTCGAAAGATATACGATGCGCAGTACATAACAACATCGTTTACAGTAACATCCTCAAATTGGCCCATTCTTTTATGTACCCGCATTGCGAACTTCCTTTCCCGGACATCCGGTTTTCGCTACCCTGCCCGGGTAACATAAACAGAACTCACGTATCGAAAGTTTCAAGTCCTTTCTAATGTTAAATCGTGAACATTTTGTCATTTCCTTATTTGGCTTTTTTAAAGTTCGAATTGGTCGTTTGTGTTGTAAATTCGTTATTACTTTTTTTTTTCAATTAACTCTTGTCAAAATGTAGATCAGTTTTGGGCAGCGACTTGCTGAGAATATTGATACGTAGGTACGTGAAGGTTTATAAACATGTTGTTTTTTTAGACGTCTCTTTTTAATAAGCGATAATGAGATAGACTATGGAGATCCTTGCTTAGAAGTAATCTGGGGCCCAAGCCTGCTATTTTTATAAATTCGTCATTCCAACACGATCACATTGCCATTTTGCTAAAAGTTCGTAATCTAATTCATAATGATCGATCATTGATCGGTCAGTGGTATCGTAAGAGAGTTGTGGTAGAATGATAATATCGAGCACATTGAAAAACCAATAACTGCACAATAACGTTCTAATGGTAGAACACAGATCAAATAAACTGCCAAAGTTTTAGCAGATTACCGAATACGTCAAATATTAATTTATCAATATGTACGAGATTACTATTTTAAGCCACTTCTTTCAATGGAGTTTCAGTGGATGACCATTGGAAAGTCACAATGACGCCACTATATTAGAAAGATTACGACCATTTTACCAACCACGCGGACCCAGTGCGAGTTGATGGATGTTATAATTATGTCTTCGAATTTTTTGGTTCTAGAATATGCCGGTTTCCTCACGATATTTTTCTTCACCGTTTTGAGAGCAATAGTAATGAAATAAATTACACACAGTAATGCGCTTGGCTGGGTTTGAACCCGCGATCTACAACTCGTAAATCAGGGCCGTTACCACTCGGCCACCATTGATCTCGATAGATACTAACGACAACTTTTCACCAACTATTTGGTTTACGCACTGACAAATAAAGCAGTGACATTTCAAATTAATGAACGTGGTCAGTACATGAGCAACACACTTGCCCGCGACATCGCTCATCCGCGGACACACAGTTAAACTGTCGTTTGGGTTACTGTAGTGATGGTCCAGTGTTCTTCAAAATAAGTACTGGAATTAGAATGGAATAACATAAAATAATAATTACAAAAAAAGAGTACAGAAATACAATAAAGTTGCGTTGAGCGTGCCCGAACCGAAAGGTCACCAACTCAGCAATTGCTGGGCGTCAAACACTCAACGCTGATTTTCAGCTGGAATTGTAGTTAAAAGACTTAGAACTAGGATTGTCCATCGTTTTAAACTAAAGGTGAATAGAAATATCTTAACCGAGATTTAATGGCCCACTTACAAGAGTGGCTAAAATGTCCATATTTTTATTTTATCCTCATATTTATTTATTGGCCTTCATAGTTATAAGTACTGCAGTATTACAGAAAATACAAAAAAAAGGAACCAATAAATACATAATTTCGAAAAAAGAACAACATACCTTTTGTTTGAACTTATAATTCCAAGGCAACCCAAAGATGCAACCCGTTTTAAAGAACGATAATTTCATAAGTACATTGTAAGAATTAATATAATAAATGTGACAGTTAGTCAGGGTGTACGTGCGTGTGTATTTTTTTACTCCTTCATGTTCTAACAGCTAAATGAATTTGGATGGAATTGCCCGGAATAACATACGGGCAAACCATGTCTCGAATAAACCCATAGAACATTTTTTTCTTTTCTTTTATTTTCATGGGAGTGTTGTTTTTGTCCTTGGGACAATTTTTCTACACGTGGGCCGCTGACAGCAGCAAATACTAATCTAAAACTAATCATATACTCCAAGTCACTGTCCCGTCCCTACCCCGCCATATTTGTGTGACGGGTTAGAACGTACTTGTAAACTTGTCCCACTGAGTCAACACATGTCGCTGTTAAGACCTTTATCCCAAGACCGTATATTTATAGGCCGGGCTTCTAAGTTTTTTGGACCGCGATACATTATATAGCCAGCTAGTAGCTAGAAAGAAAAAAAATGCATAACTATGTTTGAAATATTTTCTTGCCTAGTAGCTTATAGAGTACAGATTTAATTTTTATTTTTCTACCTGATGGTAAGCAGTGATATGAATCGTCGGCTTTTAATAAACTTTTGCGCTTCACTATCAAGTGAGGTGCACTAGTTTATTAAGAGTCAATTGACTCTAGCTTTGAAGACACCTAAATTATAATCGGATGGGAAGCCCACAGTAGGCAAATTGTTCCAGTTGGTATAAACGATAAGGCAAAATGCTTAGTCCGATCCGTTAAGGTTTCAACAGATTTCACTTAGATTTACGGTTTTCGGTATAAGCACCCTCACCAAGGTGACCAAAAATATATCCATAAGTTTCTAACAAGTTCCAATGATAACACTAGAATAGTCGATATTATTACAGCGGCTTGCAGTCGACTAAAAAACTGGCAAAAAATAACAATTTCGTCCCCAATCCAACAGGAAAACTAGAAATAACATTTGGAAATAGAGAAACTCCACCCCTGTTTTTCGGTCACATCATTCTATTAGTATAAATTCTAAAAATATACACAAAAACGTTTGGAGCAATAACGTTCACACAGTTTTCTGTGCACCAAATTAAATTAACCTGCGCGTGGAGTGAAATTTCTAGAAATATCTAGATATTTCCGCCTTACACTGGCTAGGACTGGTTCAAACCGGCTCGAGTCGCACCTGAACGGAGCTCTAATTGAATTCTCAGTGAAACCTGGACTATTAAGTTTTCATCTACTGAGTAGTTAACTTATATTTTCACTTAGAATATTTCTCGAAACAGTTTTATAAAGCTTCAAAAATTTCTTGATGTTTTCTAGAATTGGAGGATTTTATGGCTGGTTTTTAGTTGTTTCGTAACTTAAACGTTTTTATTTTCACTTAAATATTCTATTTCCTATTCATTTCCTTTATAATATACTGATATTAAAGAAAAAGTCGTAAAAAATAGTCTAGAAATCGTCAGAAAAATATCGGCACTTATTTCTTCTTTGACTGAGAATTAGCATTACCCCTTGCTTTAGATTTAGCTTAATTGGAAGTTAAAAAACAGGAAGGGTGCTATAGTAGTAGATAATTTCAAACGGTGGAAATATAATAACTTTATTTACTTATTTACGATCGAGCGTTTTGGGGTTTAAACTTTACGGCCATGGGGTCCAATTGTCCAACTAGTCGATACTTCAAAATTCGTCACCATATGGTTAATCGACTTTTTACAAAAACACCTCGGTGCTGGTATTATTTGGCTTGATAAAAAATTGCTGATTTAATAACACAAACAAATAACATCAAGACTGACTTCTACCAAAGTACACTCCCAAACGCAGGTGCATCTTCTCGTAGCCAACTGAGTCCTAGAAAATGTCTGAAACACGTGAACTATTCAGCGTTACCTATACCAATTCACAAAGAACATGTTCGGAATAATTTGGATTCTCTCGGGAAGAGTCGTATTGATGAGAGCCTGAATGCGAGTGCTTTCTTTCGTTTAGTAACGTGTGATCGCCTGGCTGGAATTTGCTGTAAATTGAAGTAAGAACGGTTAAGGTTCAATTTGTAGTATTTATTTTGCTTCTTACATTGGGTGAAGGAAATGTTTTGATAAATGTTTTGTTGAAAGTATATTTTCTGAGCAGTGGTGGCCGAGTGATAATGGCCCCGTCTTTCGAGGTCGTGGGTTCGAACCCAGCTTATACTTTGTGTAATTTATTTCATCACCACTGCTCTAAAAACGGTGAACGAAAATATCGTGAGGAAACCAGCATGTCCTAGAACCAAAAACTCAAAGACATGTTACATTCACCAACCCGCACTGGGCCTGCGTGGTGGATTACGGCCCATTCTCTCTATAAGAGAGGAGGCCTGAGTCCCATCAGTGGGAACATTAAAAAGCTGAGGCTGATATTTTCTAACGTTGCTACTTCCAGCATAATTATCATCATCATCATCCTCATTATCATCATTTCAGCCGCCAAATATTTTTGTTTCTAAATTATTAAACAAAAATGCCAGTCTGTAAATATCAAAATTTACCGTAGTTTGGGGTTTTACAGTAACGTAATGTTATAATATTTATTCAAAAAATCCGGTTTATTCCAGAAATCTCCACCAACAAATTTCCATTTACCAGTGGGGATTTCTGGAATAAACCAAAGAAAAGTGAGTTATGCCTTGATCACACGTACCGAATAAAAGGGCGAGACAGTAAAATGTTGCTCGGCCGAGACAGTGATGTAAGTGAGTTGCAGAGATAAGCATTCAACCAAGCACTCGGCGCTGTGTTTACACGTACCAAGTACTCGGCCGAGAGCACTCTCTCGTCCGTTTACTCGGTACGTGAGATCAGGGCATTAGTGATAGCATGACGGATGGTAGGATAGAAAAAAACGTGTTGCACTGATTTTATATAACACAAGACAAGGTCAGGATGTTCCAATTTTTTTCTATAAATCTGTGAGATAGACTAGCGTGTATACTTTTCTCTACCTTTATATTCAATTTATATACAAGAAACATTAATATTGACCGTTTGTTTTCTCAGTAAGTTACTTAAAAGGTAAATGCTACTTAAATCGGTATAAGAATCATTAGCCGATTCACGAGTAAAGGGTTAACGGGTAAAGGTTAATACAATTCAGTAATTGGGATTTAAGTTGGAAAGACGGTATATTTTTAGGAACTTCTTATTTATTCTTTCGAAATTAATGTATTTAATAATGTTTAATAGACTAGACTTAGTGTTGTTTGAATAGAATAAGACGTCGACTATGCTCAAGACGTCGGCGGTGCCCAAGACGTCGACAGTGCCACAGACGTTGACAGTGCGTATTGTTCCAAGGAGTTGTCAGCAAATTGTGGGAGCCCAGAAGGGTCGAAGCCTACTGGGGCTAAGGGTCTGCTTCTAAAAGGAAGATTCGGCACCGGTGCGAAAAGCAACGAAGAAACAGGAGTGGGTTTGTAGACAATCAAAGTCTGACACTATCTCCCGCTCCGCCCAAAAATGGGGGATGTCATTGGATGATATTCCCACCTAAAAAAAAGGCCCTCTTCTTAGTATACCTATCGTTTTCATATGCCATCATCAGTATCACCACACACAGCCCAGTGGAGTCCGTCTACTGGGGTCTGTAGTCGTTTGGGCCCGCTCGATGTTGGTCCCGCGGGCCCAAAACGACCACACAATTGCTGCATATTCCTTTGTATTTTTGCGACAATTACTTCGCTGCTCTGTATCCTCGTTTAGTTTATAGCCCGTGTTGATAACAATGCCGTTTGACTTTCTAACTGCTGGAAACAACAAAACTGATGTAAACTGTGCTACTGTTCGGCAGAAGATTTATTAAACAACTATCTAAAGAAACATAATAAAGGGTTAAAAATAAGTAAGTTTTGAAACTTTTGAACCCATTTTGAATTTTTTTTTGACGATTATGTACTTAGCTGCCTATTTCTAAGAACGACTATTATTAAATCATGAGTTTTGCAAGCGAAACCTTAGGAAAAAGCCAGTGTATAATATCCTGAGTAGAAAGAAAACCAAACTTCTACTAGGGCAGGCAATAATCATGGCGGTAACTCCTGTGGCTGAAAATATGTTATGGATTCTCACCTTTCGCATAACACAGGTCTTCACCAGACACGGTAACTTCGGGAGGTTCCAGCACCTGATTTGTGCGGTAAAATGGAACATGACGACGATGGTACACACTTGCTCCTACGCGAGCGTGTTCCATAGGCCACATCATCGCTTACCATCAGGTGAGATAGCGGTAAAACGCGAGCCTATTCATAAAAAAAAACGCCTGGGTGTTGTGTGCAACACCTGGAAGACATGGTGAAGCATACGGTAGAGGTGTGCCCCGCTTGGGCGGAACATCGCGATGTCGACATCTCGCTACCGCCAATCACCCCCACGAGGACAACGCCAATCTCCCTAAAACAAAAATAAAATACAAGATCACAAAATCCGTTTTGCAGAAAAAACAGAAAACCTGACAGTACTATCTACCTAATTACATCAAAACGTTTAATTACAAACAACACTACTCTAATTACAGCAACGCTCCTAAACGACAGCCGACCGACGATTTGCATCCATTGATTCTGAGACCGATTGAATCTCAGCTCCACGATTGGATTATTTACCTTCGGCTAAGGGTCACCGTACACAGGTCAACGGCCACAACCATGAATAGCATGACTTGACTCCGCCATCTCCTTTCTACCATCGGACAACCTGTCGTATGGCGAATATACACCCTTACATTGTTGAAACTTCTAGGGTTCGGACTAATCGTTTCGCTTCGTCGTTTATACGGCTTACATCGAAGGACAAACAATTCGCCTGCTGCGGTCTTCCCGTCCAATTATAATTTAGGTGTCTTCAAGGCTAGAATGAATAGGCTCTTATTAAAATAGTGCGTCTCATCATCAACGATTGCATCACTGCTTACCATCGCAGTCAAGCACTGGCTTATATAATTAAAAACCACAAAACGCTGCTTCCAGTATATTTCCTGTCTTTTTCATACATTTTATATTGATTCGCCGCACACGGTTGCTGCCACATGCTACAAATCGCCGCTACTCGCTTCATTAGATAAATTATAATTATCAACGTATTTAAGGAAGTTGAAGTCTTAAAAATTTAAAAAATATTGCAAAAGCGGTGTGTTGGACAAATATGATAAAATAAAAAAAAAGACGTGTGGCACTCGGGGACTGCCGCGGTAAAGCAATTAATATCAAAGAAAAAAAAACAAAGGAAAAAAAGTACTGCATAAATAAAATAAATAAATAATTATAATTGCATATGTTGATAAAAATGCTATGCAATAGCTTTACCGCGGCAGTCCCCGAGTGCCACACGTCTTTTTTTTATCTGTTATAAACTAGTACTTGACTGCGATCCCACTTGATGGTAAGCAGTGATGCAATCGTTGACGGTGAGGCGCACTAGTTTATTAAGAGACTATTCACTCTAGCCTTGAAGACACCTAAATTATAATCGGACGGGAAAACCGCAGTAGGCAATATATCTCTCTCTCTCTATATCCCAATCGGCCACAAGTGACTATCGCATGCTTCAGCTTCCTTTGCGGCCGGTTCTAGCTTCTCGAGGCGGCGTTTATGGCTATCCCGTGTGGTCCGTGTGCGATGATCCTGAATAAGTCTGCAAAATCTCCAGGATGCCGTGTCGTGCTAATTGAAAGGACCAAGATAAAACCTGTATTGGAAAAATCTGTTTCAAGATTAAGGGATTAATTTTTGTGCAAATTTCTTTTGGAGATTTGTATGACAGTCGTTGGATATTGATTGTTAGTTAATTTTCCTTTTTTTTAGTTTGTGGTTACCATCATTTCAGACGAAACGTGCTGTACCACTGTTGGACACGCTCCAGTGTGTCTTATATTCAGTGGATTGCTGGGTCCTTCACCACTTCACCTTTTTGTTTATTCATTTTTTATAATTGTTATAATTACTCAGAACTCCATACACTGACAGTTTAAGCTTACACGTACAGAGATTAAGGGTGAGTTGCACCATTTAACTATAACGATAACAAAGCCGTTAACAGTTTTCAAATCGTCGAATTGACCAATAGGCGGCCGTTTCACGGCTGGTTAAGGTTTGGTTATCGTTATAGTTAAATGGTGCAACTTAGCCTTAATAATTATATTAGTATTACGTTATAACAATAGTCAAATACGTTGAAACAAATGAAAATAAAAAGACGTGTGGCACTCAGGGACTGCCGCGGTAAAGCTATTGCATAGCATTTTTATCAACTTATGCAATTATAATTATTTATTTATTTTATTTATGCAGTATTTGTTTTCCTTTGTTTTTTTTTTCTTTGATATTAATTGAAGTTACACTTTCACACATTGAATTGAATTTTGATTGATTGTTCACTCATTTGTTTTCTTATCGGTCACCACGCTCAAAAAACAAATGAGTGGGGGGGGTGTTAGGTTATTTTCGTTACGGAATTTCTGGATTCGGTCTCCACGCTCAAGGCCCGCGATAGAAGCTATGCAATAGCTTAATAAAAAATTCGTTGGGCTGCCAGGCACAAACGGAATTGGGCGGCTCACGTCGCGTCAGCCGCATGAACAGTAACTGCTGGGCTAGGGTTGCTGGGTTCCTGCAGAGGGAAAGCACCGTCGAGGCCGACTTAGAAAGAGGTGAAGAGATCTGGATGTGTAGGTTACAGAGACTGGTTCGAGACGGCGCGGGAGAAAAATGTCTGAAAGGTCTTGGGGGAGGCCTTTATCCAGCAGTGGGACAGTAACGGCTAAGAAAAAAATAAAAATAAAAGCAAACAAAACAGAAAGACGTAATAAATCACAAATAAAATAAGAATGTAAATAAGTAGTTTTAATTAACCGGTAAAACATTAATATTTAGTAAATGCATTTAAAACAAATATTTTAAAGAATGAATGCACACTCCAAATGTATTTAAAACAAAGACAATTCTGTCTCTATTGTCTTGAAAATAATTTACACAAATCAGACGAAACTGTGTTACTGAAAAACCCATTTAGTGGTCTGTTTTGCAAGTGGGTCTTACAATTAATGATACAAAGAAACCGAAATAATAGAAAACAGATTAAAAACACATAAATTTTATTATCTATTCATAAAAAAATATCGCTCGTCATCCCATACAATTTTCTTTTTTACTAATATATAATATTCTGATGCCGTATTTAAAAAAAAAATAAATGGCAATGGACAGGGCATATTGCACAAAGAACAGATGGTCAATGGGGACGAAAGGGTTCTGGAGTGGCGACCGCATCTTAGAAGGTGCAGCGTTGGAAGGCTTCCCACAAGGTGGACCGATGACCTGGTGAGGGTCGCGGGAATCCGATGGATGCGAGACGCCCAGGAACCGTTATGACAACGCTTGGGAGAGGCCTTTGTCCAACAGTGAACGTCTTCCGGCTGAAATGATGCAGTGTTTAAACCGATATCATTTTTTATCGCTTCGAAAAACTATTTTAAACAATACAAAGAAAACTTTCAAAATAAAATGTGTTGTATCGTCCGTACCGTAGCTGTATAGTCTTATTTGCATGGAAGCAAAACTTCCGAGCTCCGATATCTCGATCCCAGGCGACTGTGAAGCGATGAGGCATAAAATCATCCACATGGGAACTTCACACCTGAACGCTTACAAAAATGCTTTGCATACGAAGAAACTGTTACAATGGAGTTCTTGTTTCACTTTTAGGGGGTGAATGGGGGTAAAATCTGCTTATTGTGTAACAAGGGTTGAAATAAATTGGCCGGAATTCGTAAATGAGGCTGTTTGGAAAATAATAAATATAATTTGAGTTCGTTTCAACGTTAATTTACAAAAAAAATGGGAATAGGCCATTACAAAATTGGGTTACATTATAAAAATATCATCTCATCATTTTTTTAAACAGTCAGTCGGCATTAGCAAATAGAAGGCGTGAACAACAATTTTTGAAGCTTTATCTATTTATTCCTAGTCCTATACATATAATAGATCTGTAGAAGTTTTTAGTTGAGCGCGTTTCACGTAAAATGTACGTCTTTTTTGTTATTGATATAAACTAGTGCTTGACTTTTTTATGGTGGGAAAATCATCCAATGACAACCCCCAATCTCGGGCGGAGCGGGAGATAGTGTCAGACTCTTACTGACTAAATCCCACCCTGCTTCTTCTAGCCTTTATACCGGGGCACGACTTCCCTTTCGGATAACCCTGGCCCCAGTAGGCTTCGACTTGGGCTCGGTCCGGACAGTCGGACAGCGAGCTACCCATTGCTCACTGCCCGCAAGCCCGCGCCTACGGTGGCCGGAAAAACTAGTGCTTGACTGCGATCCCTTCTGATGGTAAGCAGAGATGCAATCTCTGATGATGAGGCGCACTAGTTTGTGAGCCTATTCAGTCTTGCCTTGAAGACACTCAGATTATAATCGGACGGGAGGACCGCAGCAGGCAAATTGTTCCAGTCAAATCGATGTAGATAACTTTTATACATTAAAACTGTGTGTAACTTGATATATAACTTAGGCATTGTTTCATCGCAATCGTTTGACTATATCGAAAGATATACTACATTCATTGACTGTTAGACGATACAAAGATTGCTGGGTCAGCTAGTATCTATAGTTTTATATTAGTGATAGTGTTATAAAGAGGAAAGATTTTTATGTTTATCTTTTTGTTTGCGAGCAATAAACTCAAATATGACTTGACTGATTTTAAAAATTCTTTCACCAATAGGATATTACTTTATCACTGAGAGCCATAAAGATGTGAGCAAAGAGGAATAATATCTTAACCAACAGTTTGCACTTTTTACAAGATGGCGTGTTTTCTTTTCTAAATTTAAAACCTAAATACTTTTGATTTTTTTATTATCGTTCTAAAAATTGTATTCGTACATATACTGTTGCATTACAATAGGCCCTTTTGGTATATTATCATTAATATTTTTTAATTAGGAATGAAGAAACTCTATCCTGCAAAAAAAAAAACGAATTATCGCTTACGACATTCTTCCTGTAAAGGCAAAATTTAATCAAGAGCTCAAATAAATTTATACCTACTAACTTATAAATTTTGATCAACTTAAAAAACAAAAAAAAAGCGAGGCCATATTTGTCTTTTAATTTATCCCTAATTTCTTAATTTACAGATGTTAGTTGTAATTTTCTTGACATTACAATAGAATAAAATAGAAAATCTTTGATGCCGTATAGGAATTGAGATTTGAAATTATGTATCCCATTATTATCCATCATCAAAGTAGTATTATTATTATTATAACAGTCAAAAATCAATTATTGGGCAATTAACCAGGCCAAATACAACAGCCGTCTGATCGAAGGATCCTCCCTTTGCTATTGAGATTTACACTCGAGACTTTACACGCTGTTCCGCTGTCAGCATGCTTCTAAAAATCTATATTAATATCAAGCCTCACAAAAAAGAAATCAAAGCAAACTTTTCACCCCCCGAAAATTGACGTCGAATTAAAAATTCATCGTTACCGCGACGTCACATGAACTTGACAAAAGATTTCCTTAACTTGTCCAACTTGAATCTCTTGCCGCACTTAACGTTAAAACTTTGCACAGATATTTTTCAAGAGTTTGAAAATTAAACCCATTAAACGCAGAACGGTGTATAATTCAGGGGGGTACCGTACCGTGAGCCTTTGATATGGGGTTTTAAATAAAATATTGGTCTTCCTCCAATTGGACACGCGCTTTTTGAGTGCCGCGCTGGGTTCTAGGGGCTGAAATATTATTGTATGATGCTGTAATGTAAGTCTACAGAGATTGCTTGAAAACTGGTGGATTTGAATATTGAAAAAAAAAAACTTTTATTTGTGCTGGTTTGCTGTCTAAATGATTGTGATTATATTTTCGTTATCTATTAATGACACTACAACTTTATTTACTAGAATGTCATAATATGTCATAGTCTCATTCCTAGAGAGGAAAAAATCATTAATTAACTGCAATATCTAAATATTCAGGTCTAAAATTTGGTATTTATCAATACTTACCCATTGTGTGCATTGCTGAATGAATTTCAAACTAACACACGCCTTGGGTGTTAGTTTGAAATGATCATCACAAATAACCAAACTTATTTGATTTGTTACGTAATCTAACTACCACATAACTTACAGGAATGTAACGCGAATGCGCAAATGAGTACAGCCATCTGTGAATGATAATTGTGTACTATCGCTTTACAATATATTTCGTGTAAGATTTCGTGGACGGTTGACCTCTTGAAGGTTGCAGGAAACCTATGGATGCGAGACGCACAGGATCGTTCATTGTGATGACACTTGAAGGAGGCCTATGTCCAATAGTGGACTTATATTGGCTGAAATGATGATGACGATGAAGATGTCAAAATAGTGCTGAACTGCAATAAACGAGGGCCATGTCCGACACATAACTCTTAAACCGTAGGTATTAAAAAAAAAAATCAAGATTTTGAAAATATATTTATATATTTGACAATTTTTGTACACACGAAAATAACAGAAACAGATAAATACATAAGAGAGGTTAGTACAAAGGTACTGCTTATTTTCAAAGAAATTTCTTCCAGCAGACCTGCGAAAGGAGAAATCAAAAATAAATGTAGACCATAGTGTGTAGGAAGCAAAAGATTCACACACATTCTGTGTGAAGTCTTAATCCAAAGTCATATATAATTATATATTATATCCAAAGTCATATATTATTATGTTATTTAAAGGATAAAATTTAGGACAGACATATTGTATTAATTTCCTACAGGTCAATACAATAATTCACAGAAATTCCAGTCATTGATTAGTCCTTAGCTTTAAAATATAACTCATGCGTTAAATTAATATGAAAAACAATTTAAATACTAAGGCTTAATACAGTGCCACTTGGTATCAAACTGAGCCTGAAATTTCCAATAGTTTTATAAGTGGCACTTTCGTTCGTTGCATGATCAATATTTATAAACTTGTGTTGATAGAAAATATTGGGACATAGGGATTTAGGCTTTATTTGCTTATTAATTTCTAATTATATTAATGTCTATTGTCTCCTAGTTTTTATTTGTTTGTTTTTGTTTTTATTAATGTTTTTTTCCTACCATCCTTGTGGTCGGACAGAACAAAAGAAAATTTTCAGCCATTCCGTTTTTCAGCAATGAGACAAAAAAAGCAGCTTACGTTGGAATACATAAAATTTCGAAAATGAGGTTTTATTTAGAATTGAATACAAGTATAAACTCACCTTCACTTTAATCCTACATGCTTTTGAAATCGTCAATCAGAAGTTTCCAAGTTGTCTTCTTCAAGTATCAGTAAATAACAGAAACACAATATATTATATTATAGTTTACTTAATGAATGAAGGTTGTGAAAAAGATGAATGAAATGAGATTGCATGTAGTGAAGATGAGAATGTTTAGGTGGATATGTGGTGTGATGAGAATTGATAAAGTGAGAAATGGATTGTATTAGAGTAAGTTTAAATTGTTTGTCTAGGTATGGTCATGTAAAGAGGAGGAATGAAACGCATATTATTAAAAAATATAAACGTGTTTAATAGTGTATGGATGGAGCGGTAGAGAGAGGTAAAAGAAAAAATGGATGGATTTTGTGAGGAGTGATAAGAAAAAAAGGAAATTGGTGATAGTGTGATGGGTGACAAGACAGAATAAAAGAAAACAACGTATTGCACCGAGCCCAAATAACACGAGACAAGGTCAGAAAAATTATATTGATGATGTTATCATTATCTACATAAATCATTACTACAACATGATTTATTTAGGGCTACTAATTGAATGGGCACGCCACAATCATGGCGGTAAGTCCCCTCTTTGAGGCGTGGCTGGAAAGACCTCACGGCATCCTTAACTTCCGCATGACGCAGGTACTCACCGGACATGGTTCGTTCGGGAGATTTCTGCACTCGATTCATGCGGAAGTGACGCCCGGGTGTCGCCACTGTGCGGAACGCCCGGAGGACACGGTGGGGAGCATCGCCGTGCCCCCGTGGGGGCGATCGGCGGCGGAAACCTCTCGCGCCGGGCCTTGGTTGAGGCCATGGTCCGGAGCGAGGAGGAGTGGCAGGCGGTCGCCGACTTCAGCGAAGCAGTAATGCTCGCAAAGGAGGAGGCCGAACGCATCAGGCAACGGCGTTATCGCCGCCGCCGTCGCCGGGATTCTGATCCCGATTTCCGGCCAACGTGACGCGAGCTTGCGGACAGTGAGCAATGGTTAGCTCGCTGTCCGGCCGTCCGGTATGTTGTCAATGCATGATTTTTGCCACTAAAAAAAAAGGGCTACTAATTGAATGTCACTTTCTACACCGCAAAATTTTGATCGTTTTAATCCCTTGGAGGGTCGATCCGGTACATGAAACACTATCGATTTGTAAAGATAAAATTAAAAAATTGAGTACCTTTTTTTCAAAACTCGTATGAATTTGCGCATGTACGAAATTAATTACTTTAAGAAAACGTCAGCTGAACGAGTCCAATGACCTGTATGTAGTTTGTATGCAACGCCGACTACTACCTACAGGTTATTGAACTCGCTCAGCTGACGTTTTCCTATAGAAATTAATTTCGTACATGTGTAAATTAATACGACTTTTTAAAAAAGGTACTTTATTTTTTAATTTTGTCTTTACAAATTGATAGTGTTTCATGTACCGAATCGACCCTCCACGGGATTAAAACGATCAAAATTTAACGTTGTATAGACTCTACAAAAAAGGGTCACTAGTACTTACCATAGCAAGTTCACACACACCCACAATTAAGTTTTCAAAGACGTAAAGAAAAGTAAATGAAACAACCTAAGGAAGCTTAAAATTCTAGCAGCAAAATTTAAAACCTAATATAGTATAAGTTTAACTTATGCAAGCGTTATTATTCGTAGAAGTTTGTAGACTTAAACTGTTCACCCATGAGCGAAGTTATGCAACTTAGAAGCGATGAAAACTGTTGGTACGTAAAGTTGATAGCTGTTGTAATTTCACTATCATAGAAGATAAGTGAGAGATTATAACTTGAAGTTCATTAAATATTGTTCGTTAAATTGTAATTGTTTTTCTTTAGTATTGCATAATTATGTATGTCGTAGATAAATGAGGATATCAGGGATTTCGCTAAATCCCTAGGGATATTACGAAATCCCGGTAGATGTCGAATATTCTTAGTAATTACGTCATCTAGCTAAAATTAAAAAAAAGGCAAGAAAGGAACATAAGTGTGGGTTTTAGTATGTAAAGGTCTGACACGCCCTCCCTCTTGTTACTTAAATCGTCATCATCGTCATCATTATAACTCCCTCCTCCCCCTAAGTGTCGCCATAATGATCAGCGTTGTCCGTCTCGCATCCATCAGATTCCCGCGACCCTCACCAGGACATCGGCCCACCTTGTGGGTGGCCTTCAAACGCTGCGTTTTCAAGTACGTGGTCACCATTCCAGAACCTTTCGTCTCCATCGACCATCTATTCTACGAGCAATGTGGGCTGTAAAGAATCGACTATCACTTAAGTTTGGCGATTTTTTACAGTCACTTAAATATCCCCTAAATGTTATAGCTTTCAGAACTCTGGTAGACAATTCCACTTATTCTCGTCATATTAACAATATGCACAATAAATGTAATGAAAATCTTTTTTACATATATTTAAGTTACAGAAGTACATTTAGACAATATATACAAACATGCCTACCTGCTTATCTGTATAGCATTTTAAAACAATAGCGTGTGGCGTTTCTACAAAACAGTAATAAGATTAAAACAAAAACACTGTGCCTGTAGATGGAAAACAGAAACGTGTGGCGCTGTCCTGTGGTAAGGGTGATGGTGCAGCTAAAGCTTAAATTATACTGTCTAACGTTTGTACCTACAGTCTCACTGATGTACGCCAATTACGGTAAACCTTGCCTTTATCACATGGGCAAAAACGTGTACCTATATTTTTTTTCCATTAATGGGATCTTATGTTCCGAAAAATTACCAGTATTTCTAACAAATTTGCCAATTTTGGAAATTCTTCTACCTATTTTCAGCAGAGGTTATCATTTCAGCCGAAATACGTCCACAATTGGATTCAGGCTTCCCCCAAATGTCGTCACAGCGACCGTTCTTGTGCGTCTCGCATCGGTCTGATTCACGTTATCCTCACCAGAACACCAACATTAGACTCATATAATTTTGCATCCGCAAATTTCTCTTAGTGTATCTTTCTCAATGCGAGATTGTTCGAAAGAGGTACCATGATCCTAAAACGTAAAGAGAAATAGAAGGAATACGATTGAGTTTTAGTCGGTAAGTGAGATACTCAGAACGAGTGAAGTTTAATTTTGATGATTTTCCAACTAAAAAAAAGCCCGTTCAATATAGCCGACTACCAGATGTACGGCGATGCAGTACCGGTACACGGTGGGTATCCCACCTACATGCAAAAAACGTTTTGGGAACACATTCATTATGCGTACAGCTAAGTGGAATTCCTTGCCGGAGTCTGTGTTTCCTGATGGCTACAATCCGGGAATCATAAGTCAACAGTGAACCTAGAAGTAATCTTATTTCTAGGTAAGCGCACTCCATCACCGCATCGTCGCTTTCCATCAGGTGAGATAGCGGTCAAGCGCGATCCTATCAGCAATAAAAAAAATATAGCATATCTCTCGCTTCAACAGGATGCCATCCCCTTTTACTAGAGGAAAGATGAAATTTTAAGGTTGTATAATAGCCATGAATGCGTTGAACGAGGAACTTGCATTGAATAAGTTATTAGAGAAATTCTCCCGTTTTATTACTCCAACTTTTTATAAGCGTTTCATTTAAATTTTACAAGAGTAAAGAAGGAAAACTGCTCGTGAAAATGTCCATATATAAATAGTTTTGTTTAGTATTGTGATCGTGAGTATTTTGTATTTTTTTTTTATCCGACTATGGCAAAGCCAAAGGAGGGGTTATGGTTTTGACAGGCTATGAATGTATATCGCCGCCGCCGCCGGGATTCCGATCCCGATTTCCAGGCACCGTAGGCGCGGGCTTGCGGACAGTGAGCAATGGGTAGCTCGCTGTCCGATCATCCGGTAACTGTCCGGACCAAGCCCAAGTCGTCGACGGCACGCGCTGTTCCCGCGCGTCTCAAGGAATTGTCAGCAACAGCAGGGGCCCAGTCGGGTCGAAGCCTACTGGGGCCAGAGTTATCCGAAAGGGCGCTCGGGCCCCGGTATGAAGGCTTGAAGATACGGGATGGGTTTTTTCAGTCAGTAAGAGTCTACCACTATCTCCCGCTCCGCCCATGAGTGGGGGTTGTCATAGGATGATTTTTCCCATCGAAAAAAAAAAAAAGGAAAAAAGTGAAAGTAATAAAAAAGAAACAAAAAAAAACTACACACAAAGAAAAGCCCTAGTCACACGTTAGGTACCTACCAACCGAAATACTTAAATAACGTGTGACTTCGGCTTTTCTTTTGTTCTGGTCTTTTTTTTCCAATTGCCTTGTTTATTTCAGTATCCTGAAAATCTTGTTTAATTAATTTATTTATTTTATTTAACAATTTATGTACACACGGTAATAAAAGAACAGAAGAAGGAAACTTCTAGTTTATACTTTTTCGTAGTCGTTTTTGTCGTAGTCGAGTTTTAGTTTTTTACCTTTTTTTGGTTTAGGTTGTTAACTAAGAAATTAAATCGTTTTCGGCCAAATGCGAGTCGTATTTTCACACAAATAGTTCTTTCTGTAGTATCGTCATTTTATTTTAATTTCTGACCAAACCAAAAGATTAGACGAAAGACAAACGTAATTTTATAGTTTTTAGTTTAAAACTGTTTCCGTAAAACCGATGTATGGAATGCATCCGGTCTCTATGGAAGTAGGCGGTGGTGGCTCGCCGTTTCGCGGGAAACCAATTTTCAATTGCAATTTAATTTATTTCAATTTTAATTATCAATATCAAATTAGTTTCATTCAATTTTAATTGCAATGTAATTGAATTTAATTTAATTTAATTCAATTTAATTTAATTCATTTTAATTTAATTCAATTTGATTCAAAATTTTAAATGTAAGCTGCATTTTGTGAATAGCCAGGAAGGAACACTGACACCTGAGATACAGCATTTATGTCCTTTTTTTTTTATGGTGGGAAAAATCATGCATTGACATCCCCCGCCCTTGGGCGGAGCGGGAGATAGTGTCAGACTCTTACTGACTAAAAGACCCACCCCGTTCCTTCTAGCCTTCATACCGGGGCTCGAGCGCCCTTTCGGATAACCCTGGCCCCAGTAGGCTTCGACCCGGCTGGGTCCCTGCTGTTGCTGACAACTCCTTCCGAGGCGCGCGGGAACAGTGCGCGCCGTCGACGACTTGGGCTTGGTCCGGACGGTTACCGGACGGCCGGACAGCGAGCTACCCATTGCTCACTGTCCGCAAGCCCGCGTCTACGTTGGCCGGAAATCGGGATCAGAATCCCGGCGACGGCGGCGGCGATAACGCCGTTGCTTGATCCGTTCGGCCTCCTCCTTTGCAAGCATTACTGCTTCGCAAAAGTCGGCGACCGCCTGCCACTCCTCCTCGCTCCGGACCATGGCCTCAACCAAGGCCCGGCGCGAGAGGTCTCCGCCGCCGATCGCCCCCACGAGGGCACGGCGATGCTCCGCCCAAGCAGGGCACACCTCGACTGTGTGCTCCACCGTGTCCTCCGGGCGTTCCGCACAGTGGCGACACCCGGGCGTCACTTCCGCATGAATCCGGTGTAGGAAACTCCCGAACGAACCATGTCCGGTGAGGACCTGCGTCATGCGGAAGGTAAGGACGCCGTGAGGCCTTTCCAGCCACGCCTCAAAGAGGGGACTTACCGCCATGATTGTGGCGTGCCCAGCACTGGGTTGCGATAGTCGTTGACGCCATTTCACCATGAGATCCCGCCGGAGCTCTGTCCGCCATGCCGTGACCTGTCGCGGCAGCGGACTTTCACCCCGGCGTTGCATCTCCACGCGCATATCGTGCATGTGTGCAAGGACTGTTGCCTCCAGATCCCACGGTGGTAGGCCAGCCAGAAGGCTCGCCGCTTCGCGGGAGACCGTGCAGTATCCCCGCACCATCCTTATCGCCATGACCCTCTGGCAGGCGTTCAGTATGGCCGCCAGTTGCTTTTTCAGCGACGGCGCCCACACCGGCGCCCCGTAGAGGGCCATGGACCGAACGATCCCCGCGTAGAGCCTCCGGCAGGAGGCGTCTGGACCCCCAAGGTTGGGCAGGAGCCGCATGAGCGCAGCCCCAGCCCGGCTGAGTTTGGGAGCCAGACGTCGGAAATGCTCCACGAAATTCCACCGGCTGTCGAGGACGAGTCCCAGGTACTTCATCGTCGACCCGACACCGATGTGAACTCCTCCTACCGTTAGTTGGGAACTCAATGGCGGCGCGTTCCGAGACCGGCGACCGTGAAAACACATCGCCTCGGATTTGTGAAGCGCCACCTTGAGTCCCAACTCCTGGATCCGATCAACGACCATCGCAACCCCGCGTGTCGCTAGAGCGACCGCCGCCTGGTACGACTCTCCCCGCGCTAGGACCAGCGTGTCGTCTGCGTAGCAAACCACGCTGACCCCGTCAGGGAAGTCGTCGCGCAGCACGTAGTCGTACCCGATGTTCCACAAGGGTGGCCCTAGTACCGACCCCTGCGGAACACCGCACGACATCTCTCGACGTTTCCAGTTTCCCTGGTGACCGGGGTAGACTATAAGTCTCTCCGACAGATAGGCCTCGACCACTCGACAGAGGTACTCGGGCACCCGGTGGTACCGGAGTGCCCTCCGGATCGTACTCCAGGGCAGGGAGTTGAACGCGTTGGCAATGTCCAAGGACACTGCCACGACACACCTGCCCCGGGACACCGCATCCCCGTCGTGAGAGCTCGCACGCGCATGATGGCGTCCACTGTAGAGCGCATCCTGCGAAAGCCGAACTGTCCGTCCGAAAGGTCCGGCCCCACTCGTGTTAGGCGCCCGACGAGGCGGTTTGCAATGACTCTCTCAAAGAGCTTGCCCACCTCGTCGAGCAGCACAATGGGCCGGTACGCGGACGGAGAGTCCGCAGGGCGCCCTGGCTTCGCTATGAGGACCAGTTTCCCGGTCTTCCAGCAAAGTGGGAACTGGCCCCTCTCCATGCATGCGCTGAAGAGCCCTCTCAGTCGAGGCCCGAGAGCCTCCATGGCCAGGACCCAGGCCTTTCCAGGCAAGCCGTCGGGTCCTGGGGCGGTGTTTTTGGCACTCAGCCTTCGCACCGCCACTCTCAACTCTACCTCGGTCACCTCTGGAGCATTGTCGTCATCGTCGCTGTTGCGGTCCGCGTCAGACACCGCTGGCAGTGGAGGCGGAGCCATGGGCGGGGGGGAGTGTTCCCCCCGCGCAGGGAACAGAGCGTTCACCGCACCCTCTACGATCTGGGGCCGGAGACTCTGAGTCAGTGGGGGAGCCCAGGGACGGAGCTTTTCCCGTACCAATTTGTACGGGCGCCCCCATGGGTCCACGTTCAGAGACCCCAGCCACACGTTGCGGGCCTCCAGTTTGGCCCGCTTGATCTCCGTTCGGAGGGTGCGTTTTGCCGCTCTGTATCCCTCATACAGCTCCGCCTCTCTGGCCTCCGCATCCGCCGGGCGGATGCGGCGCCTGCAGTGTCTGGCGTACCGGCGCCGCGCGTGACTGCATGCGTTGCGCAGTGCAGCAATCTCTGGCGACCACCAGCACACCTGGCGCTTAGCTCGCCCTGGACGGACTCGGGGCATTGCCGCGTCGCAGATTTGCGACATGGCCTCCCGGAACCACTCCGCCTCGACGTCTATGTCGACAGGCCTGTCCGGTGCTTGCACCCAGGCCTGTACCGTCGCGGCTTCCAGGAGAACCTCCCGGTCCATCTGCTTAAGGTTTCGGCGGAGACGTCCAACCGGATGTACCGGTGGTCGGAGTACGTCTCCACCTCCTCCATAACGCGCCAGTCGACGACACGCGGCAACAGAGCGGGGCTGGCGAACGAGATGTCCACCACTGATTCACCCCGCATCCGCGCCAACGTGGGGACAGAACCCCGGTTCAGGACGACCAGGCCCAGCTCCAAGGCCCAGTCCTCCACCATCCGACAGCATTTATGTCCTAGTTCCTAACACCTAGTCAGAAGGCACACGGTTTACTGCATGCTCTATCACATAGGCTAATCACGGAAAAGGATTATATCAACATAGCAATTGTATACTTAGCTCCATCTTTTATGGATTATGTATGAATAATTTATTTATTTATTTAACGGTGTGGTATGTCCGCCTTTGCAGTGACGGCACTCACACCGGTGCTCTATAAAGGGTAATGGATCGAACGATCCCCGCGTAGAGGTGCCTGGACCCCCTAGGTAGAACCGATCCACTCCAGTTTGGGAGCTAGATGTCGGAAGTGGTCCTCGAAATTCCGCTGACCGTAGAGAACAAGACCCAGGTACTTCATTATCGACACGACTCTGATTTGAGCCCCTTCTACTATTATTTGGGAATCCGGTGATGGCATGTTCAGAGATCCATGAAAGCAAGTCTCGGAATTGTGCAGTGCCACCTCGAATCCCAACTGCTGGACTCTCGTTACGACCATCGTAACCCCGTGAGTCGCTACTTCGGCTGCCGCCTGGTACGACTCCTTTTGCATTTTTGAACCATACGTCTTCCAAAATGATTGTATAAATAATCATATTATTATAAAAAGTGTAAGGGACAGCTCTCCACAAACTTTAAGGGCTTGCTCAGTAGACGAAACTGAACAACCATCCACAAAAATCTTTTTCAGGAAACGAAAAAAAAAAAATCGGCGTCGCCATACAAATTGTCCAATCAAGTTTATCGTTTTGTATGGCGAGGCTGATTTTGACTCTAAATTAATTATGTCTAATTATCCTCCTTTATGATGACCCCATAATACCCATGAAATTATTCTGCAAAATAAATAATTATTTCTACAAAAGCTAAGCTAAGAGATTTTTACTCATAACTTATGTTATTAGAAATCCTAGAATTTCGATTAAAATCAAATAGGTATTTAAACCTTAAGAATTTACGGGATAAACTTAATTATTTAAATACAATCTACAAAGTTAATTTCGAGTAAAGTTTTTAACTAAAAGTTAATTCTTTAATCTTTTGGCTGTCCAAACTAGTTGGGCTGGGTAATTAAGATTAATTAACATTAAACTAATCTTAGTTGAGAAGACCACAATAAATATTAGCATATGAAAATATAATTTCATTAGGATGACTGGTAATTTTCCTTTACAAGCTGCGGCTTTATAAGTGGTGTGGCGACATCTATATCGCTACATAATAACTAACCATGCATCTTAGTTCTCTGCGCAATTACAACTATATTCAAGTCGGAGTGAGGAGGAGTGGCAGGCGGTCGCCGACTTCTGCGAAGCAGTAATGCTAGTAAAGGAGGAAGCCGACCGCATCAGGCAACAGCGCTCTCGCCGCCGCTGAAATTCTGATCCCGATTTCCGGCCACCGTAGGCGCGGACTTGCGGACAGCGAGCAATAGGTAGCTCGCTGTCCAAAGCTGTCGCTGTGTCGAAGCCTGCTGGGGCCAGGGTTAGTTTTGAAAGAGTAGCTCAGCCTCGGTATGAAGGCATGAAGAAACGGGGTGGGTTTTTAGTCAGTAAGAGTCTGAAACTCGCTCCACCTAAGAGCGGGGGTTGTCATTAGATGATATTTCCACCACAAAAAAAAAAACTATATTCTAGTTCTAAAACATCTATTGGGCAGTTCGTCGAACCAAATACGACAGTAAGATAAAATCATTGTGGGACTTTACACCGTATTCCATATACTCCTAAAATGAAAATCCCTCAAAACTGTAAAATCAATATTCTTTATAATGAGAAAAAGCTATTCACAAAAAAACTACTTAAAACTATGAGTTAAATAAAACCAAACTATAAAAGTCCAAATACATAAATCTTTTCTCTTTATAACATTAGTATACGTTTATTAATATTTATATTGTACTAGCTTTTGCCCACGGCTTCGCCCGCGTGGCATTAAGTACTTAAGGAATCGGGATAAAAGCCTATCTTCCTTTCCATGCCAAAGGCTATATGCATGCCAAATTTCATACAAATCCGTTCGGCCGCAAAAATGCGTGATTAAGTAACAAACATCCAAACATCCACACTTTCACATTTATAATATTAGTTAGGATTGTAATTACGTTTGTTTGATACTTTAGTTTAAGATTTGACGTAAATACTCTTTTTTTTCTAATTATTACATATTAGAATTATCTACATTTTCTTTTAAAGTCTTTTTTTCTCAGGTCTTTGAAAAGAAATAAAAAATTCCTTTGCACTTATATTCATCACTAATTCCTCTCTCAGAGAGGAGGCCTGAGTCCTAGTAGGGGAGCATTATGAAGCTAACTAATCTAAACATATTTATAAATAGCTTCCCGCCACTTGTTTATATCAGATTCGTAAACACTATACCATTTCGTCTTAAACTCCTAATTCCTTTTTAGAATAAAAGTCGGTCAAATCATTCGTTATAATATCTACCATCTACAGTGAAAGCCGCGTAAACATCGGTCCAGCCGCTTCGGAGATTAGAAAAATGTAAAAAAATTGCAATTATGTTAAAGGTGTCAAATATACTTTTATAAGCATTTAGTAAAAGTACATATATTCTTCTTTTTAATATCATCTCCTATGCTGATCTGGGAGCAAAAGAAAAACATAGAATGTATCAGCTGCTTATCCTCCCGCGCAGGTCGTAAAAGTCGACTAAGGGAAACGTTTACTAAAAACATCTAGTGAACCCGTGTGATTCCGGACTTAGAATGGGTCACCCCGCTCCCCCCATGGGTATCGTATGAACCGATTAAGGGCAAATTATAGGTCAATATCATATATCCTATAAATGGGTACCATTTCTTAACCCAATGTTAAGGTATCCGAGGGCTCAGGATAGAAATATATCCTTGAGGTCCGGATATAACAGTCGATATTAGAGCAGGATGTCGACTTAAGGCGGTGGCGGAGGAACGTCTAGCACGTCAACGGCGGCGTCTATGAACCCAGTCAGGAGGTTCACTGCTCATCCATCAACCCGCATTAGACAAGCGTGGTGGGTTAAACTGTCTAAACCCCTTCCTAATATGAATTACAACAATCAAGCCAATCCCCAAGTGCTCGGCGACTCCAGTCAGTGCACGGCTATTGGCAGTACGCGGGTGCACCCTGGAGTTGGGGTGAATAATCTCCGAGCGAGGGTCTACTGTCAAACAACTACGGAACGTAAAAAGGATACCGATAAACTCAAAATTTTATCATTTAATGTACGCACACTGCGAACTGAAGAAAGAATGCTAGAATTGGAGCATGCATTAGAAAAGATCAACTGGGATATAGTCGGTCTGGCAGAGGTGAGAAGAGAGGGTGAAAACACAGTGGAAAGGGCAAATAATATATTTTACCATAATGGAGAAACCAACTCAAGATATGGTGTTGGCTTTCTAATCTCAAAACGTTGGAAGAATAATATAATAGAATTTGTCGCTTATTCCGATAGAATTGCGTTGCTCAAGTTTCGCGTAGCAGAGAGAAAGGTCCTTACAATAATCCAGGTATATGCTCCAACATCTTCGCATGGCAACGATGAGGCGGAAGAGTTTTATGACCTGCTTAACAAGGCATGTGATGAACATAGAGGAAATTGGACAGTAATCATAGGCGATTATAATGCCAAGATTGGACCCAGAAAAACATCCGATAATGCAACCATCTTAGGACCGTACGGCTTGGGAGATAGGAATGAACGTGGTCAACGCCTTATAGAATTCGCTTTTGGGCAGAACCTAAGCGTTAGTAACAGCTTTTTTCCCAAAAAGCCACAACGTCGATGGACCTGGATCTCTCCAGACGGTCATACGAAAAATGAGATTGACTTTTGTCTCTCCTCAGACAAACAAATAGTGAAGAATGTCGAAGTCCTCAACAGAATACAATTTAGTTCAGATCATCGTCCACTTAGAGTCGTAGTTAGTTTTGACATGAAAATTTACCGTTGCAAAATGATAAAAAAATCAATAAAACGTATGGATAAATGTACATTAATTGCAAACAAAGAAAAATTTAACTTACAAATCAAAAACAGTTTCAGCATTCTAGAGTCAAAAAATTCAGAAGACGTGCAAACTCAGTATGATAACATAAAACACGTGATAACAACAGCTAGTCGGACCATAAAGTACACCAAAAATAAACAGAAAAAACTTACAGATTATACTGTCCGTCTTATAGACGAGAGACAGAATCTGCCGTATCAGTCCTTCGAGTACAGAGAGCTAGACCGAAAAGTCAAGCGGAGCATACGTAAAGATATCAGGCTTTACAACACTGAACTGGCTCACTCCGCTTTAACGAATAACCGTTCCTTGAGGTCAGCTATGCTGGGATGGATGCAGGCAGATCTGCTATAACACACCTGAAGGACAGTGATGGTGTGAAACAGGGCGATAGGAACAAATTAATCCATATTTGCACGCAATTTTATAAATCTTTATATTCAGACGACGACACCAATTTCCAACTCGCAGATGAAGTATACTCATGCCCTGAGGATATCCCTATGATAAATGGCTTTGAAGTTCATAGAGCTCTAAGTGGCATGAAGTACAACAAAAGCCCAGGAGAAGATGGCATTACAACCGACTCACTGCGAGTGGGAGAACAATTTTTATTACCACACATTTGTAATTTATTTAATTCAATCTTAAAAACAGGCATATTCCCAAGTCAATTTTGTCACTCCAACATTATTTTGCTACATAAGAAGGGAGACAAATCGGATATAGCAAACTACCGACCTATTAGCCTCGTGTCACATTTGTACAAGGCTTTCATCAAAATCCTTGAAAACCGTATTTCCAACCAACTAGACCTCCACCAACCTCCTGAACAGGCTGGTTTCCGCCGCGGTCTATCCACTACCGACCACCTACACTCTTTGAACCAATTGTTAGAAAAACACGAAGAATTTAATATACCATTATATCTTGCGTTCGTAGACTACTCCAAAGCCTTTGATAGTCTATCACACAAAGCCATATTTACAACTTTAAATAAACAAGGAATAGAACCCACCTACATTCAATTATTGGAACGAATTTACCTAAATAGTACAGCTGCTATACACTTAGAAACTACTGGCCAATCCTTTCCAATTCGAAAAGGAGTCAAACAAGGTGATCCGCTATCTCCAAAGCTATTCACAGCAACGCTTGAAGAAGTCTTTGGAAATCTAGAGGAACACTGGCGAGACAAGGGCATTGTCATCGGGGAAAAAAGATTAACCAATCTTCGTTTTGCCGATGACATAGTCCTTTTCTCGTCTTCGGCGGCTGAGTTAAGCCTTATGCTCGAACAACTGAGCCATGCCAGTCTCGAGGTCGGACTTAAAATGAATATGACTAAGACAAAGTTAATGACGAACAGTGCGAAACGTAAAGTTGACATCGGGGGTGTGGAGGTTGAATATGTACATGAGTACATATACCTCGGCCAAATAGTCTCTTTCCAGGCGAGACAAGACAAAGAAGTTGCTAGACGCACCGAGAACGCCTGGAGGAGCTATTGGTCGATGAAACACCTAATGAAAGGACCACTCCCACTTTCCCTTAAAAAGAAACTCATGGACATGTGCATCCTCCCTATCCTCACCTACGGAGCGCAAACGTGGTCATTAACGAAACGTCAAAAGTCCGCACTCGGGGTCTGCCAGCGAGCAATGGAACGAAGTATTCTCGGGTTCAAAAGAACAGATCGCATAAGGAACAGTATACTTCGTTCTAAAACACAAATCGCAGACGTAGGTGATTCAGCCGCCAGATTAAAATGGAACTGGGCAGGTCACATCTGCCGCATGCCGCAACAAAATTGGGCGAAAGTAACTACTGACTGGACTCCGAACAGCAGGAGCCGGCGACGCGGTAGGCCCAGAAGGAGATGGCGTGACGATTTGGACTCCTACCTTAAGGATTGGCCAGAAGTGGCTAAAGACAGAAAGGAGTGGAATAACGGAAGGGAGGCCTTTGCCCTGCAGTGGGACACAACAGGCTTTTAAAAAAAAAAAAAAAAAATATCATAAACCGACACTTTAATTTTATTTATAAAATGTAACAAGATGTACAGGTATATTATCTACTAGCTTTTGCCCACAGTTTTGCCCACGCACATAAAATATATGTCTTTATATTATATACCTATGTCGCTCAGGAATAAAGCAGCTTTCTATTGGTGAAAAATTTTAACAAACGGACCAGTACTTCCAGAGATCTCCTCCCAATAAAAAAAATAAAAATAAAAACTTTACCTCTTTATTATATTAGTGTAGATTACTGTTTCCATGTGTGAAAATAAATCGCAAAATAAATAAAAACTAAACAGCGTATGACATCAATTTTATTACAACATTTTACAGGAACTTCTTCGGGTGCAACATACCCAGTTTGATGAGCATGTCGTGTTCCTGATCGTCACAGGGTCCATGCTTGACGATCGTCAGCGCCGGGTCTTGGCACTGCATACACATTTCATTGCTGTAGGTTCTTCCATCGGAAGCACATACTGGGAAATATGACGCCACGCATGCGCAGTAGGGCTTCAAATGAACTAAGTCTACACAGACGCAAAGTATGAACACCAGATATATACCTTTCATTTTTCGGTGATTTTTACATAAAACAGCTGACGGTAGATGTATTTTAAATTTCTTTTAAGTTGACGATTCGGAACCTTCTTGTATTTCGATGTGATGATATTAAAAAAAAAAAAAAACGAATATTTTTGTTTCTATTAGATAATTAAAAAGAATACTTTTTACTCTTTTGTAAACCGCAAAGGCTAACAGTTATGTTCTTATAATCAATTCTTTTATAGTGTTGATGTAAATACCTTAATTAATTATGATTTGTTCTAGCCGTTCCAAATTAGCTGATAAGAAATAATAATCCGATGTACAATTTTTATCAACTACTAGCTCTGCCCGTGACTTCGTTCGCGTGGACTACAGACTATATTGAATTTATTTTTTCTAAAATAAAAGTAGCCTAAGTTACTCCTTGTTACATCCACTACCTGCCAATAAAAGTTCCGTCAAAATCTGTCCAGCCATTTCAGAGATTAGCCGGGACAAACAGACAGACAGATAAAAATTGTAAAAAATGTTATATGCATGTAGTAAAAAACCGGTTATTTCAATATTATAAACAGACAATATTACTAGGAATAAATAGGTTAATATTATAGATAAGGTAATTTTATTGGGACTGGCCCAGCAGGGTCGAAACCTACTGGGTTGTGTGAAAAAGTACCTTGGGATCCTAGAACGAAGGTAAAGAAGGAACAAAAGAGTCGCCCATACATCTGACACACCCTTCTGCATCGTAGAGCGGGAGAAGTCATTACATGATCTAGGACCTAAAAATTTTTTTATTGGGAGACATAGTATTGCATGCGGGAGGCTAAAGAAAAGATGTATGGATTGTGTGAGAGGCGATATGAAAGAAAAAGGGAGTTAGTGATAGCGTGACGAGTGACTGGACAGAATGGAAGAAAACACCGTGTTGCGCCGACCACAAATAAAACGGGACTAGGGCAAGAAGATGATGATGATGATGATGATGGTATCGCATGCGGTGAAGGTCAGCTCGCAGAGTAGCGCCAAACCCTCGAGGAAGCAATTGATCTTGTCTATAGTATGGAGTAAGAGAGTGCAGGGAGCAGTACCACCTGTGAAGCATTCATGTAAGCAAAGGAGGCGGTGGAAAGCGTCACGGAGATTTAATCCTTATATCCTAGTTGCCACAGAAGACGCCCTGGACATAGGGAGTTGCAGCCCGATTCCCGACAACCGTAGGCAATGTCTTGCAGGTGGCGAGCGCTATGTAGCTCGCTGACTTATGAGACTGTCGACGCATGTTGCGTTCCATGCGGTTTAATGGACGCCACGGTTAGCCACGGGATTATTTGAGAGTGTCACCGCGGTTCTAGAACGCAGGAGAATTGAAAATAAGGCATCGATTCAGCCAGTAATTTAGTAGTTTAAACTAGTAATTGGCTCATTTGGTAAAAATGTTCTTTCTATTTAATTTGTTGATTGGTCAATTATAAAAAGTCATTTAAAATTAAAAAAAGGTCAATTATAAGAACATACTGAGTTCGGAATAACACGCTGCGCTCCAAAACGGGCGTAATAGACGTGGACAAACAGGCTGCCAGGCTCAAACGGGATTGGGCGGGTCACTTCAGCCGCGTGAGCAGTGACCGCTGGGCAAATGTCGCCACGGAGTGGGTTCCTGCAGAGGGAAAGCGCCGTTGAGGCCGGCTTAGAAAGAGGTGACGAGATGATCTGGACGCGTATCACAAGAACGGCGCGAGAGAAAAATGTCTGGAAAGACTGGGAACATAATCCCGGGATAAAAATAATCTATGTACTATTCCCAACAGGAAACGAACCAAACCTCTGCTATAGCAGTCAGAGCCATTAACTACTAGACCAACAGGCGAGTCAAATTGTAGGCCGAGTGGTAACGGCCCCGACTTAGGAGTTGTAAGTAGGGCTTTCAAATACCGGATTTTTTCAATACCGGTATCAATACCGGTATTAGAATATTCAATACCGTGATCACGTAATCACGGTATTAAACTCAAGTTTTTTTTTATTTTTTATATTAGTGTTTGACTGTAATACCTTCTCATAAGAACTTTAATTAGGACATTAATAAAGCCATTTAAATACGTATTTTTGTTTTCGAATCAGTCTTTATTCTCTCTTAACCGTTCAAATAAGGTTCTAGTAAGCATGGCGCTGCCGTACCTATTGTTTACCGGCGATTAGCAAATAAGGTAGGTTAAAACCATAGATCTCCCTAAGGTCTTGGCTTACTTGACGCGAGTGCATACGTTCGATACGTATCGAACGTATGCACTGCCATCGGAAGCTAGCGATTAGAAAATATGGCAGCTTAAAACCATCAAGCTGCGTAAGGTTTAGGCTTATTTGACGCTGTAACTTGTTTACGACAATTCTAATAAGGTTAAAACGCAGTTTTAATAAGGTTCAAGTAAGCATAGCGCTGCCGTACCTATTGTTTACTGGCTGATACATTCGATACTTACCTATACTGCCCTTAAAAGTCAGCAAGCATCAAGACTCGTGTCTTTCTTATTAATATAAGAATATTTCCCATGTATTTATTGTACCAAACTACCAATTAAATGTATAATTTTGAATTGTTACTTTGTACACGTGGTAGTTAATAAGTACTAATTAGGCAAAATTAATAATAATTGAAGTTAGAAAACAAAGCCAAATTCAAACCACTGAAATATTAAATTTTTACTATTTACTTGTAGATCTAACGGATAACGTGATTCGTTAAAGTAAAAAAGACATTAATCAAAGTGGAAAATGTCACAAGTTTAGATGCTTCTATCTGTTGTGAATTCATGACTAAAAATACAATTGCGAGATCCGTTGAGAATTGAGACAAACTATAGGTGTACCATGTTGCTTGTCAAGATCACAAACTTATCAAAAATACCCAATGACCAAGTTCGCATGCACATGGTACCCGGGCGCTTTTGAAATACTGACTAACAAAACAATAACATCGTAAAGAGCCTATTACACTACGCGTTTCTCAGACCGCTTTAGTCTATGGTTCTGATAAATGATGATCTTTATTTTGCAAGTAGGTTTTATAAAAACACTTTTACACGTCATTTTTTTCTCGTTATTAAAACTTGATGAAGCCGGTGTTTCCTAGCTGACTATCCTGAGAAGAAACACCGAAACAAACTCAGGGGTCAAAGTCTCTTTTAAAGTCCATACAGCAAAACATGTAGAAGTCAAATCATATTATTATGAGAACCATGTAGATTAAGCCTGAGATGGTCTTTTGTAGAAAGAACCACACAGTTCTAAGTGGACCTGTCCAGTCAGTGCAAGCATTTGTCAGTATGCGTGTAGCTCAACTCAGGACTACTAAGGAGCTCAACGATTTGACGAAAAATGCCAAAGAAAGTGATAACATTTGGGTAGACTGCATCAAATACTCAAAACTGCCAGACATCATGTGAAAATAAAAGAAAAGAAAAGAGTAATCCACATAGTTCTTACATTCACAATAATATTTACAATTTACAAAAGTGTAAATACTGCAAATTGTAAGAAAAAAGTATCGCATTGCGTAACAGGGGTCAAATTGTCTTGTGCTGAATAACGCGCAGTGTAATAGGCCCTTTAGGCTCGCTCGACTCAGAAACAGGTCTAAGTCTAGGCTGGAGATAAGAGTTGGCGCTTAATACTAGTGTCAGAATAATATTACATCGTAATTTATATTAATAATACAATTTCTTGTTATTTATTACAACAAAACGCAATAATTTACATTAAGGATTGTAATACCGTAATCACGGTATTGACGAGTCAATACCGTGATTGAAAAAATACCAAAATATATCCGTGATCACGGTATTACGGGATCCCGTAATACCGGTATTGAAAGCCCTAGTTGTAAGGTCGCGGGTTTAAAACCAGCCCGGCACATTACTTTGTGTAATTTATTTCATCACCACTGCTCTCAAAACGGTGAAGGGAAACATCATGAGGAAACCTGCATGTCCGAGAAACAAAAACTTCAAAAACATGTGACATCCACCAACCCGCTTTGGGCTCGCGTGGTGGGGTACAGCCCGTTTCTGAAGGAGGCGTGAGTCCCAGCAGTGAGAACATTAAAAAGGCTTTTTTAAAAAACATATTATTTTTATTAATAATGAAAAACATAAGTAACATTCTAACAAAAAACCTTTAAATTAATAAAAATGAAAACGTAAACACCACATACTCGTAATTCCAAACAACATCATTTTACTGAACATACAAAACATAACACTGAAGCATTGAATAGTTTACGCTAGTCGTTACTGAAAACGGTCGGGTTGTCCGGATATGAGATCTAGCTCGACATTGAGCGATGCTCGGACACATTCGAACAACTTCGGACTCCCTCGGACACCCTCGGACAAGGAGAGGAGCACGTTGATGAAATTCTTATGTTAATATTAGGGAAACCTTTTCATTTTATGTTTCGATGTTTCCTTTATACGGTTTTATATAGCGTTTTTAGTTATAACGTAACTTGAATAGGATGTTAAGTATCTTTGTGTTTTATAATTTTTTTCCGGCGTTTCGGAGATGTGATATGTTATGACACTTATGACTATTATTTAAGTTATTAAGAGGGCCGCACTCGCCTGTCGTCAACGTCGAGCATGGTTTAATAGCTTAATGGTTCATCCAACGGAATGTTTGATAAATTGGCGACGCGAAAAAATGAAGATACGAGGATCACCTGAACGCTCTATTGGCATTCAGTGATTCGGTCATTTACTCGATTATTTCACAAAACTTGTCCCAGAAAGTACGTGTTTTTTTAACTTTAAGAGTGTGTTGAAAAAAATTTCGTTATTCTTGTCAGTCACATTTAATCAAGATGTGTAAAATTACTACTTAGATATATATTTTTGACTTTTATAATTTATGAGTACATTATAAAAGACCAAAGTTCACGCAAAATATTCGATTTTCAGGAGATTTAACTAGATTAGTGAATGACTTGATTTCAATACAAACTAGATAATATCCACAAAACATTTGTATTTCCAAAATAACGTCATAATCACATAAGAGCAGCTGTATGACAAAACGTGTACTTTTTTAAATTTGTGAGTACATTATAAAGGGTCAAAGTTTACACAAAATAGCAGATTTTCAGTGGGCTTTACCGGATTAGTCTTACACTGATTCGATTTTTTTTTTGTTTTTTATTGTTGGTTGATAGGTCGTGAACCATGATTTCCATAGAAACCTAGATAATATTCACAATATAAATGTGTTTCCCAAAAATCTAGCGAAAAATATTTAATCACGTAAGAACGGTTGTATGAATCAGGTTGGACACTCTTAAGCGCTATATTTAAAGAGCCCGCATACCAGTTTTTACTGTAAACATCATGAAACTTGAAGAGAACCTTATCACAGTCATCTAGTAGTTACAAGCGCGATTGTTAGAACTTTAGTCTCAAGTGCTTAGTTGAAGTAAAATGTAGTTAGGTTCCTCCATTAGTAACAGTACGATGGCGGAATATAGATATAGACCTCAGTAGTGGGTTCTAAAAACTGCTCGTACCAACTTGAATTGTCAACTAGCAGAAAATATCTAAAGAAATTGCAGAACATCGATAGAGAAGGTATTGAGAACAAATTGAGAAATTGATGTAAGGTAGAGGTGTAAGCCCAGAATTATGAGTATCTTCAAAAGGGTCACTGTCGTAGGAACGCAATAATTAAAAGAACACTGGCGGGTTTAGTCAAGTAAAGTTCGACAATGCCAAAAAACTATAAGTTTATCTCTATTAAATCACATTTGTGTTTATAATATTAGGAGTACAAGGGTGAAAGCTTGTAACATTAAAAGTTACGTTACGTTAAACTTATTAGGACAAAATTTTCCACAAGGATAGACCAGATCATACATTACTTTTTATTATTTTTTATCCCGAGAATATGTTTATTTGTGATAATTTTCTACTATCAAGCGGCCAAATCCACTGTAGGAAGTTAGTGAAATATAAAAATACTCCTAGCCAAGTTGCTAATCTGCAATAGTTAACGCTAGTAAAAAGCTTCAAATGAACGGGAATGACGTCATCTCAACGCTCAGTCAGTGGTCACAAAAGAATTCGGGGCGTAGCGTTCGATGCAAGCGAAACGGTTGAAACTTGGCTAGGGGGGCAGGTTATTTTTGTCATCAGCGTCAGCATAACCGATTTTATTTTCCAATTAATCGCACCGTTCCCGTTATAGGTTCGAGTACCTATAGATAGTTAGAAAATGTTTTCTTTGCTAATAGAATGACAAACACCGCGTGGAGGGATGGCTCGTCATCCGTCAGAATCCCTTTCACCCGACCTCTGCCGGATGTGGTGCGAGGGCAACTGCCATAAGTCTTGTTTGACGAATTCTGGGACTTTCAATTTGATTCGCTAGTTTGAGTAAAAGGAATCGTATTACTAGCAGCCTATTAAATCTGTGAAATTTGCGTTGGATTATTTACATTGAGGGAAGATATACTGAAATAGATAATAGTATTTTTAAATCTACTTTTGTTCTTCATCATCATCATTTCAGCCAAAATACGTTCTCGGTGTTGAGAGGCCTTCCTCAGGTGTCGCCACAATGAACGATCCTGTGCGTCTCGCATCTATCGTTTCCCCGCAACTTTTATCAGGTCACAGGTCTACCTTATTAGGAGGTCTTCCAACGCTGCGTCTTCGGATACACGGTCGCCACTCCAGAACCTTACGGCCTCAACGGCCATCTGTTCTGCGAGCAATGTGCCCTGCCCATTGCCATTTAAGTTTGGCAGCAAAAAGCAGTAGCAAAAACTTTTCATGTTTTATTATTGTAATACAATTTTTTTTGTTATTTATTAACCACCAAAAATGCCTAGAATATACTTATAAAAAAAAACTAATAGGTAAATAAAGTATTGAGTGAAGAGATGAGGTTTTCGTCTAACGAATCAGAATTGCTATTCAACGAGACAATGCTGGCAGTGTTCTGGGTACTTTTCCCATTGTTAAAAACGTGGATTTTTTGTTTTTGTTTTTTATTCATACTTTGTACATATTTATTTATTTAGTCCACACAGAATGGGCGAAGCCAATTACATCATTTAAACACAGGCAATACAAGAAGTAAAAAGACGACAGAACAATAAAATATAAAACAACTAGATTTTGCTAGCGACTTCGCCCGCGTACATAAAATATACTAATAGGTATATCACTCAGGATAGCAGTTGTCTTTCGCTTTTCACCCAATGAAATCTTTTCATACGCGTTTGAGTGTAGGTTTGCGTATATATTAGTATTTTCAGTTTATGTATAATTATGCCGTGGTATCATAAAAATTGATCACTTCATGAAATGGCTAACTAAAACTTGCCAGATGGTTTAAAAGTTAACATTTCATGATATTATGTCATTCCTCATTTTAATAAGTAGGACAAACGAGGGTTGAAATATCATCAAACTTTAATATTTAAAACGATCTGGGGCCCAAGTCTGCTATTTTTATAAATTCCTCATTCCAACACGATCCCATTGTCATTTTGCTAAAAGTTCCCAATCTGCTAATTCATAATGATCGATCATTGATCGGTCAATGGTCTCCTAATAAAGTTGCGGTAAAATGTCAATATCGAGCTTATTAAAAGCAATGACTGCACAATGACGTTCTAATGGTAGGTCACTGATCAAAGGAACTGTCAAAATATTTGCAGATTTCCGCATACGTAAGATATTTATTTGTAAATAATTATGTACGAGATTATCATTCTATCCCAATTCTTTTAATGGAGTGTCAGTGGTTGATAATTGGAAAGTCAGAATGACGCCATTATATTACTCGTAGTAGATCACCAATCTTACTCAAAATCAACAATTATGAAATCAATGATAGCCCATTCTGCCACTATTTTAATAGCAGACTTGAGGCCCTGGTCAGTTTTACTAGGCCATATCTTGAAGTGATCAATTTCGAAGATCTGGCCACGACTACAATCTTTGATATTTATTAGTGTATTCGCAACATTAAGAAAACGAAATTCCTGATAATTTCAGACTTTCAAAAGTAACATTGGAACATACACCATTTTACTCCTAACAACGGCGTTGATGTTTTCCAAACAATTTCTTGTGTTAGATAATGTCGTAATGAATTACGCGATACGATAAGGGGGAGAAGGGGGAGTTCGATCACGCGGGAAGCCTTTTATCCCCTCCGTTGTGTGCCGATAAGTTCATAAGGTTAGCAGTGTTTATATCTAATAAATGGCTGCAGATCTAAAGGCATTTGTGCGAAGTGAACTGATAGTAGGTTAAGAATGATGTTAATAGCAACCGGTAAGTGAACAAAGATTTACTGTCGACTGAAAAACATATTGATTGGTCTGAACTTCGAACTTGACTTTTCTTACTTATACACTGTTAAATTTTGATCGTTTTAATCTCTTGGAGGTTCGATCCGGTACATGAAACACTATCGATTTGTTAAGATAAAATTAAAAAATAAATATTCGGAATTGCGTACTAATTAACTACAGGTCATTAAACTCGCTCAGCTGAGGTTTTCTTAAAGAAATTAATTTCGAACATTCGTAAATTAATACGAGTTTTAAAAAAGAGCTACTTTATTTTTTAATTTTATCGTTACAAATCGGTAGTGTTTCATGTACCGGATCGACCCTCCACGGGATTAAAGCTGCTCGGTCCACTGATGAATGACCAGATGGTCACCACCAGTCTTGCCAAGACCTACTGTGTTACCTATTTACTAGGTTGTAGAGGTCAGATAAAGGAGGAGAAGGGCGGGTAAGGTCAGTCACTCTATGTAAAATAAAGCTTTCCAGCTACGTTCAGTTAGACTGGAAGCTGGGACTAGTTTTTATTTATTATTATTCCTGTTAGACCACCATCTCACCTGATGGTAAGCGATGATGTTGTCGATGATGGAGCACGCTGGCCTAGAAGTAACCTATTCACTCTTGACTTAAAGAGCCCTAAGTTGTAGCTATCAGAAAACTAAGACCGGCCGGGAATTCCACTCCTTGGCTGTACGCACAATAAATGTGTTTCCAAAACGCTTTGTGCGTAGGGATGGGATGTCTCCCATGTACCAGTGGAGCAAGGCTGTGCGTTTAGTGGTCCGATGATGGAACGGATTTGGAAGAATAGATATATGCTGATTGATTTTTAACCCCGAAATATTTGAAACTAGACCAAACATTTTCAAGAACGTCTGTTATTTGTATAAACCTAAACAAAGTACTTGTTATTTCCAGATCACGTAGTCTTTGTTGTTTGCGTTTCTTAGTTAAAATACTAAAAGTAAATAGAAAGTGTTTGCTACCACTAAAATTATGTTTGTTTTTCGTTATCAGACCGAGTAGCTCCTTTTATATAGTAGATACTAGCTGCAACCAACAGCGTCGCTCGTGTTATAGTAGAAAATTATTTCAAGGGAACAAAGATACTCATCATTATCTTCATCACCATCACCATTTAAGCAGATCAGTGTCCACTGCGGACATAGGTCTCTTCTAAGTGTCGCTACAACGAACTGTTGTGTGCGTTTTCCATTCATCGTATTCTCTCCCATATTCTCGTCCACTGTTGGACATAAGCCTACCCCAAGTGTCGCCCGTAGGGGCCCAGCAGGGCCGAAGTCTACAGGGACCAAGGGTCAGTTTCTGAAAGGAGGGCTCGGCCCCGGTATGAAAAGCAACGAAGGAACGGGGTGAGGTTTTTAGTCAGTAATAGTATGACACTATCTCCTGCTCTTCCCAAGGGCGGGGGATGTCATTTGGATGATTTTTATCCAATAAAAAAAAATCCAAGATTAATGACCTATAGTTAATAGTCGGCGTTGCGTACAAACTACCTACAAGTCATTGAACTCGCTCAGCTGACGTTTTTTTAAAGAAATTAATTTAGTACATGCGTAAATTAATACGAGTTTTGAAAAAAAGGTACTTGTTTTTTAATTTTATCTTTACAAATCTATAGTGTTTCATGTACCGGATCGACCCTCCCCGGGATTAAAACGATTAAAATTTAACGATGTATATAGTACTAGTAGAAAACTATTCCATGATAAAATCATCATCTTCCTGCCCTTGTCCCGTTTAATTTGGGGTCGGCGCAACACGTTTTTTTCTTCCATTCTGTCCTGTCACTCGTCACGCTATCACTAACTACCTTCTCTTTCATGTCACTTCTCACAAAATCCATCCATCTTTTCTTTGGCCTCCCTCTCTCTCTCTATCAATCCACAATTTCAATTCATAACTCTTTTAGCAACATACTTGTCCATGGGAACATACTGGATAAAAAAATACTTTATGTGCTATCCCAAGACATGGACTACCCGTGTGTAAGTTTCATCGGAAAAGCTGTTCGAGAGTGAAAAAACCGGCCAAGTGCGAGTCGGACTCGACCATGGACGGTTCCGTAGCAGCAAGTAATATAATATAAAAGTTCTCGTAGTTCGTTGTTACTTTGATCGATGTTTTAATAATAGTTTATTTTTTTTAGATTTACGACGTATTAAAAAAATAAAAACTACTTACTAGATCTCATTCAACAATTTTCGTTGGTAGTTTGCATGGTAATGTACATCACATATTTTATTTAGTTTTATCATTATCTTATTTTAGAAGTTAGAGGGGGGGGGGGACACATTTTACCGATTTGGAAGTGTCTCTCGCGTAAACTATTCAATTTAAAAAAAATGATATTAGAAACCTCAATATAATTTTTAAAGACCTATCCAAAGATACGTACGACACGTATGGGTTTGATGAAAAAAAAAAAAATGAGTTTCAGTTCTAAGTATAGGGACCCCCAAAATTTATAGCTTTTTTTTCTATTTTTATGTGAAAATCTTATTGCGGTTTACAGAATACATCTATTCAGACAGACAGATAGACATGACGAATCTATAAGGGTTCCGTTTTTTGCCATTTGAAAGTAACAAAAATATAGGTAGTGTGTACCTATCACACTCACACACTCAACATTTTTCAACTATTACATTAGTGATCATATGCGCGGGGCAAACGTGTCCAAAAATCGGCTGACAGACAGATAACGAAGAAGAGGAAGCCTTTGGCCAGCTTAGAAACAAAACAGGCTGTAAAAAATATTAATATGCAGTGTTATTAAAAAATATAAATATTTTCTGATTCTACCTAAATTATATTGTGAGACATGTCGGATATAGCCACTTATTGGGTCCCAATAAACGCAAGGCGACATCGAAATCAAGGCGAAGATAGAGAGTTGAGTTGGACAACTACCGGAGGAACTGGCTTGCAATGGCTGAGAACAGACGTGTGTGGAAAAGGGAGAGGGAGGCCTTCGCCCAATAGTGGGATACAAATGGGCTAACCAGGGCTAACTAAGTATATTACATTTTAGTTTGAGAACTCCGTATGAACTGGAATGGGATGAGACAAAACTGAAAACAGTGAAAAGTGTTTGATTCCTGAAAAGGAGAAAAGATTTTGTCCAGCCATTGGACAGTGCAGGCTGGCCGTAATAATAATAATAATAAACATCTGAGGAAGCACACGTTGGGCGGTTGGATTAAGGGCTTGATCCAAGAAGCAGTTGCTACTTCTGGTCACGGCTTGTATTGTTAAGAGGTTTCTCTCTCAGGAGCCCTGACTACCGGTAGTTTAAACCCTGTGCCCGATGCCGGTGGGCTAGGTACTTTTTAGGGTTCCGTAGCCAAATGGCAAAAAACGGAACCCTTATAGATTCGTCATGTCTGTCTGTCTGTCTGTCTGTCTGTCTGTCTGTCTGTCCGTCCGTATGTCACAGCCACTTTTTTCCGAAACTATAAGAGCTATACTGATGAAACTTTGTAAGTAGATGTATTCTGTGAACCGCATTAAGATTTTCACACAAAAATAGAAAAAAAGCAATAAATTTTGGGGGTCCCCATACATAGAACTGAAACTCAAAAAATTTTTTTTCGTCAAACCCGTGCGTGTGGGGTATCTATGGATAGGTCTTCAAAAATGATACTGAGGTTTCTAATATCATTTTTTTCTAAACTGAATAGTTTGCGCGAGAGACACTTCCAAAGTGGTAAAATGTGTGTCCCCCCCCCTCTAACTTCCAAGATAAGAGAATGATAAAACTAATAAAAATATATGATGTACATTACTATAAAAACTACCAACGAAAATTGGTTTGAACGAAATCCAGTAAGTAGTTTTTTTTTTAATGCGTCATAAACTGAAAAAAATACACTATTATTAAAACATCGATCAAAGTTACAACACATTACAAGAACTTTTATATTATGCTACTTGCTGCTATGGAACCCTTCATGGGCGAGTCCGACTCGCACTTGGCCGGTTTTTTATAATTTGAAATGTTTTTTTTTTAATATAAATAAAAATGTAAGTAACTTATTTATATGTATACTGAATAAAAACAATTATCATAAAAAGTGTTTTATTACGAAAATTTGTAAACCTAATATTTATTTGTTTTTTTTAATTAGCAAGATGTAAAAATACGCTTTTGCGTGATTCTAGTGAACCTAAATTAATTTGTTTGAGAGAAAATTGGAAGAATTTTCAATTATCTGAACCAATTAGATGCTTTACTAGGTAATTTCTTTAATTATGAATATTAGCAATTTAGAAAGATTATGTAACCAATTTACTTTATTACTTCACTGAGAAAGTCTAGTCGAAACCTTTCAAGACATATTTCAGTTGTGTTCCTTGAATTGAGTTCCTATCCATCATAACCTTTTCCCAATTTTGTTGTAATAAGCTTCCAGTTTAATTGGGTAGAGCTCAATTCTTGTACTCAATATGGTGTGACTGCTCTGATCATGAATCTGGTCTTTACAACTCAGTTACTGGGGATGACGTTGTTTAAGAGGGAGGGGGGGGATTAGTAGTCATTATACATGAGAAGCAATGAAGAACCTAGGAGTAAAGACGTCGCGTGTACGCATATCTACACTTATGTAGGGACGTACACGATATAAAAACTTGAGACGGTAGAAGCAGTTGCGTACATCTTCAGTACTATGGGTCTCAAAATGCAAGTGCCTGTCAAATACCACTCCAAAATTACGAGCTTCCAGAAATCCTCACATCAAGAATCAGAAATCCTCACATCTAAAGTACCGTTACCCATTTTATTTAAAAAAATCATGTGATCCTACAATTAGGTATTTGGATTTGCCTGGTTTCAAAACCAATAAATTTTGCATAGACCAGGCTGTGATCCTATCCAAATCCTCTTATACTCTCAGTGTTGACAGTCTGCTGAGGATGAAAAGACATATACATCTGCAAATCATCCGCATAAAGGTGGGACTTGGCGTTGAGCAAGCAGTTAGTAATGTCAGCACTGTATAGGATGAAAAGAAGAGGGCCTAGGATCGATACCTTGGGCACACCCCTGCTCACACACTTTGGAATAGAGAACTCAATGCTCACATTACTTATATACATCACAGATACTGATATACATTTCTATTCAAAAACTTTGCGTAGCTAGATTAAAGTATATATAAGCATACCTAGAATTTAACACCAAAATTATACAACACACTAATTAAATCTCTTAAATAACAATTAACAGTATTTCGACTACATAATGTATCTCACAAAATCTTGGCATAAGTCAAAACAAATATTACCTATTTGATACGTCATGGAAATCTTATCTCGTTACAAAGCAACAATTTTAAATATTCTATTAATATACAGAAAAGTTTGTGAAGAGATATTATGTGTCAGCCTGTTTGTTCATCTATTTGAAGAGGTTATTCATACTATAAATACTTTTATTAATAAGCCAAACTTATACACGAGTTATTGAAAATTGCGGAATTTTTGTTTTATGTTTATTATATTTAGGCTTGTAGTTGTAGTCGACGATAGAGAACGCTTGCCTAAAAGTAACATTAGTAAAATTATTCTGAAAACGTAAAGGATAGAAAAGAAGGTGAAACAACAAAAAATATGACACCTGGAAGTAAATGAACGAGACTAACCCAGAATCGAACAAATAACGTACAATTGAATAAACCTAAGTCCAATCATTATCATCATCACTTATGATGATAATGATTGTTATGGATGTCTTTTGGCTGAAAAGAAATCAATAACTGGACACAAGCCTCCTCCAAATATCACCACAACAATCGGTTTAATCCTGTGACTTAAGTACTATAGTGAACAGATCAAGACAGATGGTGATGAAAACACAACCAACTAACGCGCGTCTCCGAGATAAACTTTTTGCAATACATCGTCACACATAATAGGTATGCTTACAGTATCATGAACTGCATACATTACAATAATGTTATCTCTATCATTAAAGTTACCTTTTAGTCTTTAGTGAGTTACGCTGAGACTATTGTATTTGTTATACATAACCTTACGTATTATAAATCATATTAACTGTCCTAGTGCGGTCTAGTGACACGCTTAGACATTGTTATATTTTATATCATTTAAGTTATTATCAAATTATTCGCCGTAGCTACTGTTAACCTCACAAGTCATTCAATCTTGAGGAACAAATAATATCTCTTATCATAGCTACGTGAATTAAGTATCTACAATTTTAATTACAGTTGAAAATCTCGAGATAGCGTATCAGTAAGCAGTGGCTTTGCAAGAATGGTAGACATCGAGAACTGGTTCAGAACTAATGCTGTGATTGTGCAATCCTTGTGTTTTTGGACCACACCGCACCAATTGACTACAAAATTATCTGACAGGAGGTAAGCCATCTTTTTCCAACGTTTTCCTTTTTGATTTTCGCTCACTATTGCTCATAATATATAGTTCATACTTCGTTTTCAAAGAAAAACAGAAACATGGGTTTCTGTTTTTCTAATCAACTTGAAAACGCATACCATCTCTCTAATTACAACATCTGAATTAAAGTCTACACGATTGTTTGTAAATCTTTTGCTCACAGTTTTCTATACAAAAATGTCAAGATTTCTCTTTTTAGCATAAAAATTACTTAATTATTATTAATAAAACTTCCCAATTTTTCATCGCGTAACCCTCTTCAAATTTCGAAAATTCTTACTTTGCTCATCTTCGTTTTACAAAGAAACTCTTATGCCGAGTTTTTAATACTTGAACCTTGCCATTTAGGAGATGCGTTAAAACTGCTGTAAGACGTGGGAGTTACAAATATTTTACACAAAGCAAGTCAATATTGGAATCTGATGTCTTTGTGGCAATGCTTGGGATTGGCCTATGTCTGGGTGTAAACATATTTTAGTAGAAATGATGATGTTGAAGTAAAATTATCTCGAAAAACAAGAAATGTCAAACAGTTGAACCACGTATTGTGCAACTATTACCTTAATTCATTTCCTTTAGAGAATAACCATTTAATTAATAGACGAAACAGTCAACCCGTCTATTTCTCACAATCTATTACCAACAGGTGCAACAAATCGTTTCAATTTGCTCTGCAAACTGATACGTTTCATTTTCAATGAAACGTTGATTCTCAGAAACCATTCAACAATATTTCATTCACTATTGAAAGGAAATGTTATCATATTCAGTTTGCAGAAAATCCAGCAAAACTGTTACAGATTTTGTAGGTACTAAATAGTGCATTTCATATAGTACTAAATTGTATTTCCATTTTCAGCTCAAAATAGTCATGAGTGAAAGAGAAGATTTGAAATGTTTCAGTGAACCTTTTGATGATACTGAAGAAAATTATACGGAGACTGTGTTTTTAGAACCAGGTGTTTACTATCCTCATAACAGTAAGTATCAAGTTGTATATTAATAAAACTTGTGTGATAAAGAACTCCTTAAATTGAGTAAAGATACACAAAGTTATTGAACTACCAAATTACATAACTGATGTTCTTGACAATAATGTGCACAAATATTTATCTTGTTGCAACTTTGCAACTACGTATGACATGAACATTATTCGTACAGATTGACTTTGTTTAGCTTGCCTACTTATAATAACGTATGTCAAAAATTAATTTGGTTATCCGAGTAATTCGTAGAAACTTTTTTTTACAGGGCCACTTCACAGTCAAAAGAAGCGAGATCGTTCCACCCAACAAACCAAAAGATTCGTCTTCAAAAACGGTGACTTTAATATCGACCAAGGAAATACTAACCACCAAGGGTTCTTCTCACGATGGTTCGTCACCATGGTCGAGGCCCGCTGGAGGTGGACCCTTGTCCACTTCTTCTTAGCCTTCACCGGGGACTGGCTGTTCTTTGGCTTCATTTACTGGATCATTGCGTTGACTCATGGAGACCTGACTGAGGATCATCTCCCTCCAAACCAGAATCAAACTAACTGGACACCTTGTGTCAATAACATTTATGGGTTTACTTCCACTTTTCTCTTTAGTGTTGAAGTTCATACTACAGTCGCTTATGGCAAAAGAGCTATAACTTTGGAATGTCCTCAAACGATTACAGCTATGTGCTTACAATGCATGGTCTGCTCAATATTCCAGGCGTTCATGGTAGGGATACTATTTGCAAAGCTTACAAGACCCAAAGGGAGGACACAAACTATTTTGTTTAGCAGACAAGCAGTAATCACGTTGAGAGATGGAAAGCTATGTATGATATTTAGAGTAGGAGACATGAGAAAATCTAGGATACTCAATATTAAAGCTTCGGTCTTCGTATTGAAACTTGGCGATGATTATGACGAGAACTATGAACAGGCTGAGTTGGATATTGAAATGGATGGCTGTGAATCCACGTTTTTCTTATGGCCTGTGTCGGTTATACACATAATAGATGAAAAAAGTCCTCTATACAGCATTTCTGCTGCAGATCTTTTGGTTGGAAAATTCGAGATACTGGCAGTGTTTGAAGGAGTTATTGAATCGACGGGACAACAAGTGCAAGCAAGAACGAGTTATACAGAAAGTGATATTTTATGGGGTCACAGGTTTATACAGATGGTTAAAGACGATAGTAATAAGAATACCTATAATGTAGACTTTTCGAAGTTATGTGAAACAGAAAGGATTGATACGCCATTGTGTTCTGCCAGTGAGTTTAAGTCTATGTTGTCTTTGTTCAATTTGGACAGGATATAAATTGATAGGGAACGATACTGGTTACCGACTAGTCATTACTATGTTTACAGTTTACTGCGATTTTTAATAATGTGTCGAAATTAACAGTATTTGTATAAATGTTTACGCACTTATATGAACTCGTTATATGTTAATTTTGAATAAAGGAGCTCTTAATGATTAAATCTTCTGCCATGCTATATAGTAGTTTCCAAACGTATTGGTTTTGTTTAATAATTACGATATGATAAAATCTTCATTTGAGTTTTTGACATATACACTCATCTGAGTAAACTTTGATTAAAGAATCTACAAAAATAGTATAGTACTGAAAATATTTAACAAGCTTTGATCCTTGCTAAGCTCTGTCAGCAATGTTACCTTTTATTAACTAAAATTCAACTATTTTTATGGATATAAAATAATTCAATCTTTTTAGCAATTAAATATCTATTTGTTTAAAATGAATATTAAAAAAAAATTGAGTATACTTGAAAAATAGAGTATACTGTGTAAACATTATATTTCAAGCTCAAGTAATTAATTAAATAGTTTTGAATTGATTTTGATCTTCATAATATACATTAAGAGTTTGTTCAGAGTGATGAGCTTAGGCGGATGCTAAAGCGAGTACTAGTTTGTTCACAAAATCGTAGTAAGGTTGTCAGTTTCTTCCTAGATATGCCTCAGAGAAACCTGTTTGTGGCCATTTAGGATCTTTGTTCATGTATTAGCCTCTCCAAGTCTATTTCAGAACACACTTTTTGGCTTACGGAGATCGTTGTATGCCTTTCAAAAAATTCTAAGTTAAAAAACATTTCATTTCACATAGGGCTACATGGACACTTATAAAACATCAGAAGCTGGTGCACGGTTCCAAATTGGTCGTTTTTTGTGAAAAAGAACCGGCAAGAAACTCCATGGTGACTCTTTCGGTGCAAAATACCTCCAATATGCAGAGAGGTTTCAGTCCGTTCCTTTTACAGTGCTCCTTCTGCGATTATCACTACCTCTTCAAATGGTGTAATGGCTTCCCTTATGCTCTGACTGCTACCAAAGTGTGAATCATGACCCCAATGAGGGAATAGAAACCACTGTGTCACCCGCTTTCCGCCATCATTGTGGCTGAGGTATCAGGTTCAATTTCAACAATAATTGTTTTAAGATAACTTAGTTGTTGACTGTGTTTGCGTAAACAGGTTTTAATTAAATGTCTGTTAAATTAATTTGCAAATTGAGATGTAGTAATTTAGTATATTAAAGTGAGTTGTGTTTAAGATATACATAGTTTGTTAAATAATCATTAACGGATTAAAGTAACAAGTAATAGTTAATTGATATTGGTTTAAAATTAGTTTTCATGGTTAAAAGTTTTCCATAATTTGATACTGAATTGATTTTAAAATTTTTGAAGGAATTACCGAGGCTCTATAACGCAAAAGGTAATTGTAGAACATAGGTAGGTTATACCTATTCTATAAAAGTTCGTTACGCCTTCTTAATTCACCGAGAGAAGTCATTTAATGATTTGTTCTGGAAGTAAAAAATAAGGAATTTGTTATTAAGACAAATTCAAAAATTTAATCCTAGTTTCTACCAGTAGCTTCGCCGGCGTGAATGTCACAAATCATCGCCAACGTCACATACATACCACTAGAATAAAAAGTATTCCTATACCCTAATTAAGGATGGTTAATGTAGTTCTTGTGTGAATGGCTTCTGCACTACATGTCACAGGTCTGAATCTCACACGGAACAAATATTTTTATGGCCACATCATCATCATTATCAGCCTTTTTAATGTTCCCACTGCTGGGACTCAGGCCCCCTCTCTAGGAGAGGGAATGGGCTGTAATTCACCACGCGGGCCCAGTGCGGTTGGTTGCGATACATATATGGCTACATATGTGTAGGTATATGTAATTCTGGGTCTGGGTGTCTAACATGTAGGTGAGTTTACTTCTATGTGAACGTACCCACGGCATAGAAGTTATTGCTAGTGTAGGGCAACGTTTTTATAAATTTAAAAAAATAAAAAGTAATTTTGATTAGTTTAGCACCACAATAGTGACGGTGTAATACGATAGTGTTGTAGACAAATCAATTATTAAATCACAGTATATGTCAAACTAGCTGTTACTGCCGGTTAAATCGTCCCGAACTACAATAGGGTTAACAATATCTCCAAATTTTTTTTTACGTAGTAAATCAATTAGACTTCACACAAAAACAATGCAATTGTAAACAAAAGGAAGTACAAATAAATAACAAATTAAAACAATTCGTTTACAAATCACTAAAAATATTACTCAGTAAAAAAATCAATGCAAATATTAAAGCAATTTAATCACAAATTAAGTCATATACAAATATTAAATTATTCTTGAAATACAATTCACAATAATAGCAAATTCACTAAATCTAATTTAATTGGAGATCACTTGAGAAATCAATTAAGATACAAAATTTAAAAGAGCTAAATGTCAGCAAGCAAACTCGTAAGGTATCTACGTATAAATTTAGATAATGTTTTACTTAAACTGAGTTTGAAAATCAAAGGAGATATGAAGCCGGGCCTTGATACAGGCCGTGGTCCGGATAAAGAGGAGTGGCAGGCGGTCGCCGATACCGCTGCGAAGCAGTAATGCTAGCATAGGAGTACGCCAACTGTATCAGGCAACGGCGGCGCTCACAGTGCCCCAGCCGCCACTAGGATTCCGATTTCCAGCCACCATAGGCGCGCGCTTGCGGACTGCGAGCAATGGGTAGCCCGCTGTCCGACCGTCCGATAACTTTCCGGACCGAGCCCAAGTCGTCAACGGCTCGCACTGTTCCCGCGCGCCTCATGTAGCTGTCAGCAACAGCAGGGGCCCAGCTGGGTCAACGCCTACTGGGGCCAGAGATAATACGAAAGATACGAGTAGCTAAAGCCCCCGTAAGGAAAGCAACGAAGGAGCAAGAGTGGGTTTTTAGTCAGTAAAAGTCTGACACTATCTCCCGCTCCGCCCAAGAGCGGGGGAAGCCATAAGATGATTTTCCTACAACGAAAAAAAAAGAGATATGAATATTCTCATTGTTATAGCAGATATTATTGTAAATGGTCACCAACCTATTTAAAACTGCAGATCGCCCGAGATAGGTTATTTTATAGTTTCAACCGGCGAAAATGCAACAGTACTAGGTACACACTCTCACTGACCTCATAGGCCAAACCTATATACCTACCACATTTAGCTTCAACAAGTTCATAATTACTAGACTCGCATCTCCAGCTAAGAAGGCTGAACTAACTCCACCAATCCCGAAACTTCCGCGTACAAAATAGATGGATAAGCATAATTCTGCTAGTTCACCTGTTTTAGACTTTACTAAGTTCCCCAAACTCCTAACAACACTAAGATAAAGTACTCCTAATTTATAAGAAGAACTTTAACTATGACAGTAGGTAGTGGATGTAGAAGTTTAAATTGTTTCTTTGCGAGTTAGGATGCTGGACGAACAACAGAAATATTTTGTTAACTTTTAGTTTGTTGAGACGGAAGAAAAATTGTGACTTCGCTATGCATATGAACGTATAATGCAATTTGGTATATTTTCCTTTGTTTATGTCACGCTTTTGTGTTTTATTCTATTATCATGAGTAAATTGGACGCACGTTATGCTTCGTGTTCTAGTTGATAAACCAGAATATGAAAATATGATAGGATCTCAGTTTCATGATGGATTTCTTTTAGTTTATTATAGTACGATAAAACTGGTTAAAATACTACACACAAGTCTCTCATAGGTTTCTAGTCTCACTGGGTGTAGCTGAATTCTATTTTATTATATGAAACAACTAACAACACATTTAAATACACTTTTTGAAAATCTTGTAATTGAGGTAGAGTGTACAATTTTCTATCTATCTACTTATTTATTTATTTAACACTTTATGCACATGGGTCAGAGGCGGACTTAATGCCTTAGGCATTCTCTTCCAGTCAACCTTTGGGTGATGCGGAGAAAAAGTACATACTAGCTTTTGCCCGCGCGCCTTCGCTCCCGCTCTTTCCTACTCCACCCTACTATACCCTACTCTACACTACTCTACCCTACACTACTCTACCCTACTCTACCCTACTCTACCCTACTCTACCCTACTCTACCCTACTCTACCCTACTCTACCCTACTCTACCCTACTCTACCCTACTCTACCCTACTCTACCCTACTCTACCCTACTCTACCCTACTCTACCCTACTCTACCCTACTCTACCCTACTCTACGCTACTCTACCCTACTCTACCCATCTCTACCCTACTCTACCCATATCTACCCTACTCTACCCTACTCTACACTACTCTACTCTACCCTACCCTACTCTACCCTACTCTACCCTACTCTACCCTTCTCTACCCTACTCTACCTTACTTCACCCTACACTAAACTACCCTACTTTACTCGATTCTACACTACCCTATTTTTTTTTTCCATAAGAACCTTCTCCTCGTAATAACAAACACAAAAAAAAAAGAATTAGCGAAATCGGTCTAGCCGTTCACGCGTGATGGCGTGACCAAGGAATTATGGATTCATTTTGAAATATACAAAAATTGTTACGTTACTGTAAATATACCAAACATTAGTTTGCCGATAAAATCCATGTTGTACGTATGATCAGACTGATAAACTATCACTTAACAAGTTATTAACCTAGAAAACATTTCCGAGTTCCAAATAAGAACGGTTACTATATATACTATACTTACTGCATTCGTACCATTACTGTTGTGCTACATCTATAATATACAGCTTTTCTTCTTCCTCCATTTATAAATTTTTGTCTTTTCTCCAATTCTTATTCTGGGATCGAAACTAGTAGTACATATATATTTCTAAGTTCTATCTATACTAATTGTGTGACCATTGTCATCAAAAATAGCATAAAAATAATTAAAGTTTTAAAAATTCTGTCCCGAATTGAATTACTGTGATCCACTTGCATTATGTTTAAACTGTGCTCAGGAAACTAATACATTGTAAAATGGAGCCTCAAATCTAAGCGTTGATGAAATTGAAGGCCCTTGTTATGATAGCTAATGAATGTTGCCAGTGTATTCTCAGTTTGTTTAGGTTGTCCCCACTAATTGGGCCCGCAGTGTAATAGATGAAGATATGAGGATAATTTGAGGCTGGTAACATTTTTTGGTTGAAAATGTTGGGTTTTGTATTCTGTTTTATGGGGCGATTTAGATTTAGACCCTTACATAACTTTATAGCAATGACATGTCATGTCCGGTGTGGGCGCCGTCGCTGAAAAAGCAACCGGCGGCCATACTGAACGCCTGCCAGAGGGTCATGGCAATTCGGATGGTGCGGGGATACCGCACGATTTCCCGCGAAGCGGCGAGCCTTCTGGCTGGCCTACCACCGTGGGATCTGGAGGCAACAGTCCTTGCACACATGCACGACATGCGCGTGGAGATGCAACGCCGGGGTGAAAGTCCTCTGCCGCGACAGGTCGCGGCATGGCGGACAGAGCTCCGGCGGGATCTCATGGTGGAATGGCGTCAGCGACTATCGCAACCCCGTCATGGGCACGCCACAATTATGGCGATAAGTCCCCTCTTTGAGGCGTGGCTGGAAAGACCTCACGGCGTCCTTACCTTCCGCATGACACAGGTCCTCACCGGAAATGGCAAGTTCGGGAGGTTCCTGTTCCGAATTAAAGCGGAAGTGACGCCCGGGTGTCGCCACTGTGCGGAACGCCCGGAGGACACGGTGGAGCACACAATCGCGGTGTGCCCTGCTTGGGCGGAGTATCGCCGTGCCCTCGTGAGGGTGATCGGCGGCGGAGACCTCTCGCGCCGGGCCCTGGTCGAGGCCATGGTCCGGAGCGAGGAAGAGTGGCAGGCGGTCGCCGACTTCTGCGAAGCAGTAATGCTCGCTAAGGAGGTGGCCGACCGCATCAGACAACGGCGCTCTCGCCGCCGCCGCCGGGATTCCGATCCCGATTTCCAGCCACCGTAGGCGCGGGCTTGCGGACAGTGAGCAATGGGTAGCTCGCTGTCCGGCCGTCCGGTAACCGTCCGGACCAAGCCCAAGTCGTCGACGGCGCGCACTGTTCCCGCGCGCCTCAAGGAGTTGTCAGCAACAGCAGGGGCCCAGCCGGGTCGAAGCCTACTGGGGCCAGGGTTATCCGAAAGGGCGCTCGAGCCCCGGTACGAAGGCTAGAAGGAACGGGATGGGTTTTTTAGTCAGTAAGAGTCTGACACTATCTCCCGCTCCGCCCAAGGGCGGGGGATGTCAATGCATGATTTTTCCCATCGAAAAAAAAAAAAAAAAAAAAAAAAAAACCTGTCATGTCTATTGTTGCTTATATTTTTTCTCGAGGGTTATCGTATTCTTCTTCATTATGTATAGATACGAGTACTATATATTTTTAACCTTTGTTAATTGATAATTAGCCTTCAGAGACTTAAACATAAAGTAAAAAAAAACAACAATATTGTTATTGTTAAATCAAAGTAACTCGACATATATAAATGACTTATTTAGACGTGAAATTATGCAAATGACACGACAAGTAATGGCATGCCCTTTGGTGCATAGTTTTCATTTAAATTATAGCAAAGTTTTTACATATAAAAAATTAAAAAGCGAAGTAAAATTTTAACAAAATCAAATTAAGAATCGTGGGTTCTAGAAAAGATCATTAAACGCCTAGCAAAATTCTCAGAGCAAAGTTTTAATTATTCAAATTATTGCTTTTGACGTAGGCACGCTGTATTCCATCAAATTATGATAATTTAGATAGATTTGTTTTACAGTAAATTTAGTTGAGATTTTTGACCTGTAGGTTGCTGAACCTGACCTTTAATTTTATAAAATTCCAATAGCTTTCTGACGAGGTTTGAAATTAACGTTTAATTCACGCCAAAGTAAAAAAAGATAACTCTAGCTTGGGCCAGTGGCTTCACTCTCGTAAAAGTAGAAAATTTATAATCTATTACAGCACTGAGCGATAATACAGAAATAAGGTAAAGAATTTTCAGGATCGGTTCAGAAGTTCTAGTTATTACGCACAATATACAAACTTACTAATTTTATTTATTGTATATATTTTATAATATAGATGAAATAATCTAACTATAGATAAGCTGATATTCAAAAGGTTAAGTAGAAGTGTAACTTATACACTCATATTCCACCTAGTGTGCACCTATACATAAAATACTAATTTATTTCTATCTCATTATTATATTAGAAATATCATTTTGGAGATGTTGGTAGGACACCATAGCAAAACCATGCCAAAATTTAATTAAAATATCATTCATTCAAATAAAGCTGATAATTATATACTCAAGTACTTATTATAAACGAGAGAACTTATTGATATATGATAAATGAAATAATAACAATGATATGTTTTACGAAATGAGAACTTTATCATTGACAAAACAATCACCGCACATCCTAGTTCTTTAGCTGCAAAGAAGACGCGACTCCACAAACTCAAAGCAACATATTTTATCCGCCTGCCTTACTAAAATACTCAGTACGGCTAATTCACTTTCAATAACAAGGTCAATTTCTATTAAAGAAACACTTCAACTTGCCTTTAGATCTCGTAGATCTTTGTGTCGAAACAATTAGTCACACGCCAGAACGTCTAATCACAAGTATTTTTTTTTTTTTTATTGGCTTATCTTTGACCACTATTTCACCTGATGGGAAGCGATGATATGGCCGACGATGGAACAGTGCTTGCTTATGAGTAATCTATTCACTCTTGACTTAAAGACCCCTTTAGCTTTACTGAAACACAGATACGTAGGGAATTCCACTCCTTTGCTGTACGCATAATGAACGTGTTCCCAAAACTATGTACCGATGGCAACGCCGTAGTTTAATGGTCCGATGATGGAACAAACTTGGTGGAACTTAACTGTGCAATTTCAATGCACACTCCGAAATGCGTACGATAGAAAACCGAAAGGCCGACTTGACGTCGGTGCTCAATGCTTTAGAGTTTTGGCTCGACAAATGCCTATCCAAGAAGTATTGTGTTGCCCAGTAACTTATTTTGCTATTGATGGGGTCATGGGAATCTGATAGGCAGTCGCTTCATGTAAAACACAGGTATTCAGCCACAACCCCAACCTAATTGGAAAAAGACTAGTGAGATGACGACTTAACCTTAGTATTCATACTTATTTGTAACATATCTTGTTCACACTAGCCCAAACCACAAATGCTCGTACGTCATTTAATGTCAAACATTTTGGCCACATTGAAGTCGGTGTCGCATCAGGTGAAATGACGTCACACTAGCAATATTGTACGTGACTGTACCGCTGGATATCCGCCTTTGGTTTTTATATGTATAGTGTACGACCAGCTGTTGGATTGTAGTGGTTATGTGGACATGGGTTTATGAAAATGGGAAAGTAAACTTAGATAAACATAACATTACCCCCGTATTTGCCGAATTGTTCTTCTCTATAGAGATCTACGCTTTGGAACGTGCAATTTAGCTACACTTTTTTTTTGACTGACTGACATTTTGACAATTTATAAGTACGTGTAAATTGTCTACTTGAAATAAATGTTTCTGATTTCTGTTTTTTTTTTTTTCAAATATCTTACGAATGACATATCGTTTGGTTCCCTTCAAAATGGTATAACTGAGCTTATGCATGAGACATTTTGAGATCTATCGTGTCTCGACTGCCATGGTTTATTTAATTCATTAAACCCCAAACGAACGCTAGCGTTCACTCTCTCATTGTCTTTGTAATTACGGTATTTGAAAAGTTAAATTATTTGATTGTTTGTTTGATTTTGACGTTTTTACTCTAGATACTTCTAATGATCGTGTTTCTAAATCGTTCTCACGTATCTACATTCTAAATTGACGATGTAATCATATTTTTTATCTATAGGTATCTCGATTTAAAAGAGTGCCAATTGAATTTGTTGCACGATTTTCTCAATAGAGATCTACGCTATAATATGCAAATAACTTGATATTTTCGACTGATGGACTTTAACAATTCAATAGTGCTTATAAATGGTTTATATGAAATATTTTTTAGAATTAATTAAACCTTGAGTTTAGGAATTTAATCCAAATAGGAGATTAGGAGCAGCAGTGGCTCGGTGGAAACAGCTCCTACATACATGATGTATGTCGCTAGTTCAAACCGCCTGGGTTTGAAGTGCATTACTTTGTGTAATTTATTTCATTACCACTGCTCTCAAAGCTGTGAAAGAAAACATTGTGATAAAACCGACATGTCCTAGAACTAAAAATTCAAGGACATGCAACATGCACAAAACCGCACTGGACGCGTATGGTGGATTATGGCCCATTCTCTTTCCTAGAGAGGAGATCTGAGTCCCAGCAGTGGGAACATTATAAAGCTGATTATGCTATCTTGAGTTTTCGGTCTCCCCAAACTAGTTCACAGAAACAAGCGTAGCTCGATTCTGCCGACCATTATTTAGCCCCTATGATATTGTAAATACCTATTTCCTACCAAAATACTAAATTATTTTACAGTACAAATAGCGGCTGTTTACAATTCTCATAATTTACCATATTGTTCTCCGTAATAAAATAATACTGGCAGGCTGGCCGAAAACTAATTTGCTTTTAAATTATTACAGCTATGTTTAAATGTTTTAGTTTCAATTTATCTCCTCGGTGGAGCCCTGGAGACCTAAATGGTCGGAACATATGGACCTTAGGGATTGTAACTCATTTGTTTATGTAGTAAAACTGTCATACTTTGTGTGGGTTGGAAGTTGTAGGTTAATTTTATTTAATCCGTAAGTTTAAAAGCAGAAAGACATCCACTATTAGGCTTATATTTCAACGAGACACCATGCACACATAACTGGTCGCGCCGCCATGGTATCCCGGTAAAATTTAGCCCTAAGCTACCAAGCTAGTCACACACGCCCTAGCTGGTCGCGCCACCAAATTGGTTGCGCAACCAAATGGACACCAGGTGATTTACTCTCTATTGAGCTGTATACTTTTTGTTGGTAGCGGCGACTGGTCGCACTGTCATGGTGTCTCGGTGAAATATAGCTCTTAAACATAGACTGGAGAGACCTATGTCCAATAGTGGATGTCAAATGTCACCAAACTTAAGTGGCCGTGGGCAGAGCACAGTGCTCATAGAACAGATAGTCGATGGGGATGAAAAGTTCTAGAGTGGCGACCACGTAACAGAAGACACAGTGTTGGAAGGCCTCCCACAAGGTAACGGTAGGTAAAGGCAGGGATGTCCTCATGCGGGTCGTGGAAATCCGATCATTATTTTTGTATATCTACCTACACTAATATAATAAAGAGGTAAAGTTTTTTTTTTTGTTTGTAAGAGGTAATCTCTGAAAGTACTGGTTCGATTGGTAAAATTTCTTCACCGAAAAGCTGTTTTATTTCTGAGTGGGTTTGATAGGCTATATTTCAAAGCGGGCGACGCCGCAAGCAAAAGCTAGTTATTGATAAACCGCTTAGATATTGGTTTTTCATGAATATTTTTTACTAGCTTTTGCCCGTGACTTCGCCCGAGCACATAAATATAGCCTATGCCACTCAGGAACAAAGCAGCTTTCTGTAGATGAAAAATTTTAGCAATCGGACCAGTACTTCCAGAGATTATCTGCTACAAACTCATTATATTAGTATAAATGTAGATTATTGTCTTAGTATAGATTAGAGTAGATTACAAAAGCACAACAAATACCTACAGAGAATTGAACGGAGAAACTAAGTTTTCACGATCTGAATATCAAAAAGTAGTGATTGCATTATTGGTTTTTAGCTCGGCGTTAAGTTGCTGAACAGTAGCTTAGCAGCTAAACACAAACAAGAAAAGAACAAGACTTTCCTCCTACAATTAATAAACACCCTCATACGTTGTCAAGTTGGGTCAGTGTACTAACTAAATAAACTAACAGTGGTCGTAATCGAAGCCAAGTTATAGCGAGAGGGAGCGTGTATCGAATGATCTCGCACCCGACGGGTCGCCGTGTCGGGGCTGGCTCGTAAACTGGACGCCTAATGCATCCAACATCGAGGTACGAAATGGTACAAGAAATGGGCAATGAAATAATATTATGAAAAGAGAAGACTGAAAGCACAAAATAGATGTGTACAGAAGACAATCTCATGTATGTGCTTCACTTTTTATACGTATGCTCGGTGTACGCACACTAATGAGCGTTTGAGCTGGAACTGTTCGACGAGCGGGCCGAGGCCACGCCAAGGCGCTCCGAGATCGTGTCCGTGTGTGGTGTCTTTGTGTGCGTTGCTCGAGCGCGCTTTGTATGTAGATTGTCTTCTGTGCTCTGTGTATTTTGTGCTCAAAGTCACCCAACGGGCGATGGAAAGGACTATGCTCGGAGTTTCCTTGCGCGATCACATCAGAAATGAAAATATCCGCAGGAGAACCAAGGTTGCAGACGTGGCTCGAAGAATCGCCAAACTTAAGTGGTAATAGGCAGAGCACATTGCACGCAGAACTGATGGTTAACAGAATCATAACAGTTGCTACTAGAAAACTAGAGACTTTTAATTTTTATCGTTTTTATTCATTCATAAACAACAACAACAACACCACAAGAATACAATATTACAATAAAAAATACAATATTTCAATGAATCTAGTGACTTTTGGGATATGAACAAAACGCCAATAACATTGCTGATTATAAATATTATTTTTGATATTTTACTTAAATAATAACGAGACCTTTTTTAATAAGCCCTTTAAGTATTTGTATTCAAATTAGTGGTGTATACATAATTATATCAACTATCTGAGAAGTGTATTTATACAGAAAATAATAAAATAAAAATGTATTATATAATACAGAGATGGAAGGAATCGGCAAGAAAAATACCAAAATTCATTTCGGCAATTGTTATTGCTAACAGAATATCGCTTTGCCTAGAGTATCTGCCCCCCTAGCCAAGTTACAACCGTTTCGCTTGCGCCGAATGCTTCGCGTTGACTTTGCCGCCAATTCTTTTGTTCTGACCACGTGACTGAGCGTTAAGACGACGTCATTCCCGTACATTTGAAGCTTTTTACAAGAGTTAACTATTGGCAACTTGGCTAAGGGTACTGTAATTTAAAAAAAAACTTTACCCTCCAAATTTTCGCAGCTCCATGTACAGTGTGATAGGTGGACCACGTATGCTATACGCAGCTTTGCACTCCGGCTAAGAAGCGCTGTAGTGTGCGAATTAAAACACTATTCACTCGAACGATTTATTTGTTTCCACGCGTTGTTTAGTAGCTGCTTCTGGTTATGTATCTTGGGAAAAGGAGTTTAAGACGTAGGAGCTAGAGGTTGTTGGAGATCTGATTATTAATGTTATAAAATTAAATGCTTGATATTCACATAAGACGCACTATTAACGCTTTATATGCAATAGGTTGTGTAAATCGTTTAAAGCTCTGAGGAACTCTGAATGTCAAGTGCCGCCAAACCTCCATTGAAAATGGAAGATCTTCCAACCAGGGGCCCAAGTCTGCTATTTTTCTAAATTCGTCATTTCAACACGATCACATTGTCATTTTGCTAAAAGTTTATAATCTGCTAATTCATAATGATCGATCATAGATCGGTCAATGGTCTCGTAATAGAATTGTGTAAGCATTACAATGCAGCATATTAAAAGCACTAACTGCGCAATGACGTCGTAATTGCAGGTTACTGATCAAAGGAATTATCAAAATTTTAGCAGATTACTGCATACGTCAGATATTCATTTGTTAATAATGTACAGTACGAGATTACCATTCTATGCCATTCTTTGAACGGAGTGTCAGTGGTTGACCATAATCAACAATTATGAAATCAATGATAGACCAGTCTGATAATATTGTAATAGCAGAATTGGGTCCGATAATTAATTATGAGCTGTTGTATATATTCTAATCGCGCGGAAAACTCTAATACCACGAAGCAAGATAGTTCTTATTTGGAAATACAGATGTCACTACAAATTCTCTAAAACAGTTTACAGCCAACGTGCACCTGATTGTTTTATTTTTTATTTTGTTTTAACATTTTCTTTGATATCATATCTTGCATACACATGAGATGTTATGCACTTGTATTACATTCATCATATCACCACCTTAGCCTAAAGGCTAAGCTATCTGAAAAAAAAAACTCTTACTCTTAATCATTAAAAATTACTTATTGGCTGAGAAATCATCAAACAAAAAATTGTTTGATGAGAAGAAGTGTACGATTTTTACAAACTAAATATGTTCCCTGGGTGGACCGTTGCTTTTCAGGGCCGCGATGGCTCTTTCAAACAATTCTGCAGTCTTATAAAGCTAGCACACCTTTACTATCACTCTAAATAACATCGTCTACAGTACCAAAACAACTGTCCCATCCAATTTCCATTCATCGAAGTTTAATCAATCAGAAAAAAAAAACAACCTACCCTCGATTACACCCTCTAGAGTTCATCCGATGTTTGGCAAATGTATCAGTATTTACTGACCCATCCCCTTACGAGGGCTATCCACCGTTTCACCCCCGTAATATCTATGTTAGGCACCCCAATGGGCAGATGCTTTTACCTATCTGTGTATTCCCGTCGATATTTCCCCCAATAATTCACAATCGCGTCTTCCTTACACAACAATTCCATCTATTGGAGATATATATAATGTTGCAGGCAATGTTTTGAATATGAAATGTTTAGATTTTCTAGGATTCGGAAAGAACAAGACTAACATTTGTTAACTTGGGCGAGGAAAAATTACAAAACCAACATTTCCATTATTTGTGCTTGTGTTTTCCACTGGTTAACCTTTGTGTGATGCAGAGTCAAATAGTAGTGCAATATTCACTTTTAACGAGACTATAGTTCACATTTCTCTCTATATATAGTAATATACCTACAACATTATTTTTAGTTTATTCAGAATCAGTAACTTAATGGATTCCATAGTTTTTACACCGTGTTATATTTTTTCCAAAAATATTTACAAAGGTCACGAATTGGATACCACCGACATTAAGTACAACATTGGTCATGAAAGGTCATAGCGGGTATTAGGTCCTAGCAAACAGCTGGGTGCAAGTGCAAAATAACCCTTCAGCCGCCTGGATGGCCCATTGACTATGTATTTTTGCCGACATACTAAGCATAAAACTTTGTGATTTTTCATGATACAGTGAAATTTTTCTACATAGATTCTTTACATAAAAATACATAAATGTGGAACACGTGTTTCGGATTTCGTATATATTATGCTAAAATTAATGTTGTATTATTGAAGAGTTTGTTTGAACGCACTAATCTTAGAAGCTGACAATGTTTATCGAACGATGTTTTGACATAGCATAGTGACTCGAAAATAAGAAGTAGAACTTTATAAACATAATATTTGGCAACAAATTATTGTGACATATGGAATTTCATATAGCTCGATAGGACTGCCGAGCGACCAACCCAGATAAAGCAAATAGGTATCTATATTAATAGCACAAATTACATAGGTACAGAAGTCAATCTACATACAAGGCACGCTCGAGCAACGCACACAAAGACACCGCTCACAGACACAATGTCTCGGTCGCGCCTCGGATCACTCGTCGAACAATTCTGGCTCAAACGGTCATTAGTGTGCATCCACCGAGCGTAGGTATAAAAAGTGATGTACATACGTGAGATTGTCTTCTGTACCTATCTATTTTGTGTTAATAGTGAGTAATAAATTAATGGCGGCACGAGCTAGCTATTGCAAGAATATTGCAAATCAAAAAGGGATAGTAACTCTTTTTGAGCATAACAAAAAATGTATACCTATTTGTAACATCAGCGTAGATGACTTTACTTTAAAAACCAGTGCCACTATCCTAACCATATACAACGTTCAAACTGAACAGCCTCGAAACTACTTCCTTTCCTTTGACACCTGAAGTCAGGATTCAAATGAAAGCCTTCTCATTTGTCTAACAATACAAGTTCACGATCGCTATTCACTTTACGTTGTAAACACAGCAACTGTTACAAATTGAATTGAAAGCCTATTGTATCGAAAGCCAGTTCCAAGTCTGCAACTGATTGTTATTAAGTACCTACCTTTCCTTTAGTTAAACTTTTACGACAGACCATAAATACTTGATGGTTGGAACAGTTTTAAGTATAGTTTATCTTCCTACTTTTCCTTTGTTGGGGATTGCTTGTGTAGATAATAGTTTGAACGATGAGCGTGGAGTTATCCAGACTTTTAATTTTAGAGACTCATCATATTCGGATCATAAAGTTGTGGTTTATGAGTTGAATTCTGTGAGCTGTTGAATGTAAGGGAGATATTATTTGAATCGCTATGCTTGCTGAAGAAATAAGTGATGTAGGTATTCTTGGAAAACAGAAAGATAAAATTTGTCATATTATCCAAATTTAATACGATTATCGTGAAAATTTACCAAGCTATAACTCTTCATCAAGAACCATGCATTCTTATGAATTGATAATGCACACTCTGCAAAAACTGGTTTTAATGTTTCGGAAGTCGCACAGCATACAGTCTCTTTACGTTACTTTAGGAACTTGCTACATCATTTTATCTCATGGAAATACTCATGGGTTTCAAATACAATAAAAAAATGTAGAACAAGAGTCTGAAATAAATATAACGTTCAATCAAACTGCTAAATTCTGTATTGTTCTTTTCTTAACATAACATAATGTTACATCTGTTTTATTTATTAATATAGTTAAGGCTAGGCTAGATAAAACGCAAAGTTCTGACGCTACTAGTCTTGTATATTTGAATGAAACTGTCCTATTTGTACGATTTAATCTGAAGTTTCCTAAGGTATCTGACTCCGTTGATCGTTATAGATGAAAAGGTAAAGCTATATAAAACACTAATATTATAAAGGTAGAAGTTTGTAAGTGTTTGTGTCTGTGTTTGTTACTTCTTTGCACTCGAATATATCAACAGATTTCGATTACACTTGGACACAGAAATAGACCATGTCGGAATAGCCCATATGTATTTTTTCCCTTTTTATTGTGGATGTGTCCTTCAATCAATCAATCAATCAATTTTATTTGCATAAAACATGGTGTACATGGTGTTCTTGAGGATAACTTTCTACTATCACACGAATGAAGCCACTGGCAACATCTACTGTTAATTTTTTTTCATATTCTGACTAATTGATTATAATTATTTATTCTATTCTATTCTGTTTGACTCTTTTCATACACAATTCCTGACATATACAAACTTTTTTCAGTACCAATAGTTACGAACCGAAACGCCCGATAGTCCCCGATCGCCCACAACATAGTATGTTGCTGTTCACATAGCGGTCTTTATTGCGTCTATATTTCAGTCGGTTCACGGTACGTCGCGTCATAGTATTATTTATGGGACACGGTCTATGGAGCCCTACGGCGTACGGCTGGCCGACAACGTCTTAACGTTTGTGATCGATGATTACCGTGTGAGTTCTTGTAAATAGTTACGAAATATCGGTATTGTTGATGATTTATTTGAGGACTTGGATGTTTAGCAACAAATTATATAGTTTTCAAGTTAGATGACCAAAGATTCAAGAAAAGAGAAAGAGTTCTAATTGGAGTCTTTGTTAACTGATATTCTGACTAATTGATTATGATTATAATTCCAAAGGAACATCTCTGTTTGAATCCTCTCATACAATTATTTTATTCCCTATATATTGCTTATTCGCGTTAAGATTAGAAATTTAAAGAAACATTTGTTACTGTCTATTCAACCGATTTTAACTTCTAATTCGTAGGCATAAGGGTGGCATTAAAAGCAAAAAAGTGGATACAATATCAACTATTTACTTATGGACACAAATTGATCATTATCAACTACAAAAAAAAATACCATACAGGACATTATAAAAATCACAATTTAGATGCAAGCTAGCCATGGTAATTTTTAATTTTATTAAAAGACTAGCTGCTGCCCGCGACGTCGTCTGCGTGAAACCTCTACAGCACTAAAAATGCCTAAGGTGCCAGTGTCGCTATAGCATTATAAATAAACAACTTTTAAAATAGCATTATAATATAAGTTTTTTTCGCAAACGAAGCTAGTGGAAAGAGTTATATGGGAATCCTGCTGAGTTTAGCCATAAGATGTGACTGAAGGAAATAGAGAAAATAATGCAGGAATACATTCCAGGACACAAAAGAGTAAAAATACGTACAAAGGTATCATACCTTACAAGACTTCCCTATAAACTACGTTGGTAGTTATACTGCCAGGAGCCAAAGTACAAAGAGAGTCAGGACTGGTGGCGCGGGAGCAAGCCCGTGTGAAAAGCAACTCGTCCTGAGGTCGACACCCGCTGCCCTCAGTGTCTGCCCCTGCGACTTATTGATGGTCATCGCGAAGCAAACACACACCGGGAACTGTACGCGTTTGAACTGGAACGGGAAGTTATGGGGTATGAGGGGAATACGTGGTATAAATACTGTCTCGCTGACGCCACAACCCGTAAGAATTTCCGCCTCAATGGTGTGTCTGTGTGGAGCGAGATGACTTGGCGGGTCCCGTCACAACTTCGAAGCATAATCGGGACACCGACCTTCAGCTTGATGGTATGCGCCGGAAGTCCACTTGCTGACAGGGAGTACAGAAATTCCACGGAATAACGTGTGGCATCATCTTGCTCGACAACAGTGTTTATCGAGGTGTAGACAACTTCATTCTTCTCAATTTCTGAGAGAATGCATTCGTTAATTGCTGCAGCCTGATAATTTTTGGGCGTCAAGATGGCCCGCTCACACACCCAAGAATTCTGCTGGTGCGGTATACGACTGATGTCCCCGTACACACAGTGAATGAGTTTTTCTAAGCTGGATACCACTCTACCGAGAGACTCTGAGTAGAGTGCCTTGGCCAAGACTTAGAAGGACATCGGAGAATTCTTGAGCACGTGCATTGCCGCCGAGCCGAGCTCTCATATTAATGGTCAAGCGCAGTGTACGAACTCGTGACCACAACGAAGATCGTTTCGACGAAGCATTCACCTCGTCAGCCCTCGATCCCCGCGTCACCTCGGGAAGTGTTTGCCGGAAATCGCCACTGAACAGAACTGTGACACCATCCATCAAATGTTAGTTCCTGCGGATGTCCTGCAGGGTTCTGTCCACGACCTCAACTGTCTTCCTATTGGCCATCGTACACTCATCATCAGAGAGCAATCCTTGAGCACGTGTCCCTTATCACTGTTACGTGACACACCACAAACAGGAGTTTTGGCGCTCTTTAAATCGATGGAAATTTTTAACATGGCATGTGCTGTCTTGCCTTCCGGAAGCAGTGTGGCAGCGATTCCCGACGACGCTACAGCAATAGCAATTTTGCCTTGGCTCCTGACCTCTGCAAGTATGCCAGTGGTAACAAATGTTTTCCTGTTCCACCAGGAGCATCCAAGAAAAACATTTTACCCTGGTTTTGCCCAACGTTTTGCAAGGACGGTGCCATAAATTTGTTTTTGCTCTCAAGAGAACAAAGCGACATGGTAATTTCGTATGGTGGTTATTTCGCCCGGATCGTAATTTGTCTCAGCGTTATACTCCCGATTTCCACGGTCTTGATGTGGTGATGATTGGAGAGCTGGTAACCCATATTCGATCAGTGGATTGCCGCCGATAGTAACGACCACATCTTGAAGTGAACTGAGACAGGTGTTCAGCACGCGTTCATCAGTTACTTCGACTTCGCCTCTAGTAGCACGCCTCAAAGCTCGTAGAAAATCTTCAGACAGATGATGGCGATACTTCTCCCACAAAGCTACCGGGTTCGCGACTCCACAAAACACCAAGATGACGGCAAGCAGATGACGCATGTGGCTGGGACTGTCACTGACGCTTGCCTCCGCGAGGGTGTCATCCCAATTAAGCAAAAGGCTGCGTGGTAAGTGGGATACTCCACGCTATCAAATGTCCTCAGAAAGGCGTTGGGCCTGGGACAGTGTGAACCGCAGAAAATAGCATTCACCACTATTCGGGTGCACGGTATAAACCCTATCCCATGCGGTGTCCTTGAAAATTTCCGGAAAACCTTTCACAGCACTTCCTCGTCGATGTCGGTTGAATACACCCCTTTATTTGTCGTACGTGTAATATGAAGGCACCTCGTCATACGTAAGGGATTTCGCAAACTGGTCGACTTCGCAGAGTCTGAGAAATGCCACCATGTAATACCTAACACCGCATTTTTTTTTAAATTGTTTTCCTCAACTCTACTCAAGATTTTTAAGGTTTTGTTGGAACTTGAATTTGTCAAAACGAACTATAATATGAAGAAAATGCACATTACCATCTATGAATTTTAAGAATAACTAACTACTAACCTCGCCAACATGATCAAATTTAAATGAATAATTTCCAAAAACTGTTAACATATACCTTGATTTGATTTTTATGAAATCTCATAGATTGCGCTGCTTTAAAATTGATACATTCATTAAACTATGTTTCTCTGCCCAAGTTACTTTAATGGCGTAGTTTTTTAGTGTAAAGCTAGATAATAGCATGGCTTATTCAAAAACAACATTTTAATATGCGTCCTTATATTACACGCTGTCACAGAATGCGTAAGAAAAATAAAGATTCACAGCTCCTCCCCCGTAGGTGATAGCGTGATAATATGTAGCCTATATGTTGACCCGACCTCTTAGTAATATTCATGCAAAATTTGAAGTAAATCCATGCAGTACTTTTTGAGTTTATCCCGGACATACATACAGACAAACAGACAAACAGACAAAAATTCTAAAAACTATATTTTTGGCTTCGGTATCGATTGTAGATCACGCCCTAAGTATTCTTTTTAAAAAATATTCAATGTACAGTTTTGACTTTCCTACGATTTTATTATATGTATAGATTTATCTTGATATAGCTTTATTTTAAAAAAGTACAGCAACTACAAATTAGTAGGTATACCAACATCAAAACCTTGTAAGATTCCAATCAGAATTTTAAACATAAGCTAATTAAACATTTTAAAACCTCTAGCATTGTGACTACAACACTCAACATTAATACTTACAAACAAAATTAATCATTAAAATCTCTTTGAAACAGCTAACTTATATATACCCGTTTGGAACTTCATTACCTTTGCGATAAGCTTGGCTGATACAGTTTTGTAAAGGGCAAAGTTGGCGGGGCTCCACAAAGCAATGTTAATACCTACCTGAGCTGCAGCCTGTTTGAACTGGCGGTGCTCAAGGGAGATGGCTAGATGCATAGAAATGTTGCCAGTTGCAGAAGGCCCATTAAATTCTTCCCTCGTCTTTAGCTTTAGCGACTGAGCAATACGAATGGAAGTAGACAGATGAAACATTAATTTGATGCAACAAAGAAATTGAACGGACAATAATCAAAAGCACAATAAAATTACATAATAGGGTAGTGTTCAAGGTCAAAATAATTACATTTTATTTAGTCCGTATTTTAGATTATAAAAAAAATATTGGACTCGTATTTTTTCTTTTTTCGATTAAACAAAAAATAACAAAGATATAGCACATTAAAGGTACGTGTAACGTCACGCCGTGCTACATTTTTTCGCACGGGGTGACGTCACAAGTAATTTACTAAAATTTACAAATAAAAAAATACGTGTACTTTATTTTTGAAAGACTTTTAATCTAAAAGACGGACTAATTACAGTTTTAACGGCTACTAGCCTATCAGGCACATACATTAACAAAAATTTGGAATAAGGACTCGGAGGACTGGTTGCGGTCTTCCTGTCCAATTATAATTTAGGTGTCTTCAAGGCTAAAGTGAATAGGCTCTTAATAAACTAGTGCACCTCACCATCAACGATTGCATCACTGCTTTAACATCAGGTGGGATCGCAGACAACCACCGGTTTATATCATTAAAAAAATGTAGTAAGTTACTCACATAGGTTTAAATTTTATAAATGTCACATATGCGAATTAAAGATTTATTTTATTTTATTTATTTAAACGATCAGTAAGTGAAGTCAACCAAAAAGTGGTAAGTAATATATGTGATGATCTAAGGAGTAAGTAATCTTACAGAAAACTGTATGCGATGCGATACGACGCCGCATCGCAGGATCTTGCGATGCGATTTCGTGCAGCAAAGTATCGGTATAGACGACCATACCACGTGCATTGCGAATCAATTTGCAAGTTTTTGCGTTTCGTTGTGCGAAGTCTCAGATTTTTACGATGCGATGTTGTATCTGAAGGCTCTTTGTCTACAATAGAATTCAAAAAATAATTTCTATTGTTTTATTTGCTGAAAAAAATGAATTCACAGAGGGAAAATAAACTATTCTTGACACATCTACCACGATTAGATCTTTTACAATACCAGGAAATCAAACTGTAGACTGAAACAAAATATTTAAAAATGAAAATCAATATGCAAAAAGACTTTGCATAGAACATTGTTAAAAGTGGATATTTTTATCATCTTGCATTGTGGAAGGACATCCGAGCCAAAGGATAAATTTGCTTTTAAGTAGAGATGATGAAGCATTTTCCGTTTTTGGCAATCTTGATAACAGTTAATGATATGATCACACCCTGGTTTCTTTGAAAGCAAAAGTCAGTACAGATAGGTCAGTTTTATTTTAAGATATTTAAGTAAGATTCACAATCATCCAGTGGCCGTCAGGTAGGGATGTGTTTCACTGGTCCTCTGTCACGTATCTAATTAATTATATAATGTATTATTATTTTATCGCAACATGTAAAACAAAAGCAGAATGGTGGAGTTTAAGCCTAAGATATTTTCAACCAGCCAACCAAAAGCAGCACGTAGCGCAAAGAGATCATGCATAAAAAAATACAACCGACTTCAATGTAAAAAAAAAACACTAAAAAGTGCAAAATAACTTTAATTTCGGAATTCGGTGTTTCTGTATTAGGTTTGTCTCTTAGCCAGAGTGCATCATGACAATTCTAATAATCCCAAACACATGGTCAGATTACATTAATTTATTACAGAGTTCTGGTGCCTAACTTCAGGCTTTATCATCAGTTCAGTTCGATATATCCCCCCTCTTCTGTCAGTCATCAACTACACGTATAAACAAAGCATTTTTACTTGTTATGACATCTGTGAAGAGTTCTGTTTTATATTTTTAAAGTTCATGATCAGATCATAGCAATATTTGTAGGGGACTAACTCAGAAGCGTAACCTTTCAATAAAAATAATAATAATTCAAAATTGGTCCACAAATGACCGAGAAATCGGAACATACATAACACAGCTAGCCCATAATACATTCAGCGGAACATAGAACCGTAAGTGCATGTAAAAAAAAAAAATGTAATTAGTTAAAATGTAATTTTCATTATTATTTTTTTATTGTAATTATTTGTCAAAATAAAAATACTTATCATCTAAAAGGAACCAATTAAATAGAAAAAGAATATTAATTATAAGAAACAAACATTACACAATTTATCCGTGCTGCTAAACTTCGAACACGGTAATTTTGTCTGCCCACATAATTCAAATAAACTTCATATCGCCTAGAACTTTTGCATCATCGATTTTTCTATTTCAACAAGTTTAAACTGTTAGACCATTTTATTTTCTGCCCATAAAACTAATTCATTTGTTTCGCTCTGAAGTTCGGCGGAAACGTTTATTTTGGCCGAAACCCACACCAAATGTGAGTTGCGACCTAGTTTAAAATAACTTTTGGATTTAGGTATTCTTTTAGATACCTCAGAATTAATTAGGCCGGCCAGTTGTCAAACTTAGGTACACTTGTTTATTTAAATGTAGTTTTAAACATAAATGATAAGCTGGTTTTTATACAGCTGCGAAGAGAGTCCTACTTTCATTTTCTTGTAAATAAAACTCGTTAAAAAGTAAATGGCTCGTTTTGACTGGCCTGTTGGTCCAGTAGTTAGTGGTCCTGACTGCTATGCCAGAGGTCGTGGGTTCGATTCCCACCCAGGACAATAATGTTTATGTGATGAGCATGATTATAATTTGTTCTGTGTTTGGGTGTAATTTATCTGTAATATGTATGTATTTAAAAATATATAAGCATGTTTATCACGTATCTAGTACTCATAACACAAGCTCTGCTTAGCTTGGGACTAGACGGCATTGTGTGATTGTTGTGGAAAAAAATTTAGAAAGACCCTAGAATATAAGTTGGAACGAAACTGAAGGAAACAATAAAATAATATTAAAAAACGGTGTTTTTAAAAAAAAGCATATATTTTTGCGCATTTAAGTATTCAGTTGTAAGTCATATTTAAAGCATCTGTCAAAACAGGCCTCTTATTTCTTATCAACTTTATGCGATTCAAAGTAAAAATAGGACCGATTAAGCGCCATATTGTTACATTATAGCTGTCAAATCGAATCAATCAGGGTTAGCATACATTTCTTATATTATTTACGAATTATGATCGGAAAAAGTTTAACGAGAAACTAATTCTTCAATTCCGTTCATCTTTGCATTAGTATGTGATGTTTCAGAGTAATGGCAAAAGAAAGAAGGAAGCAAATTGATGCCAACAATTAAATAAAAAAAAGGAAACTGATTCTTTTTAAAGTGATTATAACTTAAAATTATATTTAGCTAATTTGGATTAAAAATTAAATATCCGTTAAACAAAGTAAAAAAAAACGTTATTGTTAAGCAAATATTTTTTTCCGTACTTTTACTTTAAGTTAAATCTTTACAGATAGAGCAATTATGATGAATCAGTGGATAAACTAAAAGACGCAGAAAGCGATTTTGTTTCATTTATACTATATAATATAATAAATTAATTAAAATAATATTTATTTTTTTGTTTGTATTAGGTAATCTCTGAAAATACTGATACGATTGTTAATTTTTTTTCACCGTTGGAAAACTGCTTTATTCCTGAGTGACATAGGTTGGCAGCATATTTTATGTATGCGAGAAAAGCTGCGGGCAAAGCATTTCATATGAAGCATTTCTTAGTATTTTTATTTGATAAATACATTTTAGAGAAGATATATAATTCTACCAATCCATTTCATCAATTTTTTAGGGGTATTTAGACAAGGTGTAGAGTCCTCCATAGAAAAGGGAGATCTCTGACCACACGATCGATCGATCTGGTTCGGACAACCCCGATAGTTAATTTTGGACAGTTGTTTAATGTTCTAATTGCGCGGAGAACTCTGATACCGCGATGCTGGATTTTGAATTTTAGCTCCCATTTACCATCTTAGATGTCACTACCAAGTCTATCACAATGTAAGGCTAATAAATTGTTCTCTTATCCTTAAAAAAACCCCAAGAAGAATATTAGCAGTAATTTAGACGGATCACGAAGCTACTTAACTTATGTCGGTTCATCATACGCCAGACGGAATTTCTTTTATTTTCTTCGCAATATAAACGTCTTTTTTCTTCGGTAGTTAGATAAACACAGAACGTAGTCGTAGGTACCTCAGAGAAAATGACCCAAGTTTACTATTTACCAGAATTTTTGATGTCACTACGTTCTTATAATTTTTCGCTTCACAGAAGTTCCATTTACCACTGCACCCCTGTTTACATTTAGCGTGATTGGTCTTCTATTTATTTATTTTGGACCCCGGCTTCGGCCGAAAGAAAATTGGGATCCGTCTCGTTTGTTTGGTCGACATGTTTCGTAATGAATGTTTTTATTTGCTTCTTTTCTGTATTTTTTTTTTTGTATCTTCTACTTGAAATATCATTTTGAGAAATATTTGCTTTTTAACTTGTTGGTTTAGGGTCAAATGAGTTTTTCCATTAAAATTACTATTTTGAATAGGTCTTGATTTAATATTTTAATATAGTTTTAGTACCTATCAATCCCTCTTCCAATCTTAAGTACAAGAAGTCTGTAAAGACTCAGTGTGTCCGCGTATGCAATTTTGACGGTGAAGCACACTTGTTTGTTAAGAGCCTGTTAATTCTAGCCTTGAAGAAATCAAGACACCTAAATTATAATCAGACGGGAAGAATGATTTTAACCGATTTACATGAAAATGATAAGAATAAACCAGTATATTTTTAATGAAATCATCACCAAGCCTGTTTGCAACTATTTGGAGTTGGCGTCCAATAGAATCATACTCATAACTACTATACATCGCATTATTTATACTTGAATTAGTAGTATTTTTTACAACACTGAAAAGGCAACAAGTTTCTCTTTATCAATCACAACTGATTTAGGAATAACTCCAGTAGGTATCGTGGGTGCGTTTAAGAACATGTAAACTTATATACATAAGACACCTAGACTCAGTACTCCTATGTTAGGTCATACAAATACCTATTAAGTTCGTGCAGAGATCAAATCTGTGACACGCAATGAAGTAGCCATTTGTTCGCACTGCTTTCATTGCGTGCTGTCGTCATTCATTTTTTTTTTCCTATGATAGATAGGCTCGCATTTGACCACCATCCTACCTGATGGGAAGCGATGATGTGGCCGACGATGGAGCACACTTGCCTAGAAGTAACTTATTCATTCTTGACTTAGTTCATTAAACCCAAAGCGAACGCCGGCGTTCGCGCATCTATTATCTTACTATTACGTATCTCAAATTAACGGTATCTGAAAGGTTAAAGACCCCTTAGTAGTAGCTATCAGGAAACAAAGACTCCGGCAAAGAATTCCATACCTTATAAAATTCGACAGATAACCGTGGAATAAAGTACATTGACCTTTTCCTAATATATCTGCTTACGTATCCGAAACACAAACAGTCAATTGCTTTTCATTACTAAAACATGTAAAGGATCACGATACATGTTGATTCAAGACCATTTTGTGTCTTTATTTCTGTTTTTGAAATTAAGCATGTCAACAAAAATGTAGAAAGGTCAATGGCTGTAATTCTGTGCTTATCTGGCGCCTACATTCGCTGTACGCATTTCTCGTGAAACCTACTAATCACAAATGAAACGTCCTCCTTAAATAATTTAGAAGCAAACCAAAGTTATGATTGAACATTACTTATTTACCAGCCGACTGAGTATTCGAGTATACCAGAAAGGATCGACAAAGACCCAATCAGGCCGGTTGAAGTCCGTTTTCTAGTAAATTCACTACTCTCCACAATTCGGCTGGGCAAAACGTCAGGCGTTGGGTAACCGAGGTCGAAGCTTGTACAGTTGCAGAGCTTTGATTTGAATTTTACTAGATGGGGTATGGAATTATTAGTGTAAATTATTTAATATTTTATAAATCCGGGTTGGTGGTTAGGGGTATAAGATATAGTAAGGGAGCACGCAAGACGTCGAACGAGAAAATATGCTCTCACAAAAGGTGATTGGTGGAAGGAGATATTTATTCAAATGTGGAACAGAATAGATAATGAACAAAACATTTATTACTTATAATACTTATCTGGTTTTTCCACGAATTGTGTATATGGCTGACGGTAGTTTACACGAGGTGATTTTATTTTAATTAATGTGACAATTCCAATCGTAATTTTATAGTTGAGATAGTTAAACACTTTAATGTAGATTGCAAAATGGTGTTTCAGGTTTTTTTATTATTATTATTGATAGGGTCACGTTTGACCACTATCTCACCTGATGGTAAGTGATGATGTGGCCGAATGTTTGCTCAAAAAGAGGTAGGTAGTAGTAATCTACACCAATATAATAAAGAGGTAATTTTTTTTTGGTTTGTAACAGGTAAATAACTGGTCCGATTGTTGTAATTATTTTACCGATAGAAAGTTGTTTTATTCCTAAGTGACATAGGCTGTATTTTATGTGCGTAGGCGAAGCCGCAGGTAAAAGCTAATAGTTGCACAAATATACTCTTTATTGTAGACCAAAAATAAAATACAGTATGAACATAAAAACAATAGGGTGTCATAATGGGCAGTCTTATCGTTAAAAGCGATTTTCAGACAACCTTTGGATGGATTTGACAGAGAAGGAAAAAAAGGTACACAGGTAGTTCATGGTGTAATAAATTGTTTGTTGAATAATAGTTAGTAACTTGCTGCTACCAGCAAGATTTTCTACTTTCCCGCGAGAAAGTAGAAAATTTTCCTAAGGGAATATACAACCGAAACAAAATATAAATTTATCATTAGGTAGAAATACACACTCAAGATTAAAAATATCTTATATCAAGCACATGGTTTACCATTTGACGTTTTAGCATGAGCGAGTAACTTACGTAAACACACATATACACACAAAAACTTCAGCAAAAGTAAATGAAAAATTAAATCAGTAGTTTCTACTCGGTCACTACCACATCCAGCATTTGTAAAATGTAATGTCCGTGTAATTCATGTTCATCAGTCTGTTTTAGTAGAAACACAGCAATCCGTAGTTACTTAGATTGTACCTCGATACTAGATGTTAAGAAGGCTGAGTGTACTACGAACAGTTTAGATTTAGCATTAATTTATTTGGTGTACTTTCGTCTCTTCGTCTGAAATGTGTTTCTGAATTCAAATGTTTTTTTAGATAGCCCTTGGGCGGAGCGAGGCATGTCAGACTTTTACTGACTAAAATTCACTTCTTGTTCTTTCGTTGCCTTTCATTCTAAGGCCGAGTTATGATTTCAGAAGCGAACCGATGGCCCCAGTAGGCTTCGACCTTGTTGGGCTCCTACGGTTTACTGATAATTATCTCCTAAAAGCGCGCCTGGAATACTTATCGACGACTTGGGTTTGGTCCGGACAGTTGGACGCAAGCCCGCCCCTACGGTGGCCGGAAATCAAAATCGGGATTCTGGTGGCTGGGGCTTGAAGGCTTTTGCCTCGCGCTTGAGGCCGCATGCGTTGCTAGCATTACTGTTTCGCTGAAAGACAGACGCTGTCGTAACTCTACCATCACCAGGCAGAGTTTCGCCCCGGCGTAGTATATCTCATAATTATCTCATTAAATCGATTGGTTAATTCAATAAGTAAAAAAAACAAAATAGTGACATATAGTTTTTAGTATGTAAAATACATACAAGTACGTAATAAAATACATTTGATGTTATTTTTTCCTCAAGTACCGTAACTACGTTCTTTACAAATATACTAACAGAATAACTAAACAGAATCAATTATCCATTTTATTCTATAGAAAGCAAACGTTTCGCTACAACGCTAGTTGCAACATGTAGCAAACAAAGGCGTTAGGCTGTTTCACATTAAGCGAAAAACTGCTCTCTTGGTGATTTTCGTACGAATGCGAATCCTGTATTTACAGGATTCACCACGCGGATAGTGGATTACGGCCCATTAACTCTCTTATAGAAGAGGCCAGAGTCCCAGCAGTGGGAACATTAAAAAAGCTGATGGATAGATGGATTCAATGCCTACAATAAAATATAATTTATAAAAAAAAATATCTGTCTGTTGGTCTGTGTGTTTAGTGTGCAGAATATTATAAGGAGTAATATAAGCTATTTTTATTCTGGAAAAAAAATGAAGGCTTCATATATTTTTTTATCAAATTGGATTGTGCTACTTGAAAAGCCTGACAAGGAAAAAATCGCGGATACCAACTATTTAATAGAAAATTTATCATTTCCGAATAACTATTACAATCATCACAAACATTGCTATTATTTTCATAGCGATTTTAAACCGTAACATACAAATCACGCCTTAGACTGCCAGTTATACCATACAAATTACTTCGCAAAGGTTTGAATAGAAATGTTTCCTTTTCTCGACTAAACATTGCCTTTTCGTTTGCAATTCTCGTTATTTTTATTGTGGTCTAGCTTATAGAAAACAGAGTGAGCAACGTAGAGAAAGAAATACTAAAAAAACATTATCTGTCACTGTGTCCGTAGTCATGTAGATTGTGCCCTGCATGTTGCTTCCATGAACAATAAAAATTGTTCATGGATGTAGTATGTGGGATTGTTTGATATCTATTATATATATCGGTTATATTTATTTTTGGATTAGCATAAATTTATTGTCACGTCTTACAATTAAAAAAAAATGTGAAACGAGAACTACTGCCGACAAATTGTTTTACAGTTTGGCAGAATTTTGTAGAATGTATATTGTAAGCAAATTTTGAATAAACTAAATAAATAAAAAAAAAAAAAAGTGTTGTAATAAAATAATGGTTGTGGGAAACGTGAAGATAGGAATTATTGCTGCCCTTTTGTGGTTGCCACTGGTAGTTAAAATGTCTAGACAATAGACACATGTATTGTCAGTCTTCATTTGTTATGATACTTGTACTTAACTTTGTACGTATTAAACTAAGTAATAATGCCTTCAGGATGTTTTGTTTGGGTTAAAATAAAGGATTGTTTAAGTTTCAGGTTCACATTCTAATATCATATGCATCAGAAGCATACACATTATGACTAATTATGACTATATTTGAATATTATAATAATTAATTATTTATTTTCCCTTCACACAGTTATCTTATGCTAGTTTTTAACATTGCTTATATCTTAGAGCTAACTTTGTGAGGGAGAGGGACTAGTGCCGGATGTAGGTATGTACAACAACCTGTATTACAGGTCATCAGGACCCCACCCACGGCTAGTATGCTATGAAAGAGTTTAGTATGTCTAAACTAAAAAGTCTAATATGTCTAAACCATCGTCTATATCATCTTCTATATATATAAAAGTAGAAACTAACTGTAAAATCAACTCACAGTTGCCATCGGGATTGGGAGAGTGAAATGCACAAGGGTTCATTTTATGACGTACGCTTACATTAAGAGAGAATTTCCCAAGATTCATCCGCTGAAAGAAGAAACGGAGGTCCAAAATTTGTATTGAGAAACTTACAATGCGTTCCAAATGAGAATAGGATTGCCCGCCATGTTGTGACGTCACGTTCACTGTCAAATCGAGGAAAATGAAACATTAATTAATTTACGAAAAATTTAATTTATTTATGAACTGTGAACGAAAAAAGTTTAATAAGATTCCAGTTCTTCAATTTTACTCATCTCTAAGTTCTTCTATTTTGCCAAAATTTCTTCGATTTAACAGTACCTACGACAAGACGTCAAAACATAGGAATCAGTCCTATTCTCATTTGGAATGCGTAGTACTTTTACGCGGGCAAAGCCGCTAGCAGAAGCTAGTATCGTATATTTTCTTGTCTTACTAACTCGTGTAAGTATATTTTACCGATTAGTTAACAATTGCTCAAAAACTATATAAATGATCAGTTTATATATTACAGTAGCCTGCCCGCAACTTCGCTCGCGTAGATAAAATATAGCATAAAGCAGAGTAAAGCAGCTTTCTATCGGCGAAATTTTTTTGCAACCAGATCAATACTTTCAGAGATTTTTTTTTATTTTTATTATCATTGATAGGCTTACGTTTGACCACCATCTCATCAGATGGTAAGCGATGATGTGGTCAATGTTGGAGCACGCTTGCCTAGAAGTAACCTATTTAACCTTGACTTAAAGACCCCTATGTTGTAGCTATCAGCAAACACAGACTCCGGCAGGGAATTCCACTCCTTAACGGTACGCACAATGGTTTCCCAAGATTACAACAAAAAACTAACTTTACCTCTTTATAATATTAGTGCAGATCATCACGTTTGCTTGGCCCAGATAAGCGACTGAGACCCACTCGATAAAACTCTGGCGTCCAATGATAGTTATATAGTTCAAAGGCTGCATTCAAATCCTTATCAAAAATAGGCTGCCAAAAAGTTAGAACGTTCACCAGGAAGTTTCCTCATCAATATTCCTTCATCAAAAATTTTCACATAACACTTACCAAGTAAAACATCTATTAGGACATTAAAATGATATCTCTTTTGGTTCAGCAACGAAGTAATCAAGTGAAATGAGCTTATAAGATGAAATTTGGCTTCCGTCCAAACTTCCTGAACCGCGGAGGCTCTCGAGCCCATGTTTTTATTTAAACTCTCTACGTTACTGTACGTTATTCCCTCTATACGATACTCCACTGCAAATTTTAGAGAATTTAGACCGTAACTCGTAAATTGTAAAATTCTGTCCGAATTTTTTTGTATAGGTTTTTGTAAAGGCCAAAAGACCAATAGGAAAATACAATACCGACATTGTTCCAAATTTGGGATGTGTAATCGGCTTTACAGAATATGTGTAACGAATACTTTGTTTTCAGTAGCTACATTTTAATAAAATGTTACTTTACACACATTTTTTGTAAATATGAGACCCCACGAGCTCTTAATGCGATCCATTTCACGACCTAAACTGAACTGGTAAAGAGCTATATAACAGGTCTTTCTCATTCACACGACTGGTATTTTCCACCGTAAAAATAAGCTTGCGGACGGCGAGCAATAAATAATTCGCAGTCTGGCGGACCAGTATCTGTCTAGACCGTGCCTGAGACGTCGACGGTGTGAAACATCAGCAAAACCGTGAGGGCCTAGAAAGGCCGAAGCCTTCTAGGGCCATGGGTTGTGCGAAAGAGGCAAAAAAGTAACGTAGTAGAGGAATTTTGGTCAGCAAAAGTCTTAGACGCCCTCCCGCTCCACCCTAAAACGAGAGAAGTTATTGGTTGATTTCGTATCTAAAAAAAAATCGCGTAAAATTTTAGCATGTCATGATAAAGCCCCTGTTCTCGTTACTAAAATGAAAAATCACGAAGATGGTTACAAAGGCGTATTAAAGAACATTCTTAATTCGATACCTTCCTCAAGTACCGTCATCTTCCGAGGATTACCTCCATTGTTACACAAGGATTAAAAAAGGCACATTACATAATCCCCTGAAAGGCAGCCATCTCCACACTTATTAACTTTGGATTGCAATAAACTAAAGTGCTCTATACTTTTATAGCAGAATTAAGAAACGTTACGTAGTATCTAAATACATTCTTAAACATGACACGGGAACAGAGAAAATTGAATTCAATGATTCAGAAAACAAGGGTGGTGCTGACGGCAAAATATCAAGCAGAGACTTCGTGTTTATGGAATGGTTTAGTAAGGAAATATCCCTTTTTTATGAGCTAAGAATGGCAAAGCTTATGTATGCTTATATTAATATTGTTTATTCATCCGAAAGCTGGTCCCATCTTTGCTGGGGGAATAGTTACTTTGTATATTAACAGCAGGGCCTATTTTCTGACGAGTGAAGGCTTTCGGCAATCTAGACTCGTGCAGGATTCTCGAGTTTAAGAAATACGGGACTAACTGCCGTTTGGAGGAGTTTCGTGAATGCATAAAAGTAAGATATTGTCTTTTGTCGGCAATGCTGCCAAAAGATATAGTAATGAAATTAGTTTTTGTTTGTGTTTTTGTCTTTTGTGTATTTTTTGTTTTAGTGCTTAGTTTGTTTTTTAATATTTTTTTTATTTGTTTTAAACTAGTGCTTGACTGCGATCCCACTTGATGGTAAGTAGCAATGCAATCTTTGATGGTGAGGCGCACTAGTTTTATTAGAGCCTATTCACCCTAGCCTTGAAGACACCCAAATTATAATCGGGCAACCGTAGCAGGCAAACTGTTCCAGTCCTTCGACGTACGCGGTATAAATGACGAGGCGAAACGCTTAGTCCGGACCATAGAGGTTTCAACAACGTAATGGTGGATATTCGCCGTACGTCGGGTTGTCCGATGGTAGAATTGCGATGGCGGAATCAAGTCATGCAATTCCTGCGCACACTCTCCTAAATGCATCCTGTAAAACACCGAAAGGCTGGATACCCTACGCTTTTGCTCAAGGCTTTGAAGGTTTAGGAATTCATTGTTTTATACTTGTTTGTTCATTGTGTGCCAAATAAACGTTTTTTCTTTCTTTTTGTTATGTTATTTACACATATCAACGATCGCAATATAAATATTATCATGACAAAAAATTATTACCCTGTACTTTCTTTAAATATTTGCTACACGATTGATAAGGAGGAATGAAAATTGAGTCAATGATAATGCGACGGTTAACAGAAGAAAAAAGGTGTTATGCAGATCTCGGGTAACATGGGACAAAGGCAGAAAGATGATTATGATGAGTAATATAATTCTTTATCTTTGAAGTATTTTTCGTAAAATTTTCAATATGATAAGATCAAACGTGAGCGTAAGTACTCGTTCACGTTGACTCGCGGGCGCGGTGGCGGGCGCGGTCACGAAATATCAAACATATGGCTTAATATCGAAGTGTTCACGTACGAAACGTATGTGCGGTCTTAGTAGCGGGCATACTAGCGAGTGGCGCGCGCGGCGAGCTTGCGGCTGTATCAAACGCTTGAAATGTTTGTGTCTGTTCACGTCGAACTAGTGGAGGAGCGCGCGATCCACCCGCGTCTTCAGTAAGTTCAAATGGTATAAACTTGTCGCCAGGCGGGTGTGACGCGCAAACGCCTGGCGGCCAATGTGAACACGAATTCGCCATGTTTTCGCGACCGCACCCGCCACCGCGTCCGCGCGTCTCAACGTGAACAAGTACAGAGGTTGAGTGTTTGACTGCTGTACTGCCTGTCCGAAGCGTGGTTGTATTCCCACACGGAACATATATTTATATGAGCTACAGATAGGTGTTCCGGATCTGGGTATTTAGTACCCTTAATTTTTAACAAAAAAAAAAAAGGTTACTTCTCAAATAAACATTTTTCGCATGTCTTTCTACTATCTCGTTCACAACTGTTGTCTCAAGCGCTACCACAACACAAGTAAGTGCAACAAAGCTTCATTAAACAAAATAACAGTCGGTATCTAAACGAACAATTGCTACATTTTACGGCTCCTACTTAGTCGCTGCTCATATTGTTGCCCCCAGTTCACGGCTTAAAACCACTGAGAGAATAATTGCAAAAGGCCCATTTCCTAAAATTTTAGACATGGAATAGTGTCAAGTGGTAACAAATAATTAATACATTTGACTTTGAATTTCATCACCTACAGTGATGATATTATAAAGAGGTAAGTTTGTTTTTTTTTGTTTGTGGGAGGCAATCTCTGGAAGTGGTCTGTATGTTTGTAGTCTGGTCCGATTACTAGAATTTCACTGACAGAAAGCTGCTTTATTCCCGAGTGACACAGTGTACCTACTTAAAATATAGCCACTGTGGCTATAATTATTTTAGTACGCGGGTGAAGCCGCGGACAAAAACTAGTCACTAATATGAGCTGTTAAAAGAGATACACAAAAGTACCGCTGGTGAGGTTACATTGCAGGAATGTTTGAAAATAAATGATAAATGATACTTATTTTGCAAATAACTTTTTAAAAACAATTTTACAAGTCAATTTTTGTGTGAATTTAAAATAGGACCGCTTTCTGCAAATATGATCCAACCCACCGAAACCTCATTTCGAGATAATTGAGTTTAAAGTTTATTCCGGTATTTCTCTGGCTTTACAATGCTAAATGCTGTATTTTTAATTTTATGATATTCTAGGTGTACTAAAGTAATTTACATGCATGTATTTAGCAAATAATATTTAATAGTTTAATAGGTATTCAAGAAAACATGTGCGTGAATCATTATTACAAAATAAATTTTGTATGAAATTAGCTGAATAAGGTGCGGAATTAAAACTGCAAAAATGTTCCAAAGTATGACAAAAAATAGAGACTCAAACTGTTTAACATTTTTGTTTTATCTAAAAAAATACAAAAGTTACCCTACTCCTCCTCTAAATCAAAGTCAGGTTCTTCACAATAACCATCTATATCGTCTATTATTGCATCGTCTCCCTTCAGTTTTTTATAGTAATCAATGCAATCATTTGGTATAAGATGGAATAACGATTTCAAATCATTTAACTTCTTTTTGTTAATCCGTTTTCCTGAAGGCCATAATACTTGCAAATCTTCTTCTACGACAGCCAAAGCAACACCTTTAAATTTCTTTTTAATGCTCAATTCTTTGTAATCCTCATTAAAGGAAGTTCTCATGAACAAAGAATGTGGACTCTTTTTTGTGATTAAAATTTCTTTTGTCTTTAGCCAGTTTACTTTGCTCTTATCATTAAATGTTTTTCTATTGACTATGTTCTTCTCTAGAATTTGAGATCCAAAAAAATCACAACTTTCCATTTTATTCACCTGTAAACGGTTTTTGTTTTTGCATTGTTTCATAATGGCAATATAGTCATCCACAGAGTATATCCTTTCATATTGCTTGAGTCGAGACTCTATTTTTGCGAAATCGTTGTCATTCGGAAGAAATGTGTGTCCTGATTCCAGGTACCGGAAACTGATTGTCTCTAGAGTGGGGTGGCTACTTAATAAACCCTTTAAAATCAAAACGATTTTTATATTCCTATTTTGACCCTCGCAACAGTCACTCCACAAGATCAAATTTTTCACTGTAGGGGGTAGCAAAAGAAGATAGGGAACGAGAATTTCATAAATTCGTAAATCTTAGATCGTATGAAGCCAAAAGAAACGAAGTTACGTTACATTATGTTCCCCTTTGAAGAGGAAACCTCGAGAATTTACTCGCAAGTACACCTTTAACAACATCCCTGTTTGTCGAGACATGTTTTGTGGAACGCTGCAAATATCACCTCAAAGAGTTACTGTCACTCTTCGGAAAAAACGCAATGAAGACGAAATTAAAGATAAAAGAGGAGAGAAAGCAGGAGGATGGAATAAAACACCTGAGAGACATATTGACCTTATTATCGATGTTATCAAAAGGTTGCCAAAATACGAGTCACATTATCGTAGAGAAAAGAACTGCGATGCTTTATATCTGCAGCCAGGAATGACGGTACCAAAAATATACGAACTATTCAAAATAGAATTTGAAAAAGTATTTGGAAAAGATGAAAAATGTCCGGCCTTCAATACTGTTAGAAAAGTTTTCGTACAAAAATTCAATTTGAGGTGTAAGAGCCTAAAAAAGACACTTGTAACAAATGTGATCTTTATACAATGGCATTGAAAAAATCTACTACCTCAACTGAAAGAGCAAGTGCCCAAAGACAAAAAGAAGAACACCATAAAATTGCCGAAGATTTAAGGAAGAAGATGAACGAAGATTTTGAACAGGCTAAAACTTGTGTAGAAACTGAATGTCTGACTTACGATTTGGAGAAAACATTGCCCTTACCTAGAATACCGACCAATATCGTTTTCTTCAAACGGCAGTTATGGGTGTACAACTGCGGTATACACTCGGCTTCCAACGATGTTGGGAATTGTTTTGTTTGGGCCGAAAGCGAGGCTGGAAGAGGGGCCCAAGAAGTGGGTTCATATTTGAGAAAATATATTAAGTGCGTGCTACCCCCTACAGTGAAAAATTTGATCTTGTGGAGTGACTGTTGCGGGGGTCAAAATAGGAATATAAAAATCGTTTTGATTTTAAAGGGTTTATTAAGTAGCCACCCCACTCTAGAGACAATCAGTTTCCGGTACCTGGAATCAGGACACACATTTCTTCCGAATGACAACGATTTCGCAAAACTAGAGACTCGACTCAAGCAATATGAAAGGATATACTCTGTGGATGACTATATTGCCATTATGAAACAATGCAAAAACAAAAACCGTTTACAGGTGCATAAAATGGAAAGTTGTGATTTTTTTGGATCTCAAATTCTAGAGAAGAACATAGTCAATAGAAAAACATTTAATGATAAGAGCAAAGTAAACTGGCTAAAGACAAAAGAAATTTTAATCACAAAAAAGAGTCCACATTCTTTGTTCATGAGAACTTCCTTTAATGAGGATTACAAAGAATTGAGCATTAAAAAGAAATTTAAAGGTGATAGTGTGGATCGTTTTAGTAAAACTTTAACAGTAATCTTTCACTGCGCCTAAAGTTTTACAAAAATGATCCAGCTCACTAGAATCAGTTTAGCAAAACTTTAGCGCGATTAAAAAGGTTGATTTAGAAATATGCATAAATGATCATCAATGAGTTTGACTACATGACCACAAATTAAATTTATTATCTTATAAAAATAGAAAAAAAATCATGCAAAACATAAAATTTTATTTAAGATACAAAATATTGCAATAAAATATAGAAGGTTTAAATAAATAAATGCCTACTTAATTAAGGTTTTTGGCTAAAAAAATTATATTCTGTTTACTTTTAAAAAAAGATATTAATGATAATTTTAGATTTCACCGTGAATCCTTTTCTAAGAATTAAATTTATTCGTTTTTCTATATTTAAGTAGATATTCATGTGGTCTGATTCATTATTTATGTAGTCAGATGTTATTAAGAATATAGTTAAAATGATTCAAGGTTACTGGAACATTTAAGCAAAATGATTTTCGTAATATTTCCCATATTGTATAAAAAGCATAAATGTTTCAGGTAGTTTGAATCATTATAGCAAAAAAAAATAACACTTATCAGGGCAATCAAGAAAATGCAAAAATGTTTCTAATAGCTTGAAACACTCATGCATTATAAATAATGATGTTTGCCATAACAGCTGTGGGTTGGATCATACGGATTTTCGTCAATTATTAACATAGAGTTCTGAGTCTTTGATATGTCAAAATATACCTTATTTGGAGTCCATACGTCACAAAATATCGAAAATGTCGAGTTTGTGGGTTGGATCATTTTTGCAGAAAGCGGTCCAATATATGAAGTGAGTTATAACTCTCGAAACCAAAAGACAACTGACTGAACTGAACGAAAGAGCAAAATAGGTTAAAGGCAGTAGAAGTTTGATACACCCACTCGCTTCACTAACCAGAGCGGGATTTCCCACCTCAAAAAAGGTGTTGTAAATAATATGGAAAATATTGCAAAATACAAACAACTATAGTAACGTTTTTGTATTCCACTGATATGTCTTTCATCGGATGTTCAAACTCACTTGTTTATCTGGGCTCCAGGATATCGCAGCGCAAGCACATTATTGTCACTATTGACCACTATGCTGCTACCTGTAAAACTCAACTTTACCAACAGGCAAATCTGTCAGGTATACCCTAACGTATATGGCTACTTTTAGAAAATCTAAAGTTGATGTCATAAGATCAAATTTAAAAAAAATCTCAGTTTTACAGATGAACCGGAGCATATATGTTGCACAACTGTGCAGATTCTCACAGAAGCTTACCTGACAGATATAACTGTGCAGACAAATCTGTCAGGTATACCCTAAAGTGTATAGCTGCCATAAGACAGCACTCAGCACAGCCAGCCATCACCATTAGGGTCAACTCACACCAAAAGAGCGTCGAAGCGCAGCGAAGTGGATCGCAGTTTCAGTGTCATATGAGTTTTAACTTTATTTTCATTGCTATAATACTTATTATCGCATGAGAAAATCGAACGAGTCGCGCGGATGCCCGCGGCGCCGCGGGAATTCCAGCGAATTCTATGAACAGTAAACGGGTCGCTGCCCTTCGCCGCTCTTTCGGTGTGAGTTGACCCTTAGTATCTCGAAAGAATGCTAGCGTTGATAGTAAAAAAATCTTCCATTTCTACAAGAACCTCAGTGGGTTTTCTGCTAAATTTTATTGTTCGTATCTTGTTATTGGTGCGTTCTCAGTTATATGAAGGTGTCTGTTACTTAAAACACAGAGGCTTAATGAGGACAATTGTGTTATTAATTTTAGTAGGCTTTTCAGTTTACAGTTTCAGACATTATCTTCGGGCGGTTGAAGGGTATTATGAAATGAGTTTTAGGCATTTTATAATGAGTGGGTAGGTACTTAATTGAACAGTTTTAATGATTCTAGTCTTATTACGTCTTGCTAGACACCAGATAATTTCATTTGAGACACACATTTTGACTATATAGGTACTTCTACTTATGTGTAGGTGTTTGATATCGAATTAGTAAAAGAAAAAACTCCCAACATTGTTAATAAATTTTATGTACAATTTGTTTTCGAGTCTCAGGTATCTTTTAGTTGCTTAATAAAAGAAAATAACTAAAACGTAGCGAAAAGAAAAAATAACACAGAAATAGTGCTATTTCTCCTGTTAAACTCCATCTCTCTCTATCTCTTTATTTCCACCAATCGACATTTTATAACTCAAATAAAAGATACAGAACAAAATATTATGGTCACTAAGTAATCGAGTATTTTTCTGTATTTGCTACAAATACTACTAATTGTTACATAAAAATGTTATGTTTCATGAAAATGGAATTAAAATTGGTTATTAAATGAAGCAACAACTAACATTTCAAATATTGGTATAAGGAAGAGTGGGGGCTTGGCGCTTAATGGCATGGCGCATTTTGTGCATTCTTTTTTGCTACTTAATAGTTTTTCCATCCATCTACTTAATTTGAAATTAACTTACAAATAGCAATGACGTGTGATATGACACTTTATGTGTACTTTTTGTCTCTACTTAACAGTTTTTTCTATTCACCAGATTTGAAATGTAACTTCCTTGATGTAGAATGATAGATGGACTAATTGGCATAGTTTTTTTTTTTTAGGTGGGAATAATCCAAAGACTTCTCCCGCTCTAGGGCGGGAGGCGTGTTAGACTTTTACTGACTAAAACCCACTGCTATGTTCCTTCTTTACCTTGCGTTCTAGTACCACGGGTTTTCCTTTCAGAAGCGTACCCATGGTCCCAGTAAGCTTCAGACCTGCTGGGCCACGGCGCGCATGGAACACTACGCACTGTCGACGGCTCAGGCCGAAAAAACCACCATTACCATCATCATCGATTTGACCACCATCTCACCTGATGGTAAGCGATGATGTGGTCGACGATGAAGCACGCTTGCCTAGAAAAACCTATTCAGTCTCGACTTAAAGACTTAAAAACTACAGGAAGAAGACTCAGACTTAAAGAGTAAAGGTTACTATAGCCCTCTGTTCATAAGGCCCCTAATAGTCTACCTTCATATCAAACAGATGTTCACACTATCTTCTATTTCAATCCAAATCATAGATTTATCTTCAAATACATTGTACTCAACCACATCACATACCAGCGCGCTCCGAACACTAACTCCGTTTTACGATCCATACTTAGACATCGCCCGTCGTTCCTGTCCTATATTGTTGCTGGTTTATGGTTCCTAGCCCAACTGAGGTTATTGAAAACTTAGCTAGTTACTAGGACTCCAGGTTTATTGAAGCTAAGTTTTGATATCTAGGAAAATATCAAAGTCCCCTTTGTAGAGCATCTGTCCCAGATAAGTTTAATTTGAAAGAGGGGAATGTGAGAAAAATATGAGTGCCCGTGTCTGTTTCGGCTTTTAAGCTTTAAAACTGCTTCTATTATATAATTATACGATATTCATAGCTGCTATAGAGTAGTGCTTTTTTGGTAGTGGAAAATCATCCAGTGACTTCTTGCCCTATAGGGTGGAACGAGATAGCGTTAAGGACTTCTAAAAACTTCTACTTCAAAAAACTTCAACTAGAGGGAACAGGTAGGTTTTAACTTACTTGTACCCTTTAGTTGACGTTTCTGTTCCAGGACCAAGCTGATGTCAGCAAACCGTAGGGGCCCAGTAGAGTCAAAGCCTACGGGGCAAAGGGTTTGCTTTTGAAAGGAAAACTCAGCCCTGAAAGGGATCACAGGGGTATTCTTTTCAGAGATTCCCCGTAAACCTAGCTAGCAACCCCCCAACCTGCGCGAAAAACGTTCGGGTACGGACCTACAGGTTTTCTTTGCGTTTTATGTTCGCACGTGGAATACTACGTTCCGTAGATGCTTCGCACTAGGTCCTTACCAGACGGTCGGAAGCCCAAGCTTACGGTAGCCGAAGATTACCATGTTACTTCCGATGCTTGGGCCGTCTCCTATCATTGCAGCTAGGACATGAAGATGTTCATTCCTTCACCATTACCGGCCATCACCTTCGCAAGCATTTTTTTATTTTTTTTTTATTTTAGTATTTAATTAGTAACCAAATAACTCTTAACTGTATATAATAAACAAGTATTATCTCATGTCTGTAGTATTGCCTCCGGTGTATAAATATCCTTACATGACATAGACTTCAAAACATTCATAGTTCCGACAAGATATTTGAGTATGTATGCCCACGGGTAAAATACAAGAGTATTAGTAGAACATATGGGGTAGGTTGATTTCATAGAAACCCACCATTTTGATTAGTTACCGTCATGTGGCACAGATTTCTAAGAATTATTGGGTATTTCTGGAAATATCTGTTACAATATGCTTAATATGTCGTTTCCGTCTATATAGGTTAACCTTTTGTGAAAGAAGCTTATAAGAGTTATCCCTGTTCCCACATGTAATATTATGGGTAGGATGAAAGTGTTTTTTTTTAGAAATCAAATAGTAATTTTCTTTTTATTTTGTATGAAAAGTAGTGAGATTTCATTATTTCTCACTCGTTTATGACCATACTTTTGCTTTTGGGTTACAATATTGACTGAACTACACGGGCTTCACATGCTTATTAATATTGTTATACGGAAATATTGACCAATCAATTTAAAAAAAATTAAAATGTAACTATTAAGTTTCTTACCGGTTCTTCTCTATATCAAACGATTGGAACCGTGCACTAGCCTCTGAAGTTTTATAAGTGTCCGTGTACAAGTGAGATAAAAACATTTTTATCGAATGATTGATTGAGATATTATTATTGAAAAGTTGACTACTCTGTAATAGCAGAATTCAGTTGAGAGAGCAAAAGAAGTAAATCACCTAAATTCCCCTCGAGCGCCGCTGTATCTTCATATTATAAAGGCAAAAGTTCATGAGTGGCTTTTTGGTACCCCTGTTAATTGTCTATTCCGAATGGATACCATATCATTGCTAGTTGGAGCACTAAAAGAAATTCAAGGATCAAAAGTACAGTCAGCCAAAATGCTTTGTATCTTCTTCTTCTTCTTCTTCCTGCCCTTGTCCCATTTTATTTGGGGTCGGCGCAACACGTTTTTTTCTTCCATTCCATGCTTTGTATATGATCTTTAATTAAAATAAAATTCAGTTAAATCCAAAAAAAAGTATTACCTTGCCTAGTTTAAATTGTGTACTGCAAACCTGCTCTAAATAACAACAAGCCACCATTTTTTTATGCAAGTCAAAGTTTCTGTTTTCCCCCAAGATGTTGAGGGTTGATTATGGCTTACTCAGACATAATTAACTAAAAAAAGTGATTAGTTAGTGAAAGTTTTTTTATATTACGATCGTATAAAAATATTGGGAAACCGAAATTTTATTAGCTTTGACTTGAGCTGACTGTACTAAACTCAAGTCACTGTTATGGGTTCGTACATTAAATTAAATTATTTAAATAGTGGTCTCCGTTCAGAATAGGTAATAAAATTGGTATTAGATGAGTGGTATTCAAATTCAAAATTCAAATTCAAATTCAATGTTTGTTATTTGAATTCAAACGGCTGAACTGTCTACCCGTGTGGCACACTGGTAGACTATGTCCTGAAATAGTACATATATATATATATTATGATGAATATGATTGATATTTATATCCGAGATTTATATGATTTTTTATGATTGATATGATTTTTTATCCGAGAGTATATTCCCTTGAATGGCGGCAGCAATGGGTAGCTCGCTGTCTGACTGCCCGGACCGAGCCCAAGTCGTCGACGGCGCACACTGTTCCCGCGCGCCTCAAAGAGCTGTCAGCAACTGTAGAGGCCAACGCAGCAAGGCAGCAGGGTTGGAGCCTACTGGGGCCAAGGATCTGTTTCTGGCAGGAAGGCTTGGCCCCGGTATGAAAAGAAACGGACGAACGGGATGGGTTTTTTAATCAATAAGAGTCTGACACTATCTCCCGCTCCAACCAAGGGCGGGGGATGTCATCTGGTTGATTTAAACCCACAAAAAAATAAAAAAAGCTAGTCTAACATATAGAGGGTATTTTGCCAGGTTTGACATGCCAAAAGAGATCGTTTACAGTAAATTTAAGGCCAATTTTAAGTTCCTATAAATTACTTGATAGTACCAGCCAGTCATAGAATAAAATGGAATACAAGCTTTAATAATAATGAAAATAAAGTGACATTCACAATTTAGTCACACGCCGTTTCTTCATCAAATCACCGAAATGTCCAAGAAAATAAAGTTTTTATCATTTTAATAGCGAGAATGGAATGATATACTGAAGAAAAGTTACAGCCAATGATAGTAAGAATAGAAATAATTTGGCAAGATGGCCACGAAAAGAGGTGGTTAAACTTTTAACTGTTTTATTTGTAAAAGTCAAGTCAAAGTCAAAGTCAAAAGTTTTTTATTTCACATAGGCCTACATGGGCACTTATGTACAAAATGACATTGGCCTCTCTTGTAAAGCAAGAGTACCTACTCAAATAGTAGACATTGATTAGATTTGTTGATTGTGTCTAATTATGGATGAATATATTGTACATTTTTTTTTTTTATTTAATTAAAATAATCTGATAAGGTTAGGTTAGTTAATAGTAAATAGACGGACGGTCGGTTTGTGGTTCGTTTAGTTTTAAAGTGGTAGTGTCTTTATTTATGAATATGTTTTCCATAGAGAAGTATATTTTATGTGATGCACTACAATAATTTCAAGCCATAACTACTTTTTTTAGTAATTTTAGAAAATATATCCAATGTTTGAAGTACTACATTATTTTTTCTTATTTTTCTTTAGTATTTATAAGCTGACATCTAAAAAATTAACTTGGTTATACAATATCAGTAGCTATCCTAACATTATCTCAAAAATCGGATAAAATATTTTCACTTACGTTATTTTCCTGACCTTGTCTCACTTTACTGGAAGTTGACGCAACACACTATTTTCTTCCATTCTGTCTTGTAAACGTCACGTTCCCGGAGACTCCTTCTTCTTTCGTATCACTGCTCACAGAACCCATATATCTCTTCTTTGATCTCCCTCTCTCTCTCCATCCATACTCATGACTTTAGTACCATGCATTGAATGTTTGTGCTGCTCTTTTAGTAACATGCTTTTCATCCCTCCTCTTTACATATTATCCACTTCAATATTCTCACATCTACATGGTGTAGAGGTGAGATTTATACCCTCAGACCCACGTACTATTACAGATCTTATTTATTTATTTATTTAATACTTAATGCACACATGAGGTACAGAGGCGGACTTAATGCCTTAGGTATTTTCTTCCAGTCAGCCTTTGGGTGATGCAGAGAAAAAGTAATGGCAGGTGCAATAAAAGAGCATGCACTTGTAGATAACCCTTTAACTTATGAGACATACGTGCATATTGTCAATTCATATCGTTGCTTAGACAGATCATATTTTATTTTAGTAAAATATGTTTCCAAAAAACTGCTATACAATGGGTTTACGTTAAACTATAGATAATTCGAACTGTAGAACTGACATGTAATACCACGATAAGTCATGGCGATAAAAGTAACGATCAGCGACTATAACCATTTTACTAGTTTACGGTCTTAGCAACCATTACACTAACCCAGTACGAGCGTCTTCAAGCCACATCAGTATGTTACGACTGTGGGCGGTTGCCAAGAACTATACCACGATACCTAAGTGGTGCATAAGTAGGAATATACGTCATGAGAAAACCTGTAATTTTCGTACCATTGTACCATCGAGTGCCTACTGTGTTAAACTGCAGTAGCCAATCTGGATTATAATTGAATCAACTGGGGGCTTAGGTTGGCTGTTGCAGAGATAATCTGGCCAAATGGGGTATGCTTGACCAATCGCAAATACAGTGTCAGTGTGGAGCCCCTTCACAGGATATGCGTCCTTTCCTACCAGCATGACTACTTGCACCTTCTAGTACTTATACGAGGCCAACGACAGAGCAGTCCAGTTGGCTAAATATTGCTCAGAAAAGATTCAAGATTCAGAAAGACAGAAGAAGAAGAAAAGAGACACGAAAAAAGAAAAAGAAGATTGAATGTCCAACAATTTTATTTTCTGTTTTCAGCCTGTTCTTAACCGCTACAGGGTCCATGCTTACCTTTCTTCCTTCTAAGCCTGACCTCTATAGAGATCTGCCATAATTTCGCTTATGTTTTCCGAGACCCAAATCGTGGTTATCGAATGACGACGAACGACGGAATGGGCCGTAATCAACTACGCGGGCCCAGTTCGGCTTGGCGAATGTCACATGTTTTCGATTTTTTGATTCTAGGACATGCCAGTTTCTTCACGATATTTTTCTTTACCATTTAAAGAGCAGTGATGATGAAATAAATTACACAAAGTAATGCGCCGGGCTGCGTAACCCGCAATCTACAACTCGTAAGCCGGGGCCGTTACTACTCGGCCAGCTTCTCTGTTTAACGGGTCTTTTAACCTTATTATCACTTAAATAATGTTTTCACAATAACAGTGACACACCACAAATTGTTTATATACCGTTTAAATTCGAAGACCCCATTATCTCGTATATTTCTATAATACTTGGCTTCGTCGCCTTGCAATCCGCTTGGGTGTATCATTGTACTGAGAACATATCGCTTTCACGATCTGAAATGTCATATTAAAGATGCTTCGTGAATTATAATGAGGAGACTAGTCTTCTGTATGTTGGTTTTCTTGTGTAAAAGTTTTTTTTAAATTATTAGTAGAAAATTCGTGGATTTTTATTACCAATTCAGCTTTCGAGACACGGATGTATATTTTAATATTATAAATGATAGCAAGAAAATATAAGGTATTTAACGATATGAATTATTAAACATTTTTATTAAGGTTTTTCAAAATATTCTGAATGTGAAAGTAACTCAGACTTGTTAAATACCCTAGATATTTTATACATCGGCCTGATTTAGTTTAGAATAATGAAAAAAAAATGAGACATAAAAGTGATATTAAAAACTTATTTCCAAAAAAAAATTAAAAGACCTTTCAACACTGCATCTTCTAGTGTACGTAATAATACCTATAAATCAAACAAATAAAATATTGAGAATATATTCAACTTCAATATTTTTCAATAAACAGACCGATCAAATACGATATCTTTGCGATATCAAACATGGATTCCATATTGTAATAATATCACCAACAATGTCAGGTTTAAAATAAAAGCAGACGATAAAATATAAACTTTATATTTCTTTATTTTCTGTACAATGTAATACTAAAACGTATACATTTGATATTGTTTTATATCATTCGGTAAATTCACAGAGCTTATAATATTTGTAATACAGAGATACCATTTTTTTTTATTCGAAATTTAAAATCGATAACGGTAAAATTCTCTAACGTACAAATAAAGTTAAAAGTTTTAATTTGGAACTGAAACAAAAAGAAAAGATGGTTATTTCAAAAGCAAATTATATTAACTTGTTTGGCAATTTGGTATTTTTTCCTTATAACGTATAAATTAATGGATTTCATCAAAAGAGGAAAATTAGATATCGAATAGTGTATCCATAATAATTCTTGCGTTATTATTATTTTTAACATAGCGATTATTATTTTAGGATCGTAGGACTTTTTGGACCGGGACTACGGTCTAAACTTCCACCTATAAAAATAATATCTTTACTATTTAGGGATCACAAGAAAAAGGCATTAATGTACAGTAACCAAAATAACTGTATTTATTTTATTTATGGTCCCAAAATGTTAATTAAAAAAAAATGGTGGAAGTTGGGACCACGTTACCAGTGACCAAGAAATGTGGTCCCTTTTTTGTACCAAGCTAAGAATAAACCATTAGTAAGTCTTCTCTATATTTTCAAAGCTCTGTGGTAAAGTTCTGGAGACACTAAATCAAAATTGTTTAAAGTTTTATTATCTAATAAATTTTATCATTATTTTTGAGGGCAATCAATTTGCGATATAGACAATAAAATAATATTTTACATTGTAGCAAGGTTTTTGAACCGTACTAAAACAAATATATTTTCAATGAATTTTAGGAACTAAGTGGAAAATGAATTACTGTAAAATTAAATGTCTCCAATAAAAAACATAAAAATCTTTGTTCTATTCTTTGGTCTTACAATATAGCCTGTAATCTTATTTCTACATACATACTGGATCTATATTAACAAATAGGTAATTACATTATTAGCAAAAGTATGGCACATTTTTAGTATTCTTATCTTTGTAATAATTAATTTTTACAAGGAATATTCCAGATAAAGGTTAATTTTTAATATTTTCTAGCCACTTTTTAACAGCAAGTCAACTATAGTCTGTCTATAAAGTCAAATGACTCGGGTAATCTAATCAAATAATCAATATTATATTGCATATACTATTTGGTAACTCTAAAACTCAATAAGTATTAAAATTTTATATTCGTGACTATTTCTTTACATGCAATCTATTAGTAAAAGACAGCAGTACGTTCAGAGTATCCCTGTTAAATCAGCACCAGAATTATTACCCTACGCAAAAGCTCTCTAGTCTCTCTATAAAGTGCGAGCGAGAAGTTAGACAGGATGAAATGTTTCCTATCTGCCTTCTCCTTCGCACTTTGATTCAGACAGTCAATCGAGTGTCAGTTATCGTACAGTCGGCTACTTTGTTTGTTAAGCAAATTGATATACTGGTTCACAGTTGCGACACTTCGATTTCGTAGTTACCGTCTATTGTTCGTCGTTTCGAACTAGGGATGGTACGAGTATAGAATACGGCTATGTGCTACATTAATTTCAGAGAATATATATTTTTTTTATTATTGATAGATCAGGATCTCACCTGAAGGTAAGCGGCGATGTGGCCGATGATGGAGCACGCTTGCTTAGAAGTAATCTATTCATTCTTTATTTAAAAGGTTGTAGCTATCAGGACACACAGTCTTCGGCAGGAAGGTCCACTCCTTAGCTATACACGTGTTCCCAAAATGCTTTGTACGTTTGGATGGGATATCCACATGTACTGATGGCGCAATGCCATACGTCTAGAGATCCGACGTTGGAACGGCCTTGGTGGAATTTAATTGTGAATTGAATGTCATTTTTGAAGTAGATTTTTATGGGAAGGGTTTGTGTAGTAATATAATTTATATTTGATCCCAATTTACTACGACATAGTTACTTGTTACGTTAAAGTTTTAATGGCACAAAAAGTTTTGGGAACGCTTAATTCTGTGTACAGCTGGAGTGGAACTCCCTGCTGGAATTTGTGTTTCCTACTGCAACTTGGGGGCCTGGGGGGGTCTTTAGGACGTAAGTGGAAAGGCTAATTTTAGGCAAATGTGCTTCATCGTCGACCACATCATAGCTTACTTTCGGTTGAGACTGTAGTCAAGCGCGAGCATATCAATATTTAAAAAAGTAAAAAAAAATCTGTTGTATACAAATCCTAGTTTGTATGTATGGATGTTTATTACTCTTTTACGCAAAAAACTCCAAAATGTATTTCGGTGAAACTTGGTACACGGGTAAATTAATCCTGGAATAGCACATAGTAGGATACTTTATATCCCGGGAGTATGATCTCTTAGGATAATTTTCTACAATCACGCAGACGAAGTCGCTAGTAGAAGCTAGTAATGCTATAAAGTAAGAAAACCGATGCTTGTACTTATATTAATTATGAAAAAGGGCGTGGTAAATGTGTTAGAGTTGGAAAAACTGCGACAATTCATATAAATTGTATATGAGGTTCATTGATCAGGTTTAAAGTTTCTTAATAATAAATTAAATACTTAAATAATTTATTTATAGAATACCAAAATATGCCAAACTTTTAACAGACTTTAGTAAAATCGGTGAGACGTGACTACCAAACTATTTCAACTAAATACATAAATAAAATTATACAAACAATATTTATGGAAGAACTCACTAAGATATCTACATCTTAATACCCGTATTATGTAAATATGGCAGCTAAATTATTTCGTATTTAAATATTAAATTTTATATTAAATTTTTGGTATAATCTAACGCTCTTTCATAGAAAACAATAATGACAATGCGACCTAATGTTTATCCAGTTTGTATTTATTTATTTAAACTGCAACAAAGCATTTTCTACAAAATTTTATTACATAACTGAAAAACAACTTGTAGAAATTAACTACTTTTAAAATAAGCTTTTTTTAATATTAGAACCATGATTATAATCATTTACATACCTATCACATCGTCGAAGACAATAATTTGAAAAAAAAAAAATTGGATTTGAAATTGAAAGAGCTTGTAATAATTTACAATTTCCAGTATAATACTTATCAATATAATAAGCATGAAAACAAACAGTTCTACATAATCTTAATAAGTAGAGGCAAATAATTTTACATTTTTATATACAAATTCCAAGTATATATTTTATCACTATGAAAATAATACTGAGTCATGCATACATCGCATTTATACATAATTGTTTTCTCCTCCAAAATGCAATTCATAAATTATAAAACTTAAATATAAAATTATATCGAATTGTGATACCGAAAAACTAATTTTACAAAATTCAATTTCATTTTTTTTCAAGAAATGAATCACTCATTTTAAAATTATGAACTTAAAATTGCCATAAATCTTAATCTTTTAAAAATCATTTATCATTGTGAAATTTAATTGTAAAATTATTCTGCAATACTTTTAAATTATTTATGTATAAAAAAGATAGGTACTCAATCTTATGAAATTCAATAAGACACAAAAATTACATTACGTTTGTACGACATTGTTCAGTGTGATAAATGTGAGCGATTTATTATCCTAGATATATTATATCGTATCATATTCTATATGAGCTCACGTACTGCGATTTTAGTTATAATATGTAACGTGTCTGTTACCCTTTGACGATCAGCGGTCTTAGTCAGTAATATTCTCGGTAAGTACCCAATTTGTAATATTGTAGGGCTTTCCATTAGGTCTTATATATCACTGCTGAACAGTAAGTGGTGTCTGTAATTTATATTACTGGTTGTTCTTTTGTAAAAGATATTTATCGCATTTTGCTGCGGTGCGAAAAGATTTCTTTTTTTAATATTTTAACCAAGTCTTTACTATTTACTATTATAAATGTATGATGTCTATAGCAAGCAGAGCTATATATCCTTTTATCCAGCTATAAAACTAAATATTTCAACTATAACAATTATTCAATTTTAGAGCCCATAATTCAAATGAGAAATCTTTTTAACTTCGCCAAGCTTCCTAACTTTAAGTGGGTATTCCCAAATGGACTCAAATCCCACTATAATTTGTCTGTAAAATATATCCGTGATACCACAGTGAGCTCATGAAAAATCGCCATACGTGCGTCCTCGAAGTGCATGATGCAGTAAATTTCCTCACGATAATAAATTTCACACGATTTATCATCATGTGTGCTATCTTAGTCATTATTCTACAAAACCAGGTCGTTACCACTAGGTTTTGCTTTCGTCAAATAAATATTATTGATATCATTAATTTTATTATTTATCACTCTTTAAAGTTGGGGACTTTTAACGCCATATTTAGCACTTTGTAGAATATTTGCTTTACTTATACGTTCTTTTTCACTTAAAATTTTCTTTTCTAGATTTTGTAAGTTTGTTTCTTTACTCCTACGTTAAGTGTGTGCTTCTAATTCGTTTCTCGTAAATTCAGTCTCCTGTATTTCGTCTTCACTTCGACTTGAATCTGAATCACCTGCAAAAAAATCAAGATAATGTAATACAGATCATTGTTTTATAATAATCGAATAAGCTCCTGAATGAAGCGCTATTACTACTATATTTATTATCATCATTGTCATTATCATTTCAGTCGCCAGACGTCCACAGTTGGACATAGGCCTCCTTTTCATAATGACCATTCCTGCACGTCTTACAGCCATCAGATTTCCGTGACCACTATATTACATCATGCATAACCTAATTTTTTTTTAGAATGCATTGTTGTCAATTTCATTTCCAAAAACTTGTTTTACATTAACACTCACGTTTTGATACTAAATAATGATACTTGCAGAATCTCCATTTAAATCATAATATAATTAGAGAAATATTGTTTCTGAATAAGTTTACAAATAACGTTAAAGTCTCGAGGGGAATGCAATCAAAATTTTAATCGAATTAGAAACTTTATAAACTATTCGCGTATCACTTTAATAATTTAATTAAACTTTAATTCGTAATTGTTTATGAAGTTTCTCTTACAATGTATTTTACATTTAAGTAACTTTGCATTTTGAAGAGCTGTTTTATATTATTTTATTTAACAGGTAGTCTCAGGTTCTTGCTTATATATTCAGAATTTGTGGTTCCCTATAACTTGAGAGTCTATAAAAGTGAGTAAGTTTTAGAGAAACATCATCGACCCCGTTAATTTATCTTGGCTTACTAATTACTATGCGAAATAGTTAATTTTGATACAAAAGGAGAAAGTTTGTCACTGCAACCGAGGCAGAATTTGCTTGAGCCGTAGGCGATGGTGTTTCGAAGCTGAGAGCTGCGGTGACGTATATCCACGTGTATCTAATTAAGTTTTTCAATATACTTACGAAGAAATAAGTAAACAAGGGTTGCCGCGCGACTCAGGGTCACTTAGCGCCCAGCCCGATACGATTAATGTAATAAATTGTGGTTGGGCGAACTCGTGCACTTTTCCATAATAGTGCGAAAAACAGTAAACTTGCCTAGAAGTAATTTTTTAAGTGCCCTAACTTAAAGCTCTAGTCTAATAGCTATCACAGATGACAAGAAATTCTACTCCTGAACTATAAACTATTAATAGATTCTAGAGAAAAAAAGTTCTTCCATCCTTACCATGAGGCCTTGTATCCAGAGCCAGTACAGCAAGTGGAGCATCATCAAGGACTCCTGACCACCTCGCAGCCAAGACCCTAGATCCTCTGTGACCTCTCACAACCACTGTGGGTACCACGTTGGATGACATGGTTGATCCTCCACCATACATGGATACTCCTACGTTTCTTCGTAATATTGTGCTGAAAGAAAAAAAATGTGACTATTACCGTCTTTTATTTAGTTTCGCCTATTCCGATGTTTGTCTGCAATCAAATCTTGCAAATTAAATTTGATCCACTTCCCAGTTACCGATTGAGCTGATGTTTTTCATATATATGTAAATCAGATGACAATGCAAAATTATTGTAATCTAAGTTGATCTGGTGATGGAACCGGAAGGTGGTCGAAAGAACTCGGTACTTTAAAGACACAAACCCATCAAGTTTGGGCTTGTAAGTACGATTCGTCTTGATTCTCTTACTTTGGTGCTAAATGGTAACCTGAGTTTGATGATGGAATTGAAACGCTCACTCGGTAATAAACCAAGTTCCCATGAACGTAATAAGATAACGTACGTATCGTGTTTGAATTTTTTAGAACGGTCTTGATGAGTATTAATTATACAGGTAAATAACCGCGCTTTATAAGCTTGCTATGCAAAAAAAGTTTTTCATTGAAAACTTGTTTTTAATTTTTTTACGTTCAGTTGATTTAATTTCGATCTGCAACCATAAGGCTTCTCGTTGACGTCAATAATCAAAACTTTTTTTAAATGGGCATTGTTTAATAAAAAATAAAAATCGTGCAACATTTTTGTGGCTGTTCAAACTTTCTTTAAGTTAACAATACAGTTTTATATAAGGGGTTAAAACACGTTGTTAAATTGAAATAAGAAATATAGAATACTTTTTCTATATTTCTCATTTCAATTTCAAAATTAATTATGAAACTCATCATGGTAAAGCTTCTGTTCCTCAACTTTCCACATCCAGTCTGTCACAGACTCTTTCTTCTCTCATTTCAGCCGATATACTTCCACTGTTGGACATAGGCCTCCCCTAAGTGTCTCCACAATGAACAATCCAGAACCGATCGGTACGCGGTCTCCACTCCAGAACCAGACCATCTTTTCTGCGAGCAATGCCCATAGCCACTTGAGTTTGGCGATTCTTCGTGCTATGTCGGCAACCTTAGTTCTCCTGTGGATATCTTCTTCTTTGGTAGTTAGTGTGGTAGTAACAAGACTTCTAAGCCAACCTCGTTATTCAAGGTATTCATTTGAACCTCAAAATGAAAGAAATTCTCACCTCTGTTCCGGATCCCTTGGTCTACTCTTCTTCTTACACATGACTATCATCGCTACACACAGTGTGGTCAGGATAGTCAGTAGAACAAGAGACAGTGCAGCTCCCACTAATAGTGCAACACTATTGTCAGTGGGTTGTTGCTGAGCTGGTGGAGCTGGTGTCATCGTTTGGAGAGAACCTGATAACAATGAAGGTTTAAAAACCAATGATACTTGAGACAAGGAACTTACTGAAGCTTTTGTGTGTCAGGGGTCTAATAATGATAACTTTTGAATGACAAAGACATTGATTAACAGCATAAACCTACTGTAACGTCATAGTGATTTAGGAGCCCTAAATGCTGAGACAAACAATAATATACATAACTCTATACAAGTTGTTGTTTATGATGTTAGTAATATACTGAACAACTAAGCGCAAAAGCGATAATAACATAAAGTGAGTTTTGAGATAATTGGACTTTAGTAAAATTATCCTTATTTTACTTTATTGACTTTTTTCCTTATTACATAGAATTTAAATATTATATTGGATCTATTTGTTACTACAATAGTTAAATATCAAAAATGTATGTGGATATACATTTTTCATGAGATACTGCTACACCGCTTAGTAATTATACAATTATAATTTAAGTTACGTCTAATTCCCTTTTAAAGTCAAAGTCAAAGTCAAAAGTTTTTGTATTTCACATAGGCCTACATGGGCACTTATAAAACGTAAGAAGCTAGTGCACCGTTCGAAATTGGTCGTTTCCTGTGGATTTAAGGTAAAACTGAGATAGGAAAATCTTTCTTATGGGTATTTTTGTATATTTTAAACAAGATACCGGTAAAAGGTTTAGTTTATTAGATGCGTATTTTTTAAAGCTAAAAATCAACTTTACGATTTTTTTTTGAGATACAGCTTTTGCGCTTAGTAGGGCAGTAGGTATAGTCCTGAAAGGTTGTTAGTGTTTTAGAAATAACTCCCTGGATTCGGGATCTATATATGATGAAATTGTTAAATCTTTGAAAGAAACTCTTTTAGCTATTGTAACGATCTTCGACAGCGACGTCACTCAAGTCATGGATCTAAGCAATCATACAGTGTCTGTTATCAGGAAGAAAATATGGATAGCTACATGATTGAAAGTTCAAAGCATCTTCATTTAACTTTAGCAGTTTCTGTCTTAGATATTCACTAGATAAACTGCATTCTTGAATGATCAATCGGTAGCAGGTTGTTCAAATGTTTGCAGGAATCGCAAACATTTGATCACACACGTATGCTGTAGACGTTTACTGTTTGACATTTAATCAAAAGGCATATTAATGGCGTAGTCCTATTCATGATTAAAGGTGTTATAAATTCTATTGTGATGAGTGAGTGTGTGTATTTATTTGTAACATTTTTTGGTTAGTATTGAATGGCCTGTTGGTCTAGTGCCGTAGTGTTCATAACCTTGACTGCTATGCCGGAGGTCATGGATTGGATTCCCATCCAAGATAATTATTGTGTGTGTGAAAAGCGCGATCATTTGTTCTGCCTCGGATGTAATTTATCTATAAGTATGGTTCTTAGTAGTCTAGTACTCATAGCACAAGCTCTGCTTATTTTGAGACTAGATGGCGTTATGGGATAGTTGTGGACTATTATTACTATGTATTAACATACCAGGTCTATCCAAGTCGTCGGCAGTTCGTATTCGTACGCTGTGCAATGCTGCTGGTCTTTGTGACCGTCCTCTTGGTGTTTCTGCGTAGACCAGCAATGTATACTTTCCAGGGGATAAAGCGTCTAAAGCGAATTGCGGCTTGTCATTCCTGACACGATATACGGCTTCAGTCAATCCGAAAGCTGACATACCCTGTGATAAGGAAAACATATTGGGATTTATTTGAAGTGAAGTAATCACTGGAAACCATAAAAAAAAAACAGGTTTTTGTGAAGTATCTATTATGTTTTTGATAAATATCAAACAGCTTAGTGGAATTAATCTGAAATTGAATTAGAAATCAGTATCACAAAAGATTCTCAGTCAATAACAATTATCGTTACCAATAAAAATCTTTTATATCAACGTTCACAAGGCAGCGTTTTCAAAGATATCTTTAACAAAACATAATTCTCTTTCAAGGTATTTATGATTCGAGACAAAATACTCATTTTAAAAATCTAAAACATAAGTGAAAGTACAAAAGAAAACATAGATCAAGAGAATGCATACATTAATAGAATAACACCCGCGTTTTTCAATTCAAAAACCAGTACAAAATGTTAAAAACCTTGCATGCACAAATAACAAACAATCCTGTGATCGAATAAGACTACCAAAAAACGAGCACGAACTAACCAAACGCGTCATACAAATCTATTGGGGACGGTAACTGGCATTTTTTGAAGTCGTTTTTACATATTTTTGAGACCAATCAAACAGAATTCATAAAACCAGAGCAAAATAATAGTTGGAATACATGAAATATGGTTGAGTATACCGCGTAAAAATATTGCAACAGAGAAACAAAATTATTCTTAAATAATTCTGTTTTTCTATTCCATTACCTTTTCATCAGAAGATCTTTTTATTAAAGTATTTTTGGGTACCTTTTAAAATTTAAAATTCGTAGTGTAAAAGTCCAAATACATACATAGACAAATGTAGTGGTTAAAATCGTAACATGCAATCGATCTAAAGCGCCGTACGGAGAAATAAAAAATTGTAAAAAAAATCCATGAAACTATAACCAGAGTTGAGAGTGAAAATACTGAAGATAATAATTTCACAAAAGTCACATCATCATCACCAGCCTTTTATTGTTCCCACTATTGAGACTCAGGCCTCCTCTCTAGGAGAGGGAATGGGCCGTAATCCAACACGCGGGCCCAGTGCGTATTGGTGAATGTCACATTTTTTCGAATTTTTGGTTCTAAGACATGCCGGTTTCCTCACGATGTTTTCCTTCACCGTTTTGAGAGCAGTGGTGATGAAGTAAATTACACAAAGTAATGCGCCTGGCTGGGTTCGAACCCACGACCTACAACTCGTAAGTCGGGGCCGTTACCACTCGGCCACCACTGCTCAAAAATCACAACAGTCTCTTAACTTACAGAATCATACATTGATTTATTGAAGAAGAACTGAGATAAGTTTGTAGAAGAAAATACATACAAGAGGACAACTATGACAAGAATGATCATAAAACATCGTTTACCCACAGAGTTTCTCTACTTAATTGACACATTACAGACTAAAGTTGTCTCATCATCACTAAAGTTGTCTAACGAGAACTAAAACTATATTTGTCTTGGAACCTTTTCTATACGACAAATGTGGTATCATCAAGAATTTGATTCATCAACGAATTAGCTTAATGTGACAAACTCCTTAGTGTTGAAATAAGTAAAAGAGGAGCAAAATGGGATCAAAGGGCACCCATATCTTCAAAGGCAGTTTGAAAAAAAAACCCGCATTAATATTGTTGCCTTTGAACAGTCCAGTACCTAACTCTCCTCATGCAAACAAAGCTTTGAGATGAAGACACATAGGGATGCGAAGGACTTGTTAGCACGGCACCACAGCCACGCTCACCTGATCATTCATAGTGGAGATCTCATTGTCTTCTTGCGCAGTTTCAGCGCGATGTCGTACCTCCAAAGCTTCAAGTAGGAACCGCTGAGGTAGACCTCCATCGTGACCTGGTTCGCAGTGGAGAAGCTCGTTTTCGATCTCGCAGTTACTTGGTGGTTCAGGGAGCGCTGTGGAAGTGTTGTGATGATATATGGTTTGGCATGCATGTGGTATGAATGGTGATGACACTATAACAAATAATAATTTGAAAAGTGAAGTAACTATAAACGCATCGGCTAAAAGTCAGCCAAGCCGATCTCACCACCAGTGTAAATTCACTCGTGTCAATTCTACGTAAAATTTAAAATCTAGTTTTACTTTCTACAAAACGAGGCAATAGTAGTTTACTACTGGTAAAAGAAAATCTGAAGTAAAATTCGAAGTAAAAATATTACCGGCAGGCAAGATCCTGAATAAGCATGGTTCTCTTTGGTTGCCTACATCGTTGCTGGCCCAACAGGCTAGCCAACCCAAGTCTTCTTCAATATCGGAGTGAAGTCCATGGATGACTGTGCTGGTGGAACCCATCACTGTTACATTGGCTGCTGGTATCTGTTGGAAATATTTTAGATTCAAAATTTAATTTTTAACACGGCTGTTACTAGCGTGGGTTTTCGATGTTATGTTGAATATTATTTCGACTTTTCTGTAAGTTGAGGTTAATCTTTCTTCAGCCTTTACTATACGCTGTTAAGTTTTTCCCAATCGGTAAGGATGTACTGAGGATGTAAAAATAAAAAATGGAGCATAAGAAATACAGATAAGAAAATTAAATAGATACTTATATTAGCGCTCTTCCACTCTCCTACCATTTATAATGTTGATGTGCCCGACAGAGTCCATAATGGTTTTATTTTTTTTTTTGTTTATCACCTGACATGTACATTATAGATTGCAATAAAGATTTGAAACTTGATTTGAGCACCAGATGGTGCAAATAAAATGTCAATATCTTCGTAACTTAAACAATGTGAATAATAATATACTTATAAATGTAGAAATCCTTGCTAAAGTTAGTTTCCTGATAACTAAAACCTGAGGGTTATTAAATCAAGAGTGAGTGGGTTATTTGTAAGCAAGCTTTCATCATCGTCGGCCATATCACCACTTATGCGAATAAATACAAACAAAAAAAAATTTGATGTAATGGAATTGTCATAACCAAACTTTTTACTGAAAATTCTTAGAATCTTTATAGTTCTAAGTCAAAACGTTTATAACATACCGGTAAAACATCCTTAGTTCCATTATAAGTCCAGTAGAATCTCAAAGGTCCTGCGTCACGACTAGCTGGTGCAGTCACTGAGCACCTCGCCCTAACTTCTCCTCCAGGAGCACCAGCTAACTGCTGGACAACGTTACCAGCTGCACATTCAGGTCGGGCTAGATAGGGAGAGTGAGTTACAATATTCAAAGAAATAAGACTAATCAAAAGTAGTTTGTGTTGATGGAGATATATTAACATTCACATGATGGACTAAATATGATGATGTGATAATCGAAATTAAGAACAACATACAATCAATCATATTTATTTTAAATAGACCATTTGCAGGCACTATTGAATAGTCAAATGTCGGTCAGTCCAAAAAAGTGAAGCTAAATTACAATACCAAGACATAACATTAATAAAAATTGCGTTAGACTAGCTAAAAAAAAAAAAACAGAAATTATAAAGATGTATAAAATACTCATCAGTCATTTGAGCCCAAGCAAGTTAAACATCTGTCAAGATGAAGCATCTTCTGCCGTATATATCGACAGTACAAATCAAAACATTTATCTTCTGGAAAGCTAAAAGAGTTGTACTGACAGTTTTAAAATCTAGGAGGAAAATTAACTCACAGAGAACATTCAAAGTTAGAGGGTCACTCAGGGCACTGCCTTCAGAATTTCTAGCTCGACACCTGTACACCGTCGAGTGATGTCTCCTCAGGCCTCTGATGACCAGCCTGTTGTTCTCTATCGACAGGCCTCCGATGGGATCATCTCTGATTAAGTGGACCTAGACAAAAAGTCAAGAAAGGTTACAATTTATATACATACATTTTTTATTATTTTTTTAATAGCCACTGTTGGCGGCTTCGCCCATGTAGAAGTAAGTTTTTCTATACAAACTTTGGACACCCGTTTCTTCCACCTAAGGTGTGAAATATGAAAAATCCGTTCTCATTTTTTATATACACCACAAAAGACACCTCTGTGTAACATTTCAGCGTTCTAGATTCGAGGATTCACGCTTGGCGTTGATAGGAGTAAGTAAATGAGTGAGTCAAGACTTTGACTATATTTACAGATAACCAAATTCAAAGTTCTTTAGATACATGAGTTTTGGTATTGTCCAAAGCACTGTGCTTTGTTTTTGCCTTTACTACTAAAACAGTTTTAATGTATAATACTAGTAGGTACGTTTATAATGGAGGAATATTTAAAAATAATAATAAAACAATTATGTATAGGCAAGCAATATTCTCAAATTGTACTGAATGTTTTTAAGCCTCTAAAAATAAAGCTAAAACTAATTATGACAACGTATTACGTAAAACCAAAGGTTATTATGAAGTTATTATTTGCCAGCTATAACAAATTGAATTTTCATGAAGTAACAATTAAATTCTCATTATTGAATCACGCCAACTAAGACTTATAGGTACTTGAACATGCTAACTTACTATTTACCGCTAACTTTGTTCAATTACTTTATAATGTTGGAGCTTAAAATCGTTTAAATTCTTTGACGTATGAATTTGTTGCTGCATTTCATTTGAATATAAACACAGTTTTATAATTAAAATCAGAGATAATGTCACTAGTTTTAAATGTGTGTTTATGTGGTACTAATCCAGTTTTAAAAGCATTTTTTAAAGCTGTGTTCATTGATTCATTTTATTTATTTATTTAAACTTCATGTACAGTAGTGGTACATAGGCGGACTTAATGCAACAAGGCAATCTCTCCTAGCCAAACTTTGGGATAAAAAAGAGATCACTATGGTAGGTTTGCACAATAAACAAATAACAAATAATGAAATCGGAAAAAAATAAATAAGTTATATATATATATAATATAATATATAATAAAATACATATATATGCTGAAATAATAAACTAATAAATAATATGAAAAATATCAAATCTTAAAGAGAACCAACTTAATAATAATTCTGACGAAAAACAAACTACGGTTGAGAGGACTTCAAGTAGTAGTTCCGAAATTTACGTTTTGTTTTATATAATTACTAATAATTAATTTTAATATAATAAAATATAATTTATTTATAAATTTAATTTATATAATAAAATATAAATTAAAATAATAATTAATTAATATCCTAAAAAACTACTACTACCATCTACTATTATCGATACTAATATCTATTAGGGGCTTTGCCCAAGTGAAAGTACAAAATATATAGCCTTTGTCATTCAGCAATAAAGTAACAATCAACTGGTGAAAGAATTTTTAAAATTAGTAGTTTTTGAGTTTATTCATTATAATTATACAAAAGTGTAAAAATCCAAAAATATTTTTTTTTACCTCTTTTTAATGTATGTACTCGTATACATCTCGCTGTTCGTTAAATGCTTAATAAATAAAATGTGTTACATATAACTTTTTTGCATTTTATACAACATCGTCAACTTTTCTTACTGACAACCTTCGTTTAGCACATTGAATTTTACAGAATGCCTAGGAAAAATTTTAAGGTATCTTATCTGAATGATGCCTATACTATACAGACTGCCAGTACCAAAGTACATATATGTAGTCAGGCCGAATTGGTGCAAATACCAGCTCACTATTCAATCTTGGGAAATGATCTAAACTAGAAAACTTATAAATCTATACATATAAATAAAATTAGAGTGTTTGTTTGTAATATTGAAATAACTGCTTTTTACTACATGCATATGATATTTATACGGTACATACACCAAAATAACATTTTTTTAAATGTTTGTCTGTCTGTCTGTTTGTCCGGGCTAATCTTTGAAATGGCTGGACCGATTTTGATGCCACGTAAGTCGCGGGCACAGCTAGTAAATATATAAAATTTTAGTGTAACAAAGAGACAAAGTTAGAGGGAAAATTTCTGCTTTTACTTACTTCAGATCCTTTATAGAAAGTAAAATTAACAGCCGGTGGTGATGCATCGGCTGAACACAGCAGTTCAGCATTTTCGTCTTCTCGCAGTAGACGCGGTTCCTTGGGTTCTACTAGTGATATTTGAGTCACTGGTGGATCTGCAAGAAAAGTTATAACTATCACTGGATCGTCTCAAACACAGCGCGAATCGGAGACTTAGAGTGAGTTGCACCATTTAACTATACCGATAACAAAGCCGTTAATAGTTGTCAAATCGTTGAATTCGCCAATAGGCGGCCGTTTCACAGCTGGTTAAGGTTTGGTTATCGTTATACTTAAATGGTGCAACTCACCCTAAGAGTGAAAGGAGGAAAGAAAATTGCGTGCGTTTTTTTTATTATTGATAAGCTCGTGTTTGACCACCATCTCACATGATGACGATGGAGCACGCTTGCCAACACGCTTATCTCTTACTAAGAGTAACTTATTCACTCTTGACTTAAAAAAACCTAAGTTTGTCTTCCAATCAGACAAAAGTTCACGTCGATTTATTTGATATATCATAATCTTACGACGCTACACCGATAATATTAGGTGTCTGTTGTCATTGCCAGTCTGAATAGATTAAATCATTTTTCTGCACATGGCACCTTGAGGTGGGAAATCATCCGAGACTTCTTCCACTCGGGGGCGGAGCGGGAGGGCGTGTCAGTTTTACAAAGCCCAGCTGTGTCCTTGTTTACTCAATGGGTTCCACACCAGAGCAGCTCTTTCTCAAAAATCTCGTGGCCTTTACAGCATTACAATGGCACAGATGGTGCATTGGCTGAGCAATGAGCTACTGTGCTGCGTGTTGCGGGTACGATTGCTGGGTGTAAAAAATATTTGTGTGGCCTACAGATAGCATGCCCTTTGTACTATTTTTTTTTCTTTTCTTGTGTTTCCATGTGTGTACATAAATAGTTAAATAAATAAATAGCTGTTCTGGATTTGGATGTTTTGTGCGTGTAAGTTTACATGTTTGTGAACACAGCCACGATACATGAGAGTATTTTTAGTGTGGAGCAACATTTTATAAAAAAAATAATATAAGAATAGACTTTAAGCTGTTTTGTAATAAAAAATCTTGTTTCTTATTTTTTTTTTCACTCAATCAATTTCAATTTGTAGGCCAGTTCGACAATTCTTTGCTATTTCAATAATGCTAAATTGCGTGAAATTGGGACGTATGTCGAAATTTCAAGAATTACTACAAACTAGAAGATTTTTTTTGATTCGCGACACGTTTCGACTATCTACTCATTTTATTCTGAATTTCTTCGTTTACGAATAGCCTAATAGGCAATATTCCTTAAATTCAAGACTAACTTTTAGATTGATTGATTAAAGCTGTCACCAAGTTTGAAAATCGGGAGACCTTTCAAGGACTTGCTGTTCGAAGTGATAGTTTCAAGGATTTGTAACTTGAGGATAGGAACTTTAAATAGAAGCGGAATAAGTTATTCAATAACGTCGGCTGTTTAGTTTTATAATATAGACAGAGTTTGCTGAAAAGCTAATTAGATTTCTTCGTCTTTAATTTTTATAAATGAGTCTTTGAGAATCTTATAAGTTTTATTAACTTGCTTTTAGAAGCTTCAAAATCACATCAATCTCCGATTACATGATATAACATTGGCTACATAGGTTCAGATTTCTCTGCTCCTAGTAGATCAAAAAAGAGGTATTCACTCTAACCTTGAAGACTAGGTGTCTTCAAGGTCAATTATAGTCAGACGGGTAGACCGCAGCAATCAAACTGTACCAGTCTTTTGACATACGCAGTGTAAACGACTAGGTGAAGCTCATAGCCTGGACCGTAGAGGTGTCACCAATGTAGAGGTGGACCTACTAAAACGTCAACACTTTGACTGATACTGATAGTGGTAGTACTAGCATCCAGCGGATTTTCGCGACCTTTCTTCCTTGTTTATACCACTCTTGACATTTTGGTCATCATTTTAAGTGTTAGTGGCAAGCTTCACAACACGCCGCCACTCCATAGCTCTAGGTTTTGTGGTGAGCGCGTTCATTACGAGAACAACCAGCCCACGGGCTGGACGTGTGTAAAGGCACGTGTCTGTGAGTAAGAAGAAATAAAAATTAAATTAAATCACTTCAGAACAAAAGAATCACGCCTCTCATCATTGAAGAGTGACCATAATATCAAAGATTTACGCAAAAGGATGCTCTATTATACGGACAGTTCTATAGCAACATCAGCACAGCAGTATCGACCACCGACTATTGTTCCTCGGGAGCTCTGCTGCTTCGCTAAGGACAAAGAGCGTGCAGATAAGTGAATATTTCTATTGGGGCAGACAGCGACAGAATTGTTTATTCAGAGCACGGATGCTCTGACAAAGTCGGACCTACATAATGCTTGGACAAAGAGTAACGGTGTAGTAGAGAGTTCAATTAGTATTTGTAATTTTTTGATGAAGTTTTCAAAAAGTGATGGAAGACGATGATAGTGAGATGGTTGACAAGAGAGAAAGAAAAAAATTTGTTGCGCTAACACTACTGATATAATAAGATTATGGTGGTGATTAACTTTTGTTTTTATGGTTTGTTTCGGGTTCAAAACCTGGGCCTCAAGTCTGCTATAACAATAGTGTCATAATTGTTGATTTTGACAAGTTTGGTAATCTACTAATATAATGGCGTCATTATGACTTTCCAATGGTCAACCACTGACAGTCCATTGAAAGAAGTGACATAGAATGGTAATCTCGTACGTATTGACAAATGAATAATTGACGTTTGCGGTAATCTGCTAAAACTTTGACAGTTTATTTGATCAGTGTTTTACCATTAGAACGTTATTGTGCAGTTATTGGTTTTAATATGCTCGAAATTATCATTCTACCACAATTCTATTACAAGACCAGTGACCGATTAATGATCGATCATTATGAATTAGCAGATTACAAACTTTTGAATGCAAAGCAAAATGACAATGGGATCGTGTTGGAATGACGAATTTATAAAAATAGCAGACTTGGGGCACTGATGTACTTGGATCTATTAGGTGCAACCGTAAAGCGCGTCGTTTTTTTATTTAATACTTATCTGTTTTTTTTCCTTATTGTATGTGCTAAAAATAAACATTATTTCTTTATTTTCTTTGAGTAAGGTAACAGTGAAAAGTGTAAAAAAAAGATATCACGTTGCTGCTTCAATCCTTACATTTCTATATCTATTCACGAGATTTGAGATATTTGAGAAACTTAACAGAATCAGTTATTTTCTAGCTACTGTTTCCACTTCAAAACTTGTATAGGCAAATTGACCTTAAAGTGTAAAAGAAGTACTGTTGGCAGTTAGTAACACCTATTTCACAGTATTTCAATAGTCAGTGACTCACATGTTATAAATTTTAATCTGTCACGACTGGAATGGAATGAAAACGGGGAAACATGGAATGCTACCAAGCAGGTGGCCGATTCTATATTTCCCTAATCGAACGATTGTAATAATTTAAATTTTAGACCAAAAACTAACGAAAACTTGGAAACGTTGATCTTGGATAAGCTAAATTTGTAACTATAAGTTTCCGAAACTCTCAATATTTAAGCCCTTACTTCATAAACTTGAGTAAAAAAAACAATATCGGGCTTCAAAGTTATGCCTCGTCTGCCCCTTTTCTCCTCTTTGCCCCACTTCGAACCTAGGGAGCGGGCAACAGTACAATTATTACGTTGTTTGTTTGTTTTGCAACTCGTATTACTGCATTTCGTACGTGCATAAAATAAGTTTTTCGAAAATAACGAATTTTATTTATAATTTCCCACGTGCGATATTAAAACTTCATTTTAACGGTCCCTTGTTGGAGAAGCGAAGTGAGAAGTTTAATTGGTTAAAAAATTAAATAAATTTTAAACAAGGAATTGAATAATCGTATTTAGTTCATCAGCGAAATCAACCATATCATTTCAATGGGTTTTTTCGTTGGGTAAAAATCATCCTTGGGCAAAGCGGGAGATATCGTCAGACTTTTACTGACTAAAAAACCCCGGTCCATCGTTGCCTTTCGTACTGGGCCGAGTCTTCCTTTCAGAAGCAGACCCTTGGTCCCAGTAGGCTTCGAACCTGCTCGGCCCCCATGGTTACTGACAACTCATTGGGGCGCGTGGGAACAGTGCGCGGTGTCATTATTTCAATGGGTGTTAATATTAATAGTATTCAAAACTGTGATTGAAGAAAAAGGACTTAAATGGTAAGATGATTGTTAATAGGTGATAGGCAAGATGCGTTTGTAGAAAGACCTCCACCCACTCTGGTCTGGGAACCAAACATTGGATTTCTATGAGCTCTAATCACCTTACCATTTTTTTTTGTAAATGCAATGGTTGTAAGTCCCGCCTGATAATAAGCAGCGATGGAATCGGTAATGGTGAATTGCACTAACTTATAAAGAGCCTATTGATACTAGACTTGAAGACATCATCTAAATTATAATCGGACGGCAAGACTGCTGCAGGCAAATTGTTGCAATTCTTCAATGTACGCGGTATTAAGGACGAATTAATTACCGAAGCTTTTACAATGTATAAATAAATTTCCAAACCTCTAAGACGACTTGTGTTTTCAAGAAATACGGCCCTATTCTAAAACTAAGACCAATGATATAAATTTTATTGCTAAACGATGATATATAATCATTACAAAAAACAGAAAAAGGCATTATCTACCAGTCGACCTTAGGATGGTGCAGAGACATAACATAAAACTTCTATCTCAGTTTACTTAATAAAACGATAATGCAGCCTCTAAACCAACACTTGACCAACTTCAACTGTTCTTCCGCCTACCCCTTCACAAGCAGGCGTAAAGATAAAACATTCCCCTATTCTATCATTGTCAAAAGTAATCCGTCCGTCAGTAATCCGTGGGGCTCTCACTCAAGTGTTTATATCATAACGAAATTATTTAACATCCTTGTACGCGTGTAACTTCACTAACAAACTTCAAAAAGTTAAATAAGCTGACAGCTAATTCTGGCGCCATGTTTACGTGTTGGTGGCAAATTGCAAATGTTGGTGTTGGTGTTTGGTTCGCGAAATGCGGATGTGTTTTGAGGTTCAGCGCACGGTTTATTGTATTCACATTTTGGTTGCAAACATTTAATTGCTTGAATTTTAAGACGTAGGTACGATTGAGTTGCTATTTGTTTTAAATTGCAAATTGCAACTTTAAATAAAATGAAAAATAATTTTGAATTGGTTAAAAGGAAAAAAATGACCTCAAAAAGGCGACGCTTTCCCCTCCACGACACGCAATAAGTTACAGTCGTCACTTGGTGTACTGAATTCTTTGATAAATGATCTTTATTTAGCTAATGAGTTAAAAAAAACACTTATACACGTCAATTTTGTTTTCAGTCAGTTTAAACTAGATGAGGCCGGTGTTTCCTAGCTGACTACCTTGAGAAGAAACACCGAAACAAACTCAGATTCTTTAGCTTGCCAGTAGTGTAGGTATTTTTTAGGTGGAGATGATAGATATGATGCTGCAACACCAAACTGTATCCCTCTTTCTTATCAGTGCTCTTTTTAGTGAATAGGCTCTTAATAAACTAGTGCGCCTCACTATCAAAGGTTGCATCGCTGCTTACCATCAGGTGGGATCGCAGTCAAGCACTAGTTTATCTCAATTAAAAAAAAAAAAAACACTTTTACACTTCAATTTTTTTTTTGTTTGTTTAAACTAGATGAGGCCAGTGCTGACAATTGCTTCCTATTATGGCAAACAAACTCAGACTCTTTAGCTTGCCAGTAGTGTAGGTATTTTTAGGTGGAGACGATAGATATGATGCTACAACACCAAACTGTATCCCTCAAATTTGTTATCAGTGCTCTTTTTAATGATAAATAAAAATATAGGTTTTAAAAAACACTTTTACACTTCAATTTTTTTTTTTTTTCGTTTGTTTAAACTAGATGAGGCCAGTGCTGAAAATTACTTCCTATTATGGCAGTAATTTCAAAGACGAATTAAAGACGAGAGAAAGTAGGAGATAGATGAAAATGAGAGGAAGGGGAGAGGTAGTAGTAAAAAGAGGTCCGATTACGTGAAAAAAAAATTCTCCCTGAATTAATTATAAAAATGATGTCATACCTAAATTTGATCCAACATTGTCACCAACACGTTACACATGAGGCCGCAAATATCAACCCACGGCTTGACAATAAGCGATAATGTTTTAACTTGGCGAGATAAACTTGACTGCCAAGTTTCCTCGGCTTACGTTTTTGAAGTAATCGCATCAACCCGTTTATGTTTAACTTAATGCTACGAGTTTGTTCGTTGTCACACTATTTCTGTTTAAATATAATGGAGAGGGAAAGTTTGTTTTTGCTCAGCGTAGATTTTGTTTACGCTGTTTCCGAGTTGTCATGATAGTTTGAAACTGAGTGGCGTTGAGTTTAGCGTTTAGATTTAAACTGTTTTTCCCATAGGAGAGAACGGAGTCGCATTAGTACAATAACCTAAAAGTTTACACGCAGGCCCATAATAAGGAAGAGGAAAGAACAAAAAGAAAAATTGGAAAAGTAGTAGGAACCAAAATAATTGTCATATTCACCAAGCTTTTACAGTGGGGAGCAAAAGGTGTCAGACGCGAGCTTCCTATTACTCGTCGTCTACATGACCGCGCCTGTGGTAGCCGGGTTCACCCTGCGACTTCCGACGTCCAGGGTACCTCCCATGACAGCAGCAGGGGCGTGAGTATGTCCGTTCTCTCACATTAAAGGCTTTGCAGAAGGAGGTGCATCTCCTTGTCTCTCGCTCCTCTCCAAGTTTTTGCCGTTACCCATCGCCTCCATGAAGACTAGAGTGGGAGAAGTCACATGGAGCGACTATTCATCTGACCTCTAGCATAACAAAGCATAGTCGGCCTTATAATGTTCCCACTGCTGGGACTCAGGCCTCCGCCCAAAGAGAGGGAATGGGCCGTAATTCACCATGTAGGCCCCGTGCAGGTCGGTGGGTATCACATGTCTTAGATTTTTTGGATTCTAGCACGTCTTGGTTTCCTCACGATGTTTGCTTCACCTTTTTGAGAGCAGTATTCATGAATCAATTACTAAAATTTTGCACCTGGCTAGGTTCGAAACATCGAGCTACAACTCGTAAGTCGGTGCAGTTACCAATCGGCTATCACTGCTCTCAGCTCTCACTTCTATTACCCAGTAACTGGGTAGCACAGTATCCTTGGTATGAATGCTGTTAATTTTTCTGCTTCTAACTTAGTAACCTGCCACAAAATACTGTAATAATGTAATAATTATACCAAAGCACAAATGCTTGCAACTCACAGTAGACCGCTTATAGCTTCATTTACCTCATTAGGTTTTAGTAAATTAGGTGTGTCAGCGTAATGTATCTAATGGCCGCCATATTAATGCATATTACATAAGCCACGCTTCGGGAAGCAGGATATATGTTTATCTTAACTATCGTTTGGCAAGAGTAATGCTGGGGAAAATAAAGTGTTAAGCGTTTAGGAAAATACGCAGTATTTTATGTAACCAAGTTAATGGAACTGGTTTAACTGACCAAATTCACAACAGTACAAAAGTGCCTGCAAATGATCAGCAGTAAAAAAATCTAGAAGGTAGGTAGAGTAGAGAAAAAAGTTGGTACAAAAACGGACATCATTCTTTGGATCATCAAGAGGAAACTTAAAAGAGCATATTTATTTTATTATAAACTTTATTGCACAGGTCAAACATTATTAAAAATAAGTGCACAATGGTGGTCTTATCATACAGACAACCTTTGGATGGACTGAAAGAAAAGAGAAAGATCTACAAAAGTGATGATATAATATTAGTATAATATATTGATACGTGTAATATAGTTATAATAATATATTACACTTAGGTATATACGTATTAGGTATTATATTGTGCACTGGATCCTACCCTCGAATATTGTTCTCTTTCTTTAACTAAAAGGTTTGCTGGGAGAAAACTCATTGCTGAGTTAAGCTCGCCTTTGGACATGAACTGTCTGTATCACCGTGTACTATGTCATGTTTTGTATACAAGAAAGAAATAAGAAGGAGATTATAACACGATAGTGAAACATTAAAAGCAATTACCAAAATCCTAAAGCATTCAACACCAAAATTCAGTAATTAATGTTCATCAAATGCTAAATAGCTAGTTCCACAATCTAATTTATGCTAACACCAACCCGTATTCCAGTTCCAGCGAGCTATGTTTATAAACAATAGCATAAATACTTCATAATAAACCCGTATTGCGACACTCCGTGTATCACAGCAGAACACGAAGCCTCTAGCTCGCGATAATATTTAAACTTGGGGACAAAGTTGTTGGCACACGACTCGGGCCGCCAGCAAACACCGCCGGAACTCTACCGCTCCCGTATCTAGTGTGTGGTGTGCATTTGATTTATCGCCAGTAGGTTTTCACTTGTTTTTGTTACTGGGTCAATTATTTTGTCCGCAGTTGTATTGTGTTTGTAAATCGCGTGTTTGGTATTGGCCGTTACAAAATTTATGGGGTTTTGATTTTTGTAAAAACAGCATTTTTTTGCGATTTTAGTTGCAGCAAAATTATTTTAGAGTAAAATAAATTTGTCAGCATTATTTTGCCCTAGCATAATAGCATAATCGGCCTTTTAATGTTCCCCTTGTTAGGACTCAGACCTCCTCTCTAGGAAGGTGATTGGGCCGTAATCCACCACGCGGGCCCAGTGCGGGTTGGTGAATGTCACATGTCTTCGAATTTTTGGTTCTACTACATGCCGGTTTCCTCAAGATGTTCTCCTTTACCGTTTTGAGAGCAATGGTGACAAAATAAATTACACAAAGAAATGCGCCTGGCTGGTTTCGAAAACCGCGACCTACAAGTTGTAAGTTAGGGCCGTTTCCACTCGGCCACCACTGTCCTAGACGAGGAGTATAAAACAGTACCTATCCTTTAAATATTTTAATGCCGAGGTGAAGTATCAACGGCAGTTGCTCTACTCACACATAACATCCAAGGTGACAGAATCTTCCAGCGTATGCGCCGGAAACCAAGGGTTGGAGACGCGACACGTCAGCTGTCTCCCGCTGTCTTCTCGACGCACGTGCCACGTTAGCACGCTCTTCGTTACTTCTCCATCTACTTCCACCTGCAAGAGAAGAATAAATAAGTATTTAGATACTAAAATAGATACATTGAGAGTATGAATAAAGAAGCTTAATGAATAAACACGCATGTGCAATTATTTCAAAGAAAATGGGAGTTGGTACTGATAGTGTTACAATATAATAGAGAAGAAGGATAAATATATATTGCGCTGCCCACAAGTAGACAGTTGCCGAGACCAGACATAACACCCGTTTGATCGAAGGATCCTCCCTTTCCCTATTTCACATACCTGTAAATAATAATTATTATTATCTATATTGACTCTGATCTTTTGCCCGCAGCTTCGCCCGCGTACCTAAAATATAGCCTATGTCACTCAGAAATAAAGCAGCTTTCTATCAGTGAAAAAAATTTAGCAATCGGCCCAGTACTTCCAGAGATTACCTCCTACAGACAAAAAAACAAACTATACCTCTTACGATGCTTTTTGTAATATTAATATAGATAAGTGTACGTACAGCAATTTTTACAAATCGCTGTGTGTTTTTCAATTTTTACAAAGCGATTACATAAAAAATTAAGCTACAGATGCCAAACTAGACAGGGCTGTAATTCATTAGTCATTAGAGTAAATCCTCTAGAATAGTAAATAACGTAAAGATTCTAGTAACATACGTGTAGTACAAACACATTTAAGAAGATCAACGAAATGATCTTTCATATTTTTTTAAACCACTCCACAGAAATCTTTGATCTGTAATTTTGTCTGTCGTCTCTTTTGTAGCTATATAGGACTACACGTACAGAAAAAGTAGCAAACCAAGTATGAAAACTAAACTCGTTTTGAGTTCAACTGTCTGTAGGCACAGTTCCACACGTGGATACAAAAAAAAAACATACTAAAAAGTTTTCCATTTTCATTTCCTATTATCCAGTAATCCCTTTGCAGAAAAACAAAATCAATACGCGAACCAAAATACATTCCGTTGTATATTTTTGCCATCGTATTATTAACATAACTGTCTAGGGTAAGGTACCCGTCTAACTATCTCATTTTCTTCTTCTTTTCGAATCGATGGTAAACTTGTTAAACTGTTGGGGAGGTGACCACGTTAACTGCAGCATCCGTGACACTCAATAAATCCTCCATAGTGCAGGAATATGGGCACTTAGGTCACTCTAACATGCAGCTCATGTTTTGAACAAGTAACAGCAATCACAACAAGTAACTAACGGGTCTATAAGACCCAATTTTGCCAAGTTGTGTGTGCAGCGGCCTACCTGGGTGCGTAACCGATTTAGTGTTTACTGTGTAGTCCAAGCAGACCACTGGAATTCACGTCCAGGCAGATGTTCTTGGGGTTTTAAGAAATCGGAAGGTGGTATGTGATGTTCCTTCCAAAGCTTTCTCAACTATCTCAATAGGAAATACATTTTTGATATTGTTGTCAAAGTTAATAATTTTATTTTTGAATCCTCCATTCGCAATAAGATTTGACATTAAGCAAACTATTTTCACTGTCCGTTCAAATGATTTTGACTTTTAATGGTGTGAGGAATGGCGGCTGCAGTAGTTAGTATTATAACCACTTTTTTTTACTTTTGATGCCATCCTTAAGCCTACGGAATAAAAGTCAAATTCGGTTGAACGGACAGTAAAAAAGATTTGTTTAAATGTCTAATCATATTTTGAATGGAGTATAATTAGATAGCGAGTATTTTCTATATACAACTAATAAGATAAAACATATTAACCACGTGATATTTCAGTAGCATAAATTTATTTAGATATTTTTGACCTTTTAGAAATCGTTATCGCTTTACCTGGAGACTAATGTGCTCCCTTTACCTTCGCTTAGGTAATTAGAATAATTAACGTACCTGTGTCAACGTGGAATCCACAAGCTGAGAGTTAATGAACCACTCAATGTTGGGGGCCGGCTTTGAACCCCGCGTGGTGCAAACGAAGGACTTGTCCATGCCAGCCCTTGTTGAACCACTGCCGGTCACTCGGATGTATTGAGGCTTTACTGTAGATAAAAAGGTCACTTACTCTCTTGCTTATATATATTTTGTATGTATTTTTATGTGTATCTATTTTAGTATTAAGTTTTTATTAAGTTTTGTTACTTTTATATTTGCACTCAGTGCACCCCATTTTGTGTCTAGGCAATCTCTGTCCATTCAAGGTTGCCTGGAAGAAATCGCCTAGTGTGATAAGGCCGCCAATTGTGTGTTTTTTACTATATGGTTTATTTTTGTAAATTTTTAAACATGATTTATTAATAAAAGGAAATAGTAAATACACGTGGATATTTGGAGGTTAAAAATTTAATAGAGATAAACTTAGTATTACCTTGGAGGAAAAGATTGTGATTATTTTATTCACTAAAAACGTCTGAATGTAAACCGTGCCACGTGTAAACGATTATGTACTTCTAAATATTAACATTAAAAAAGAAATTCTACGAAGAAAATAATTAGAAAATTATGCCAAGACTAGCTTTTGCCAGCGCCTTCACTGTTGTTTGAACATAGATTTCTTCATACAAACTTTTCTCCCCTTAAGGGGTGAATTTGGAAAATACTCTCTTGTGCTCACCTACATCAAAAAAGGAAACCTTGTGGTTTTCATGTTCCTAGTCCCAATAGCTTCAGAATTGCGTTGATATGTCAGTTAGTTTCTCCTTTTATATACAGGGTGACTGGTAATTATACGATACTTAAACACGTGATTGTGCTCATGATAACCAACAACTTTTAACTATAGGAACAAACCTGAAATCGAGAAAAAAATCAGCTGTTCAGTACATTTATGTTTGCCTAATGTACTGAACAGCTGATATTTTTTTCGCGATTTCGGCTTTGCTACCATAATAAAAATTGTTTGTTATCATGAGCACAATCACGTGTTTAAGTATCGTACACTAATTACCTCTTTTTTTAAACACGCTACATAATACCTAAGAGTTATGTATGTCAAATTTCAATTTGTGTATTCTTTTATTGATACTTGACAGTTTTCTCTTGCACTAGATTTGAAAGTTTCCTAACATACCTACTTACTTCAGATTTCATTTTAAAAATTTTTACTGTGCGCGATTTTGGAAATAGTTACATTTTATTTTATAAAATGAATGGTCAACTACCTAAATGTTTCTTTTTTCTTGTTGTATATAAAGCCAAGCCCTCTCTTCAAAGATAAGTTTTGTTCCAAGACAATACTCACAGTATAATCTAATAGTAACTTCTTTAGACTGCGGCTGCAGAAGCGGAGGTTCCACCCTGCACTGAAGCTTGGTACCAGTCATCTCCCTGGATAAGTTGGGCAGGTGTAACTGAGAAACGGAACCTTCCTTCGTGTAGGCTAGCCGCTCATCGCCCCGGTACCATGATACGTCTGGAGGGGGTTTTCCTGTGAAAAAAATATTTTATTAAAACGTGGTACACCTTCATTAATTTTACATTAGTTATAAGTTTCAGATAGTTTCGGAGAAAAGCGGAGTCTAAATGGCAGATATACTCAATACTCAATTGTTTATTGCATTCCACAATGTACATGCTTAGGTGGTAAGTGAAAATTTAATGGACACAATTGTGGACCCTGTTGGGCACAGCAAAAGACATTATAGACTAACAAATATTATACAATATAAATATATCTAATTTCATTAAACATTAATTACGCTATTCATTAATTACATTAAATTAAAACATTAATTAAATTATATTATTTGGCATTAATTTCATTAAACATTAATTGCATTAAATTAAACAACATTAATTAAAAGGATCTGCTAAATGAATGATAAATTAGACTAGAAATAAAAGTCAAATCTGGGTATTTGTAATTTACTTCTATAATTTTATTATTCTAATATCCGTAACCAAAACTATCCGAAGCTAGTGGATAATCCAAAATAATTTTATAACCGTATGCGAAACCGGTATTATTTCATCCAGTCAAGTTACAACCGTTTCTCTTGCGTCGAACGCCTCGAGTTGGCCACGCCCCCGATTCCTTTGTTCTGACCACGTAACTGAGTGTTGAGATGACGTCATTCCCGTACATTTGAAGTTTTTTACTAGCGTTAACAATTGCAGGTTATCAACTTGACTAAGAGAACAGGTACATTTGATATCCATAACATCCCTGATCCACACTAGAAATTACTGCTGTATCGTGGATGCGTTTACAAAACTATAAATTCATGTACACAAAATACCCAGACCCAGAATAACTTTCTGTAGGCCATACAAACATGTTTCTTGCGGGAATAGAACCAGCGACACGCAACGCAGCAGGCATTCACTCAACCACTGCACCAAACATGCCGATTAATTTAATCATACTCTGCTAAGTTTATTTTATAAATGATCTATAACCTAATTACCATAAAAATACCTGTAAATTAGTTATTTGATTGACCTACGATGGCAAGAAGTTCATAGTAATTCAAAAACCATCTAAAACTCACCTCCAGCTGCTTGACAAGAGAGGAGCACATTCTGTCCCTCTCGGAAGGGTCCGGCCACAGATCCCAGAATCTCAGTACCCTCGTAATCATATATCCGAGGAGCTTCTGGAGGAACTGCAAACAAAAATAAATCTTTAGAATCAAATTAAGGTGAATACTTCTTGTCAGCAACAGCAGGGGCCCAGCCGGGTCGAAGCCTACTGGGGCCAGGGTTATCCGAAAGGGCGCTCGAGCCCCGGTATGAAGGCTTGAAGGAACGGGATGGGTTTTTTAGTCAGTAAGAGTCTGACACTATCTCTATAAGAGCAGGGGTTGTCATAAGATGATTTTTCCCATCGAAAAAAAAGGGTAATCGGCGTAATTGCAATTTCTAATCAGTATCTGATAGTCTACTATTTCCATAACCTCTTCCCAACTAACTTGACTTCCAGTCTGCTTTGACGAGAGCTTCGTTTGCTTGCTTATTTAAGCCCCGTCATTTATTTTTTTTAATTGTATTTTCTAGTTGAGCGGCACCATTTAGTTATCAAGATAGGCTGTTAACTGAATGGCTAATTAAGTCAGTTGGCTGCAATTTATACACAAGTTTTTTTTTTTTTAACTTTACCTATACTTTCCCTTTCCTGGGAGAAGGAACTTCCAAAACTTTTTCCAGATATTCTTTTCTCGAGGCACCTCGAACCAGTGCTGGTGTTAGGCGTCTACGTCATCTGTTTATTTTTTATTGTAGAGACTCTCAGGGCGCTTTCAATTTAGACGTTTCATGTCAGACTGCTGCCGAATGTTTACCGTGCGACAATCGGCTGGTTACAGTACGTTAGCAGTCCGACAACAAGCGCCTAAATTGAAAACGTATATGGCTGCCGAGTGCCGTGCGTTTGTATGCCAGTGATGTACTATTCAACACCGAATTAAAAACGTGGTGCTTGTGATATTGTCGTCCTGTTTTCAACCTGTAGCCAAATCTATGGACACAAGAACTAATCCTGCATCGAGTGATCAAAGTTCTCCGCGCGATTTGAATATATACGACAGCCCGACATCACCTATCGGGCAGTTGCCCAACAGTCATAACACCCATCTGGTCGGATGATCCTCCCTTTTCAACGGAGGTATATGGAACTTTACTCTCTGTTCCGCATACCTCCAAAGACCGTTCGCAGTACCGGCACAGCACGGTTGATGAAAAATACAATCGTCCGTTACGCAGTATGACTAAGGGCTATATTTCTCCGGAAAACCGCGGCGGTGCAACCAGTTGCACCATCATAGTGTCCCGGTGAAATTTAGCCCTAAGCTACCAAACTAGACACCATACAGACACCAGAGTCGCCACACGCCCTAGCTGGTCGCGCCACCAAATTAGTTGCGCAACCAAACGGACACCAGTTAAGTAACTCTCTATAGACTGTTCGTACTTGCGACTGGTCGTCTCGCCATGGTGTGTCGGTGAAATATAGCCCTTACGCACCGCATCCGTACCGCAGCAGGCAGTCAAAAAACGCATAAATTGAAAGTGCCCTTTATATTTTGCACTCGTGCGAAGCCGGGATAGGTCGCTAGTTCTAAATAAAACGCTAAAAGTGCTGAACATGTTCTCGTGTTTCTGCGCATTAAGTGGGTAAACCTCTAACCTTTAGTGATAATGGATGTTACACACCGTTCCGGAAACTTACTGAATTCTATTTGGTAAACATTTTTATTCGACGTTCTTAGGTGTGTTTCACATTGCAGATTCACTTTAACGAAATGCGGTAAAGCCTCCGTTGAAAAGGGAGGATCTTCCGACCAGACATGTGTTGTGTCTGATCTGGGTAACTGGCCGATAGTTGATTTCGGACTGTAGTAAGAACTCTGATACCACGATGAAAAATTTTGTTGTTTAGTTCTTACGTGGATAGATGTCGTAGTAGGTATTTGATTGATAGAGAAAAATTTAATTAGTGATAAAGGGTATTGGGTATTTTATTGTAATATAAGCTAGGTACCTAATATTACTCTCCAAAATTATGAAGCAAACAATCTAATGATATTTTGTTATGATTCGCTAATAATATTTTTTTTTTGTAGTTAACATCCATTTAACTTGACTAATCTTGATGATTAATAATAAAAAAAAAGTCAATGCATAACGTCAATGCATGAGACATTCATCATTTAGTAAGCTTAAAAAACGAATGGAAAAATAATCTTCAAATCTTTTTTCAACTTTATGGAATGATCCAATAAAAATCTATGTAGGTACATACCTATGACAGTCAAATTGACTCTATAATTTCTTGTCGGTGCATCAACGTAGTCTATCCTACACCTGTAGACACCCTCATCCTGGCGCGCCACCTTCTCCACCACGAGATGAGCTGATGATGGATCAGACTCGTTGAGCACGAAGTGGGTGCGTGCGCCGAACTCCCCGGCTACAGCCCAGTGGACTGGAGGGCCGTTTCTGAAGTCCACACTGGAAAGAAAGAAGATAGGGGTTAGTGAGATGGGAAAATATTGGTAGGTTTTGGTGAAAGAGATGAATTTATATTTCGCAGAATCAATGCCATCTGCAATGTCAAAGTCACAGAGTGACACACCGTCTTATATTCTTATACTCTTTATTGTACACTATAAACACAAAAAATAAGTGGATAGCAAAGTTCATGTACATAGGCGAGCTTAACTCAAAGTTGAGTTTTCTTCCAGCAAACCATTGAGCGATAGAGAGAGATGACAATAGAGGATAGGGTCCAGTGTACAATTTTAAAATTCGAAATATTATGAATAAAATAATAATACATAAACAAATATACCTACGTACATAAATACACACATACTTTATATATTATAAATACATATATATATATATATATATATGCTATGTCATTGTGAAAGGAAATGCTCTTTATTTTTCCTCTTGAAGACATCTAAAGAAGGACTGTCACGTAAGGAGTGTGGGAGGGAGTTCCAAAGACGCACTGCAGTTACAGAGAAGGAACCATCATAACGGCTAGAAGTGTGAAACGGAGTACGAAGAAGAAGAGAATTGGCAGTGCGACAGGGTTTACCCCTCGGGGCGAAGTACTCAAAGCGTTCACGAAGGTATTGTGGAGAATTAGGGTTGTGTAGGATAGTGTAGAGAAGAGATAGGATATGGGCATCACGCCGACGCCGAATCGGCAACCACTTCAATCTGGTCCGAAACTCCGACACATGGTCGTATTTGCGGAGGCCGAAAATGAAGCGGATGCACAAGTTCTGCAGTCGCTCGAGTTTGTTTAGTAGAACCTCCGTTGCATCGAGAAAACAGACATCCTCATAGTCTATTAGCGGTAGAAGAAGAGATTGCGCAAGGGTGACCCTAGTATGAAATGGTAGGAATTTTTGGAGACGTTTAAGGGACTGAAAAGAGTAAAAGACCCTCCTACTAATATCAGCTATATGAACTTCCCAAGAAAGGTTAGTATCTATATGGACGCCTAGATTTTTAGCACTTTTCGAGTAAAGTATAGGTACTGAGTCATAAACTACTGGTGGGAGGGACTGGTGATTCAGTAAACTAAGCATATATCTGCCACCAATAATGAGCGCTTGAGATTTATTTGGATTCAGTAAGAGCCCAAAGGACTTATCCCACTTGTTGATATTTTCAAGGTCATCATTGATGGCAGCTATAGTCTCAACGAGTTCGCCGACTTTAAAATGACGATATAACTGCAAGTCGTCTGCGCAGAGATGATAGTTGGAAGTTAGGACCTTAGTGAGAGCGTTTATAAAAACTGAGAAAAGTAGAAGTAGAGTAGAGTAGTCGTCTTATGTTTTTTTTTTTTAAATTAGTACTGTATATATATAATGATCTTAAATTGTATAATAATATGATGATCCGTTATAGCCAGATCTGCTGTAGAATGACGAGGAGAACCGCCACTAAAAAAATGGGATATGTTAATTAAATTAAATTAAATCATTAAATAGTACCAGTGCTTATTACTAACACAATGGAGAAAAAAGCTAATAATGTCTATACAACCAGGCCCTGTGTGGAATCCTTTCCAATACACACAAACGTCCTTATCATCATTTCTCTAGCCTTTTAACAACTACCTTGGGGTCTGCTTCTAGTCTTACCGGATGCTGCTGCGACGAGCGACTGTTTACCAGAATTCCACAGCTCAGTAACTGGGTAACACAATACTCTTTAGATAGACTGATGGCTAGACTATCTGGCACCTGACTACCTGTAACGACTTGATTTGAAGATCTTCCAATGACGACCGGGACCACGCTTGCTTTACGTAGGTACTTTATAAGGCACAGGATGTCAGTGTCAGTTCTCATCTTCTACAGAAATTAATAATGAATAAAACATTCCAAAATCTTTCTCCTTTACTCGAACCTCTCAAATCTCAGTACATAAAATACTTCAGTGCATAAGAAATGAGCCACATCCTCATTCAATATTCCCGGTCAATACTCTCGCCAAAGGGTGACATTTTAAAACAAGTGGCGAAGTCTTAGGAAGGAACCAATACAATGCAAGAATCCATTGGACTTCCGCCTTGGAAAATTTCCAGCTACGAGCGAATCAATGGAGGAAATATTTTAGTAGAGAACTGCTCACATGAAACTGGAACTAAATTTGGTTAAATAGTTGCTGCATTTTCCACTATGTCACCTGATAGTAAGCGATGATGTGGCCGATGATGGACCACGCTTAAAGATCCTTAAATCATAGGTGTTAGAGAATACAGACTCCGGCAGGGAATGCCACTTCTTGCATTGTAGAAGATGTCTGCAAGATTTTTTCTAATGACAGAAGATTATGATGCGTTTTTAAATTAAAACGAGTATATTTTTGTTATTGCAGACATGAATTCAGATACAAAAATATTGTTTTTAAAAGGATAAACAAACATTTAATCTCGGGTGAAATTTGTTCTGCCAGTGATGCTACTAATTACGTCCGACCATCTCAGTTTTAGCGATTGTTTTTCTTACGCCATAAGCTACTCTCGTGTTGGTACGGTAACAAAAATAAGACCAATAGATTCAGATGGAACTAGTATTTCATATACTTTACCATCCAACAAAACAGTAATAATTTCCTAAAGAATACAACACACAAACGGTGCCAAGTCAACAGCAAGTGTACCCAAAGAGACACACGAAGCGTTTCACCACCACTCACGACCGTCTGAAGGTGTCCTTACAATGAAGGAAATATTTGCTTAGATCTGGCGAGCACCAAGTGTTTCCTTCAAAGCAGAATAAATAACTCGGCCGCCACTGTTCTCTCAAGGGAACCTATATTAGGGAAGTGTTATTAAGAATCTTTGTTTTTTGCTGGCTCTGTTTTTCTGTTCGTAAGTGCATGTTTTTGTGACGACTTACAGGAGATGTTTTTTTGATACTATTCTTCAGATTTTGTATAGATTTCGTCTTTATTGTTACGTGGAGGTGTTTTGTTTGGGAAGCAAAAAATTTTTGTGAGATTTTCAATTTATTTCGGTCGAACTGAAATAAATTAACACACATAAATTCACACGCATAGTTAAAACAGGTTTCACACAAACAAAGGTTTCTTTTGTACATGAAGTTGCACTAAAACACTGACTTCTAAGTCACGGGTAGGTATCTCTAGTTTAGGAGGTAGGGTTTCTTACCATCTATGCAGCTTTATTCCAAATTAAAAAACTTTGTGAAATGTATTGTGAAACTTTTAATGCCAATAAAATATTATTTAACTAGCCTAACTGCCTAACATTTCCCAAATAATAATAATATTCCACAACTATCACACAACGCCGTCTAGTCCCCAGAGCTTCCATTATGAGTACTAGACAACGGATAAACATACTTCTATATATTTCTAAATATTATATATATAATATAGATAAATTACACCCAGACACAGAACAAATGATCATGCTCATCACACAAACTTGTCCTGAATGGGATTCGATCTCACGACCTCCGGCATAGCAGTCAGGGCCACTAACTACTAGACCAACAGGCCAGTCAAAATTAACGTGTAGTTTGGCTTCCAGTTTAACCAGATACATTTTAAATGCACATTACTCTTTTGTTATCAGACTTCTATTGAATCAAAAAGTAGCTAGCTACTCCTACATAAGCACAATACTGTTCTTATCATTTTATTACCATTTGCAATTCAAACTACAAAAGAGCGCGTCCCCTTTCAAATGAACTGAAGGCGTTCAGCGAGGCTGATGTCTGCTAGGGCTGCAAGAACGTTTGAAAGAGTTGTAGTGGCCCTAGAACACCAAGGGCAACTAAAAGACATAGGTGGGTATCAGTAAAAGTCTAACACACCGTTATGCTCTATTGAAAAGTCATTTTATGATTTCCAACCCCAAAAAACCCTTTCAAATACACATAAATGTACTTGGCAGGTTTGTGAACACAGTACTTATTTGCAGAAACTTAGACACACCAGTTACATAACCTTCTTATTAGATACTTCCAAGAAAACGCTTAATCAGCTTACACTATTGTAATATTACTTCATTACCAGTTGCACACCCAATTTTACGCCTTCTCAACGCTGTTATATCCCAAAACGCAGTATCGGCTTATACCTTGACCCAGGGGCGTAAGCTACTAACGTATCTGCCCTATCAATTATACGAAAAGTTATATGGGCCCCGTGTAAAAATTCGGAACATATTATCCACAATATTCAATTCTCTTATTGATAAGATGTGCGTAGTTAATGAATAGCATAGTATAATTTTCCCACAGTTGGAACTCAGGTCTCCTCTTTATGAGAGGGCTTGGGCTGTTGGATGTCACATGTCTTCGAAGTTTTAGTTCTAGAGCAGGCCGGTTTCCACAAGATGTTTTCCTTCACTGATTTTAGAACAGTGATGCTGAATTAAATTAGACAAAGTAATGCACCTGATTGGGTTTGAACCTGCGCGGCCGTTACCACTGGGCCACCACTGCTCTAAATAACAAGATATTCCATTTTAGTAGGTCGCTCTTATGGAGTGAATGCTGGAGCATTCACTCCATAAGATCACAACAAAAACTTCATATCTCTTCTATTCCACAATACTCTAAATCGCCAATAAACGAGGTCTCGGTCTTACATGACATAGTAGATGAAATCTATTAGTCTCATCTTATCTTTCGAGGTCTATCGTCTCTCTCATGTCTCTGTGCGAGTAGAGTCTTCTCCTCGCACAGAGACGTTTGCGAAATTCCCGCTGGATTAGCTGCTTACTGATGGTATCTTGCCATCTATGACGGTTTTTAGCGTCATGAAGAGCGACGTGTAATTGGATGTCCATTGTGGAGCAGACCTGATCTGCCCATCTATTTGGGCTGCGGCCTTTCGGTTGTTTGCCATCAACCATGCCAGTTACGATGAGCTGTTTAAGGTTGTGGCCATATTTCCTGGCAATGTGGCCAAAGAACTCCAGCACTCTGACAGTCTGATTTTGCAAATAGAGTCTGCGTTGTAAAAAATCTCGATAACTTAATATGGGGCCCCTTTAGGACTAGCTACGCCCCTGCCTTGACCGCTCGAGACAACTTGGCCAACATCCAACTAAATGTACACATTGCAACCAAGACAAACGAAGCTACTAAGATTTAGACATGCATAAAATACATTTTAAATTAGGTACAACAAACATGCTTGTCTAGACGATTTTAAAGTCTAGACTAGACGTGTCTTTCAATGAATTTTTAGTGCTGATGTTACATTTTTATTATTTTGATTTGAAAGGGGATTGAGTGGTTTAATTTGAGAGAGAATGTTTGATACCGTGTTATGTTTGTGAATAGAATGGGTTGATGAATATTGAAATAAACTTTCTTTTATTTTTTGTGAAACTATTAAATTTTAAGGCATTTTCGGAGGCTGTCGTAACGCTATTTAACATATAGAAAGTGATCTCCAATTTTCTCGAAGATGGCCAAAGAAGAGTTATCGTGAAGTTAGAGTGGAAAAATGTTTCTGCTGAAAACTTGACAGCTTGACATACGCCAACGAACTGAAGTTTATCTTGCTATGGGTTTTCTGTTATCTACATATCAGCCGACAGACGTCCAAAGCGGTTTTTTTATATGCCTTTCCCAAGACTAAATCATTCAGACTCGTCCATTTTGCTGCGTCTAGCAGACTCTTGTAACTCTTACTGGGAAAGTCTATAACCAATTTAAAAGTATCATCACATGAATGAAGAAAAATCAAAAATACCAAGAGTTCATAAACTAAAAGAGCGTTAAAATAACAAAAATATAATACTATTAGACATAATCCCTCTGATCCGCTGAAAGGCAGAGCGTGTGGTAAGATTTGGCTGGACGCCAGCACTGGGACCTAGGTTTGATGCCAGGGCTTGGTAATAACCACCTGATCTTGTAAGTTAGCCGCAATATTTGTTTTGTAATTAATCGTCAGTGTAACTTTTGAGTTTTGAAATAAAATATTTTTTGGTGTGTAGTGACATATAATTATAGCGTCTCATTTGAATTAAACTATGTAATCCTGCATAAGAGGTCTCCACGCGGTTTGAACCTGAACATTATACAACAGCCCGAAATGATCTATCGGGTAGTTGCCCGAACCAGAAACCCGTCTGGTTGCAGGATTCTCTCTTTTCAATGAAGCTATGTGGGACTTTACACTCGGTTCATACCTCTAAGGAAGGTTCTACATACAAAACTAACGAACTTTCATGCGAGGGTTTGTCAAACCATTTTTTCTCAGAAATCGTAATATTTCTTCTGAATTATGTCCTTATATTTAAACCTTAGAGCAAAATCTTATCTGAGAGTTAGTTCGAAAGAATACCACAGTCGTAGAATAATGAGTTAATAGTCAGCAAAATTCTGACACTCGCACCACTTAGTACCAGAGCAATCAATTAAAATATAATAATATTCCACAATTTTCATACAACTCCATCTGGTCACAAAGTAAGAAGAGCTTATGGTACGAGTACTACTAGACAATTGATAAACATACTTACATATTTCTAAATACACACATTTAGGTTGAGAGTTGTCTATTGGAGGATGAATGAAGTGTACGTACGGTATACGTTGTTGAAATGTAACTATCTAGACCTTTCAAGACAAGAGCCTGATACATACATGTTTGTGTAAGCAACGAGCGACGATGCCTCAAGTTTTTTTAGTAAGTTAATTTATAATGTCTTACCATTCTCTTTGCACTTTTATCCTGATCACGCTATTATACTCATTGCGAATAAACTCATATTCTCTTTAATAATATTCAGATTTGGCATTTTTTTTTTTATTTATACATATTCCAGTCAGCCCCGTACATCGGTATCAGTTGATTTATCTAATGTCTTAGTATACCTTTAGTATGTTGTATTGGAATTGCGAAAGGAACGATAATGGCGTCTTGAATTCCTATTTCCTACCCTTTAGCTTGAATGCTAGCATATCGCTTTCAACCACCTTTCATTTTCTCACGGACTATCCATTCCTTTACCAGACCGTATCTAATATTTGCAGGAAATTTTGAATCAAGACGGCATTATCATTAATTAATTATTTACTCGTGTCTAATTATAAGCCACTTTGTGAACTGAAACTTTGCGACAATATATTAATAGAAAATATGAAAATTCTGATATCTTTGGTGAAGTCCTGACGTATCAACACCTAGTCCAAACCCATGGCAATGGCACCCAACCATAGAGTTTTTTTTTTCAATTTTTGCAAAGAATAAGAAATGATTTTCCAATATTCACCAACTTAGGCAAAAAAAAAAGAGGTCTGAAGTCGGTAAAGAGAATTCTACTTTCACGTGAACCTAACCACTGGCAGAAACTATAGTACCTACCCAGTAATACTAGCTAACGACAAATCTTGAATCTATGAAGATTTAATGAAGATTTGATGGATAAAACAAAGGTCAATGACAAAACAAAGTCAACAATCTTTGATTTACCTATCAAATAAAACAATAACGAGTCGGGCAAAATAAATATTATACTTTAGCTTAGCAACATGTTTAAAGATAGTAACATTTTAGCGCCATCTATTTCGCCAAATTTGAACTAAAGACCTGATTTCAAGAAAATCCTAGATCACGACGGTGTTAAAGTACTGTATGCGTTTTTATTTATACTTCATGCACATAAAAGTACAGAGGCGGACTTAATGCCTTAGGCATTTTCTTCCAGTCAACCTTTGGGTGGTGCAGAGAAAAACAGTGGTAGGTACATTAAAAGAAAGAGATAAGGTGGTTCCAAGAATTGATATACTCGTATCTGTATTGAATAGATCGTCGTAATACGCCCTAAAGGTAAAAAGTGAAAAAATTGCAAATTTTTTTGATTGCAACGTTTTCTTTTTATGCACATAATACTGTAAACCAACCACAATACCCGTCTGGTTGGAGAGTCTTCCCTTTTCAATGGAAGTTTGTGGGACTTCACATCCTGTTCTGAATACTTCTTAAACATTTACATCCTGTTCTGAAAACTTCTAAAACATTTTCATCCTAATCTGAATACTTCTAAAACGTTTACATCCTATTCTGAATACTTCTAAAACATTTACATCATGTTCTGAATACTTCTAAAACATTTACATCCTGTTCAGAATACTCCTAAAACATAAGTTCCGTACAATTATCAGTGTCAACAAAATTGGGACCATTGTTCCCTTCATAGTCTATCATAGACCCATTTTGCAAATTGCCTTTTAAACTTCCGGCAATTAGGAGAACAGATAGTAACTGGATGTGACCTATAGATAAAACAAACAACATTTATTTATTTTATATTTTATTGTACACCTCAAATCGAATGTGGGACAGGATAAACATTAGCCAAAACTAAGCGTACTATAGGCGGCCTTATTGCATAAGGTAATCTCTTACCGGCAACCTTAGGAGGGAATGAACGAAAGGATTTGAGGCAGTAGAATACAAAAATCATAAATAATATTGATTAGTCAGATACAAATACATAATATAAAACACAAATTAATATATTAATAAATAACAAACATAAAATTGAGAGCGGAATGCAAACAAACATTATAATAAAAGGTAATGCTCCTTCACCATTTTTTTAAAGGTCGGTAGGGTTTGAGCACTCCTTATTTCTACGGGCAATGAATGAAAAAAAAAAAAAACGCTCAGACGAGCTGCTTGAATAGTAAACGATTTATCAAAAAAGGAAGTGGAATACATACGAACACTTAATTTTAGATTTAATGTCCCACTTAAAGTAACCAACTTAAATCTTACAGAATCACAATTGAGTTACACCATCTCAGCATCTAATAAGTCAAGCAAATTGCAATTAAGTGGTTCCACGTTCAGTCTGTGTCAAAATTTAATTTAGAGCTCCCCCTCCCCTCCCCCTTCATGGTTTTACCCCCTCTGTGGGGGACGCGGAATGATGCTGCGATTAATTCAAAATTTCAAATTGAGTTATCTGTATAATGTAGATTTAGTTCAACTAGAGTTGCTAGGTCTGTGTAAATAAAATTCCGCCTAAAAATTTTGTAGTTGATGTAAGAATTGAGAAGTTTTTATCATATAAACGCCAACTCAACGAAAACCCTACAGAGAGTTAATAGCAAGAGTTACTTCGATTTCTGTGACCCTTACTCAGGTCAGGTTATCGGTCCACCTTATGGGAGGCTTTCCAATTCTGCTTCTTCCTGAAGGATGTGAGACGCACAGGACCGATAGTTATGGTGGCACTTGGAGGAGGCCTTTATCCCACAGTTGATATATTTCGGCTTAATTGATGAAGTTGAAGAGTTATATAGTAGGTGTTAGGACATTGCAATAACATCATCAGCAATGATGCAGTCGTCTAGTCGAAGCTTCAAAGTCTCCAGCATTGACATCGATTTATTAGCCTGTCCATTTTTTATCGTTTACGAGAGTGTACTAAAATTACACCATTTTATTCTGACAAGTCTGTTCTGTCATCGGTCCACTAAACATAAGACATTGCGTCACCGATACATGGTGAAGATCCCACCTTTACATAAGAGGAAAACGTTTTGGGAACACATTTATTGTACCTAAGTATAGCTAAGGAGTGGAATTCCTTGCTGATAGTTATAACCTAGGGGTCTCTAAGTAAAGAGTAAATAGGTTACTTCTAGGCAAGCGGGCTCCACCGTCTGCCACATCATCGCTTACCATCAGGTGAGGTATTGGTCAATCCGTGAGCCTACACATATTTTTCTAGCCTTTCAATTGTGATAATTACAGACACAATTGAAAGACAATAGGTGCGCGAACGCCGGCGTTCGCTTGGGGTTTAATGAATTAAAAAAAGAACAGCTGAACGGATTTAAATCTGAATTAGGCACAAGGGTAAACCATGTTTTGGAATACTACGTGGCATTCGTTTTATCGCAGGAGTAAAGAGTGGCAGATGTCATTGGATAATTTTCCTGCCTAAAAATCCGATTGTAAATTCCCTTGGCACATTTTCTTCTTTCTACTTAAACGTGGACGAAGCTATTGGCATCAGCTAGTTTTCCAATAAAAACTATCTAAAATAATTTTGTGGACCAACCATCAGCGTAAAAACAACGTGCAGACTGTCAGATCATAAAATTCACTGAGACGTCTGAACTGAATGTTAAACGCCATCGACATGACCTGCATCTTACAAGTACGGATATACAACGTCAAACACAGCTTACGTATCCAGTATAAGCAGATCCTGCATTGTAAAAGCTTTGAGCATAAATGAAGAGTTAGCTTAAACTGGCGTAGTACTTAATGTCTTTTATAGGGTACAATATTCATCTTAACAATCGCATGACGTGTTTAGTTTTGAAATGATAAGAATATATAACAGCATATCAGTATTTGCAGTATGATGACACTATTGGCACAGTAGTTGAGCGATTGGCTGCTGCGTTGCTTATTACGGGTTTGATTTCCTCACATTGTTCTAGATCTGAGTGTCTGGACAGCAATATTTAATAGCGGCTTCTCAAATCGTTTGATAGATTTTTTTGATGCTGACACTAATCACCGGTTGGTGATAAAAATACAACCAGAGATTCAAAGAAAGAAGAAATATTTATTTGCGCCAGTCTTTGTATCATCAGTCACAATTAATTTCTTTTTTTTTGCTTAGTTTTTTTTTAGTCTTGCTCTTCCTGGACTTTTAGAAGGGGTACGAGGTACCGAAACCAACTCGCGGATGGACCTTGGAAAATTTTCATAGAATGACGATTATCCTCGTACCATGGAGGTATTTTTTTTAAATTATTGATAGGCTCGCGTTTGACCACTATCTCAACTGACGGCAAGCGACGATGCGGCCAACGATGGAGCACGCTTGCCCAGAAGTAACCCATTCACTCCCGACTTAAAGACACCTAGGTTGTAGCTATCAGGAAACACAAACATCGACAGGAAATTCCACTCCTTAGCTGTACTAATAATGAATGTGTTTCTAAAACGCTTTGTAAGAATGGTCATTTCTGCTTATCACATAAAAAAATTTCGCCTGAATCCCACGCCGCGGAGTCAAACCAAATCCTTTGAAGTTCTTGTTTCGAGTGCAAGCAGAATGGACATAGCGGTGGTCAGGTACATAAACACTATGATAGTGCACGCAAGGACCAACTCCATTTTGATGGGAAACTATTGCAATACCTGGAAAATAAAGATAGCAAAAAATGGTTTTGAGAGCCTTAAGCAGACTGGTTACTAAGAACTATACCACGACATACATGGTTACAAATATAGCGATATTAAAGAAAATACAGAACACAAGAAAAACAATAAATTACTGAAAGAAAGCTGCTTTATTCCTGACATAGGCTATATTTTATATACGCAGGTAAAGCCGCGGGCAAAAGCTAGTTGTTACTAAAATTATCAAATACTAGCTTTTGCCCGCGGCCTCGCTCGCGCTAATTAAATATAGCCTATGTCACTCTGTAATTATAGGAGCTATCTATTGGTGTAAAAATTTTGGCAATCGGACCAGTACTTACAGAGAATTACCTCCTATAACAAAAAAAAAAAAAACTTTACCTCTTTATAACATTAGTGTAGAAAACTCAGATAATCATGTCTATTCTGAAACACGAGTCAAGACTGCATTTTACAAGACACAGTTCCACATAGTTAAACGCAATATCGCTCGTGTAAGTTCGTAAAGCTAGCCTTAGAGCCAGCAGTGCAATAATCTGCAAGCCCTGGCTTCACCTTGGACCAAATACCATCAATTTCTAGAATATTTAAATATACTATAAACATAATTGTGTTTTAGTTCTGAAAGTGTTTGAGTAGCGTACATCACTTAATTTTTTCTATTGTTAGTATCAAAAAATAACATTATCTAAAATCACAAACAAAAAGAAATTTTCAAAATTCGTTCAATATTAATCAAGTTGGAAACCTTTTAAATCTGGTAGAAGGGGAAACTGTTACTATGCACATGCTGAAATGTGACGTCACCACCATCAGGTTACGTTTACCCAAAACCTCGTTTTTTGCAACACGCAACGCCTCCACTCTTCTAATAAATAATACTAATTGCTGCTTCATTTATAATTGTGATGCTGTTTCCAGAAAAACAAATTGTTTAGTTTTATTTGATGTATATTACCTATAAAATATTCAAAGAAAGCGATACCAAATACCCAATTTTGCAATCATGGTATGCTTGAATAACGTAAGTATCACGCTAATACTATTAAGGTGAAACTTTGCATGAATATGATTGTTTATCCTTCAGGCACAAAGGACTGATAGACCATATCTTGGAATTGAACAGGACTTTTTAAAAGGGACATATTTATCATCATCATCATCATGATGATGATAAATATCTTCCTGCCCTTGTCTTGTTTTATTCGGGGTCGGCGCAACACGTTTTTTTCTTCCATTCTGTCCTGTCACTTGTCAAGCTATCACTAACTCCTATTTCTTTCATATCGCTTCTCACACAATCCATCCATTTATGTACCTTTCGAATTTATGGATGGATAATTTTCTACTCCCAGAAAACCACTGGCTGAGACGATTATTCAGTAATAATATTTTTTTTAAAGTTCTCTGTACAAAACGGACCAGACGCATCGTCACTCGTTGCTATAACAAAAACATCAGGTTCTCGCAGGGTCTTAATTGCTTCAACACGCTCTATTTCTATATTATTCAAAACAAAAGCCTCCAATATCCCAATGTTTTGGTACTATTAAAATATTTTAAATTAAAAACAAGAGAGATCTTCTCGTAGATAAATAAGAACAGTAACACCGCCGCATGCATATGCAGCGCGCTTGTAATTACTGAGTCAGCGTCCACTAGTGCAGTAACTCGCGGAATTGCTGCGAAGCCCTCAGACGTATCTTCGTCTCCTTCCGTATTTACTATGTATTTCTTGAATTCTACTGTGCAAATTGTGGGTGTATTTTAAAGTTATTTGACTTCACTTTTTGGTAATATAGACATTGTTCTTTTAGCATTGATCATGGTTATAGACGGTTAATGTAAATATTTATCGTTTGTGATGTTTTTTTTCAATACACTTACTTAAAAACCTGCTCTTATCTCTACCGCTTTTACGCACGTAATTTACTGTACTTCGCACTAGTATGGAAAAGAGTGCGAGCTCGTCGCCGTCAAACTTTATTAAATTTTATCATAACAAAAGAGAGAGAGGACAAAAGAAAATATACATAGATTATGTGAGGAATGATAATATGAAAGTCAAGGGACTCATTGATGGTTAACAGAACAGAAGGGAAGGAAAACAAGTGTTACATCGACCCCAAGTAACATGGAATAAAGGCAAAAAGATGATGAAGTCTGAACCAAACCTCTATCTAAAGACTCATCATCACCAGCTTTTTTGTTGTTCCCACTGCTGGGACTCAAGCCTCCTCTCTAGGAGAGGGAATGGGCCGTAATCTACCACACAGGCCCAGTGTGGGTTGATATACCTCTCTAAATAAAACCATAAAAAAATACAACTACTTTGATATCACACAATATCGTTGCAGTACTTATTAAGCACCATTACTCAAGATTTACGCGTTTTTCAAGCAAGTTAGGATGTGAACCGATTGGTCAAGCTTGGCTGGACTCGTGCCAAGTCTCCATACACCAGTTAAATGTTAAAGACTCCTTGTCGGAACCGCGGAGAAGGCTCACTGCTTTCGGAAATATCATTTATTACATTTTGGTTAACAGTTGCATTAAAATTTTGGAGAATTTTGTTTTATAGTTCAATTTATGACAACTGGGAACAGTGTAAAATGAGAAAGGCCAATGTCTTTGATGTAAGTTGATGATATTATAACTACAGTTATGGTTTGCGTACTCTGGCAGACGGCAGAGATGAGCATCAAGAAGGAATCTTCTATCCAGTAGCACACACTGGCAAAGTAGTACTAAAGTTCACACGTATAAATTAAATAAAGATGCATGCACTTACAAATCTATATTACTAACATAGTTTTGTAAGTGTTACTAACATAATATGAATGTATTTTGATATAAATATAATAATAGTACAATAAATTCTATTCTATTGTATTCTATTCTATTCTATTCTATTCTATTCTATTCTATTCTATTCTATTCTATTCTATTCTATTCTAATAATATTGGTCAGTATAGAGACGATTAAGTTCAGTCTGACAGTTTTAAATTTCAACCACTCTAGAGCTCTTTAGCAATTAATGAAATATTACTTTTAATAAGTAGGTAAACAAAAGCTCAAAGTTTTCGTATATGATTGAATCAGGAATGAAGATATCAACAGGAGAACCAAGATTATCGACATACCCCGAAGAAATGGCAATGGGCAGGGCATATTGCTTTCATAACAAATGGTAAATAGCCGCCCTAAAGGTTCTGGATTGGAAAGACGCAGAAAACGGTGGTTTGGAAGGTCAAGATATGGTGGACCGATGACCGATGAATGCAAGTCGTATAGGACCGGTCGTTAAAGCTTAAGGGAGGTCTTTATCCAACAGTGGTGTTAGACATGTTGAAGAAAAAAATTACCATTAGTTTACATATTATACTTAGCCTGTATTGTCCTACGACTGGGCAAGGCCCTTCCTACTGCTCTGCTTTGGGTCTTCCTAAAGCAGTCATCTACATATAGGGTCACTGGCAATTAGTGTACGATACTTAAACACGTGATTGTGCTCATGTTAACAAACAATTTTTATTATGGAAACAAAGCCGAAATCGCGAAAAAAATATTAGCTGTTCAGTACATTAGGCAAACATAAATGTACTGAACAGCTGATTTTTTTTCGCGATTTCAGATTGGTTCCCATAGTAAAAGTTTTTGGTTATCATGATCACTAAATACCAGTCACACTATATATTAGGCGACCCACCATTTACTCTTTTAAAATAGGGTCCAAAGCGTTGTCTATGAAAAAGAATGTGCAAGAAACTCAACAAACACTTTTTTCAAACATGTTATGTATTATAAACTATCTTTTGCCTGCGACTTCGCCCGCCTACATAAAATATAGCCTAAGTCACTCAAGAATAAAGCAGCTTTCTATCGGTGAAGTACTTCCAGAGGCCTCCTACAAACAAAAAAACATAAAAAAAAACTTTACCTCTTGATCCTCTTGATGCCCTCGCATTCTACCAAATTCTGCGACAAATCGTTTACGGTTCAGGCGGTGCGATTATGGAACGCTTTGCCATTGTCAATTAGACAAGCCCAGTCGCTAGGTTCTTTTAAAAACCTTGTCAAAGAATATTACCTTTCTCTCTAATATTAATGTGTATATAATTTCTTCCATCGCTAATCTTTATTATATTCTTTTCTTTTTGGCTTCCACTTAATTGTAACACATGATATTTATATATATATATTGTATGTATTTATATATTGTATTTATTCATAAATGTATATATGTAATTGTATATATTTTTTTTTTTCCCCTTAATTAATTTGTCCCTTGATTTGCTTGAAGCACACCGCAGACTACCCCCTTATCTAGTTTAAGTTCTTATATTCCATCCCAAGGTTGTCTGGAAGACATCGCTTTCAGCGATAAGACCGCCGCTGTGCACATAGGTTTAAGTTTCTGTGAAATTGTTACTATTTTGGTGTACAATAAAGTTTATTCTATTCTATTCTATTCTATTCTTGATTATACTAGTGTAGAATATGTAGATGTAGATATCTCGGTTATATGTGTCTTGTTGTAACTATTTGAAACATAAATGAAACATGATCATAGTATATTAAACAAGATGTCTACTTGAGCTCGTGCTCAAAAACACTGCAAATTCAGCAATAATTTATACGAAACTTTTTCAATAAATATTTAGTTTGTAGAGCCTATTTACAAAGTATCTACAACTTAATATACCAGACTGGAACTTTATACTTGAATAAATTTTGCTTGCTTTTTTTTAGTTTAAAACAATTAATGTATGCACATTATAAACAGACAAAAAAATGGAAACATCTAAATTTTATGATAAGACGACGAAGAGGCTGTGTAATATTTTTTAACATTGTTTTTTGTGGTAACAAATAAATATTTTATTTGATTTGAAAAGGCTAATTACTTAAAATTCCACCAATGAATATGATTGATGTTTATCAAACGCATTCATAGCGACGTAGCATAGCATATCTCAGTCTGGTGGAAAAGCACCATATGGGTGAAAACGGATTTGGATTCAACTAAGAAATGTTTTTTTATATGCAAGGATGCGTGCTATGGATGGCCCCGAATGTTGTAGCTATGTTATAGCTTCCCTACTATCGCTCGATCTGCACATCTTCCTCGCCAAGAACATCTTACTCCCACCGCTACATAACTTATTATCAGTGGAAACGGCCACACAGTTTCACAGCTTACCTATTACATCCTCGCGGTATAGCTGCATAGCACATCTCTGATGGAAAAGCAGCCTAAAGTGGCCAAGTAATTACAACTGCACATATCAAGCTTCAAATTCAAGCCACACAGGCCGAGGGCAGCTCATAGATTAGTGACCATTTATTATAGACCGAACATCCTTCGTATCTTTGAAATCACGTCAAGCCGTTGGTTCTGGCTGTCATTTGTAGACTTTTGGCAGTCATTCTGGATATTTAGAAGCCAGAAAATCATACGGGGGTATCAAGTTGCTTTGTTATTGAGGTTTGGACTAGTGTGAAGGCCAGATAGGCAGTCGCTTCATTTAAAAGCTGCATCCAGTTAGACTAGAAACCGACCCTACTATAGTCGGGAAAAGACCAGATTGATTGTCATTTATTAGTACCTTTTCTCAAGGAAAATCATCAAACAACTTCTCCTAATCTGATCGGAATAAAGCGCCAGACTTTTACTGACTAAAGACCACAATATTCCCTCAATTGCCGTTTCAACGAGAGCTATGGTAACTCCTTTGAACAAGCCACAGTTCTGGCAGGCGTAAGCACTTTGGTCCCGTTAGTTTTAGTAACATCTCTTTGAGTTGCGCGTAACACACCACGTGCCATGGACGGTCAGCGAGTTACTCATAGCTTTTCATCCGCAAGCTTAGGACGGTGGATGCTGGAAATGATTCTACGACTCCGTACACCTGGGACGTCTTTCTTAGTCGTATTACTGCTTCGCAGAAAGAGGTGGGTGCCTCCCATTTCCTATCTATCCGTTTTATGACCTGAACCAGGGCCACGAGAGGTCACTGCCGCCGATATGTAAATATCAAGCACCTAAAAGTTGCTTTTAATTGAGTTTAAACTATACACCTGATCTCTCCTACCTAGATGTTTACAAATTTACCAGTAAAAAACAAATAAATTACATAAGACAAAATATTTTTAACAAGCTCTTGTTACGCACCGTTGTTTGAGGCAACAGGGGCGCGAAATGTCACGAGTTCTTACCCCGGCTTACGTAAAAGTGCTAGAGTTCCTTTAATGATGTTATTTTGTTAAGGCTTCTCACCCTTTTTCACACCCTCGCTAAGCCTCCCTCACCTGCCTTTTTATTGAGGTGTAATATAAAGCTCCTATGCTTTAGCCTAAATGCGGTTTCAATATAGTTTAAGCATAATTAGGTCTCTAACGTGTTTTTAGGATTCCGTAGCCAAATGGCAAAAAACGGAACCCTTATAGATTCGTCATGTCTGTCTGTCTGTCTGTCCGTCCGTATGTCACAGCCACTTTTTTCTGAAACTATAAGAGCTATACTGTTTAAACTTAGCAAGTAGATGTATTCTGTGAACCGCTTTAAGATTTTCATACAAAAATAGAAAAAGAGAAATAAATTTTGGGGGTACCCCATACTTAGAACTAAAACTCAAAATTTTTTTTTTTCATCAAACCCATACGTGTGGGGTATCTATGGATAGGTCTTCAAAAATGATATTGAAGTTTCTAATACCATTTTGTTCTAAATTGAATAGTTTACGCGAGAGACACTTCCAAAATGGTAAAATGCATCCCCCCCTCTGTAACTTCTTAAATAAGAGAATGATAAAACTAAAAAAAATATATGATATACATTACCATGTAAACTACCAACGAAAATTGGTTTGAACGAGATCTAGTTTAAAACATCGATCAAAGTTACAACGAACTACAAGAACTTTTATATTATGTTACTTGCTGCTACGGAACCCTCGGCTACGAAACCATGGGCGAGTCCGACTCGCACTGGGCTGGTTTTTTTTTAATGAAAATGAGGTGGCCGTTCAAAAGGTTCTAGAGTGGCGACCGCGTACCGGAAGACAGCGGTGGAAGGCCTCCTACAAGGTTGACCGATGACCTGGTGAAGGTTGCGGGAATCCGATGGATGCGGGACGCACAGGATCGTTCATTGTGGCGTCACTTGGGGGAGGCCTATGTCCAACAGTCTATCGGCTGAAACGACGATGATGATGTGCTTTTTTTAGGTGGGAAATCATTCAATGACTTCTTGGGTGGAGTGAGAGGCCGTGACAGACTTTTACTGAGTAAAACCCACTCCTATGTTCCTTCTCTGCCTTGCTAGCCAGGGTTCCGTCCGCAAGCCCACACCTACGGTGGCTGTAACTGGAAATCGATGTCGAGAACCAGAGGCGGCTGGAGCGAGAGGGCCATTTCTTCACGCGTGCGACCGCCTCCTTCGCTAGCATTACTACTTCGCAGAAGGAGACGATCGCCTGCTATTCTTCCTTACTACGAACCATGGCTGTATCCACCGCGTTGGTCTTTAAGTGAAAGAAGTTTTTTTTTACCTATGAACTAAAATAGACCAATAATAAGAAGCGTAGTTTCAATTTAGACCGTCTAAATAAAATCTAGGAATGTTGTTGTGATGCCAGTAGTGCATGATTTTATAGGTATAGATAATAAAGTCGTAATACCGAGTGGTTAAATCTTTGGCACAGTCAAAAGATTTTAGTTCAGCTGTTTTTTTAAATCAGTTTTATGATATTTGAAGTAAAAATGGAATAATAACACGTTTTTGTATTCCATTCTGTACTGTCACCCGTCACACTATCACTAACTCCCTTTTCTTTCATAGTGGTATGAAAGAAAAGGGAGTTAGTGATAGTGTGACGGGGACTCACACAATGCATCTATCTTTTCTTTGGCCTCCCTCCTCTTCCTCCCTCTTCAGTCATCTACATGTATATCTCAGTGATTAAATCGTTTTTAGCGATAAGACAGCCCATTGTGACACTCTATTAATTTAAAGTTCCTGATGGAACTTTTATTTTTGGAGTACAATAAAGAATACATCTATCTATCTATCCATCTATTAGTCGAAGAATAGATGCCATTGAATTTAAGGCATTTTTACTTCGAAAATGGTCTATGGTGTGGTATGGTATCAGAATGAAAAGACGGACAGATGGACAGGCGGAGAAACGGGCAGACGGACAGACAGATGAACCGACGTACAGACAGACTGACAAAGAGACAAAAAATGATGTTACTAAGACACGGAACGCTAAAAAACAATCACGTTCATAAAAATATTTATTCCGTTTGGGTATCAATCTCCGTGGCACACAAATATACACCAATCAATAAAAACAGATATATTTATAACCCATCTAATCACTTACTCATCCAAGTTCAAACCAAGGCGAAGCAATGTTCGTCAAAGTAAAATGGCGGCTCAAACTCTATTACAATATTAATTTATAACCAAAAATCCATCATATTTGCAGCTTTTAATAAATGAGTTCTGTAGCGTAGCACTTAAATCTGTTCTAACACCATTAATAATTAACTCAAATCACTCAGAGCAGTAATATTTAGTCAAATGTTTCACTGAAGTAGACGAACGACTCTTGAGTGATTTGGAGTTCAATTTTTCGACGGAACAAGCTTGAAATTTCTTGGAGTTAAACTTGCTTTAGTGGCTTCTACACTCAGGATAAAAAGTATCTAAATGTGCTATACTAGGATACTAATAAACCAAAGTTTTATCTAAATCTGTTCAGTTGCTCGAGCATGAAGAAGTAACAAACACACACACACTCAAAACTTTCGGTTTTATAATATTAGTAGGATTAGTTTAGACTACGGTTGCATTTTTCTGTACCAGCAAGAACAATTTTTGTTTAGGGTGGATTTCATCAAACTTCTCCCGCAATGAGTGAAGCGTGAGAAAGTGTAAGACTTTTACAGACTAAAACCCTGTGTTTTGTTAGTTGCCTTTTGCGTTCTAGATGCGCTCTTTCGAATAATCCAATAGGATAGTGTTATAACTAGAGTCTGTCTAATAAGTCGACCGACTTGGATAATTATTAGTATATATATAGTCAACGCTAGTTCAATAATCAAGGTTGATTAAGAGATCATTGTTTTCTACTAGAAGAACCTTATAAAAAGTATCGAATATAAGTATTTTTTAAATAATTAAATATTATACAAAATGACAGACAGACTCACTAAGTATATTAGCATAGTCAGCTTATGACTTCTCTCCGTCAAAAATGGTGTCAACAAATTGTATTTTTGTTTTTTTTTTTTTTTGTTAATAGTTTCCCTCTGAGAGAATGGAAGAAAAAAACATGCGCGCCGACCCCAAGTAATATGAGATAAGGGCAGGAAGAAGAAGAAGTTTACTTCTAGCTAAGCATGCTCAACCGTTGACCACATCATCACTTACCATCAGGTGAGATAGTGGTCAAATGCTAGCTATTTTTTTCTATCAATAAAAAAAGTTTAATGTTTACTTAACTATTGTTTGTGTGACTAGTGTTGTGAAAAAATCTAAATTTTTATTTAAAAAAATCTAAAATTTTATTATAAACTGGTAATTTTTTTTTTCTTTAACTAGACAGTCAGAAATAGCCGACCAACAATTTACCAAGCGTGATAACTAATGACCAACAATCACAGTTTCAGAAAAGGCGTATCAGTCGGACGTCTAGCCGCCTACTTAGCATTCTAGCGGGATCGATAACCGTCAGTATTTTGTCTACAATTTGTAAACGTCTTCAACTATTGTTACTACTTTGATTAATAAGGCTGAATACTCTAGCTCAGTAAGCAGGATTGTATTACAGTTCTCATTTTACAAGCGTTATTTCATTTCAGACTGTCTGAATAAAATCTAGGAATGCTTTGTGATTTCAAATAATGGATGTATTTATTTTCGTCGTCATGTAAGTCGCAATGTAGTTGCTCTTTGGCACAATTATGAGATTTTAATTTAGCTATTTTCCTACATCAGTTTTTGTTCTTTTACGATTTTCAATTAAGTATTGTTTATTTTTTTATTTGCTTTGTTACTAACAACTTTGCCTTGGCAATGGAATGTTTGTCTACACTAATATAATAATGAGATATAAATTATTATATCTTGGTTTTTATATTTTTTTTGTTTGTAGGAGGTAATCTCTGAAAGTACTGGTCCAATTGCACATTTTTTTTTAAACCATGGAATGCCGTTTTATTCCTGAGTGACATAGGCTAATTGTTAAGTACGTGGGTGAAGGCTCGGGCAAAAGCTAGTCTGAAATAAATGTTTGTTTTTAATTATTTCTATTTACTTTTTAAATGTATTACTGTTACAAATGTATTTTTTAGTTATATTTTTTAGATTAAAATTAATAACTTTTAAATTAAATCAATCCAGAACAAATATTTATTATAATATTATAATAATTAAAAAAAAAAAAATTTTTTTTTTTTTATGTATGGCAAGGTTTTCCAAAAAATACGAAAGATGAACATTCCACTTGACAGCTTAAAAAACTCAATAAAAACACAGCTTCATATACACGAAAATCGTTATTTGTAATCAGCAAAATCGTATTCTCGTTCAGCAAACTTTTTGCGAAGCTACCCCCATGTATTTTTAGTTCGGATCCACCGCTCAAACTTCCCTTATAATCTGCACTTAGTAGATTAACAAACACGGCATCGATACAAGCGAAACTGAATTTCGTTGTAACGTACACCGATATTGTATTTTTATTTCGTAGTTTACGTAACTACGCTTTTTTTTTCGAATGTGTTTTTTTTTATTGTGGACGTGAAAGGTTTTTTTATTTATTTAGAAACTGTATTTCGTAATGGAAGTAGGTTAAATTATAGTAACATAATTTAGGTAGGTTACAATCGACAGTTTACGTAGTAAAACGACGTCGCATCGTTGTGAATGAAATTTCTTCGAAAAATAATATAATATTTTTTTGGGCTGGAAAATTATTAAGTTCTGAGGGAATATTAGCCTGTAACTGACTAATCTAAAGCGGCTACCGCGTACCGGAAAACGCAGCGTTGGAAGGCCTCCTACAAGGTGGACTGACGACCTGGTGAAGGTGGCGGAAATCCGATGGATGCGGGACGCGCATGTCGTTCGTTGTGGCGACGCTTGGGGGAGGCCTATGTCCAGCAGTGGACGTCTGTTGGCTGAAATGATGATGATTAACTGACTAATACTTGTGTTCTAAAAGTAGCCTTTTGCATTCCAAGACTCAGTAACTTTTTCGAACAATCTCGAAGAATATGACTTCTTTCCGTGAAAATGATGGTAAGGTGCCATAATCTTCATCTTAGGCCGAAGTGAAAGTTATTTTACAGCTTTAAGACTAGATATCATGTTTAACAAAATACACAAATATAATAAATCTTCTTTTGTGTCGATGGACTCAGATAAAATTTTCGTTAACCAGTGTTTTACAACCTACATAGTTCTGCCTCGCATTATATACAAGGTGTAAGAGTCAGCCCTCCACAAACTTAAGGGCTGGCTCAGTAGACGAAACTGAACAACCTTCCAAAAGATTTTTTTTTCAGGAAACGGAAAAAAACATCGGCCTCGCCATACAAACTGTTCAATCAAGTTTATGGTTTTGTGTGGTGAGGCTGATTTTGTTTATCGTTTCCTGTAAAAAAATGTTGTGGAAGGTTGTTCAGTTTCGTCTACTGAGCAAGCCCTTAATGTTTGTAGAGGGCTGTCCCTTACACCTTATATAAATAATATTTTGTATCACGGTCTTCGTTGTCGCCTCCTTCGAAACGACCCGATCGATTTCAATGATGTTTTATTGCATACTTTTGCTTAATAGTTATGAGAATAGATCGCAAAGTATTTTTCAATCTCTTACTCCAAAATTTCCTTTTATATTTTTTTTTGTATTTTTGTTTTAATTTTTACTTACGTTTGATTTATTTAATACCATTTAAGACAGAATAAGGTTTGCCGGGTCAGCTAGAAGGTATCTTACATGATATAATTACACAGTCTTATTAAGTTTATTTAACACAAACTACAAACCAACCCCTCAAATACACTTCGCCAAACTACTCCACTCATCCCCAATTTTCCTTGAAACACAAACGTCATTTACCCTAAGAAATAAAATACCAGGTGTCAAACAACTGCCTCCATCCAATTAATTACGTCGAAGGTCAGAGTAAGGGAAAGTTTCCTACTCATTGCTCAGAGATAGATCCCTTAGGAGGTTAGATTATCCAGGATCAAGTCGAGTAAGTTTGGCTACATCTTTAAGAATGGACAGTGTGTTTCTTGAATAAGGATCTTGTTAACATGTCGTGGGGGGAGATAGTTGGAAGTTTGTAGACATATGTTTTGTGGTTTATGGCGAGGATGTTATGGGTATGAAATTTCGGATTCGGATAAAGATATATGAATAATATTATAGACTGGCTTTTTAGTGTAGCGGTTAGTGGCCTTGATTGCTATGCTGGAGAGTTTGTTAGATATACATGACATTAAAAAAAGATGTTCATAGCTAAATAATTATCGATTTAGGAACATTTTCATGTCTTTATCACTTTGAATCTTATTAAGTAAACTATAGCATCATCTTATTTTTGCTCCTTTTAAATAAAGATGTACACAATCTCTACGCGTATCAAGCAACGAGAAAAGCTTGCATTTCTTGAACTGTACACGTCAAACTATTTGCGAAAGGTAAGTGCAATGCGTACCGCTAACCGTAAATCTGTAGCGATGCATAAAATGCAACTGGCATGTGCCGACAGATTGCTTTAGTATGTAAAGACTGACTTACGGATTACAAGTATGAACAGAACAGTCTTTACGATGTTCTAATAGATATTGATCTGAAAATAGGCGGGGCATGTGACAAGACTGTCAGCCTAGCGATGGACCATAAAGGCGACTTGTTAATGAGAGGCGGTCGCTTCCTCCCACGTAGCAGTAATGCTGACGAAGAAGGAAGTCGTACGAATGAGCCACAGTCACTGAAACCCCGACCTGTGCCCCGACCCTAAATTTTAGCCACCGTAGACGAGGAACGTGGACGACGAGTAACGGGTAGCTCGCCGACCAGTCGTTTGGAAACCGTCCGGACTGAACCCAAGTCTTCGACAGCGTGTAGTGTTCTACGTGCACCTCAAAGAGATGACAGCAAAACCATAGAGACCCAGAACGGCCAAAACCTACTGTGGCCCATGAATCTACTTCTGAAAGGGAAACCTTTGGTCCTAGAACGCAAGACAACATCAGGAACCTAGGTTTGGTTTTAGTCAGTAAAAGTCTGATACACCCTCATACTCTGTTCTAGAGCGGGAGAAGTCATTAGATGATTTCTACCAGATGATTACCAGCGACTAGAGAAAAAATGGACTGTGGACTGTGGATGGACTGACTATATAAAAGCTGCAGTGAATGAGTCATCACAGAGGAGTAGCGGCGTGTTGTGAAGCTTACCACCAACTCCTGAAGTGAAGACCACGACCACTCTGTTAAGAGTGTTAACAACAAAGAATAAGAATAGAAAAAAAAATAGCGTCAGAGAGGTCCAAGCCTGAAATGATACACAAGCAGACTGCATACAAAATGGGTAGACGATATTTTAAAACCATTTAGTTCTAACTGAAAAAAAAGGCCTACGAAGAAATTCTTGCAAAATAAGAATTTATAATTATATTAGGATTAACATTAATTTTGAATTACTTTACATCGAAATAGAATTATTAAGTTTAGTTTTACTCATTTTGTTTTTTTTTTTGTTTGCATAAAATAAAAGGTGTCTTTATTTTATTTAAATATATATATATATATATATGTAAAAGGAGAAACTGACTGACATTTATCAACACACAGCCAAAACTGCTAGGACTAGGTGTAAGAGATTTTCTACAAGGTTTCCTTTTGACATAGGCTAGCACTAAGAGAAGATTTTCCAAAATTCAGCTCGTCAAGGGAAATAGGGGTCCAAAATTTAAACCTTTGTACGGAAAAACCTACTCTGAAACGCGCGAAGCCGCTGGTAGAAGCTAGTAGATACTAAAACATATTCTTGAATCAATCAAACAATCAAAGCAACTTTTCTAGTTCAATTTTACACGAAACTTTTTGAAAGTTAAAGTAATAACAAAAATTGCCAATCTTTATTGGAGATAGAAAATTATTGAATGACTTATCCCCCTTAGGGTGGAGCGAGAGCAAGCATCTGACTTTTACTGATTAAACACCACCTGTGTTTCTTCACTTGTTGCGTTCCAGGATCACGGTAACTCTATCGAATCAATTCCACAGCCCTGGAAGAATTACCTATGTACCTATGTAACGTCTGATTCCCAAAGGGATATCAAACCCGTTTAGTTGTTAGTAGGTAAAATAAAAAGTTTGCTGAACCTCGGGATTAAATCTAGTATCCCACGCTGAAACCCACGCTTATAAAACGTGTTTAATGAAATCACTAGAAAAAATGGAGGCTGTGTCATATTAAAATCTTAACTAATAGAGTAATAACCGCTGTTGACTTTGCAAAATCACACTAATACTATAAAAGCGATTTGTGAGTGTGTGTGTATGTTTGATACTTTTTCACTCTCAAATGGGTGAACAAATTTTAACGAAACACAGGTAGATCATGTTGTAGAATAGCACATAGGGTATTATTAATCTCGGAAAACACCAGCTTTTTTTCCGATAGGAAAAATCATCCTATGACAACCCCCGCTCTTGGGCGGAGCAGGAGATAGTGTCAGACTCTTACTGACTAAAAAACCCATCCCGTTCCCTTAAGCCTTCATACCGAGGCTCGAGTGCCCTTTCGGATAACCCTGGCCCTTTCGGATAACTCTGGCCAAAGCTGTGTCCTATATTACTTTTTATTCCGAGAGTATTTTCTCTTGTTAGTGTCACCGCATTTGGGCCACATACCACAGCCACAAACCCCGCCACGAATAGCTTGAAGCGGCCACAAAGGAAGCTGATGCGCAAGACAGCCATTTGTGGCCGGAGGCTGCTACTTTTTTAACCCACACGCGCAGTATCATAATGAACCCTGTCAAAGGTTTAAATGCGCGAATGACGTGCGGTTTTGTATCGAAGCTTAGTGGCCGGTGCGGGGCACAAGAAACGAGCAGCGGCTATTTACAGCGTGGCCGCCACACGCCGTGTGAGGCGAATCCATATAAAATGTACTAGCTTTTGCCCGCGGCTTCGCCCGCGCACATAAAATGTAACCTATGTCACTCAGGAATAAAGCAGCTTTCTATCGGTGAATAAAATTTTGCAATCGGAGCAATACTTTCAGAGATTACCTCCTACAAACAAAAAAAAACAAACTTTACGTCCTTATTATATTAGTGTAGATAGGCTCGCGTTTGACCACTATCTCACCTGATGGTAAGCAATTAACTTCTAGGCAAGCGTGCTCCATCGTCGACCACCATCATCGCTTACCATCAGGTGAAATGGTGGTCAAACGCGAGCCTACCAATAATAAATAATATAAAATGTATGAAAGAGGACATACTTATGTATGGTGGTGTTTTGTGGCGGCCCTTTTGGTTCCTAAGCCACTGTATAATCATTATATTTTTTCGACCTAAAAACTTTACATCTACTTCAACTTAAAGTTCGTTAACTCGACTTCTTTTTTATGTCATATAATAGGGTAGTTTCTATTATCAAAATAATTACATTTTATTTAGTCCGTATTTTAGATTATAAAAAAATATTGGACACGTATTTTTTTCTTTTTTCGATTAAACAAACAATAACAATAGACCAGTGTCGATAATTTTTAAAACCAAAAAAACGAATAGTAGGATGAAACCCATCACAAAAGGAGGAGAACATTATAAAAATGAAAGGAAAAATAATTTACGGGCGATCTGAGGTCGGGAAGGGGGTGGGGGTGACTTTTTAAGGGGAAAAAACGGTTTTTCTCGATTTCCAGCAAAACTAAAAGTCCTATGGAAAAAAGTCAAATGGCAAAGTTGTAGGTAATAAAAAGATCTAAAACTTTTGCATTAACACTTTTTTCACATAACCTCAAAATTTATGTGAAAAATTCAAAAAACCATGTTTTTGGTTTTTTATTTTTATCTCTTTCAAAAAACAATATTTTATCACGAAATTTGGTGAAAACTTACCTTTTTATGTCCCAAATACGCTGTAATTTATTTGATTAGAAATATTTATTTTTTCACCTTATTTTGAATAAATATCGAAAAATCACCCTAATTTTCAATCGAAAATTCACCCGTCAAAACATTTTTTTTTTTCAAAAAGTTTATATGGTGTCTGTTCGTTGAAATCTCTACTTTCCGATGGTGAAAAAATATATATATGTTACCATAGTAAATCTTCTCAGCAAATGCAAAAAATCGAAAAAAACTCGAATTCAAAATTTTTTCAATTATTATATTGAATGTAGAGCTATTTATTAAAATTTACACTTTAATTACTCGAAAAACGTAAAATTACATGTTACATAGATAAAAAAAATGCAAATCAAAATATAGTACTATAATTAACAAACAAATAAGTTGATAAAATTAATACTTAATAAGACGTCTACAATATTTGGAGAAAGGAGTCGAATCTTCTTTAAGTTATATGGGTAGATGCCTATTTATAACTATTTTTAGATAACTTATATTTATCTGAGTGACCTACGAAAAATTTTACCCCATCAAAAGGTAGAAGAGGAGTCATAGAGGTCATAGAGGAGTGGGGAAGGGGCTAGGCGGGTCCGGGTCTTACTACATACATACCTAATATTTCGTAGCAGCTGTAACAACCGTTAGCCTAGCCAGTATTCGAAATACAGTATAGTATACAACATCGTTTAAAAAAACACACGTGCACGTTGATTTTCTTGACGATAATTATGACAAGTTTACAAAAAAACTAAGAAGATTAAAAAAATAATAATCTCCTTTATTTTGCACAAACAAACTTAGTTATTTGAAATGTATAAAATATATATGAAAATCGGCCAAAAGTTAGTAAAAATATATTTACGATATGTATTTTATATATCTTATGGGAGTAACTAAGTTTTTTTGTGCAAAATAAAGGAGATTATTATTTTTTTAATCTTCTTAGTTTTTTTGTAAACTTGTCACAATTATCTTCAAGAAACTCAACGTGCACGTGTATTTTTTTAAACGATGTTGTATACTATACTGTATTTCGAATACTGGCTAGGCTAACGGTTGTTACAGCTGCTACGAAATATTAGGTATGTATGTAGTAAGACCCGGACCCGCCTAGCCCCTTCCCCACTCCTCTATGAAATACCTTTTGATGGGCTAAAATTTTTCGTAGGTCACTCAGGTATATATAAGTTATCTAAAAATAGTTATAAATAGGCATCTACGCATATAACTTAAAGAAGATTCGACTCCTTTCTCCAAATATTGTAGACGTCTTATTAAGTATTAATTTTATCAACTTATTTGTTTGTTAATTATAGTACTATATTTTGATTTGCATTTTTTTTTATCTATGTAACATGTAATTTTACGTTTTTCGAGTAATTAAAGTGTAAATTTTAATAAATAGCTCTACATTCAATATAATAATTGAAAAAAATTTCGAATTCGAGTTTTTTTCGATTTTTTGCATTTGCTGAGAAGATTTACTATGGTAACATATATATTTTTTTCACCATCGGAAAGTAGAGATTTCAACGAACAGACACCATATAAACTTTTTGAAAAAAAAAGATGTTTTGACGGGTGAATTTTCGATTGAAAATTAGGGTGATTTTTCGATATTTATTCAAAATAAGGTGAAAAAATAAATATTTCTAATCAAATAAATTACAGCGTATTTGGGACATAAAAAGGTAAGTTTTCACCAAATTTCGTGATAAAATATTGTTTTTTGAAAGAGATAAAAATAAAAAACCAAAAACATGGTTTTTTGAATTTTTCACATAAATTTTGAGGTTATGTGAAAAAAGTGTTAATGCAAAAGTTTTAGATCTTTTTATTACCTACAACTTTGCCATTTGACTTTTTTCCATAGGACTTTTAGTTTTGCTGGAAATCGAGAAAAACCGGTTTTCCCCTTAAAAAGTCACCCCCACCCCCTTCCCGACCTCAGATCGCCCGTAAATTATTTTTCCTTTCATTTTTATAATGTTCTCCTCCTTTTGTGATGGGTTTCATCCTACTATTATTATTTTTCACTTTTTATTATTTTTGAAGGCATCTACCCTGGTCTACAAAGATATTATAGCCTATTAAAGTTACGTGTGACGTTACACGTCACTTTAATGGGTTATAATAATATATTTGTCATTTTTGATTCAATTTACAAATAAGAAAATACGTGTCCCTTATTTTTGAATAATCTAAAATGCGGACTAATTAATTATTTTACGGAACTAGTTTATTTGCCCCTAAATCATCTCAGAACATTGTTATCAACACACACAAGCAAAGTACCCATAAGCATTCTCTTCACGTACATGAAAACATTGCAATTTTTATAACACTACTCGAGGATCGGTTATACCACAGTGGGTGAACGTTCTATTACATGTGGTCAAAGGATTGTTGCCTACCCTAATTGAATGGTTACGCGATTCGTTGGGGCCTGTGGAATATTGATAATTTCGTCTTGTTTGTAGAACCAGAACAATAGGTCCCAGTCCTTCAATCAGATGAGTGTTGTCTCTGGTGAGCAACGATGGCGCTTCTATTAACGCTAAATTATACACCCCTACTTTTTAGTTAGTACAAAAAAAATGGGTCTCTATCTGTACCCGTCACTGATCATATTTTTATAGTCAAAAGTAGAAAAAACCGAAATCCTAAAATTGACCACGAAAAGGTAAATTCATCATAGAATCAATCAAACATAACAATTGCTAGTAGAAAATACTGCGGGCAGTGTTTTTCCTTAATAATTGTCACTTAGTCATTCATTAATCAATAACCTGCACAATATTTCCATAAATTGAGTGACATTTTGGGACATAAACCAACGCTAATAACTTTGCTGTTTATGAATATTATTTATTGAGATTTTACTAATAAAATAACAGAGGCTTTTCTAATAAGTCCTTTAAGTATTTGTACTAATTAAAAAAATAGTGGTGTATTACTACTATATTTTTTTTGGCTTTCAATTTAGACGATTTATGTCAGAACGCTGCCACACGTTTACCGTGCCTAGCGTAGGATAGGCGTCCGGATAAACCCGGACATCGTCAGGATTTTTCAGGATATTTTTCCGGACATTTTCAGCCAAAAATGGTACAATTTAGCTTTTATTAGGCTTTTTAAATTTTACCATTTTGTTTAGAATTGACATTTAAGTTTTACCTTACCATGTATCGCTAGCACAAGCAAAACGGACATGCAATTAGTCTAGTAATATATCACTTGATTTTATTGCTTTTTCATTAGAATTTGAAAGGATTTTATGAAACTAAAAAGTTATGTTAGATTTTTTAATTACAATAAAAAAAACTAAAAAATGTCTGGCTAAATAAGATAGTTTGTCCGGCTTTTCAGGTCCAGGACATGACTACTCTAACCGTATCTCTGGATATATCCTGCAACTGGCACGCTGCCGTACGGTAGCAATTCGACACCAAACACCTAAATTGAAAGCGTATCTGACCACCGTTCGTTTGTATACCAGTGACACAACATCAGTCAAGCCATGGACTCTAACGTAGAAACATTGCTGTTAGTGCTCATATTGAAAATCATCAAGTAAACCAGCGTTCGTGGAACTGGCGTCACGCTGTTGCCACACCGTGCGCTTTGTATGAGAAAAACGCTCGTGCGTGCGCTTTACGGCTAACGTACTGCTTCAGTACTATAGCCGGCTGTCAAAAACCGCAAATGTTGAAGGAGCCCTTATTGTTGATTTTCGAACTGCTGTACCTACCTAAGGTATTAATCGCGTAGTGCGCGCTGATATCTCTGTAATACGGGTCTCCTCTCTGTGAGAGAAATTGGACCGAGTGCGGGTTGGGGGATCATATCAATCATAATTTCTTTGAATGTAGGTATGGTTCTAGGACACCGATTTTCTAACAATATTTTCCTTCACTGTTTTTGAGAGCAGTGATGATGAAAAAAACGTGTTTTTTGAAGCTTACCAATGAAAAGAAAAATCAATAATTCACCATAATATTATAATGACGATGTATACCTCCTCTTTGCGTCTTATTCCTCAATGCTGAGGGTTGTGACCTCCCTGCTACATCACTTTACTTTTAATGACGATGTATACGTACGAGTATACAAGGTGTAAGGGACAGCCCTCTACAAACTTTAAAGGCTTGCTCAGTAGACGAAACTGAACAACATTCCACAAAAATTTTTTTCAGGAAACGAAAAAATAAAAACGGCCTCTCCATACAAATTGTCCAATCAAGTTTATCATTTTGTATGGTGAGGCCGATTTTTTTTTTTCGTTCCCTGAAAAAAAATCTTATGGAAGGTTGTTCAGTTTCGTCTACTAAGCAAGCCCTTAAAATTTGTGGAGGACTGTCCCTTATACCTTGTTTACATGTGTATGTTTGTAACTCTTACACGTTTAAAAGGCTGAACGGATCAACAACAGATTTGTGACACATCAACAGAATCGCCAAACTTAAGTGGCAATGTTGGGAAGGGCACATTGCACGCAGAACAGATGGTCTATGGGGACGAAAGGTTCTGGAGTGGCGACCTCGTACCAGAAGTCGCAGCGTTGGAAGGCCTCCCACAAAGTGGACCGATGACCTGTATCCCTAGCCAAGTTTCTAATCTGCAATAGTTAACGCTTGTAGAAAGCTCCAAATGTACGAGAATGACGTCGTCTCAACGCTCATTCACGTGGTCAAAACAAAAGAATTGGCGGCAAGGTCAACTCGAAGCGTTCGACGCAAGCGAAACGGTTGTAAATTGGCTAGGGGGCTGGTTAGGGTCGCGGGAATCCGATGAATGCGAGAGGCACAGGACCGGTCGTTATGGCGACGATTGGGGGAGGCCTAGGTCCAACAGTGGACGTCTTTCGGCTGTAATGATGATGCCCACAAGTACCCCATGTCTTGAAATATTACTTAGGAAAGTTTTTATTCCACGAGTATGTTTCTATGGAATAATTTTGTACATAATTATATACCTATCTACCTGGGACGTAACAATGTCTCTATTTATAATTGAAATATAATTCGGTTCGTCCTTTGTTGACCAGTCAATCATTGTGCGGATATCAGCCCTAATTAGCGAATTCAACGTGATGTTACTATTGAAACTATCCTTTGTATGCGATGAATACTAAAACGGTATCTTGGTTACGGGAGGTTTGGTGAAGATTTTGAGAGGAGAGGAACAATAAGGCAGTGATTGGGGTGCTAATTAGGTGTGTTTGGTCAAAATATTGAGTTAAACTTCGGTTTTCTCAAACAGTTTATTGGCTAGATTCCTGTCATGATTTTGGAGAAGATTATCTATAGATTTCGGACACACGTTAAGGCTGCCCGCTCACAACAGATTTTTTGTAGGAGAGATAATCGGGCCGATTTTGTATATAGGTAACATTGTTTTTTATTTCTGACCAACTTTTTGTAAGACGTGTGCGTTGCACTATTGCTATCAGTGTGTTCTATTTTTTGTTCTACAAAAAATCGGTCACCGATTATCGGACGTGGGCGGGCAGCCTTATAAGGAAGTATGATGTTCGTTTGTTTTTTGTATTAATTTGTTTTATCATTTCGGCCGAAAGATTACCAAATATTGGACTTTCCTATCACAACCATTCATTATAGAGCAATTGTTGATTACAATAATATTATTAAGTAGAACGAATGACAATTTAGACCTTTAAAGCGCAGCGCATTGTTAGTCTAAGCGAACATGCTGGCTCTCAAGTTTTCTCTATGTACAGTAGCAACTAAAACAACTCTCTTTAAGGCATATTGCATCGGAATCTAGAATGATTTCGTATCTAATTTAACAATGCATTCAGGGTCTTGTTACGACTGCATTGCATCGGGAATATTTGCCGACGCGCGCCCCGACAACTTTCACGCAGTCTGGCGTAAAAAATCTACCTTGCTGCTTTTCAAGCCTACTGGGGCCAGGGTTATCCGAAAGGGCGCTCGAGCCCCGGTATGAAGGCTAGAAGGAACGGGGTGGGTCTTTTAGTCAGTAAGAGTCTGACACTATCTCCCGCTCCGCCCAAGGGCGGGGGATGTCAATGAATGATATTTCCCACCATAAAAAAAAAAAAAAGTTGTATGACAGTTCTAACCACGTCCTGCAATCGGTAGCCACCCGGATAGATAGCCCGTTTAGTGGTAAGTGTTATTTAGTATTTTGATTAGGAATTTCTGAAGTACCTTGAGTAGTCCATAACATAGTGTATATCAATAGACTTCAGATGAAACTTCTACATAACATACATACATAATCAGCCTTTTAATGTTCCTACTGCTAGGACTCAGGTTTCCTCTCGAGAAGAGGGAATGTGCCGTAATCCACCACGCAGGCCCAGTGCGGATTGATGAATGTCACATATCTTAGAATTTTTGGTTCTAAGACATGCCGGTTTCCACACGATGTTTTCCTTCACCGTTTTGAGGGCAGCGGTAATGAAATGAATTACACAAAGTAATGCGCCTGGCAGGGTTTGAACCCGCGATACAACTCGTAAGTCGGAGCCAATAGCACTCGACCACTACTGCTCTTAAACCATTATTGGCGTATAAATGGAGGAGTCCATTTTCTTCTGCCTTTTCTTTTGAGCAACACCGAAGCAATAGCGTTGTATTATTTAACCAAAAACAAAATTACATGTTTTTTTTTTCCTTCTACAAACCAACACAGCAACACCGTGACACCCCGAATAGAGGCAAGTCATCTGTCGAGGAGCAAATGGAAACAAATGAATACGTCAGAGTCACGCGTTTGACTTCGACACGTCAAGCCGTAGTCGATACATCATACCGTGACGCGTCAGACGTCACGTCAATGGATTCGTTTTCGAGAGGAGAGTATTGTTCTCTGTGACTGCGAACGTTATTAATTGTGTACGGGTTTGTAAGGAAAACGGGAGTATTGTGTTAAGTGTTTATAGATATTAGGTAGCTGATGAGTACTTGGTGGAAAGGCTGTGGAAAATAAGGCACTTCGCAAACGGAGACGCATTTTGTTCCAGTTACGACTCGCGTTTTGTTTTTTTTTAATCGTCATGCGTATGTGTAAAATGAAAGCAACTGGACGCAAAAAAATGTTTACGTACGAGCTGGGAGTGGATGATTTTACACTGGTTCTATAGAAATCAAACATTCATCGGTATCTTGTATCTGACTCAAGACACAAAAGTGTCCAAGTTTGCAGATTCACTAATGAACGACAAATGGTAGTAGCTCAGTGGAGAGCAGTAGTGGCTCAGTAATAACGGTCCCGATTTACGAGTTGTAAGATCGCTAGTTCAAACTGAGTCATGCGACACTACTAATTATACACTAATTATACTTTGTGTAATTTATTTCATCACCACTATTGTCAAAATGGTGAAGGAAAAAATCATGAGAAGCCATCATGTTCTAGAACCAAACATTCGAAGACATGTGATGTCCATCATAGGCAAGTCTAGGGTTTAATGCCCAGTTCACACATGACCCAACAGTGAAACTGATTTTGTTTAAGGAAGTGATAAGTGATTTTGTAATTTATTGTATGTCTATTCAAGTAGAATGAACGTTTTTTTTTCTTTCTTTAAGATACTGTTAACATGAGTGAGAAACACATCGTGACGAAACGTCAAAGTCATATCCTAGAACCAAAAATTCGAAGACGTGACCTTCACCAACCCGCACTGGGCCCGCGTGCTGGATTACTGCCATTAGCTCAGCAGTAGGAACATTAAAAGGCTGATTATGCTAAGATGAGTCACAAAAGTACAGCAAAAATATACAAACGCGTCATCAGACTACCGCACCCACCCATACCGCGCTGACACGCGTTATCTCGTACACGGGTGACACCAGTACACCAGTATATTCAGCGCTGTCGAACTTCAACCGACGGTTTTAATCAATCAACCAGATTCCAGCTGTCACCCAAACGTATCGGTGTTTTGTGTTAAAATGATTAATATTGACAAGGTTTAGTTTATATGTTTGTTTAGTTTTGAAATTGTGGTTGTGTTGGGGCATTTTTGTTTTGTTGGTCTAATTAAAATAATACAATACCTATGTGTTTGCATAGTGTAACGAGTATGGATAAAGTGAGAAATGATATATTAGAGGAAGTTTGAAAGTGACGCCATTGACTGAAAAGTTGAAGAGAAATCGTATGTCTTGGTATTGTCTTGTAAAGAGGAGGGTTGAAATGCATATTACTAACTCATTGAGAGTAAAAAACGCTTATTGGTTTAAAAATAAGTCCTTCAAAATTCGACACATTAAAAAAACAACAACATAACACAAAAATCACTGGCCCGTATTATGTGACCCATATTGTACACACCACATCAAAACCGAGCCCAAAACACAATAAATACGAAATTACACGGCTCATTGGCGTATTCATATCAATAACGTCCAATAAAGAAATTTCGGACGCTATATGAAAAATAATAGCAATTTGGACGTATAATTGTCTCTTACAGAGTGATGCCTGGTTGACGATGCAATGTCGATAATTGCCTGAACATTAATATTCATAGCGCGTAAATCAGTTTACTGGGGTAAATGGTTTATGATTTTTTACATTGTATTTTTGTAAATGTTCATTTTTGGCACGTTAAGCTTTTGGTCTCGATTGTTATTTGTTATGTCAGATCTTTGACAGTCGTTACGCTCAGTTAGGACCCCCAATTACCACCACCATTGCTAATACAGGCCCACAAAACTTAGAAAATTATCATCTGCTTAGCCTTTTTCTGTCTGTTTGGATTGAAAAATACAAATACGATTAATTGACGAGAATGATAATACGAGAAATGACAATCTTGCTTATTCTTTTTGGAGTATGTTTGGATCGATGAAAATTATAATAACGGCAATCTACCTTTTATTTTTCGATGGGAAAAATCATCTTATGGAAACCCCCGCTCTTGGGCGGAGCGGGAGATAGTGTCAGACTCTTACTGACTAAAAAACCCATCCCGTTCCTTCAAGCCTTCATACCGGGGCTCGAGCGCCCTTTCGGATAATCTACCTGGGGTTTTTATGACTTTGTGAGTTAGTTTTCAGTGAAACTAGATCCAGCAGTACTTATCCAGTACCAGTATTTTATATGAAGCAACGGCTTGTCTATCTGGCCTCCATAACGTGATACCACGGTACTCGGTAAGGGTAACGATTCCCCTATATAAGACATTCTAATGGCAGATTTTCTTGCTTCTGAATATCTAACGATTGTCAAAGATCTATAAATGACATCCAGGACCAAGTAAATAAAACTGAATATAATTTATAATGGTGGGTATTTTGAAAGCTATTGAGATGATAATTCCTCTCGAAGAGAGGAGACCTTCGGGAAATTCATCTCGGGTGTCTTATTCTAAGGATAGCCGGCACCTAACGCCCACACAGCTCTTTGAGCCAACTTATTTCGGGCACTCTAATAACTCGGCTGTCCCGGAATATCGGCAAATCTTATCCGGTGCGGTTAGTATTGTAAACGAAATTTTGTCATCACTAAGAAACCAATAACTTTAATTCATGCGATATTTCTTTCTCAACATACGTGTAACAAATTTTGATACAACAAACATTCTCATTGGGATACATTATTTCCGATATTGATTTCCTCATCGTCATCATAATTCCAGTTGAAAGACGTCTGTCCTTCATTGTGAAAAAAGCGTGGGGCTCTTTGTGCCATATTTTTCGTAAATCGAGCATCCCACGCTTTTTTCACAACGATATTAATATTTTTCGTTCCTTATATAATATTTTCTACCTAAATATATTGAAAATTATTTTACACTTTTTGGTTTGATATGCTATGAAAGCGTGTTTTTTTAACTATATTTTTATTTTTCACTAAAAAAAACGGATTATTATATTGCCACCAGTCTTTGACGGGTGTGCAAAGTTTGAAAAAAATCTGATCGCCCAAAGTAAATAGGTCAAAATGAAGCTCAAAGGCGTTGCTTACAAACATACAGGTGAAGCTACTAAAAATAGAAAACGTTCCCACGAATTGATAACTTCCTCTTTTTCTTAATCGGTTTAAAATAGGTAATTTTAAAATTCAATCTCACATACGTCACATAATCTTCACCGTGCCCATCTGGTTAACACGTCAGGGCCTCGCATTAGGAAGTAACGACGTGCTAGTCTGTCTCCATCCGCGATCCCTCGTAAAGTCACCCTACGCTCGATTTTATGACTCCTACGTCCAGAGATAAGGGTTTTCTTTTATTTTCAGATCAGCACCGGAATGTGATTATAATGGTATATGATGTGCTTTGACCCTTACGAAGTTTGGTTGGAAGAGATTTTTTCGGATATCCCGAATTTTTACTTGGCATTTTCTCGTACTAAAGAAACCTAAAAAATACTTAAATGTTATTTGTGGATTCATTTTAAAACAATTGTGAACTATCTTACTGATAATTTATTATGTCTATCTAATCGATTACTTTTTGTTAATAGATTAGGCTGAAAAGATTATCTAGATTACCGTTTGGCAATGTTTTGTGAAGACCTACGTCTGCAGCTAGAAGTTTAGGTCTAAGATAATAGTGATTCATTATGCTTAATTTCTCATCAACCACAAACTTAGGTTTACTTACAACTAGCTTTTATCCGCAGCTTCAGCCGCGTACATAAAATATAGTCTATGTCACTCAGGAATAAAGCAGCTTTTTTAGGGTGAAAAAATTTAGCAATCGGACCAGTACTTTCAGAGATTACCTCCTACAAACAAAAAACATAAAGACAAAAAAAAAAAACTATACCTCTATAAAATATTATAAAAGGCGTAAGTGACAGCCCTCCACAAACTTTAAGGGCTTGCTCAGTAGACGAAAGTGAACAACCTTCCACAAATTTTCTCTTCAGGAAACGGAAAAAAAATCAGTACAAAATGATAAACTTGATTGAACAATTTGTATGGCGAGGCCGATTTTTTAATTCGTTTCCTGAAAAAAAAAAAATTGTGGAAGTTTGTTCAGTTTCGTCTACTGATCAAGCCCTTAAAGTTTGTGGAGGGCTGTCCCTTACACCTTGTATACTGTAGATTATGTTTGAGTCGTTTTATACCTAAGGCCTGATAGCTACAACCTCAAGATACTTTATATCAAAAGTGAATAGGTTACTTCTAGATACTCTTCGCTCTACGTTGATCACATCAAGGTTTACCACCAGATGAGATAGGTTATCTCTCTATTGCTCGCGCCTATCACTAGCATAAAAGCGGAAGTTTGTGAGTCAGAGAAACTGCTCAAGAGAGACCATGTTCTATTTACTCTTAGACTACTTCCTATTACGACTTACTTTGTTTTTTTACTAAGATAATTTTTTATTGTGCTTTTGTGTACAATATTTGACTGGTCTACACTGTTCTTACACAATATCTATCAATATTGTAATACCAACCACTTTTTTTAAAAGAGTAACCATGGAGTTTCTTGCTGGTTCTTATCCATAGGAAACGACCAATTTGGAACCATGTACTAGCTTCTGACGTTTTATAAGTGCCCATGTAGGCCTATGTGAAATAAAATATTTTTGACTTTGACTTTGTTCTGGAATAGCATAGCACATAGGATACTTCTTATTCTAGGAGTACATTTCTCTGCCATAACTTTCTAACATAATATATGGGTGAAGTCGCTGGTAGTAAGTAGGTAGCTAGTCAAGAATAAAAATACACCGCGAAATTTTGATCGTTTTAATCCCGTGGAGCGAGTTTAATTACCTGGTTCAGGTAGTAGTCGGCGTTGCGTACAAACTCATTGTCTTTGGACTCGCTCAGCTGACGTTTTCTTAAAAAAATGAATTTCGTACATGCATAAATTAATACGAGTTTTGAAAAAAGGTTTTTTTTTTTATTTATGTTTATAAAACGATAGTGATTCATGTACCGGATTGACCCTCCACGGGATTAAAACTAAAGACTAAGGACTATCTATCTCTGATATATTTTTACTTTCGATATAAAGTACTTATATTAATCTTAATATTAGTACTTTACTAGTACATTTATATCGATGGTGCTTTACATTGAACGTGTATATAACTTGTACAAACCAGTTATTGGTCAACACGAATATCAACTTTAGGTTTATGAAGCTCGCTCGTGCTTGATAATATCCTGTGATAGATTATTTCACGGATATTTAATTCATTAAACCCCAAGCGAACGCCGGCGTTCGCGCACCTATTGTCTTTCAATTGTGTCTGTCATTATCACGATTGACAGGTTAATGCAATCAGGTATACATGTGACAGCCAACTGGATATATAATTAGGCAGCTAATTGCAAGGTTAGGCCATTTATTAAACGTCGGCCCCCAACTAAATGGCTGAAGGACTTCTAGCCGAATAATTGCATAAGCAATATCAGCCCGTTAATGTTCCCACTGCTGGGACTCAGGCCTCCTCTCTAGTGAAGGGAATGGGCAGTAATCCACCACGCGAGCCTAGTGCGAGTTGATGAATGTTACGTGTCATCGAATTATTGGTTCTAGGATATGCCGGTTTTCTCACGATGTCTCATTTGTCGTTTTGAGAACAATGGTGATGAAATAAATTACACATGCCTGAGTTTGAACCCGCCACCAACAACTCGGCCACCACTGAGTGATTGAGCACAACGAAATATGGCCGGCTAGATGATTTGATAGAGTTACCGTTACCCTTGATCGCATAGAGCAAGTGAAGAATCACAGGTGGATTATAACTATTAAAAGTCACTTCCTGTCTTAATTTGATAAATTCCTACGCGAAAAGAAAGATACTCTATTGCAAAGCAAAAGCAAATTTTCATTCATTTACTCTTTCCGGTCTTTCTGTGACTGATCAAAGCAAAGTTTAAAACATTTTTTCATACTAAAACTCAAAACAAAGTCAATAGTAAAGCAAAAGGAAAAATCTCTTCACCATACGATAGAGTTGCCAACCGACCAGTTTTCCGAGGATATGCCCTACTTTTTGTAGTATCCGGGGATGTAATGGATAGTTTTTAAGAAGCATTCTGGGTTTTTAAAGCGCCCTGACTAAGTATTTTAAACATACGCGCCACTGTTACAATTTTTAAATTACTGGTAGCCTCACGGTTTGCAAATATTCGCGTTGTCATACTATTTAAAAATAAAATCGTTATGTCATACTTTGTTCCTTTTTTTATTAAATTTAAAAATATGATTATTTATTATCACTTACTACTATTATAAAATATAATTTTATTCTACTCTGTATGCAACTCTATTACTGCATCCTGTTTTTAAACTGAATTGTCCTGGTTTTTCCAAATTCAAATCCTAGTTTTTAAATTTGGAGTTGGTAACCCTAACGTACGATATTCTTTTTCAAAAAAAAACAAAAAACGAACCACGCAAGCATGTTGACAAGAGAACTAACAGAATACAACGCTACATACAAAAACAGCGTAGGCAGAGAACTGCAATCAACGAGCAGGCTTTATTCCATTAGACAAATGAAACGCCACGGAAAATAAACGAGACGAAATACCATAGGATTATGGTGTATCGTCACGGGATTATCTCTGTATTTAAATGTGTTTAAGCTGTATTTTTATGGTTTATGGAAGTTTGAGATGGTTAGATCTCAAACCACACTTAAGATTTCCAACACAACACTTCGCAAGCCAATCAACTGCAAACCACAATCAATCAACTCAAACACATGAATTACCACGTCCACGTATCGCACGTCGTTCTTTAATAAGCCCATTGCCCCATCTCAATGGCTTAATCAGTCGTTCACAATGGCCGATACAAGCTATAGACAGCTAAGCCGTAATGCGATCCTGTTGCTGGATAGGCAAGATGGTGTAGGTACATTTGAATGGTTGGAATGGATAGCTGCGAAAGCTATTTGAATATCAGTAATTATCTTATCCATAGCCTATTCATAATAAAAAAAAAGATAGTGGTCAAGCGCAAGTCAACAATAAAAAAATTCAGGTAGTGATAAAAATCAAGTTGAATAATCAATTACACTGAATTCATTCACAATAACCATCTCAAACTACACTTAAGATTACCATTACAACACTTCGCAAGCCAATCAACTGCAAACCACAATCAATCAACTCAAACACGTGAATTACCACGTCCACGTATCGCACGTCGTTATTTAATAAGCCCATTGTCCCATCTGAATGGCTTAATCAGTCGTCCACAATGGCCGATACAAGCTATAGAGAGCTAAGCCATAATGCGATCCTGTTGCCGGATACGCAAGATGGTGTACATTTGAATGGCCGGAATGGATAGCTGCGGCAGATATTTGGATATCGGTGATTAGAAGGCGGACGTGAGTTGCTATGTAAGTGTTTGGTGTTAGACTAAGTATTGATTTTGTTTGATTCCCAAGTTATTTTTAGTCTATCCTAATCTATTACACACACACAGACTACCCCCTGTATTATTTTAAGTTCTTATGCATCCTAAGGTTGTCTGCAAGAGATCGCTCTCAGCGATAAGACTGCCATTGTGCCCGTTAATTTAAGTTTTTGTATAAGCTGTATTGTACTTTTTGGTGTACAATAAAGTTTATTTTATTCTATTCCATTCTTGTATCTCATCTCAGTATCTTAACGTGCCATGTATTGCTAGCAGGTCACGTCAAATTGTAAACTATGTGTCATGTTTGGGTCACTAAGATACAGGCTGCGCCTAGTTTGCGAATCGTTGCTAATTTTTAAAGCCATTGTTAGTTTCATACTCTGTCAAGTTGATTAGTGTTTTGTAAAATGTGTTTGTTAAATAAATAATTATTATTATTTATTGATTATTAAATTTGGTATTCTAAGGCCCGTATTAATAAACGATGCTCAACTCCGTCCTCAAGTGTGATAGTAGGATCAAATGGATCCCCGATTATACGATGACAGAAGCTCAAGATCTTTGCTAATTAATAAACACATGAGTACAGGATCTCAATTACCAAGATCAGCTCCTCACCTCAATGCGTACTCAAGCTTTGCATACGTGAACGATTACCTACGTCATATTGGCCGAAGTTTAAAATAAAATGCCTTTTAATGGGAATATAAAATATAGAATCTTGATCAAATCTAATTTTTTTTTTTATTTACTTGGCAATTCAAAAGGATTTGAAGCATTTCTAACATAAATTTTTGATAAACGATATCGCGAAGGCCATAAAATAGCATAATAGTACTCTCTATTTAGTCGTAATATGTATTATTAGGTAATTAATTCGACTCAAAATATTTACAAACTCCATGTTTCGCGCTACGATAATCACGACCTCAAGTCCCGGTCGGTCTACACTCATGATCTGGCAGCTCAAGTACAGAGATTGTTGTAAACTTAAGTTTTGAGTTTCGTTTATTAATCAGACAACACTCGGCTGATGCCGTAAACCTAAGCTGAGCTTGAGCTCGAACTTGAGCTTGAGCTTACGCTTGTGAATCTCGTTTATTAATACGATCAAGGCCATAAGCTTGGTAATAAGTACGAGATCTTGGGCTGAAGAACGTTTATTAATACGGGCCTAAAAACCGACTGAGAGTCGGACAAAAAAAGTTAGGTTTGTTGTGTAGCCACACTTAAATATTTATTTTATTTTGTTGTCAGTGTTTGTTGTTATAACCGCAACAGAAATATAATTATCATCTGTGAAAATTTTAAGCATCTAGCTATCACGGTTCTTAAGATACTACCTGGAGACAGATTGACGAACGGACAGTGGAGTCTTTGTAATATAGTAATAAGATGCCATTTTAACTTTGGTTACAGAATCCTAATAAAACTTGTATTACTTAATGATTTCCTACCTCGAAAAAAAAAGGCTACACAGACGATTATTAAGTATCATCTGCCTGTTTCAGCCAGATTTAACTGAAAGAAAAACGATTATTTTTACCTGCCTCACACATTCGTATTTGAATAGAAATATGTGTGTATACAAAAAAATTTTTTGGAGGCCAAAAAGGCAAAAGGCCAAAATCAGCATAATTATGTTGCAATATTAAAATTAATAAATAAGGCAACGCATGTTCTGTTAGGCCTTGCGTTAATGCCACGGTCATGCTCATGGAGGTTAAATAAACTATCGAAATAAAATAATAAATAACAAAGAAAACATTGATAAAAAGCGTGAATTATGTTAATGTGTGTAATGCAAATTTTACACAAAAGAAAGTGTATACAATAATAATAATGATAATGCTACTATTTAAAGTAAATGCTCCAGCGCAGCCCGCGGAAATGAAATTGTCATATGCCAGTTTGAAAGAAAGAAAGGAAAAAAAAAACAATTTATTTCTGTGAAAAAATATACCTCACTCAATGACAAATTAAAAATACAAATCTATCCTCTTCATAATATTATTATAGATAATATAATTTATTAGGTATATCGGTTTTTCAACTAGGTACTATTATATTATGCTGTGGTCTTCCATAATTGTAGAAGCGCATTTGAAAGAACTATCTATAGTACTCTATTATGTGTCATATTCACGGAAGTCATATACGAGTATCGGTTCTCCAAAACCCAACAAACAAATAAATAAAACACCATCCACTAAAATCAACTTCAAAGACAAAGATACAGCAAGATAGAAAAGGAAAAATGTAATCGAGCTTCAAAAGAAATTCCAGAATTTATCTCGTCTTGTCATTGAGTGCAGGGGGCCTCAAGGCCCGGTCATATGGCAGCTTTGGCAGCACATCGTTAAAAGTTTGACCTATTTGACTTCTATGGAAACTTCGGGACCCAATTTTAATGAATCAAACTTGACCGAACTGATAACATGAGAGCAGGGAAATGGAAACTATTCATGAAAGTTAATGATAATAAATTGTAATAGAATATTACTTTTTTCGCCACATGGGTTTTGTAGTCAAAATTATAGCTTGTATGTTTGATAGCCCACTGGTGTGGAACCTTACCCAGAAGACTAAGTCGCTTTTAGTTATCAGTCACTAACATAGTTTTTTTAAGATCATACTAACAATTTTCTTATAATGAATGGACCAATATTGATGCCTGATTAAATAAATAAATTATTATTATTATTTGTATTAACTAAGTAATGTGATCATAATATAATTATGAGAGTTTCTTGCGGGATTATCATTGCATTTAAATTTGACTGGCCAACAGGTCTAGTGTTCGATTCTGGAGGTCGTGGGTTTGATTCCGACCTAAGAAAAATGTTTTTATAATGAGCTAGGCTGCTCCATCGTTGGCCCCATCGTCGCTTACCATCAAATGATACAGAGAACGCGACCTTACTCGCGACCTTACCGTAATAAAAAAAATAGAATGTATTATTTTCTACATTCATGTAGGCAAAGCTGCTGCCAGAAGTCATAGGTTATAAAGCAGACTTACGTATAAATAGGCATCCTGTCTCCTTCCTTGAACCAAAACATCAGGGCGACTTCGCTGACAGGGGCTGCCAGGTCGCATGGCAGTCGCGTCATACCGCCCGGGGCTGACCACACTTGTATCACATCTGAAATGAAAAAAACCAGTGTTTATTATAAGATACAAAATGGGTTTTTTGCTAGTCTAAATATAACCGCAAAATAGAAAGGTACAGAAGACAATCTCATGTATGTACTTCACTTTTTATACCTACGCGGACGCACACTAATGAGCGTTTGAGCCGGAACTGTTCGACGAGTGATCCGAGACGCGACCGAGACATCGTGTCTGTGAGCGGTGTCTATGTGTGCCTTGCTCGAGCACGCTTTGTATGTAGATTGACTTCTGTACCTATCTATTTTGTGATATAACGCCGATAAGAAGTAGCCCAGAGTCAAGGACAATGGAAGAAATGAAGGGAGGTCTTTGCCCAGAAGTGAGACTTCACATCGTATAAAACAAAGTTGCTATTTACATCTCTCTGCTTATTCGCTAAGTCCAATTTTCACAAACAAAAAAGGTTTATAATCACATTAATATTACAAAAGTTTGTAAGTGTGTGTATGATTGTTGGATTATTGGATGGTGTTTGGCACGATAAGAGATGTCCTGAACTATGACCTAGTATACTGTTTATCTTGGGATTATGTTCAGTTGGTACGATTTTCGATGTATACGTGGGCAAAAGGTGTATTATATTGTATTTATTGTGTAAATAAAATAGTTTTTTTTTCTTTCTTTCAAAGCCACTGGCAAGAGCTAGTAATCGATAAACTTGGCAAACGCGCCAGTTATCTCAGATATTAAGCGCGGCTGCATGAAAAGGGTGTTCAAAAGAGGTTTCATGAGTGACGTTACTTAAGTACTTTAGTCACACCCTCGCTAGACGCTAGACACTACAGTTGTCAGTCTGGAAAATCTTGAATGAGTTCATAGCTTTAGAGCTGTGGTACTCAAACTTTTCTTTCATAGGGGCCACAACCCACGTATTAGCCAAGGTATTGAAAGCCGTAAAAAATGGTATCTAATGATTTCGAAGATTTTCGGCGATTCTTACAAATTGAATTAAACAACTTTGAACGAATTCATCTCATCATCATTATCATCATTTCAGCCGACAGACGTCCACTGTTGCACAAAAATGTCCACTATTCGGTTGTCGTACGTATGCCTTCCCTAATTGTCGCCACAACGACCGGATTAATATATTTAGGAAAAAAACGAGAAACTGACTGACTGGCATAGGTAACAACGCACAGTTACTGGGACTAGGAAAATGAAATTTTGCATAAGATCTCCTTTTATGACGTAGACGAGTATTAGAGACGAGATTTTGTGATTCCATCCCAAAGGGGGTCCCAAGATTGTATGAAGAGACCTACTTCATGGAGGTGAAGGCGTTGGCAATTTTTTTTGTAATTTTTTGACGTTTTTATGTTGCAGTGTCCGTGTCATAAGAAATTGTTTAATTCAAATAATTTACGTGTCAATAAAACATAAATTCAAAATCATTTTCTAAATCACTGCTAGTATTCTGTAGGATCTATTTACTGAGCACGCTTTTAAATTTTCTAATGAACGCTAAATTCAAAATGGTTTAATATAAAGTAACACCAGATGGGGCCCCAGGTTGAGTATAGCTGCTTTACACCAACACCATTCACGTACTACACGAAATCCCATATTTTACAGCCATTACTATCCGCCAAAATATCTGACGAAACTGTGTAGTATACAAGCGGTGTATCGAGGGACAAATTGTGTTTCTCCGATTAAATAAAACATTTGTTGTGTTAAAACGGAAAATTATTCATTTCACAAAATTGACCATCTCCCTTGTTTACGTTTATATCTAACAGTACACCCTATCATCGTCGCATCTAAATAAATCTTTAACGTTCGACGCCTCAAAAGCGTCCTCATTATATTTGGAATCACATTCAAAAGATAAAAGATTTTTTCCAAAGGAAATCATCGGGAAAAGGGGGGAGCCCCCCATCCCCTTTTCGGCGTGAGGAACGTTTACTATTGTCCATCACATTAGTACAGGGAAGCTCGTGTTTAATGATGGCCCGATCTTTTGTGTACCCATCCTCCTTGATCCAGAACGGGGATGGGGATCTCCCGCCACTAACTCGATTCACACGTTTCGGGCCCTTTGATCTCCATTCTCTTTCAGTGTAGACTGCCCATGAATAATATTATGACCGGAATTCAGTATCTATAAATATTTTTTGAAAATTATGTTCGTTATTGAAATCGGTGATATTTGTAAAGAGAATTTATATTTAGCGATTTGTTTTTTTTTTAGTATTTAGGACGATGATTGATAGATTTTTGAAATTGATACCTTCGGACAATCCAACCTTACGTTGTTGAAACTTCTACATTCGCTTCGTCGTTTAAACCGCGTATACCAAAGGACTAGAATAATTTGCCTGCTGCGGTCTTCCGATCCAGTTATAATTAAGGTGTTTTCAAGGCTCTTAATAAAATAATGTGCCACACCATCAACGATTGCATCACTGCTTACCGCCAGATGGAATCGCAGTCAAGCACTGATTTCTATCAAATAAATAAAAAATACTATAAATTAGAATTGCGACGTAAATATGCACTATTAATGCATTGCTATCAGCTATTGAACAATAAAATGGATGACACGACCACGCTAACTCGCAGGTTGCTTTAGTTTACCATGGAGCAAGATCAGGACCCAAAAGTTGACATATTTCATGAGAAAGTAACAAATAAAAGTATGCTCAATCTTTGCATTAAGTTTTTAGTTCGTAGATTTTTGACACGCAGTATGCTTTGGTGAAAACTATGAGAATAGTTAGTAATTTCTTGATAAATAAATGACATCTATCTATTATGCTACGCTACCTAAATAATTAATTAAATTATTATTACTTCGATTGATAAAAGACTAAACGTCAAACACTCGAACGATACCAGCCCATCTGCAATATTTGTATTGAGTGTAATTTTTACGGATAGAAAGATTACGAAGTTACAAAGTAGTTTAAAATTAAGATTAGTTTTTTTTTATATAGAGTAAGTCGGTATGCATTTCAGCGGAAGTTGCGGAAACATTTTCTACACCAATAGCAGTATCGTCTCAAAAGTTCTGTCCTTACTTTATATAAATATATATATATATAGTATATATATTACATATATTAAATATATATGTATGTGTATTTTATCTATAATTATGTATATTTTTACTCTTGTTTTAATACCAATATTTTCTTTTTGTGCGCCTACCTTATTGTCTCTTCACCACCCTAGGTTGACTGGTAAAGAATGCCTAAGGCATTAAGTCCGCCTTTGTACTTTTTGGTGCATGAAGATTAAATAAATAAATAAGCAATGCAATATTAAAATGCTGTATTATGATACTAACAATCACCCAAAAATGTCTCTAATCATATTCGAATCATGGACACCCTCCCAAGATCCACGTATTCGTTGCCTTCACACATTTTGTCACAGTATGCCTCTGCTCAAAAGGTGCCTTGCAATTATTTGGCACTGGTGTGACTTGGCAGAGTTCTATTGAAATATCTAGTCCTAAATCTGTGGTAAGAGCTCAAAAGGAAAAAATTTGGTGGAAGCCTTTGCTTTACCTTTTTTCCCACTATCTCATCTAACGGAAAGCGATGTAATCGACAATAATTATACAAGACGCTTGCCTAGAAGTAACTTATTCACTCTTGACTTAAAGGTCTTCAAAATACAGACTCCAGCAGGGAATTCTACTCCTTAGCTGTACGCACATCATCATTATCATCATTTCAGCCAAAATACGTCCACTGTTGGACATAGGCCTTCCCCAAGTGTCGCCACAACGGCCGATCCTGTGGGTCTCTCATCCACCGCATTCCTGCGATACTGACCAGTTCGTTCGTCCACCTTGCTGTACACACAATGAATGAAAATTACAGGAGTGGCTACAGTCAGTGGTCCCATCTGACTTTTATCTGATTGAAGAGTTTCAGGCAATAATTGTTTTACAATTCCCTTTCATTCCTTATATTTTCGTATTCGTATTATTTTCAGTTCACGAACGATTTACATTGTTTTGAATCGGAAATAAAAATGAAGAATTTGTTTAACTATATAGATCACGCTTTCGTTTCTATAGATATAACATAAAAGTGACTGTTAGTCTCATATACTTGCACGTACACTCGTATCACTACTATGTTTTTTTTTTGTTTTGAGCATTTTTGTTGTCACACTATAAATTACTGTTGTTTCGTGGGTGCGTTCACAAACGTGTAAATCAACACACACAGGACACCCAGACCAGGAATTCGTGGGCTATTTTTTTTTGAGGCGTGACAATTATCATCAAAATTACTTCTCCCACTCTAAGGGTCTAAACAGACGGACTGCATTTCAACTGCAATCCAAATGCAAATTGCAGTTTAAGTTCAGTTTGAATGCAGTTGACACGACTGCAATAGAACTGCAAACACGACTGCAATAAAACTGAAAACCAAACGTGCGGTCCGATTGCAGTCGTGTGAACTGCACATCGACTGCATCCGAACTGCACTATGCGCGGAAGGGCGGAGTTTGCGGGCAGATGGGTAGTTGTGTGTGGTGGCAGTTGTGTCAACTGCATTCAAACTGCACTATGCGCGGGAGGGCGGAGCGTGCGGGCGGGTGGGTATGATGCAGTTTGGATGCAGTCGGTGTGCAGTTCACACGACTGCAATCGGACCGCACGTTTGATTTGCAGTTCTATTGCAGTCGTGTTTGCAGTTCTATTGCAGATGTGTCAACTGCATTCAAGCTGCACTTAAACTGCAATTTGCAGTTGGATTGCAGTTGAAATGCGGTCCAACTGCAATTTGCAGTTTCAGCAGGTCATAACTTTTACTGACTAAAACCCACACATGTTCCTTCATTTCCAAGACAACGGCAATTCTTTCCATTCTAAACATTTGGTCCGAATCCGAGACACGCAGTGCAGCAGTCAATCGCTCAACTACTGCACCAAACATGCCATCGAAGCCGTACCATGACTTATCACATGTTATGAACCTCTCTATTTCTATCAAATCTAGCCTCCATTCCAATTACTCAACAAAGCCACTGTTCCTAATTTTTCCGCTCACATCTAAAATTTTCTCCGCTCCATTTTTCTAGAACACAATATTTTTCCTAAGAATGACTACCTACTTCCAAAAATCGCTCGCTATAAATATTTTAGAAGAACAAAGGCAAGATATTAAGCTGGTGAAGATGAAAAACGGCGACGTTTTAGTAAATAGTGGCGGTATACAGCTGACGGGAGTTTTTCGCTTGTCTCCTCACATTAATAAGCCCTAACACAAATTGGAGCAAGCGGCTAATGTGTGTGGTCCAAGTTATAAGCGTTGCCGTCCGGTACCGCTCATAATTTTACCTACATCTTTCGTCTGAAAGGTGTAGGAAAAATTGTGACTTTATGGCAATGATTTTTGAAAGTCAAAGTATTTATTTCAACTACCATTTGTAGGCACTTTTGAATAGTCCAATGTCGGACAGTCCAAGTTAAGTGAAGTTAAATTGCATGTTACATAGCGTAGATGTCTATGGAGAAGAATGTGCAAGAAACTCCATGGACACTCTTTTAAATCATATTATGTAATATAATAATAATATAATATTCCACAACTATCACACAACGCCGTCTAGTCCCAAGCTAAGCAGAGCTTGTGTTATGGGTACTAGACATATTATGTGTTAAATATAATACTTGGTTACATATTACTTGTTGCTTCTATTATGTGAGCACAATGTAGATAATAAAATAAAAATGCACAATGTAATAAAAATAATTAAAAGTTAGGAGAACTGAATTAGGTAAGGTCTCACTGGCAGCAAAGAGATGACCGGTCTTATCTGACGGCACCAGTTCACGAGCATGACGCATGCATCAGCCCCACTCAACTCAACCATTTTGAAAGAAATGAAACGTCATTGTTGGACTCCAAATAAGACCTGGGTCTGAAGCGGTCACCTCTTTCTGCGAAGCAGTAATGCCAGCAAAGGAGACGGTTGCACGCGTTAGGGAACGGAGACCCTAACGCTCTAGCCGCCTGCCGTTGGTTCCGGCTCTCACTTGTAGATCTCTGACAGCCATTATGGAAAGGAATCCGGGAAACTTGACATCTGTCTTGCCAAAGTTTATCGTGTTTTCAATTGCTGTGTTGTGATGGTTAGATAAGTAGTCATTCTATATCCTTTTTAATGTCTTATGTTACACAGTTCGACATAAGCAATTGTCTTTCTATTGTGTCTCTAAATACGGCATTCAAAGAGATATAGGGTGACTGGTAATTAGTGACCGATAATTATACACGTGATTGTACTAATGATTACAGACAACTTTCCTAAAGAAACTTTCTTTTATACTCTTTGTAGTACTTATGTTATCCAGAACATGTATGTAGGTACCTACACTGATTACATACACTGATGAGTTTGTAAGCGGCAGGGGTGTTCTATCCTGTCCGGCCGTCCGGTAACTTTCCGGACCAAGCCCAAGTCGTCGACGGCGCGCACTGTTCCCGCGCGCCTCAAGGAGTTGTCAGTAACAGCAGGGAACCAGCCGGGTCGAAGCCTACTGGGGCCAAGGTTATCCGAAAGGGCGCTCGAGCCCCAGTATGAAGGCTAAAAGGAACGGGGTGGGTCTTTTAGTCAGTAAGAGTCTGACACTATCTCCCGCTCCGCCCAAGAGTGGGGGATGTCAATGCATGACTTTTTACCACCATAAAAAAAGGGTGTTCTATCCGTGATTCTATCACAATTGTAGATAAGGTACATAAGACAACGGCGTTACGCAGCTAACAGCTGAGTGGTCGTAGGCGCACGCGCGCGGATTTGCGCAAACAGCTATTTTGTAATTGCGATAAAACTAATGAGTATAAAAAAAAGTTTCTTTGGGAAAGTTGTTTGTAATTATGAGTACAGTAACATGTAGAAGTATCGGTCATTAATTACCAGTCACCCTATATGAAGTACCCACTTGCATCTGGTTAGAATGGAAACCGACTCCAACATAGTTAGGAAAAGGCTAAAGAGGTATTTTTATAGATTTTAGAACGCCTTAATGTAGATATTTGCAGGAGAACCAAGACACCGGAATAGTCCGAAGAAATGCCAAAATTAAATGGCAGTTGGCAGGTTACGTTGCTCACAGAACAAATGGTCGATGGCGCCAAAAAGTTCTGGATTGCAACCACGTACCGGAAGACGCAGCATTGGAATGCCTTTCAAATTCAAATCATTTATTGTGGATTTGAAATGCGTTAGGTTCATAAGATGTTGTTTTAGTTACAGGTTCTGCTATGTCTCACCAATGAGGCGAGATGGTGATCAAACGTAAGCCTACCAATAAAAAAATGGGAAATACAAAATTCAAACGAATGGTCCAATATAATGGACCAATAAAAAAAATGGTCGTTATGGCGACACTTAGGGAAGGCCTACGTCGGCTACGTCCAACAGTGGACAATTGAAAAAATGATGATAACGTCTGGACGTAGATGTGAGGTCAACAGTATTACCGTCGGTCCTTCAGGGACAAATTACTTAAACCGCTAAAATTTTATACCTTAAAACCCATCACTAATAGGTAATAATGTTTACCACCGTTTCTTCCTTACCCCTCCCCTCCCTCCAGTACATACGACATTACACTCGTTTGACCGATCTACGGCCTATAATGTTAGTGTAACAACCACTTTGGCATCCGAACAATTGTAGTAAGGGATTTCGAACCTTTTTTAGTGAAGATAGAGTTGAGAATTGAAGCGTTTATGAGATATCACTTAAGCTATATACTTTTCTATGAAGTAATTAATAAAATAAGAGCTGACGATAAAACATGTGACGAAAAATTTTGGTACCTATTCTCAAAGGGCTCAAAAATTGTTTTTTTTTTTTTACGTTTATCGACATTTGCAAACAAGCCACAATTCAAATAAATGCGTTGCAAGTACTTGAGATGGACCCATAGACCTTTGTAATAGATAGAAAAAAAGTATTTTATAAAGTTCTAGTACCTATACTATGAGTTTAAAGCAATATTATAGAATTCGCCGCTACTCGATATCGATGCCGCAAAATTTTGCTGGCATATGTTTTTAGCGTATTCTGATGAAAATATACAAAAGTATACAGAATAAATTTCTAAATAATTTTGTCTTAGACATTACTATTAATTTATTATTCTTTTAATTAAGGTCGGATAGCAAGAAACTAAATAACAACCCAATTATTTTTATGTTTTTGTTGTTTGTTATTGTTGTTGTTATTATTTACTGTTTTTATCTAAATAACTATTCTCATCTAAGAAACCTTGTCCGTTTCTAACGGACTAAAAATTATCTTCAAAAATATTATGACTTTTTCTTACAATCATTTCTCGTTTGAAGTCCAACTCATATTGAGCTAAGCAGACGAAATTATTTTCCTTACATTCCAGTACGAATTGTGAAATTGTTAATGTTTTTCATCGATATTAAATAAATGAAAACAAGACTTTTTATCTATAGTTAATATTATAAATAGGAATGATATGTATTTTTAATTTTTGTTTGTAATGAATAAACTCAAAAAGTCTTAAACCTATGTCACTCAGAGATAAAAGACTACATCACCAGTAGGACGCTACCATCCTACTGGTGAAGTAGTCTTTAAAATCGTTTTAGCTGTTAGCAAGTTTATCATACTAGCTTTTGTCTGTGGCTTTGTTTTACATAAAATATGTCACTTAGAATTAAAGCAGCTTTTTATTGGTGAAAAATTTTAGAAATCGGACAAAGTATCTCCAGAAATTGCCTCCTACAAAAAAAAAAAAAAAAAAAACTTTACCTATTTGCGTGTATAATAAAATTTTAGAAATCGGACTAGTACTTCCAGAGATAGCCGCCTACAAACAAAAAATAAAAAAAAAACTTTACCTATTTGCGTGTATAATATAGCAATTTATGTACACATTTAAAATAAAAGACAAGAAGACAGAAACAGAAAAATATGAAAGGTGATGCCTATTTCTATAGAAGTATCTTCCAGCATAGCTACGAAAAAAGAATTTTCCCTTTTCTGTAACAGAACTCATAAACAGTTAAATTCGTCGTAGTAATATTCTGTAATCAAATCCAGTTCCAAAAACGATTTATTAAATTAATACTACGTTTGAGCCTAAATGAAGTCGGTAAAATTCACGCAAGGGTAACAACATGATTCTACGATACTGATATTACCATGTATGTATTAGGTATCTTCTATATTTAGGTAGATACAAACTTACACGTGTAGCTAACCCAATTTACCTATACTCTGTATATATAATTCCTAATTCCTTGTTTTTATAAATTGTTATCATGAAAATTTGTACGTAGCGCAGGTTAGATTATCTGGCTAATTCTGCATAACTATTGGGTCACCAAGATACAGGCTTTGAGTAGTTTGGGACCCATCGATAACCTGTTAATGTAACTCATAGTGTAATATCTTAAGATTTTTATGTAATTGTATCAAACTGTGTTTGTCTCAATAAATAAATATAAAATATAATATACAAATAAAATTAAAGTGTCTGTATTATTGAGCCCGTTGTCCCACTGCAGGGCAAAGGCTTCCCTGCCGTTATTCCACTCTTTTCTTTCCTTAGCCACTACTGAGCAATCTTCAAAGTAGGAGTCCAAATCGTCACGCCATGTCCTTGTTCACAGGTAATTTCAAAATATTTTTTTTCCTAAATTTTTTAAAAAGAAAGTAATATAGTTTCCAACAACAAAAATATAAATTTTACAAATGTCTCTACCCTCCTGAGACCAGGGACGTATTAACAAATGTTTAATTGATGAAAGTTAATTTTTAGAATAGAATAGAATAGACTTTATTGTACACCAAAAAGTAACACAGCTTATACAAAAACTTCAGTTTGTGGGTACAATTAAGGCGGTCTTATCGCTGAAAGCGATATCTTCCAGACAACCTTAGGATGGATAAGAGCTAAAAATAATACACGGGGTAGTCTGTGGTGTACTGCTAACTATATAAAACACAATAATCAATTATAAATACATATATACATATACATATTTATGGCTAACATAGAGATAAATAAATCATCAAGCAAAAAAATCTACCCCCACCCATTTAGCGTAAAGGAGGGTGTCACCAGTGATACCTTTTTTTTTTTTTTTTTTTTTATGGTGGGAAAAATCATGCATTGACATCCCCCGCCCTTGGGCGGAGCGGGAGATAGTGTCAGACTCTTACTGACTAAAAGACCCACCCCGTTCCTTCTAGCCTTCATACCGGGGCTCGAGCGCCCTTTCGGATAACCCTGGCCCCAGTAGGCTTCGACCCGGCTGGGTCCCTGCTGTTGCTGACAACTCCTTGAGGCGCGCGGGAACAGTGCGCGCCGTCGACGACATGGGCTTGGTCCGGACAGTTACCGGACGGCCGGACAGCGAGCTACCCATTGCTCACTGTCCGCAAGCCCGCGTCTACGTTGGCCGGAAATCGGGATCAGAATCCCGGCGACGGCGGCGGCGATAACGCCGTTGCCTGATGCGTTCGGCCTCCTCCTTTGCAAGCATTACTGCTTCACAGAAGTCGGCGACCGCCTGCCACTCCTCCTCGCTCCGGACCATGGCCTCAACCAAGGCCCGGCGCGAGAGGTCTCCGCCGCCGATCGCCCCCACGAGGGCACGGCGATGCTCCGCCCAAGCAGGGCACACCTCGACTGTGTGCTCCACCGTGTCCTCCGGGCGTTCCGCACAGTGGCGACACCCGGGCGTCACTTCCGCATGAATCCGGTGTAGGAAACTCCCGAACGAACCATGTCCGGTGAGGACCTGCGTCATGCGGAAGGTAAGGACGCCGTGAGGCCTTTCCAGCCACGCCTCAAAGAGGGGACTTACCGCCATGATTGTGGCGTGCCCAGCACTGGGTTGCGATAGTCGTTGACGCCATTTCACCATGAGATCCCGCCGGAGCTCTGTCCGCCATGCCGTGACCTGTCGCGGCAGCGGACTTTCACCCCGGCGTTGCATCTCCACGCGCATATCGTGCATGTGTGCAAGGACTGTTGCCTCCAGATCCCACGGTGGTAGGCCAGCCAGAAGGCTCGCCGCTTCGCGGGAGACCGTGCAGTATCCCCGCACCATCCTTATCGCCATGACTCTCTGGCAGGCGTTCAGTATGGCCGCCGGTTGCTTTTTCAGCGACGGCGCCCACACCGGCGCCCCGTAGAGGGCCATGGACCGAACGATCCCCGCGTAGAGCCTCCGGCAGGAGGCGTCTGGACCCCCAAGGTTGGGCAGGAGCCGCTTGAGCGCAGCCCCAGCCCGGCTGAGTTTGGGAGCCAGACGTCGGAAATGCTCCACGAAATTCCACCGGCTGTCGAGAACGAGTCCCAGGTACTTCATCGTCGACCCGACACCGATGTGAACTCCTCCTACCGTTAGTTGGGAACTCAATGGCGGCGCGTTCCGAGACCGGCGACCGTGAAAACACATCGCCTCGGATTTGTGAAGCGCCACCTTGAGTCCCAACTCCTGGATCCGATCAACGACCATCGCAACCCCGCGTGTCGCTAGAGCGACCGCCGCCTGGTACGACTCTCCCCGCGCTAGGACCAGCGTGTCGTCTGCGTAGCAAACCACGCTGACCCCGTCAGGGAAGTCGCCGCGCAGCACGTAGTCGTACCCGATGTTCCACAAGGGTGGCCCTAGTACCGACCCCTGCGGAACACCGCACGACATCTCTCGACGTTTCCAGTCTCCCTGGTGACCGGGGTAGACTATAAGTCTCTCCGACAGATAGGCCTCGACCACTCGACAGAGGTACTCGGGCACCCGGTGGTACCGGAGTGCCCTCCGGATCGTACTCCAGGGCAGGGAGTTGAACGCGTTGGCAATGTCCAAGGACACTGCCACGACACACCTGCCCCGGGACACCGCATCCCCCGTCGTGAGGGCTCGCACGCGCATGATGGCGTCCACTGTAGAGCGCATCCTGCGAAAGCCGAACTGTCCGTCCGAAAGGTCCGGCCCCACTCGTGTTAGGCGCCCGACGAGGCGGTTTGCAATGACTCTCTCAAAGAGCTTGCCCACCTCGTCGAGCAGCACAATGGGCCGGTACGCGGACGGAGAGTCCGCAGGGCGCCCTGGCTTCGCTATGAGGACCAGTTTCCCCGTCTTCCAGCAAAGTGGGAACTGGCCCCTCTCCATGCATGCGCTGAAGAGCCCTCTCAGTCGAGGCCCGAGAGCCTCCATGGCCAGGACCCAGGCCTTTCCAGGCAAGCCGTCGGGTCCTGGGGCGGTGTTTTTGGCACTCAGCCTTCGCACCGCCACTCTCAACTCTACCTCGGTCACCTCTGGAGCATTGTCGTCATCGTCGCTGTTGCGGTCCGCGTCAGACACCGCTGGCAGTGGAGGCGGAGCCATGGGCGGGGGGGAGTGTTCCCCCCGCGCAGGGAACAGAGCGTTCACCGCACCCTCTACGATCTGGGGCCGGATACTCTGAGTCAGTGGGGGAGCCCAGGGACGGAGCTTTTCCCGTACCAATTTGTACGGGCGCCCCCATGGGTCCACGTTCAGAGACCCCAGCCACACGTTGCGGGCCTCCAGTTTGGCCCGCTTGATCTCCGTTCGGAGGGTGCGTTTTGCCGCTCTGTATCCCTCATGCAGCTCCGCCTCTCTGGCCTCCGCATCCGGCGGGCGGATGCGGCGCCTGCAGTGTCTGGCGTACCGGCGCCGCGCGTGACTGCATGCGTTGCGCAGTGCAGCAATCTCCGGCGACCACCAGCACACCTGGCGCTTAGCTCGCCCTGGACGGACTCGGGGCATTGCCGCGTCGCAGATTTGCGACATGGCCTCCCGGAACCACTCCGCCTCGACGTCTATGTCGACAGGCCTGTCCGGTGCTTGCACCCAGGCCTGTACCGTCGCGGCTTCCAGGAGAACCTCCCGGTCCATCTGCTTAAGCGCCCACCGCGGACCGCAAGGGCTCTGTCGGACCGGCGCGGCCGAGGTTTCGGCGGAGACGTCCAACCGGATGTACCGGTGGTCGGAGTACGTCTCCACCTCCTCCATAACGCGCCAGTCGACGACACGTGGCAACAGAGCGGGGCTGGCGAACGAGATGTCCACCACTGATTCACCCCGCATCCGCGCCAACGTGGGGACAGAACCCCGGTTCAGGACGACCAGGCCCAGCTCCAAAGCCCAGTCCTCCACCATCTGACCCCGTGGGTTTGTGTACCGGGAACCCCAAGCCGTATTCCAGGCGTTGAAGTCCCCGCAAACGACCACGGGGAGGGTACCAAACCCAGCGACGACGACATTTAGCTCCATAAGGGAGACTTGGAGTTCGTCGAGAGATCTGTTCGGGGACAAGTAGACGCCTACCACTGCAATGTCCCCGAACCGTGCTGCCACGCAGCCCCTTCCCCTCGCAACAGCCTCGAGGGGCGGGGTACCGGCGGCGGCCGACGAGATTAACGTCACCGAGCCGTCTAGGTCCTGAACCCAGTCTCCACGGGGATGGACGTAGTACGGCTCGGAGACGATGGCGACATTTATCGACCACTGCGCCATGCTCTGGAGCAACAGATCCTGAGCGGGGGCGCAGTGGTTGATATTCGCCTGGAGGACCAGTGATACCTTGGGTTCAAATAAGTGGTGTTAAAATAAGCTATTTCAGAAGAAAAGCTTAATCATTGAAAAATTTAAACATGTGTTTTTTTAACGTTTAAGATAAATGTACATCTTCACATACATCTTAAAACGCCAAATAACTAATTAAAATAAATATTTATCTTTACGTAAAGTCAACATGTCATTAACGGCAAAATGTTCGATATTTAAACTGACTATAATCGATGTAGTTTGATAGCAAGAGAAATGGTCAATGACTAGCAATATTATAAAGAATATCTATGCAAACCATCGCACAAAAAGTTTTAGAAATTGCGAGAAATAGCGTGGAAATAATTTTTTAACTAAGTGTATCATTGGTGATATCAGGGATTTCAGGAGGCTACGGCTGTAACAATTTTAATTAGATTTTTTCTGGTAGACACACAGATAGTTGACGTTATAAGGAGTAAGTTTTATTTTAGAACTATTTTTTATTTATTTATTGCATCTTGGAGGGCTTACAGCTAAAAACAAACTAAAAATAAAAACAAACATAGACAATAACAAGCCAATTACAAGTCCTCACGTAGTGTCAGAATTAAAATTGAGGAATGACCATAGCACCCTTTACACAGTGATGCAGCTTATTAAAGTGTTACAGTTACTTAAACAAATTCAATTGCAATGGTTAAACGAGTGGTAACTACAAACCTTTCAGAAATATGAATGATAGTAAAAATAATAAAAACATTGCAGAAAATTAGGGAAACAATTAAAAGGCTACTTAAAAAAACCTAAGGCTTATGCGTTTTCTGGCCGACGCCACACTAGTTGTAAAGGGACCCAAGTCCAAGCGCAGGGTTTTTTTTTATTTTGTAACCAAATGATCTTGTGCTATTTTACAAATAGGAAGCAGGCGAAGTCGCGGGCACCAGTAAGTTTTTTGATAATATCCTAAAAAAAATGCTATACGTATATAATTAATTTCTAATTAATCATAGGTAAATGTTATCTAAGGGTAACGGTATCTTGTATTAACTTCCTCATAAAAAAGAAATACAACACAGCACAGCCTTTAGAACATCAACACGCTTGGCACAGATAAATTTAAATAATATGTAAAATACAGTCACCAAACCAACGACCAAAAATCATCTCATTTGTTTCGCAATCATCGTGCCAACTGCACGCGCTCGTGTTAAAGTAGCAAGCAATTAAATCTTAATCGAGCTCATCGTTAGCGGGGAATGTAATGACAGACATGATGCCACACGACCGAATGACAGTACCGTCTGATTCATTCTGGAAATATTTTACATGGTGCCTTAGAATGGAAAGCTTGGGAACATAAATTTGATAATTAATCTTATGTTGAAATATAGACACAAAACAAAATATATTACCTATAACAGCATCTATGACTGTTCAAGAGAAAATTACTAATACTCTTAGGTAACCCTTGCAGTAAACATGTCATGCTTCTTTGACGTGTTTTCTGTAATAACTTCAATGCATTTGAAAATGTACCTAAAAACCTGTAAATTGCAAACTAAAATAGACATATACCCATATAAATATGCTATGCGTTTGTTGGATTAATATTTGCTAGCAGAACAAAGTAGACTGCCCCCTTTATTAGTTAAATTTCTTGTAATCCATCCTAAGATTTCGCTGTCAGTGATAAGACCGCCATTTTACCCATAGATTTTAAGTTTCTGTAAAATTGTTACTATTTTTGTGTACAATAAAGTTTATTCCATTCTGTATAGTAAAAATTTAACTGGGATTGTTTTTTTCTTTTTTCTCTTGCGAATTTATCAAGTTATATCTCAAATATGACTATATGCACACTACATTCATTTGACTTTGTTCCCTAAGTCAATTAGGGTACAAACCCTAATTGACATAGGACACAAAGTCTTCAAGTAATTCGACGCGAAATGCGTCGGGATTAGTGTTGTGGTTGTCAACGTTGTGTAAAATTGTATTTGCGCTGTTCATTGAATCATCATTAGCCTTTTTAATGTTTCCACTGCTGGGACTCAGGCCTCTTCACTAGGGGAGGGGTGATGGGTTTTGTTCATTGTATGCAGTACATTATCTTTACTTTTGTAAATACTTCCTTGAGGGTTCTAAAAGTACGATTAGGTACACTATACGCAGTCCTGTACAATAGAATTTCTAATGCACGCCACCGGCAATGTTACAATCTAAAGCGTTTCATTGAATCAAAAAGAATCTTTACTGCTTCTTACATTTCTTATTCTTATTTTAATATTAGAATAGAATAGAAATACTTTTATTCCGGATAAACACAGCACAACAGTTACAAACAAGTAAAAAAATAAACAAAAGTACAGAATGCGCCGAGAGTGCCCTCCCGAAAGGGTATCTACCTCAGCATTTGCTAGATGTCAGACACCCAGCGTTTGGTTGTTTAGTTGGACCCCGCAGTGATAAATGCGTATTCTTCAGTTTAAACGTTTCTTTAATTATTTTGAATTTCACCGTACCAACCTTATATATCTCCAATAACATACACAGTATTACGTTGAATTTATTTATCACCATCAACATCAACCTCTATTTCCTTATAATCTTTTTAAGTCTCGCTCCATGTTCCATGAAAATTAAACTTTTCCGTTTTGGTTTCATTTGTCCGGCACTGGACGGATCAAGCGGGATTCGTCCCGCACATTTATTGTGTCCGGAATCCCGGAACGATTTACATACGACCTGGGCGAGTAATCCCGGGAATCGCTGGGAGAGAAATCAAAGTTTAGGATTTTCAAAGGGTACGATTTTAAGGATTAATTCTGATAGGCTACCTGGCTTCAGGTGTTTTCAGAATTAATTTCTGGGTGGCTTGTTATTTTAATTTAAAATGTTGGGTGAGGTTTGTTATTCGTGCTTATATTTACGTTCCGTATTAATATATCGTTGTTGCTAGGTTTTCTATAGCTTCCTCTGATATGACATAAATATTCTCTTTTGATCCTGCCTGATGGTAAGTAGTGATGTTGTCGTTGGTTGGTAAAGCGCACTAGTATATTAAGAGCCTCGTTTCTTTTCCCTTGAAAAAACCTAAATTTAAATCGGCCAAGAAGACCGCAGCAGTCGAAACTGTACCAGTCATCCAATGCACACGAAGAAGAAAAAAAAGTTGCAAAAATTAATTAGAATGACTAGATTTTACTGCAATCGGTGAATCCAGTGCTCTTTCTATCTAATTAGGGTCAATATAATTCGCAATGTTAACAATAGTCTGTTAAATGTTGACGCTCACCCTATCCAGATGACATTTCTAATTCAACTGTAGTTTGAGCATGTAAACATTATGCAATTTTAGTCCAACTTCGAGTTGTAGCAAACTGAGATAGTTTAATCACTAAACGTTGTAATATAAAAGACCTTTATTTTACGACAGCCTTTAATTTTGAAATCATAAAACAAAAGTTACGATGTTTAGTTATGGATGATTCTATAGCCGTTAAAACTGACCCTTATTATCCCTTGAAAATATAAGCAGGAGGTATAAACATTAGTAAGGCTTAGGTTTGCGTTAATGGTTTAACTCTTGTTGCAAATAATGAAAATGGAAAATATTGGTGAGATCAAGTTTAGGCCCAATTTAACGATAGAAAGTGCTCCCTAGACGTTTCCTTAGGTAGCACTTTGCTCAGAATATAGTTTGAATTTTGAAATAATTTATGTTATATTAGTGAATATTTTCACTTTAATTTATTGTTATTGGTGGCATCAACTACGTATTTTGACTAAAATCACATGATCTTCTTCTTCATTACAATTTTTGAGATTGACATTAAAGTCACTAAACAGCTGTCTTAAGCTTCTCAACTTTTTGGTATCATCAAACAATTAGATCTTAATTTAAATCCTAGCCACGTCCCCATCAAATTCAATGAACCCGAATGATTTATTCCTCCAACTTCTATCTTAAAAAAAAAACATGATAAATTAAAGAAGGCCCAAAACACTTCGTCCTAACTATCACTCGACGTAAAATATTCTGACCGTGATGTTACCTATTCAAATCAGTGGTCTTCGCAAAAACCGTCGTACAGATTGTGAAATATAATTGACGGTTCGGTCCGGTTCAAAACTATGGAGCGGGCTAATTGTCTCCGTGACATGAATATGCATGAGTTCCATCGATCCAGCCCGGCTAACGAATATGGGAGCTTTCTGAATGATATCAGCCAAATATCAAAATATTTGAGGTGAGGATTTGAGGATTCTAGCTGTTGTAACGCTAATGCCTTTGAATTTTTGGTCTGGGTTTAGTAGAATGTTGCAGTTGATGATTGGTGTATTGGTGACACTATGGATGGATCTGTGTTTTGCAAAGTTTAATTTATTGTCATTGAATACTAGGCGACGAAGTTGGTATGCTTAATTTGGTGTTTTAAGATCGTTTGATTAGTTTTGATCATCTCACATCAAATAAGTATATACAACTAGCTTTTGCTCGCGGTTTCATCCGCGTACATAAAATGTAGCTTATGTCACTCAGGATTAAATGAGTTATCTATATATCTATCGGTGAAAAAATTTTAGGAATCGAACCAGTACTTCATACAAACAAAAAAAAACATTAAAACAAAAATACCAACTTTACCTCTTTATTATATTAGTGTTGATTACAATAGCAAATTACAAGTACGACATCCAGAAATAAGTAAATACCTACGTACAATAAATACAACAGACTCAACTTTTTTTGACGTCTAAAATTCGCAAAAGAGTCTTGGCCCAGATTTTATTGAAATCTTAAATTACATCTCGTAGTAACAAGTATTTTTGCTAATCTCCATAGTATTGGATTTTCCCATTCAAGTACAATCCAATTTCAAAAATTTACCTTGCATAGTTGTATTTTATTGTAATCCTTGAAGATTATTTTTAAAACACAACACTTTTTAACTTAACTACGTGCAAACTGGCTATTACGGTAAGTACTAAATGTAGCTTTTATAAGATAAGATAAGATCACATCTGTATTCTCTAAAGTTTTGACAGAGCTATAAATAAGAAATTCTAGATGGAAAATTGAATATAGCTACTTTGAAACCCATCTAAGCTATGAATATATCCTCTTCCTGATTCTCAACCAATTCCAAAACAATCTATTCCCAGTTTCCCTAGAAATTCAAATCTTCTCTCGTGTTATTCTACTGCATCCGCCTATTTCGCAATTACCGACGATAATGATAGTATCTCCGTGGAAATCTCACTGACCGAACAAAGCATATGGTGCTATTCGGCAGGAAGCTACAGGGCTGTCGGGAGCATTGTTGTTGAAATTGGCATTGTTATTAGCTGCTTCTGTTTCGGTATTTAGGTCAGTGAAAATAGTCTGTTATTCTATTTTATTATCAGATTTTGGGCAGAACTACTAAAATTTTTCATCATCATCATTTCTGCCGAAAAACGTCCACTATTGGAAAAAAGTCTCCCCAAGTGTCATTACAGCAAACGGTCCTAAGCGTCTTGCATTCATCAGACTCCCACCAGAATCACCAGGTCATCGGTTCACTAAAATACTTTTAAAGACTTAGATACTTTCTCCGTTTGCATTTTGGTAGTCCATAGATATGTTTTCCAATAAATCATGTTGGCTGTTCTAAGTTTTTAACCGACTTTTAAAAAAGGAGGAGGTTCTCAATTCGAATGTTTTTTTTTAATGTACGAGTATGTTCGCACATAACTTTTTCGCTTGCCAAACGATTTGAAAAATTCTTTTTTTGTTGGAAAGGGTATAATACTTTCTTAATCATGGGCCCATAATCACCAAGTCTGGATCTGATGATGGAATCTTGGCAAAATCGAGGGAACTTCTCAAATATTATAGGCAACTAAACAGTTCTTTTGGTATTTTCATTAAGCATTTACAGTCAAAAACTTACATTTGATGAAGTGGAACTGGCGAAGACCAGAAATGGCCAACGGAAGTTCATACTCACACCGATATCACAACGAACACAGTTATGCAACTACGATAATCCATATAAATTAATGGTTCTGAATAGGTTTGTTAAAAATGGTACCATCGAAGTGATGATGATAGAGCCCGCACCGCACCGGAACTCCGTAATTAATCTTTTTTTTTTTTTGTAAAAAGTTTTTTATTCTCTTGTATGACTTAATTATTTATTAGTTAATATTTCTTCTGACAAGGAGTAGTGGTAGCCCCGGCTTGCAAATAGTTGGTAGTGGCTTCAAACACATAGAGGCAGGTTTTAGTTTGTGTAATTTACTTCATCACCACTACTTTTAAAATGGTAAAGGAACGTATCGTGAGGGAATTAGCATGTCTCAAAACCAGAAAGTTGAAGATATATGACATCCACCAACATGCACTGGTCCCGCGTGGTTGACGGCCCATTCTCTTATCTAGAGAGTTTTGAATTACAGGAGTCGGAACATTATAGATAGATATACTCTTTATCTCCATATACAATTTCAGTAGGAGCTTAAAATTAATAGAGTGTCACATTGGGTGGTTTTATCGCTAAAAAATACGCTGTAATGCTAATTTTGCTATAATTATGATTATTTTACATATGTGCTCAATAGAATTACCAGGTCAATGTCTTTATTAAATTTAATCTAGCTATGATTTGGCCCATGAACCCATAAAGATTAGTTTAGCAAAAAACTAGCTAGTACCTGCAAGTAGAAAAATTATGCAGTTATAAAATACGGTAGTTTTAAACTCTAGGGTAAACTTTCTAACCAGCCAGCCCTATGCGACCCAGCCAAGCATCCGCGAACATTATCAGGCGAGCAAAATTAATACATCACCGTCTGTCCGTCTGGGTGCTTTATCTCATTAGCTCGCTAGCTAGTCCACTAGATAATTGAGTATGTGGTTACAGCGCGTGGAGACATATTTTGCTATGGGGACATGAGCCATAGTTTTAATTAATTCTTTAGGAATACATATAAGTGCATATACTTACACTATCAACTTCTGAACAGAGACCTCCCTTAAGTGTCGTTATAACGACCGGTCCTGAACGTCACGCATCCATCGGATTCCCGCATTCCTCATCAGGTCATCGGTCCACCTTGTGGGAAGTCTTCCAAGGCTACGTCTTATTGTGCTCGGTCGCCATTTCAGAACCTTTCGTCTCCATCGATCATGTATTCTACGAGGAATGTACTCTGTCCACTGCCACTTAAGTTTAGGAGTCTTTGAGCTATGTCAGCAAAACTTGGTTCTCCTTTAGCATAGTAGGCCTTATAATGTACCCACTAATGGGACTCAGGCCTCGCGTCTAGGAGAAAGAATGGGTGATAAATCACCACGCCGGCCCAGTGCGGATTGGTGAATGCCACGTCTTTGAATTTGTTATTCTATGACATGCCGGTTCCTCACGATGCTTCCTTCACCGTTATGAGACCTTTTCCTTTGGATATCTTCATTTGGTTCTAAATAAAAAAGACTTGTATGTCGATAAATACGCAAAGACTTTGATAAATGTTGAAGTTCAAACACATGATAAGTAAAAACAACAACTAATTCAGGACGGTTGCAAACAATACATACATATTTGTGAATGAGACTGTTCATTTACTGAGATAGCATTCAAAGTTAGTAGACAGTCGATATCTTTGTTCGCAATGTTCTAGAGTTAGGAAGGGGTTAGATGGGGTTCAGTTGTTTTGTTTTTTTTTTAGGTTGGAAGTTAGCAAATAAATTCTCTCTTTCTGGGTAGAGCGAGAGGGCGTGTCTGTATTCCTTTAGTTGCCCTTTTTGTCACGTATAATGCCGCAGAATTGTGTCATCATCATCATCATTTCAGCCGATGGACGTCCACTGTTGGACATAGGTCTCCCCCAAGTGTCGCCACAATGCACGATCCTGTGCATCACGCATCCATCGGATTCCAGAAACCTTCACCAGGTCATTGGTCCACCTTGTAGGAGGCCTTCCAACACTGCGTCTTCAGAATTTTGTCTATGTATGTATTTAATCACACAGTCAATTTTTTTTTTTTCTTTTAGCAATTTATGATTTAAGTAAATTTAAGGAAATCATGAATCATTGGTTGTAATTTTATGTTTTTAATATTAATTGTAGCAATATTTTTAGTTTACACAACGAAGTAAATATATTATGACTCGTTAATGTAATTAAAAAAAAAATATGTTTATCTTTTATCTCATTAGTTTTTTTAATCATAAGTTTATTTTAATTGAACAAGAAGAATTATTAGATACTCGTTTCAGTTTTATAGCATATCCCACGTTACAGTTTTTAAGTAACATAAGTAATAGTTTGTTGTACTTTATCCTAAACAGGCTTAGACAGAGAACCCTATAGTCGTTGCTTCTTCCTTACATTAGGAATTACTCCTGTACCTATTTTTGTGTGGCAAATCATCAAATAACTTTACCCGCTTTAAGTGTCCCCGCACACTGGCCACGAAAAAAAAAGCCGCTTCAATCTTTTTATTGTGGCAGCCTTTTTTGTGACTCGTGTGCCGCGGTGTCACCAGAAAAAAAAGCTAGAAGCCGCTTCACGCTTCTCCGGACACAAGCTGTCGCGCACTTCAGCTTTTTTATTTTTTGTGGCTGCTGCTAGTTTTTTTTTTTTGTGGCAACTTCTAGCTTTTTTTTTGTGACCCGTGTTCGGGAAAACTGGTGGAGAGAGGATCAGTGTCAGACGTTTACTGAATCAAATCCTCATGTTTCTCCAATTGCCCACTACGTTGTAAAGCCACGGTAACTCTCTCGAACAATTTTGCAGCCCTGACCGACATTAGGTGTCTTGGGTGCGACCACAAACAAGTACATACACAAGCGTATAATAAACGCACATACTCGTATCGTTAGCGAACACAGTTGACAAAATCCTATGGCAAACTACTTCAATAAGTATGTCATACTAAAAACCGGCCAAATGCAAAAAAAAGCGGCTACCGTTTTGGTGTACAATAAAGTTTATTCTATTCTATTATAGCCTATTCTATTCTAAACTATTCTATTCTATTCTATTCTTTTCTATTCTATTCTATTCTATTCTATTGTAAACATATCTATTATATTCTATTCTCAACAGAAATATATTGTCAACTCTCTAACTATCACGGTTCATGAGATACAGCCTGGGGACAGACGGAGGAACAGCGGAGTCTTAGTAATAGGGTCCCATTTTTTACCCCTTGGATTCGAAACCCTTAAAACTAGTACCCACACGTAATTATTTGATATTACAACATACATTGCGTTGTCGCATGAAAGCTCAGGCGTGACGTAATGAGCCTCTCTATGGTGTAGCTAATCCGACACAGCATGACGCTTGCCGCGGATTGGTTAATAGCCTGTATGGAGCCGTCGGATTGGCTGACGCGCTTGGCTGCGTAATGCGTGCTCTAGCTTCCTGCTTAACGGATTAAGTTTAATGCTTAATAATTAATTTAAGGAAAGGTTAATGTTTACTCACTATTTCGTAGTACGAAACTAAATTCATTGAGAGGGATCATTGTGGAATTTTGAACTTACATGTTGTGTACCTATGTAAAACACACTGATATCAATTTTACATCACCTTTGACATATGTAAAAGTAAGAAATATAATTACATATATTTTACGTTACATAACATCACACTATTAGTGTTAGCATGATGGCCAAAATGGAAGAAAAAACCTGTTGCATCGACTTCAAATGACACAGGACAAGGGCAGAAAGATGATGAATATGATGGTGATGTTGTTTGTATTTTTGTTACTTCTTCACGTTTAACCCGCCAAACAGATTTGGATGAAACTTGGCACTCTTATAGACCATGTCGTGTAACAGCACATAAGATACTTTCTACTTTTTCTTTGTTCCCTTTGGAATCATTTCTAGTTTTACACAAGCCAAGTCGCAGTCAGAAGTTAGTTATCCCATTCATTTTTTCCCAACAATATCCCAGTCTAGCCGTTCTCGAGTCTACGACCGGCGTCCGATACGATTGTTCAGAGCACTTCCAACTTGCGCATTCAATTTGCATCCAACTGTGTTGCAGCAACGTTCATTTTTACTCACAACTGGGCCACAGCCTGAAAGAAACTGCCCTCATTGTTTGTGGGCTATTTGCCGCTGAATATAGCACGCATTTACCAATATTTTTGTTTTGGGAAAAGCTTGTTACGGTTCCTTTTGGGGTTAAAAGTTGAGAGCTTTCTAAAATGTTTGTATTGTAGGCAAGGAGAATTAGTTTATCATCACTAGTACAATCCAATTGCTGCTTCAGCTCTAGAGTGGAACGCCTTCCCGCCCACTCCAGAACAGTATCAGAATTTTACTGACTAAAGCCACACCTGTGACTTTCAGTTGCCCTTTGTGTTCTAGGATTACAGGTTTCCTTTTCAGACATTCACCGCGTCTATGTACTATTTCTTTATACATTCAAATCACTCCGCTTGTATCAAAATGTTATACTTCCCGTTTATGTGTCTTAATTGATCCACCACTACCATCAGTCTCAAGTCTAAAATAATTAACATCTTAAGTTAGACTCGAGCCAACATGCTGCGCTTCTCAAAATTTAGGAAACGCTTAATAAAACGTATGCGAAGCGTGAAACGGCTGGCGAAGGAAATTGCAAGAACGTCACTATTATGTGCCTGGAACGTCACACTAAGGGTGGAGCTAGATGAGCGTATAGACTAGCGTAATTCTACACTTGAAATGAGATGACTTTGGGGGTTGAGACACACTGACTTAACTTAGAGATGTTGCTCAATATGAATCAAGGAATTTATGTGTGACAAAATTAGTACATAGTCAAAATATTTTGTGTTGAGTTCTTTGTGTCGACACCTTCAGCAGCCCACGCTGCAAAGTAAAAATGGAACTAGAAAAGCGTAGACAAGCGTAATTCTGCACTTAAAATTGGATTATTTTAAGGGTCGGGACATTCTAAAGTAACCTATAGGTGTTCAATGTTTAAATACAATCTTTAGCCCGCAGCTTTGCCCGCGTACATAAAATATGTCATTCCGGAATTCAGCTTTCTATCGGTGAAAAAATGTTAGCAATAGGACCTCTACTTTCAGAAAAACAAAAGAACAAACTTTATCACTTTATTATTATTAATTTATTCGAGGGTCCGAAAGATTTGTGACACCAACACAAAACTGGGACATTTCGCTAGTAGTAAATAAGTTGAGATGATTGCTAAAACGTTTCCATAGCAATTGTACTACGGATATAAATATTTTCCGAGTTTTCTTTATGAAAACTGTTTATCACATTTTGCATTACTCCTGTCAACGGAAGTTTAGAGGTATATGGAACAGGGTGTAAGGTACCGCATACCTCCGTTGAAAAAGGAAGGTCCCCAGATCAGACGGATGTTGTTTTGTGTCTGGCCGATATTTGATTTTGGATGGTTGTATAATGTTCTTGTCACGCATTGAGCTCTAACTGCCCCGCACACGGGGCACAAAAAAACGCCGCTCTGAGCTTATTTTAGAGGCGGCCTTTTTTTGTGGCTCGTGTGCGACAGTGCTGCTGCAAAAAAACGCTTGAAGCGGCTTCAAGCTTCTCCGGATTCAAGGTGTCGTGCGCTTCAGCTGTTTTTTGCGGCCTCTTCTAGATTTTTTTGTGGCCGCTTCTAGCGTTTTTTTGTGATAGTCGCTACAGAATTACTTTAAGAGTCGACAACAATAACGTGCTATTAACTTTTTGATACAAGGGGGAAAAAATTTATGGCGACCGAAGTGAAATTTGTCCGAAACGCAGGCGTGGGTGATAAGGAGCAGAGTGCTGCAAAGATGAATTCTCACGTATATTTGATACACATGGGAATTTATCACTACACTCCCAGCCTTGTACAAAAAATATAATCGTTTGTGGCGGGGACAAACTGGCACTCTTTTTCACACTAGTGCGGAAAACAGTAAGTTACGTGCCTAAGAGCGGTAATGCTTTTTTTATTTGATATAAACTAGTACTTGATTGCGATCCCACCTGATAGTAAACAGTGATGATGAGTCGCACTAGTTTATTAAGAGCCTATTCAATCTAGCCTTAAAGACACCCAAATTATTGGATGGGAAGACTGCAGGAGGCAAATTGCAATAGCAGTTTTTCGAGATAATGTATTAAATAGTTATTTTTGAAACTATATTTAATCTGTTATTAATTAGTACTTGACTGCGATCCCGCCTGATGGTAAGCAGTGATGCAATCTTTGATGATAAGGCGCACTAGTTTATTATAAGCCTATTCACTCTAGCCTTGAAGACACCCAAATTATAAAGGGTGTAAGGGATAGCCCTCCACAAACTTTAAGGGCTTGCTCAGAAGACAAAACGGAACAACCTTCCACAATTTTTTTTTTCAGGAAACGAAAAAAAACATCGGCCTCACCATACACATTGTCCAATCAAGTTTATCATTTTCTATGGTGAGGCTGATTTTTTTTTTCGTTGTTTTTTTGTATACAGACGGGAAGACCGCAGCAGGCAAACTGTTCCAGTCCCTCGATGTACGCGGTATAAATGACGACAAGTAGATATACTTTAATGCACGTAAAATTACGCTGTATTAATCTCATCTGTCCACACCCTAAGATTCTGTCGCTTGAGCATCACTATTCAGTTGGCGGTATAATCCAATACTGAATTGTAGTCTAACTTAGCATAGTATTAACTTACTAGTTATCGATTCAATTGTTCTGTGAACGAGGGCTGTTATGTACCGGAATTAGATGTTCAATGGCGTACCTGATAACAGATTTGGTTTATGATTGGGTTGTGTAATAGGACAGCATAGCATAGCATAGCACAGTCAGCCTTATAATGTTCCCACCGTTGGGACTCAGGTGTCTTTTCTAGGAGAGGGAATGGGCCGTAATCTACCACGCGGGCCCTCTCTGGGTTGGTGGATGTCACTTCAAATTTTTTGTTCAAGGACATGCCGGTTTCCTCATGATGTTTTCCTTCGGCGTTTTGAGAACAGTGGTGATGAAATAAATTACACAAAGTATAAGTAAAATATAAGTAAAATTTGTAAGTGTGTGCATGTTTGTTACTTTTGCAAGCTGGAACAGTTGAACGCATTTCAACGAAACTTGGTACATGGGTACACCAAGACTGTACCTATGATGAATACACTTTTTATTCCAGTAATGAAAGTAAGAATTTATGCCAAGGGAAGCTTTCTTTGGGTACAAGTTATTTGATGGTATTCCACTGAAGGCCGATTGTACATACGTCTGTACAACATGAATGGACCTTCAAAAGGTATTAAACACACGGGTGTACGAAAGTTCGCACAAAAATTTTGGTCTCCATATCTGCGGTGTTGCGCCATCGGTACATGGCGGACATCTCACCCATACTGTTGGACTAAAATGTCTATGATTATGCGTATCCCTAATCGCGCGTGATCGTCCCGGCACTAGCATCTTTGACATTCGAATATAGAATTGCACGCACTTTTCACGGTGTTAAAATTTTTGAATAGTTTGAAGTTGTAAATACATGTACGAGTATTGTATGTTAAAATTACGTTTATCTTTATTTTTATTTTATTAATATATACAAATCGTTTTGGGAACACATTCATTTTTTGTACAGCTAAGGAGCGGAATTCCCTGCCAGAGTGTGTTTACAGATAGCTATAACCTAGGGGTCTTTAAGTCAAGAGTGAATAGATTGTTTCTGGGCGTGTTTAAGCGTGAGATAGTGGTCAAACGTGAGCCTATCCATAATAAAAAAAAAACGTTTTTCCTGAGGTCTATTCAAAACTACCGGGGCCAGGGTTAATTTCGAAAGACAGATCGGGCCCCGGTATGAAGGCTTGAAGAAACGGGGTGGGTTTTTAGTTAGTAAGAGTCTGACACTGTCTCCCGCTCCACCCAAGAGCGGGGGTTGTCATTAATGATTTTTCCACCATAAAAAAGGTCTATTCAAAACAATTGTTTTTTTATGGCAATTTTTGTAAAACAACCTGAAGTTACGTAATAATTATACCCCTATACTCGTAAAGGGTCAAAAATAACGTGAATCCGTAGCAACCCATTGCTGGACATTAATTTCTGACCTCTGACATGCACGGCACTTTTCCAGTTTCTTAAACAAAGCATCCCTTGTTCAACAAAGAACTGGCAGTTAGTTTGACCAATGCCAAAACAACAGCTGTTCACTAATAAAAGTTCACCCATTCAACAACACAGGAACAGAGGTTCCGATCCTCTCCAGCAGTCCAAATGCATGCAGTTACTAAAGTGTTGGAGTATACGGCGTAGCTCCAAGACGGGTGTAGGTGTGGAATGCACTAGTGCCGTAATTTCCGCCCGACAGCCTGCAAGCGCAGCTGGTACAATCCCCGCTGTTGCTACAGTTATCGTATTTATTCTGGTTAGATTGTTTCGGGTAGTTAAATAGGGGAGAGGGTTGTTTTTGTCAAGGGAATACGGGTGAAATGTGTAGGTTTTCTTTTCTTTTTTTTTTTGTAATTCTGTGCGGCTTTTGGATTAGATTTTTTTTCCGACTTTGTCTAGATACATTTTTTTTTAAAGAAAATTATCAAGTTGCTTCTGGCACAATTGGTCGCGTTGCCATGGGGTCCCGGTGAAATATAGCCCTAAGCTACCAAACTAAACACCATACAGACACCAGAGTCGCCACACGTCCGAGCTGGTCGCGCCATCACATTGGTTGTGCAATCAAACGGACACCAGGTGAGTAACTCTGTAGAGCTGCATACATTTTGTTGGAAACCGGTAGGTTGGCCGACATGATGTTCTGGTGAAATATAGCCCTAAGTGGACCGAAAGGAAGAGATAGAGTTTTACTGACTTAAAGCCACCCATATTTCATAAATTCCTCTTTTGCACTCCATGGCTTCTCTTAAGGCGTATAGTCCCTTGAACCATCTGGCCGAAATTATGTGAACGCAACTCTCGCACTCGCCTAGGCGGCAGTACGCAAATCTGTGCATTTATTTGCGGCCAGCAGCGCCCGGAAAGCGCTTTAAATCCATTTTCTCTGCGAGATATTGATTGATTTACATGCAATGTTCACTTTGAAGAATATTTAACCACCAATTTTTATGTGTAAAAGTGTTTCTAAAGGTCCAAGCCGTTTCGAAGGAGTAGGGAAAAGTTGCAAAAAGTTGCGAAATTGCTAAATATTTTTTTTTTTGACAAAAGTATTAATTGCACGAAAAAATCAAATGTTGATATTATTGTTCATGAATCTATAATTAACATATATTTTTTTCAAACAAATTGACCTAGCCGTTACGGAGGAGTAGGCCTCAGAAAATCACTGTTTTATGGCACTTTTCGGGCGCTTGGCCCTTAAACAATCAGCAGCCCTAATTGAATTAATGAAAATGTGTCTGTATTTACCTGTGTTTTGTTAATGTTCAATAATATGCTTGAACCCAAGTGAAATAGTGACCCAGCGAACGCCGTACCGCCAAATAATTAATGAATGTAGTATACATATCTTTCGAAATAGTCAACCGACTGCAATGAAACAAACCTTAAATAGTATATCAGGTTACACACAATTTTATTGTATTAAAGTTATTTAAATCAATTTTATATATTTTACGTGATGCGCGCACAACTGAAACTTCTATAAATTTATTATTTTTTATAGTTTTGAGTATTTAGCCTTAATCACTCAAAAAATAAACTATACAAAAATGTTTTTTTTTTATTAAGACAGCAGGACACATTGTGAAGACGCATCATATATGATGACGATCCTCAGCAGTGAGGAACAAAGACGAAGTAGAAGAATTCATTTTATTTTATGAGATTGTCTTTTAATTCTGTGTGGTGCATAAGTTGGTGCACAAATTAAGACCACCCAGAATTAGTCATAGTCATAGTGATTTATTCATTAACAATATATTGTATCTGAAATTACAAACAGTTAAATATTACAACAACACACAATTAATATAACATTGTATTTACCTTAAAGATTATCAATAGTATACACTTGTAGACACTTGTTCAATAACAATATTTAAATATTAATATTAATATTTTTTTATTTTATTTTATTTATATTAATATTTTTTTTTTTATATTTAATGTTTGTCCTGTATCTTTTTTGTTCATGCGGTGTACAATAAAGAATATAATAAATAATAATAATAATAAATATTTTGAGCTTTATTTTAAAAGAGCTAGAGTATAAAGCACTCTTCAAATCTAAATGCAGTTTACTAAACAAAATGACCAATTCATAAAGAAGTAAAGGGTAGTTTCCCAACAAATCCCAACGTAAGATCTAGTCTCGATGCAGCTGTCAACGGGCAGATAAACTTGAACGAGCTGACATTGATAATGCAAGCGGTTGTCAAAGGAGTATTGAAGCGATTCTGATGTTTATGATACTGCACACTTATGAGAAATACACCGTTGAATTGTGATCGTTTTAATCCCGTGGAGGGTCGATCCGGTACATGAAACACTATCGATTTGTAAAGATACAATTAAAAAATAAAGTACCTTTTTTAAAACTCGTATTAATTTACGCATGTACGAAATTATTTTTTTTCGAGTTTAAAAAAAGGTACTTTATTTTCTAATTTTATCGTTACAAATCGATAGTGTTACGTATACACCGCTAAATTTTGATCGTTTTAATCCCGTGGAAAGTCGATCCGGTACATGAAACACTATCGATTTGTAAAGATACAATTAAAAAATAAAGTACCTTTTTTTAAACTCGAAAAAAAATAATTTCGTACATGCGTAATTGTATCTTTACAAATCGATAGTGTTTCATGTACCGGATCGACTTTCCACGGGATTAAAACGATCAAAATTTAGCGGTGTATACGTATAAATGTTCTTAATATACATATGTAATTCTTCTGTACATGTGTTTGCTCATCTATGAGTGTACATTTGGACGAATGGAGAGAGAGAGGGAGGCCAAAGAAAAGATGATGATGTGTTGTGGATTGTGTAGAGTGCATGAAACAGAAGGGAGTTAGTAACTTGACGGCGCGTATTGTTCTTCGCGCGCCTCAAGGAGTTGTCAGCAAGCCGAAGAGGCCAGGCATGCCAAAGCCTACTGGGGCCAAGGATTTGTTTTTTAATTGAAGATTCGACCCCAGTACGAAAGGCGACAAAGAAACAGGAGTGGGTTTTTAGTCAGTAAAAGTTTGACACTATCTCCCACTCCACCCAAGAGCGAGAGATGTCATTGGATGATTTTCCCACTTGAAAAAGGGAGTTAGTGATAGCGTGACGTTAGACAAAACAGAATTGGAGAAAAAAAACGTATAGCAGCAACCAACAAATAAAATGAAGCAAGGGGCGACAAAAGCAACCAAGACCTAGACCATGACGTTTAAAGTAAGATTGTTTTAATCTGGTTTTAGTGTGGGTAAGAGACAGAGCTATACAGGTTGTCTAGCACCATCTCTTACTCTCTCACACAGAAACCAAATTAAAACAATCTTACTTTGAACGCCATGGTAACCCCGCTAGTCAAAGATGGCCCTAGTCTAATCAATCACTACGACAAAACGTCACTTTATCAATACAATAGATAATATGAGACCTACCTAGAAGCTGTCAGCAATTGAGATAAAAGCCAACAGTTGTCAGGACGGAGATATTGCAGTACTCTCGCCGTGAACTTTATATGACGTTATGCATAAGATATCGACAAACGAACGATCTGAATTATGTTTGAGTATTAAATAACTTTATGAGATATTTTATTTAATAAAGGAAATTGTGAAATAGAATTATTAGTTTAGACATAGTAGCCGCTGGATTGTTTGGAAGGGAAGGGACGGTTGGCGTAGTGGTTGAGTTTGACTGCGATTCTGCGGGTCGTGAGTTCGATTCCCGAACAGAACAAATACTTGTTCCGGGTCTGGACGTCTTGTCCGTGTGAGTATACATGTTTGTCAACGTATTCACGATAGAGTAATTCCTAGTGAAGCGTCAAAGTAAAGTTTTACTAAAAAAAACAAAAAACTTTCAAAATAACTTTAATGTGGAAAGTTGGTGTTTCTGGTTTTATTTGTTTTTTATTCATCTAACATCAACATTCTTCTTTCTGCCCACTCCGAATGGAATGAGAGTACCTAAGGGTTAAACATTTTCTGACTGAGTAAACTAAAAACTAGCAGTGGGAACATTAAAAGACTGAAGACAGGCAGGCCATCCATTATTGTTAGACAAAGACATACACAAATAATACAATATGTAAATAAAATAAATAAATTACAAAATAATAATAAATATTTATTATGAAACTTTTTTAAAATAATATTTATTGTTTTGACATGTTCTTAATTCAAATTACTCAATTCCAAAACTCACTATCAATCTGAAATCGTAGGGATGTCTTGAGTCTTAGGTTGCTTAGCATCCCGGCTTCATCTATTCCATTATGATTTCCATTGTATCTCTCCCCGTATCCATTAGTTACTCTAATGTTAGTATTTCCTTCATAAACGCTCACGTATTTAAGTTAATGCGTCTTGCGTGCTCCACAGGTAATTGAATGTCAGTCACAGTGATGGACTATTGAGTTAAATTTGCATTAATAGAAGCTGTACATGTCAGTCTGGTAATAATTACGTTGAAATTGGCTTCAAAAAATACTTATAACGCACTTGAAAACCTACTCATACCACAACTGATTTTAGGCACGCAATGCTGTTATGGTACTGGTATGGAAAAGCAAAGCGGCAAGCCCACAACAATCTACACTAATACTATAAAGAGGTAAAATTTGTTTTTTTTTTGTATGTAGGAGGTACTCGTAATCTCTGAAAATACTGGTCCAATTGCTAAAAAATTTTCACCGATAGAAAGCAGCTTTTTTCCTGAGCGACATAAGCTATATTTTGTGTTCGCAAGCAGAGCTGCAAAAGCTAGTTATTTATAATATTATACCAGATCAGTCAAGTGGCTGGCCCCATGTCAATATGAAAAAAAAAATACGAAAACAGTTTTTGTTTTCATGCGACTATGGCCCTTTAATGTTAAAAAGGCTTTGAATTTATTGGCCGAATTCATCATCATTATCATCAGCCTTTTTTAATGCTCCCACTGCTGGGATTCAGGCCTCCTCTCTAGAAGAAGGAATGGACCGTAATCCACCTTACCACCAGTCTTAGAATTTTTGGTTCTAAGACGTGTCGGTTTCGTCACGAGGTTTTCCGTCACCGTTTTGAGAGCAGTGGTAATTAAATAAATTATACAAAGTAATGCGCCTGGTAGGGTTTGAACCCGCGACCTTCAACTCGTAAGTCGGAGCCATTACCACTCAGCCACCACTTCTCGCGAGAGGTCCTTGCCGCCGATAAATATCAAGCACCTTAAAGTTGCTTTTAATTGAATTAAAACTATATCTGATCTCTCCTATCTAGCTGAATTGCTGTTTTAACCCTCTGCAACTGACGTGGTTAAATTTTTACAATTCAACTGAGGTGGTAGTATACGAGACACCATTTCAACAGCAAATATTTTTGTAGAATTAAAGTATGCAGCTAATATATTCATATTTATTAGATTTCTTGCCTATTTTATATGTTATATTTACTTGAAATAAAGAAAAACAATATGTATTTTTAAAATTAAACAAGGTTTATTTACTTAACACAAACCAGTCTATAAATTTCTCCTTAAACATTTATGACATAAAAAAAATAACATAATCAACTTTTTTAAATTTTACGTTATACATTTTAAAAGTTCACAATAACATTAATCAGTCTAGGAAAAATGAAATACATTCGTTGGTCAACTTAAAAACTAGAGAGTTTCAAAATCACAGCTTTGTTTGCCAATTATCACACATTGGCTTAGAGCACTGAAGGCAAATGGCTTCGAACAATCACAGCAACGGTATTTAGTTTGTCTTTTTGTTTCAGTTGGACTAATATAACATAATTTTTTGTCACTTAGTGGAACAGATCGAACTACTGGAGGTGGAAGGGGGGTATCCTGGCCTAAAACTCTAGTGATAGTCATTCGCAGCTCCCTTGGTTGGATTTCAGGCTCGAAACTTGGATCTTCATCTTCATCATCAATACCACTAAAGCCATCGTCACTTTCCTCTTCCAGCCAGCTTAATATTTCCAGCTGATGTTCTCTTACGAGCAGAAGTTCTTGGTTTAGGGGTGTTACTTGAGATATCCGTCTAAAAACAAGTTAAGTACTGTTAGTTTTCCAGCACTACTTAACCCGCGTGTGCTGTATAGATATTGTTTCCTGTAGCCTGTGTTACTCAGAGAAAATATGTATACAATTCTATTAGGGAAATAATAAAAAAAAAACGGCTTACTATTCAAGTTAATTGATTACAAACAAAGGTACAAATCTATCCTAATTGTAAGTAGTATAAGTATAAATATAATAGTCTATGAAAATTGGAAAATAACATGAAATAATAAATCATTTAAACTTATTGACTGACGTGGTTGTTTAGGAGACACTATGAAGATATAACCATTTCACTGAGGTGGTAAACTCGTGGACACTTACCTTAACGCTGACGTGGTAGTCTTGTGGACACCTTCCCTCCGCTACGCACGCGTGCGCTCACTGCGACACCCCGCCACACATTGACCGACGCGCGAGCACTCTACAGGAAGGTACTCAAAGCGGTGGTGCTCATATATGAAAAATGGCGGTTAAAAACGTGAGTTTGTATTCCGCGGTGTCTGTGAGACTACCGCGTCAGCTGCAGACGGTTAAATTTCCAAAACTTTTCTAACCTTATATACTATAACACAGGGTTCAGGTAAAAATGTTAGAGAGCTATCTCTCTCAGTCCATTCAATGTTATACAAATATTCCACAACTATCTAAAAACATCAATTTCTTTCAAATAGACGAAGTGTGTAAAACGACACGGGTCTAAGTTAATGTACCTTAAGTTACCTTGCTTAAATTTACATCAGACTAACGCGAAAAGAAAAACAAAGTGTAACTTTATATTTTACGGCTCGCGTCACCGCAATGGGGAAAATTGAAAAATGTTTATTGAACGTAAGGGATGTCTCTGGGCTTTTAAATTTTGCTTTTTTTACGCTGTTACGGAAACAATAGGGGGCTTGGGGGGGGGGGGGTAAAACAATGAAGGAGAAATGACAGGAAATTTTATTTTGTAGTACTTCAACTTTTGTTACATTGCTTTGAGTGAAGCCACATTAGATAAATACGTCAATAATATGAACTAGCTACAGCCATCGGCTTTGTCTACGTAAGACTGGGAAATTATCCGTGAAGAGAATTACTCTCAAAATCTTATTCTTTTCAAATCAAGTTACTATCGATTCGTTAAAAAAGAAAATACAAAAAAAAAGAAAAAGACCCAGGGGCAGGAATCCGATACGTTGGTCAGACCAAATCCTTGCTACACTGGAGACCAAGTCTGCGACGCCGAAGATAGGACAACATGGCGAAATATAGCCCACGAAAAAGTTATTCGTCTAGGTCACAACATCGATTATCCTCAGCATTGAGGATAAAAGAACATCCAGGACATGGTCTAAGCATGCACTTTTGTTTTAATGCATTTGTTGTTCGCGTCTATTTGTTATGGAACTAAATCAAAAGGTATCGAGTAGATACTTTCTTTCATTAAGTTCTGATGCGTGGTGAAAGTAGGTCTACATCTTTTGTTTGTTCACGGATTTGACAGCCCGGTTAGCTGGAGCCGTGGCTGGAGGATTAGCTGCTACGCTGCGTGTCATGGTTTCGATTCCCGGACGGAACAAATATTTGTATCTGGGTGTCTGATGTATATGAGTTTAGATGTTTGTGAACGCACTCACGATACAGTGCGAATATTTTTAGTGTGGGTTACTTTATTTCTCATAGTTATTCCTGGTGTCACGTGTGAGTTTATATGTTTAAAAACGCATCTACTATACAGGATTACTTACTAGTATAGGGAGATGGTTTAAAAAAATAATTTAAAGGCTAATCTATAACACATAATAAAATTTTAGACGTTTTTAGTTGTGCGCACATCACGTGAAATGTACGCAATCGAGGTTAATAACTTTTCTACACTAAAATTGAGTGTAATTGTTATATTACTTAGGGTTTGTTTCATCGCAATCAGTTGACTATATTGAAAAACTACATTAATTGACTGTTAGGCGATACGAAGTTTGCCACGTCAGCTGGTACCATGATTAAAACAAAAGTTCGATACCATCATCACAAAATAGATAGGTTCAGAAGACAATCTACATGCAAAGCGTGCTCGAGCAACGCACACATAGACACCGCTCACGGACACGATATCTCGGATCAGTCGCTCGGTCGAACTCGTACAGTTCTGAGCAATGCGCTGACGTGTGTGCATACGCCTAGCGTAGGTATAAAAAGTGAAGTACATACATGAGATTGACTTCTGTTCCTATCTATTTTGTGTCATCATCTTTAGTTCAAACTGTAACCCATTTCCCACACAAAATTCCTATTCAAACTGAAACTCCCATAGAATTTTTCACTCCATCTTCAACATGGAGATACTAAAAAACTCATCACGCTATATAATTTAATGCAAACGGCATACGTCGCAGTCAGTTCATAAAATAAGACATTTGACACAGACACCGTCATCTGCGCGGGAGGAAATTGCGACACTATGACTGGATGAGCACGTCGCCATATTGCGACGCCATTTTCCATTCCAATTTTGTGATTCCCACTTGAATAACGAGGTGTTATTGGAACTATAAAAATCTAGGAGTTGTGGATATTGCGACGGGCAGGTTTTTAGGATGCTATTAGTTCAATATTGTACCCATTTTTTCTATTTGCTGCTATGTTGGTAGTATTACTCGTAAATTTTGTTTAGAATGTGTATCTTCATTAAATCTCTGAACGCTTACCATCATTGGTGGGATTCCAGTCAAGCACTGGTTTACAGCAGTATCTCATTTAAAAAAAAAACGCAGATTTCAAATTAGCATTTAGAAATTATCATTCGTTGGCGATTTTTACTTTTACATTTTTTAGGTGATAAGCCAGTTTTTATGTAGGATTCCGCTTGATACCAATGAAGCACACAATGAGAGCTACATTGGCTATCTCACCTGATGATATGCGATGATGTGGCTGATGACGAAGCACGTTTGCCTACAAGTAACCTATTCATTCTTGATTTAAAGATCCCTAGGTTGTAGTTAGCAGAAAACGCAGAATCCGGCAGCAAAAAACCACTCCTTAGCTGTACACACATTTAGTATTTAGAAAATGATATTTCGTTGGCGATAGCATAGCAATATTTTTTTATATGATTAGTCAGCCTTTGATCTTGATTCTGCCTGATACAACATACAAGATAAAAGCTAAAACAGGAATAACGTATCTAGAACATGCTTATACGATCTTCCTTTGAAAACTACTAGATTATAGATGGTATGGACAAGAAGGTGCAGATGATTGCACCCTTTGGATCTAGACAAACTTTTGTTAGCAAAGAAATTAAATTGTGTAGATACAAAACTGGTTTATCCGATTTCAGCCAAAGTGGTCGCTACTCCAGAACCTTTCGTCCCCAGCGACCATCCGTTCTGCGTGCAATGTGTCCTGCCCATTGCCACTTAAGTTTGGCGATTTTTCGAGCTACGTCGGTAACCTTGGTTCTCCTGCGGATATCTTCATTTCTGACGTGATCACCGGAAGACGCAAGGTTGGACGGCCTCCCACAAGGTGGACCGATGACCTGGTCAGGGTCGCGGGAATCCGATGGATGCGTGATGCACAGGACCGGTCGTTGTGGCGACGCTTGGGGGAGGCCTATGTCCAACAGTGGACGTCTTTCGGCTGATATGATGATGATGATATTGGTATATAACATAATTTTAAATTTGTACGAAACCTGAATATTGTTTATTCAGAATCAGTAACTGAATGAATCCAATAGTTTTTACACCATGTTATATTTTTTCCCAAAAATATGTAAAAAGGTCACAAGTTGGACACCACCCACACTAAGTACAACACAGGTGACGGCAGGTCATAGCGGGTATTAAGTATCAGTAAACAGCTGGTTGCAAGTGCAAAACAACCCTTCAGTTGCCTGGATGGCCCGGTGACTATGTATTTTTTGTGACAAAACATGCTTATAACTTTGTTATTTATCATGATACAGTTATGAAATTTTGTACATAGATTCCTTACATAAATATAACACGTTTTTCGGGTTTTGCATATAGAAAAAATATTTTTGTATAGTTCCTTACATATACGCGAGGTACCTACTATATCTTTTTAAAAGTCTCAAGTTATATTAACATGCACAGAAGATTTATCATTAACAGCGCACACAATAACATGGAGACATGGTTGTCGTTAATATGATGAGCAACAATATCTTTCACAACATATTACCGAATCTTCATGAGTAGGCTTTTCAAACAATACTGCAGTCGTCACATTATCTGATTCACTATCACAGTCAACAGAAATATATTTCGTCATTCAATAAGCCGTTTGTTAAATAAGTTTTGAGGGCCCCGGGGCACTGACCCGCCTAGCCCCTTAGTAGCTACGCCACTGAACAGACAGTGACACTTGTGAGCAAACACAGATGCACTTTTTTTTGTTGTGGTAAAAATCATCCAATGACAACCCCCGCTCTTGGGCGGAGCGGGAGATAGTATCAGACCCTTACTGACTAAAAGACCCACCCTGTTCCTGCTAGCCTTCATAACGGGGCTCGAGCTGTCTTTCGAAACTAACCCTGGCTAAAATTATGCATTTTTATTGACCAACGTTAAAAATAACAACAAGGCAAAAAAAGCCTCGTTTGTTCTTATAATTGAAACAGACGGGTCTCATGAAGGATTAGAACGAAGTCAATGTCCCAATTATGAAGCTCATCAAAATGACCATGTCAAAAATGTACAGAGTCATCCTCAAAAATGGTCAGCTGGGAGATAGAATACCGTAAGCTGGTTTGTACTGACAGCTTTTTTAACGATAGCATTTACTGGGATTTTTTATGTTGCCCTGGTCTTTTTGAAACAGAACATTATTTTACTTTTGTGCTTGGAATCCTGGGTGTGATCATCGGGTAGAAGTATTATGGAACAAAAAATTTTAGACTATATAAACACGTGTTTACATAGTCTAAAATTTTTCCATAGTTGGCACACAGTGTCTTTGAGAAGATGTGGGATCGTGGATGTCATATATTTTGTTCTTAGTTTTTCTTTGTTGTAGTATTTGTAAGGGATTAAGTGATCTAAAAGTACGTGGCAAATTATGCACATGGTATAGATCAGAAAGTGGAGTTGTGTAAAAATTTCCCACCTAAAAAAAGCGGCGGTACATCAGATATAGAGATAATGACTATTCTTTTAAAATGAAACGCCATGCACCAGTAATTACTGACATCTAAGACAAGATGATGAATTGTTTTCTGAGTCAGAAACCCAATTTACTTCTAAGAATAGCTATTTTGGGCCTCAACAGTAATAGAATAAGGCTCGAGTTACGTCTTGTCTACTGGGAAAACGCAAATGGACCTGCGTAGCCTTTTTGATGGTAAGTGATTCTAAGAATAATATGAAAATATCGTATGTTTAGTCAGAGTGCTGAAGAGGAATTACTTTTAAGATAACTAGTTCATCTATGAGGAGGGTGTCCAATTTAAATAGTAAAATCTAGATTGCTTTCAAAAATAAAGTTAAATATAACATGGCTACAGTTACACTGAAGTGTCCCCGGGGGTCACGGGACACAAAAAAAGCCGCTTCTAGCTTTCTTTTTGTGGTGGCGTTTTTTGTCACAGTTTTTTTTTTTTTTTATAATAATGATAATGGCATACGCTGCTGCATGCCATTTGCGCATTTAATCCTTCTTCATCAGAGTCCATTATGATACCTCACGCATGGGTTGAAAAATGTAGCAGCCTCCGGTCACAAGCTGTCGCGCGCTTCAACTTTTTTTTTTGTGGCCGCTTCTAGCTTTTTTTGTGACATTTAGTTAATAAAAGTTCTCCACCCAGAGAAAGAGAAGTAACACGATCGTTAAAAAAAAATAGCGGTTTAGGTAAATAGTTACTTACAATTTATTTATTTTGTTAGGGAAAACCAATAATTGTATAATTTATGTTTATTTATTGATTTAATCTTCATTCAACATGAAGTGCATAGGCAATTAACGATATGATACAGAGTGGGTTAACGTACAAGCCACAGATTACGAAACTAAAAAAGGTGCTGTGAAGACAAAAACTAGAACTAGATTAAAAACCGGCCAAGAGCGTGTCGGGCCACGCTCAGTGTAGGGTTCCGTAGTTTTCCATCCGTCACAATAAGTGTACCCATTTAAGAGTTTAAAAAAATGCTTGCCTATACGACTATACAACAAACTTAGTCCAGAAATTATTTTGTAGAACCTTTTTGTCTTTTTGTACAAAAACTGTTCTTTCCATTAAGTTCAAAATAATTTTCCTAGAAAGTCCTTATAAAGTTCTACTTTTCAGATTTTTTTCATATTTTCTAAACTTATGGTTCAAAAGTTAGAGGGGGGGGGACGCATTGTTTTTTACTTTTGGAGCGATTATTTCAGAAATTATTGACATTATCAAAAAATGATTTTAGTAAACCCCTATTCATTTTTAAATACCTTTCCAACGATATATCACACGTTAGGGTTGAAATTAAAAAAAAAATCACTTCCCACTTTACATATAGGGGGGCTACCCTAATAAAACATTTTTTTCCAATTTTTATTTTACTACGTTGTCGGCGTGATTGATATACATATTGGTACCAAATTTCAGCTTTCTAGTGCTAACGGTCACAGAGATTAAGCGAGGACGGACAGACAGACAGACAGACGGATAGACAGACATGGCGAAACTATAAGGGTTCCTAGTTGACTACGGAACCCTAAAAAGGGCAAAAAAAAGAACAGATATAAATAAATACATGGTGCTTAAACCAAATGGACACTACTTAAACTAAATTAACACTACTTAAACTAAATGAACACTACTTACAATGAATAGACATTACTAATCTGGATAAACACTATTACCATGATATTTAAACTACAAATGTAGTTAGAAAAACAGACAAATGAAATACAGATGATGAAAAGAGTTGTGAGTATATACATATGGGGATGGATGGTGAGGAAGGCCAAAGAAAAGATGGATAGATTGTGTGAGAAGTGATATCAAAGAAAAGGGAGTTAGTGATAGCGTGATGAGTAACAGGCTAGAATAGAAGAAATTAAAAACGGGTTACGCTGACTCCAAGAAAAATATATATCAAGGACAAGAAGACAATGATGATAGCTAGCTAGCTATAACCGGTTAGATTAGAAACCAACCCTAATACAGTTAGTTGGGAAAATGGTCAGCAACTGATGACCTACATGCAGCCACAAAAACAACATCAATTGATAAAAAGAACCATTCGGTCATAATATTCCAATCATAGAACCTACCACATACTGTGACGATATCGCAAAAACATCTCAGTAATAAGGCCAATTAATAAACGGTTCCCAGCTCCCAGCATTTGCCAATACGAGCCCAGTAAGGCGCCAATTACTACAATGCTTGTAGAACCATTTTAATAATAATATAACAATTAATCGTTTAGCCCTAATTCATGTGTCCGTATCTACATATGTAGGTATGAGTAATTAGGTAGGTACTTCGGTTTCATGATCCGTAAGGGCGGTCACACATTGAAATATATCTGTACCGTTTGATCGTACTTTCATGCACAATGTTTCGACGATAAATAGTATCATTTCAGGTTTGTAAATTGATCCGTATGAAATTAATTCTGTACCTATATATTTTATTGAACTACACACTATGTTTCACTTTTTGTTGATGTGGAGTACAATAAAGAATATAATAATAATAATAATTGAAAATACAAAAATACGTAAAAAAGAAAACTTAAACTTAAAGCACATACAGTGCATTACGACGCAATATCGCATTCCGTGAATAATGTTCTTAATAAATGTTAATTCTTAATATAATGTGATCGCAGACCATCATTTTTATTTCAATCCAACCATTTTCTCAATTACTTATCTTTATTTTTTGTTTGATTCATTAATGCCCACCTCATGCCTTTGGACCTAGAATGCTAAAATTTTGCAAAGATTCGTAAATTTACTCTCTAAGGAGATAAGACGGTAGTCCAAATTTTGAATAGAGAAATATATTATCGTGCGGTCAAAGCCCCTAGCAAAAGCTAGGAGTGGGATTGAAATGGCAATTCTATATCAAAGTTTCATCCAAATTCATTAAGACGTCCATTCGTGATTGATTGACAATAACATCATCATTGGCCATTGTCACATTTTACGCAGGATCAGTGATCCATTTCTTCTTTAACTTCTTACTTTTTCTCCATCCATTTACACGTATATTCCATAATGATATTACCAAGATAGCATTGCATAAAGATGTTTAAATATTTTTTAATTTGACAAAGTTTTGAGACAAATAACCAGGTGAAATTTTAATCTGAAATTCAACAACAAAAGTAAAATTGTTGTGCAATAAGTAGATAGTTTTTGCAGGGACTCAGGCCTCCTCTCTGTGGGAGAGATCTTTTCAATACACTTACTCAAAAATCCGCTCTTATCAAGGGATCCGCGTTTAAGCTCGCAATTTCCTGTAATGTATAATGTATTGAGTATGTGTAATGTATTGAAAATCGATGTTTAATACACGTAGGACGCAGCAGCCATCAGTTCCATAACACCCTCGTCTATGGGGTCGAGTGAATGTCGACTCGGTCACAATGACAAACATTCTCCACTAGTATCAAAATGTGCTATTTCACTGTAATATCGCAATTGAATTAACATAAAACTTTACATCTTTGTCCGTCATATTTAAAAGAACCAAGTTTGGAACATATAGGACAGTTAAATGAATTCGCGTCGTACAGTTCGTATGTCCGAATCCTAAGGGAGCCACTCATTAGCAGCTATGAAGATTGATGTTCTGTTGAAGCGCGGCTCATCGGTAGAGTGGAGGCGGGGACGGAAGTGTCACGTGTGAACTAAAGACATTCTTTAAAAAGTTAACCTATTTTTAGGTTTGTATACTGCTAGAAGTTTATGGGAACAAAAGTGTATGTCATGACATGACTAGGCATAAAAATAAGGTCCAATATAGTAAGCATAACTTTGACTGGCCTGGTGGACTAGTGGTTAGTGGCCTGACTGCTATGCCGAAGGTTCTGGGTTCGATGGTCCCACCCAGGACAAATGTTTACGTGATGAGCCCGTTATTTGTTTTGTGTCTGGATATAATATGCATGTATTTAGAAATATATAAATATGACTAGTATTCATAACAGAAGCTCTACTTAGCTTTAGACTAGACGGCGTTGCGTGGTAGTGTTGGAATAAATAAATAAAATAAAATAACTATTCTCGTAAATAAACTGCCGTCTTCTCCCATATCTGGGGAAGTAGTGGTGACCCAGTGGTAACGTCGCGGGATCGAACCCAGACAGGCGTATTACTTTGTGTAATGTAATTCATCACCACTGTTCTCAAAACGGTGAAAGAACACCGTGAGGCACGCTATTTAATGTTTTTCTTTTATTACCTCTGAAGTATATTGAAGAGTTTATTTTTATGTTTTTCCAAGTATTTGCTTAGTTTTAATTTCCTACTTTCGCGTGGGCAAAGTCGCTAAGGTAGGTGCCAGATAAACCTGGGATAACGGTATTTGACCCGTCTACATTTGTTGATATTTTTAATTTTGAAAACGAAAATAAAGACCATATTTATGATGGCTTGAATCGATGTCCATTTAATGACGTAAGAATAAAATGCTATTCATTGTTGATTTTTAGTACCTACGCAGAGATATTAGGAAAAGATCAATGAACTTTATTCCACGGATATCTGGCGACTTCTATAAAAGCAGATAGTTAAAAAAATATTTACTGACAGATCCGTTTCTCAACATAAATCGTTCAACAGATGGCAATTAGTCATCATTATGATATCATGGATCTTTATCAAAATAGCTGAGCTAATGACGCACACTTTAATATTTTTTTCAAATTTTAATTCATATCTTGTCTAACTTATGTAGGATAGAATCGTAATCATGATTAGTGGCGTAACTGAATGTACGAGTGGTACAAAACAATTTTTCACCCGCGGCTTCGCCCGCGTACATAAAATATGATCAACGTCGCTCAGGAATAAAGCAGCTTTCTATAGGTGAAAATATTTAACAATCGGACCATTATTTTCTGAGATTACCACCTACAAACAAAAAAACAAACTTTACCTCTTTATAATATTACTAGCTATTGCCCGCGTCTTCACCCCCATTTATGATGATCGGCGGCGGAGACCTCTCGCGCCGGGCCTTGGTCGAGGCCATGGTCCGGAACGAGGAAGAGTGGCAGGCGGTCGCCGACTTCTGCGAAGCAGTAATGCTCGCTAAGGAGGAGGCCGACCGTATCAGGCAACGGCGCTCTCGCCGCCGCCGCCGGGATTCCGATCCCGATTTCCAGCCACCGTAGGCGCGGGCTTGCGGACAGTGAGCAAAGGGTAGCTCGCTATCCGGCCGTCTGGTAACAGTCCGGACCAAGCCCAAGTCGTCGACGGCGCGCGCTGTTCCCGCGCGCCTCAAGGAGTTGTCAGCAACAGCAGGGACCCAGCCGGGTCGAAGCCTACTGGGGCCAGGGTTATCCGAAAGGGCGCTCGAGCCCCGGTATGAAGGCTTGAAGGAACGGGATGGGTTTTTTAGTCAGTAAGAGTCTGACACTATCTCCCACTCCGCCCAAGAGCGGGGGTTGTCATAAGATGATTTTTTCCATCGAAAAAAAAACCCCCCATTTATGAAATGCCTATGTTACTCAGGAATAAAGCAGCTTTCTATCGGTAGAAAAAAAATTAGCAATAAATTGGAGCAATAGCTTCAGAGATTACCTCCTACAAACAAAAAACCAAACTTTACCTCTTAAAAACATAGATAAGTATAGATAAACAATACTCAAGTCCTGTTTTTGAGGGTGGGAAATCATCAAAAAACTCCTCCCGCCCTAAGAGGAGCGAGACGAAGTGTCAGATTTTCATTGACAAAATCCCATTCGTACTCTTTTAGATGCCCTTTGCGTTCCAAGGCCGCAGTAGCTCTTTCAAACATTTGCACAGCCCAGTCTTTGATACCTTGAGGTTTTGGGTGGGTCATCTTCATCATCGGCCGATAGACGTCCACTGTTGGACATAAGCCTTCCCCAAGTATCGCCACAACGACCGGTCTAGTGCGTGTTACATCCATCGTATTCCCACGACCTTTACCAGGTCATCAGACCTTGTAGGAAGCCTTCCCACATTGCATCTTCCAATTTGCGGCCGCTACTTCAGAACCTTTCAGCCCCATCCTTCTATTCCGCGAGTATGGCTTAAATGGGCATATTCCCATTGCACTGCCTTTTAACTTTGGCGATACTTCGGTCTACGTCGATGACTTTGGTTCTCCTGCAGATAACTTCATTCTTTATTCGATCACGCCAGAAAACTCCGGTTGTTTAGCCGAACTTTTTAGTTTTTGTTTAGTGACATCTATTGGCCAAAGATGTGTACCGGTCGCGCGTTGGGCAGTCTTAATATTGTTAAAAACCCATAGACGGAGTTGGTCAATTACGTCACTTTCTTATGAGTTGCAAATGAGATTCTCCGCAATCAAGTTAGGTGTCTGGAAAACAATCTTGTCGACGAGAATTAAATAGAATAAAAGAGAATTAATAGAGAATAAATAGTGATCCAATAGTTTTTCACCGATCATAGCCTTATCCATTGCTTTGGGTGACAAAGACAAAGAATTGAGCATTAAAATTCCTTACTGTTTTTTTTAATTAAATAATCCAATTCTTAACTGCTATCCCATCTGATAGTAAGCAGTGATACAATCGTTGATGGTAAAGCGAACTAATTTATTAAGAGCATATATTCACTCTAGCTTTGAAGACACCTAAATTATAATACAACAAGAAGACTGCAGCTTTTTTTTTATCTTTTGTAAACTAGTACTTGACTGCGCTCCCGCCTGATGATAAGCAGTGATGCAATCGTTGATGGCGAGGCGCACTAGTTTATTAAGAGCCTATTCACTCTAGCCTTGAAGACACCCAAATTATAATCAGACGGAAAAACCGCAGCAGGCAAACTGTTCCAGTCCTTCGAAGTACGCGGTATTAATGACGAGGCTAATTGTTCCAATATTCTTCTTAAATTTAAAAAATACCACATAAGGCTAATTGTTCCAAAATTCTTCTTAAATTTAAAAAATACAACATAAGGCTAATTGTTCCATAATTCTTCTTAAATTTAAAAAAAAATGCCGCATATGAAAGCTTGGTAATCTAAAATGTTCAAAAATCACAACACCTTCTCTCTTTGCTTACCCCAAGGTAGAACAAATTGGATATAGTTAGAAGGTGGCGCATTAGCGAGCATGTAAGGGCCGTGTGTAAAAGACGGCGTTACATCAAAAGAGAACACTAGCAATTGAGTTACGGGATCTGTGTCCATTATCCAATGAGAATTACCTATATATATTTTTAAAGGTTTTTTTTTAGGTGGTAAATCATCTAATGACATCTCCCGCCCTTGGGCAGAGCAGGAGGGCGTGTAGACTTTTACTGACTAAAAGTCACTCCTGCTCCTTCTTTACCTTAGTTCCAGGGCCCCGGGGTTCACTTTCTTTATGGCGTTATGGCATTCATAAATATTATAAATGGTACGCGAGCCTCAAGGAGATGTCAGTAAACCGTAGGAGCCTAGCAGGGTCGAAGCCTACTGGGGGCCACGGGCAGTGTGAAAGTAAACCCTGGGGCCCTGGAACGAAAGCAAAGAAGGAACAGGAGTGGGTTTTTAGTCAGTAAACGTCTGACACGCTCTCCCGCTCCGCCCAAGAGCCGGCGTTGTCATTCAATGATTTTTCTACCTATAAAAAGAAGACTTTCAAGGATCAAAAATCCCGTATCGTCCCCAACAATGTACCCGCACAGTTCTACGCACCACGTTATTAGATCATAGCTGGCGCGATGCGGCAAAGGGCCCATGTTTTATGTATGCGGCGCGACCGTAGCTATTACGATACACGTTTGTGCTAGTCGGATGCTGTGGCAAATGGTGGGGAAGGAGAAGACTTTGAATCGCGTTTTGAGTTGTAATAATAAGACAAGGGGGCAGATGTGGATGTTTTGTTAAGGAAGATAAATAATGGGGAGTAAGATAGAAGAGCTGAAACTTAACATACGTTAATATATTTCTTACAATATTATAATATTTAGTACTAGCTTTTGCCCATAAAATATTGTTCATATAATATATTTTAGTCACAAGACATCTCTCAAGCAAAATTAATAAGCGTTTTAAGTGGAAAATAAATTAAAAATACTTTTTAAATTTTGCGTCAATTAACTCCAGATAATCTATGTCACTTAGGAATAAAGCAGCAATCGGTGAAAAAATTCAGTAATCGGACCTCACTCAGCCCACACAAACAAAAAAAAAAAAAACTTTACCTTTTTATAATATGTATTAATGTAGGTACTAACTGACCTGACAGACGTTATCCTATCTTAGCTATGATCCTGTTAACCGTGAATTTTTAAAACCTACGCGGTTTTGAAAATTCACACATTTGTCAGTTTTTTATTATTATTTATTTACTTATTATATTCTTTATTGTATAACAAGAATACAGGACAAACATTTTTCAAAATAAGTGTATAATGGGCGGATTCTTCTGAGCAGTTCTTAATTTTTCTTTCTGCAAGAAACTTCTACAAAAAAAAAACACCACCACTTAAAAAAAAGATGAAAGTAAATCGGTAAAATCGTTTTTAAACTATGACGTGGTCAAGGGAAATAGGTATTAACTACACTAATATAATAAAGAGGTAGTTTGTTTTTTTTTTTGTTTTTGTGTTTGTAAGAGGTAATCTCTGCAAGTACAGGTCCGATTGCAAAAATTTTTCACCGATAGAAAGTTGCTTTATTCCTGAGTGATATATATATAGGCTAAATTTTATGTACGCGGGCGAAGCCACGGGCAAAAGTTAGTTTTTTTTTATTATACACAGATATATTATGTACAAAATATATGTGAGTATATTATTATGATAGTATATCTTCAAATATTTGAAAGTTTATATTTTTGTACACTTACCTACAGTTTTTATTTTTTTTCTATAATTCTGTCACGCAATTTTATAAACAGTGCGCTTCACCATCAACGATTGCATCACTGCTTACCATCAGGTGGGATCGCAGTCAAATCTAGTACTTATAAAAACTTTATAAAAGATAAAAAAAACATATAATTTCCTTTCTGCATCTCATTTTTCACAGATTCAGTAGATTCGACCTAGAGACTAATTTATACTAATACTATAATAGTGAAAGTAACTCTGTCTTCAAGCTTTCACGGTTAAATTGTTGAACCGATTTTAATGAAATTTGGAAGGAGGAAGCTTGAACTCCATGGATAGGCTATTTTGTATCCGTTTTGATATCGAATCGTTCGCAATAATCAACATTCACGCGGCCGAAGCCACTGACAGAAACTAGTAACAGAATAAAATAACCCAAAACTCTCACACACCAAAGAAAACAAACTCAAAATAGAGACAGAATCCTTCAATACAACACTTCACAGACATGAGAAAGCCACATTTGCTACAATAGCTGCAATATCTAGCTCATGCAAATTCATGACAGAATGCATATGTAATGCCAGCGACAATATTTATACATACTGTTACATACGTTAATTCTCTGTTGGATCTCTGACTCAAGATGGAACGTGTTTGAAGATGTTTCATTTAGAAGGCTTGCTGCAGTGTTTTGTGTGATAAATGAAACAAGTGAGGCTGTGTTGTTATTTAGTTTTAGCACACTGTTTTGTACTCGTTTATCTATATATCTACACTAATATTTGAAAGAGGGAAAATTTGTAATTTTGGCTGTATGTTTGTAATGAATAAATTCAAAAATTGTATGCAGTGATGGTAAGCAGTGATGCAATCGATAATGGTGAATCGCACTAGTTTGTTGAGAGACTATCCACTCTAACCTTGAAGACACCTGAATTATAATTGAACGGGAAGACCGCTGCAAGCAAATTGTTTCAGTCCTTCGAAGTACGCAGTATTAACAACGAGATGAAATGTTTAGTCTGAACTGTAGAGATGTCAACAACATCAAGGTGGACACACGCCGTATATCGAGTAGTCCAATCCAATGTTAGAATACACATTTTGTTCACTAATAAGTAGTGATAATAGCTATTGTAGTTAAAAAAAAAGACTATAAGAATTACTTCTGTATCGTGGATGCATAATTGCACATGCATAAGAACCGGAACGACTCTATAGGCCAACCGTGCAATCAAGTAGACAACGTTCTGGTAACAATGTCAGAAATATTCATGTCTTACCATTAGTAGGTAGGCACTATTTAGATCTTGATGTTCTTTGAGTCGGCCACGCTGTAAGCCCATAACTGATGGCGTGACGATTTGGATTCCTACCTTAAGGTTTAGGTAGAAGTGATGAAGAACAGAGAAAAGTGGAAGAATGGAAGGGATACCTCCCTTCAGTGTAACACAACAGGCTGATAATAATCTAAATAAATATAAAAGGAGAAACTGACATATCATCGCAAAGCGAAAACTACTGGGACTCAGAGGGTGGAATATTGCCACAAGGTGTCCTTTTATGACTCAGATTATCACTAAGAGAGGTTTTTCCAAAATTCACCTTAGATGGAACGGAGTTTGTATGGAGAAACCTATTTTCACGAAGGCGATGTCGCTAGCAAAAACTAGTAATAAATAAATGTTCTTGGGTCACATCAATATCTTACAAGGAGATGTGGCTTAATAAACTGGTCAACAGAGCTTATCAAATAATTAGACCGCAACGTATCCAGTACAAGAAGATACCCCAACAAATAATTTCCCCGCCAATTTTCCTTACACGCACCGAAAATGACATCCTACCTACAATGACCTACATATTACAGCAAAAAAATCCCCGACATAAAGGCTAATATTATCAACATCTTAGAGTCACAACGAGGGCTCTCAGAGCGTTTCCACAAAATGGCGGGTCTCGTCAAAATGAGAAAAATCACAATTTCGATCACGTACGCAACAAAATGTTCTATTCACATGACGATGCTCGCGATACTTTTGAAGACACCTATTTGTTGCTTTTAACGTTAATTTAATCATAAACTTGTTGGTTTTGGGTAACGAACATGTTAACCAGGCCTGTTGGTCTAGTGGTTAGTGGACTTGACTGCTATGCCGCAGGTTGTGGATTCGATTCCCACTCTAAATGTTTGTGTGATGTGCATGATCATTTGTTCTGTATTTGGGTGTAGCTATGAATGTATTTAGAGATATACAATATGTTCAACAGTTGTCCACTATTCATAGCAAAAGCTCTGCTTAGTTTGGGACTAGTAAACTGATTAGAAAGTCTTTATTGGGCTTCGGGATTGTAGATATGCAACTGAAAGAACACAAGTAGATTTACGCAATTAAAAATATGATATTATTTTGCTCTATTCGTAACGGAATCTTATTTGATAATATATTTTCCAAAAAAAAGATTAACTATGATATTATAATATTACATTCACAACAGAGCGTTACAAATACCTAATCAACATTAGGTAATACATATATTATCCTAATCAGAGCCAAACTAAATTGACCTTTATAATTAACTAAAACTAACCAACTCGAAGAAGTGACCAAAGCAAACTCCAGTAGGCACAGAATTATGAATAGAAAAATACTCTATTAATAATATAATTAAAATGAAACACCAACTCACACAGTAATGAAAGGAAGTATACCCATTACAGACACCCACATCTCAATTTTAATAGCAGAAAAATTCATCACAAATCTATTTTTACCGCGCTCCCCCATCAAAAGTGTCCTAAATACAGAATTGCATGGCGACATAGCATATTTAGGGATCGGCATGCCTTGGCGCGAAGCCAGAGATCAACCAGATTTAGCCCCTGCCCTAAGCGCCACGGACAAAAAGATAGAAGATGCTTTTTTTTCTTCTTATCGGTTAGAATTGGCTTTAAAAGGAAATAGACTTTAAATTAAACAACTATACGTAACACTATTTCTGCCTATACTTACAACGAAACGAAAAAACGAAAGAATTGGATTTTATTAAAAACCTAGTTGCAACTATGTAACTTCTACAAATTTTTTATCACCATCTTCCTTGTCTTTATTTGCCATTTGTATAGTCATTTCCAGTATAAATAGATATTATATATTTTTTTTCTTAATATTGATTTATAAGGTTTATCTGAATTGATCGGTTTTAGCTTGAACACGTCTACGTCAATGGTAAACGATTATGTGTACCTAAAGTATTCACACCTGACCAGTTTTAAAGATCACCAGGTTGTAGCCATAAAAATACCCAAAAACGAAACGTGTTCTTATTTTGTCCAACTTTTTCTAAAATCTAAAACAGGTTCATTAAAAATCACCCCTACTATTTCATTGAAATCTCAACAGCTATAGCTGTGTGTGACTTACCTTCGTATCTAAAGAACAAAAGTGCTCGAGTTTTTAGACAATTAGTAAGAACATTCTTCAAAAATAGGAATACCCAGTGACAATCTCTTTACAAGAATCATAAAAAGATACTAAACAGACTATCAAAAACGGAGACAAATAGTTTTAACAACTTCACACGAAGCAACAAAGACAGTAGTCTATCAAAATAGGATAGTTGTAAAAGGACAAAGAGTTAAAACCAACTGTTTAATACATGTTAATGCTCGAAGAAATCGTAAATGTCTTTTAATCTCAACTCCTGTGTTCCAACAACAGAATTATGGTTGATTGTTGAGCATAGAATTAGTTTAGTGGTTGTGTGTGGTCACATAATGTGATAAAATTAATTCGTAGTGTATTTTCTATTATTGGGTAGTCCTAAACCCATCTGGCAGTAAGAGGAAAGGGTAGGATTTATTCGGTATGTGGAACACTAGGACGTATCGTAAAAGTTAAATTAAGGAGTTAAAGACGAAGCTAGAAAGCTGTGAAGAGCTTTAGTCTACAGGTTTTTATTGTTACAGCATCCCACCATGTTGATGCTTAAAACAAAATCATGATACGGGATCCGCTTCTTGATGTGGTAAATCTTTGCGTGAACAATAATAACCAAAGCATAGTCCTGAAACAAGGCATCGGCTATAAATCAGATCAAACAGTTCTAGTTTATAACCCATACCATTGTCTAGCAGTAGATACACATCAGTACAAAAAGACTATTTTAGGTTTTCCTAATCTGCTTATAAAAAAGTTAAGATAAAACCATGCAAAGCCAAACCACACTAAAAACATTTAAAATATGTACCTATGAACATATTCCTGGGTATATGCATTAAGACCCAAATATTCTAGCCCAAGATTCTTCTTAAAACCATTTCACACAAATGTAAGAAATCGTAATTAGAAGGCAAAGACAAACCCAAAATATAACTATATCTATGTAGAAGGAAATGCTTAGAGCGTTGGCTTGAAGCCAAAACGCATATAGACTCGTACCCACGTGGTGAAGTTAACTTTTGTTATTGTTTGTGTAATTTTTGACAACTATCAGCTGGTTGGGATGCCTGTGGATACTGATATTGAGAAAATAGAATATATTAATGCAGGGATATGTCAATATGAGGAAGATCAGTCTGAACGTAGACACGAAACTTAGTATGAGATTTTGTTGTCATCATAAGCTTGATCTGTTCCTAACTCAAACTGGTTGAGCTGAGTGGGGCTGACGCATGCGTTATGCACGTGAACGGGCGCCGTCAGTTGGGACTGATCATCTTTTAACAACTGCTTAGCTTATTACAATTTCCAAATTTGTTTTCATTATTTGTTTACATTGTGCTCAAATAATAGAAGCGACCAAAATATTTAATAGATTTTTTTGTAATTCATAACATGATACAAGAGATTTTTAATTTAACGGATTGGCAAAAACTAAAATATAAAGACAAAATACCAAGTATATATAAGGAAATGGAAGTTAACACAATAATTACTGCAATGGAAACACACCTAAAAAAAGAGACAATCGCTCCATGTACTGAGCCACATTTGGTTGCACAAATGTTGAGGCAGATTATGAAAATCGTTTATATTGACATAATATATTTCTTTTAATAAAACTTACCGTGCAAATGTATAGGTATAATATTTAAATTCTAAAAATAAAAACATTCTAAACATTTCATTCAAAAATACTTTCCCCAAATCAACGGGTTCACACTAAGATAAACCGTGACGTCTGTCAGATGGCGTCACGCACCAGATTTCAATGTCCACGCTTGATGTTGATATATGAAACTGCGGTTAAACCACCTAGATTTTTAAGGTTCCTACAAAAAATATTCGGGAAGCACATTTTTGTGACGAATATTTATAAATTTGTGAAAAATAAATGCGTTCGTGTTTCTTTAATTAGAGTAAAATATGAAATGTTGTAATTTTTTTGGCATCTTGTATGTTTGGATGATTACAATTTTGTTCGCACCACATTTATCACTTTGTCAAGTTGCGCTACTAGCGTGAGCTGTGACGCTTTGAATCCTTTTCTCCACTCTTTTTCTTGTTTTTGAAGTTTGCATTTGCTAAATTAATTGATACGGTAGTAAAAACTGATCAAGTGCGAGCCAGACTTGTACGTGAAGGGTTGTGTACTACAATATTAAGTAACAAAAATCACGTTTATTTTATGTCAGGCCCCTTAAATATTTATTTTGTTCTGTTTTTTAGTTTTTGTTGTTATAGCGGCAATCGAAATTCATCATCTGGGAAAATTTTAACTATCTATCACGACTCATGAGATACGGCTTGATGACAGATAGACAGACAGACAGTCAGAAACCGGAGACTTAATAATTCATATTATACCCATAAGGTACGGAACTCTACAAAAACTAAGTACAATAAGGGAGAACGGAAATTTAATACACTAGCATCCTTTCTTTTACAAATTGTAACAGTGAGTGCATTCAATTCAACCCCTTTACTAAGGTACCTCTCAACAAATACAATTTCCTTGAATTTCAGTCTCGACCAAAGAAAACATTATGTTCCATTGAGAACGTATAGATACATTTTGAAGAAAGAGCCAAGCAATATACCGTTTTGGATTCATAAACTAACGTAAACGTAAATAGCCAAGCTGTAGTATTACGCCAAAAATATGTTGTTAAACTTAAAATAAAAATATACCAGGAAGTTCAGTTTTTAAAAAAAAAACCTTGAATCTTCAAGAAATATATCTTTCGACACAACCATCAACTACACATTGACAAAAGATTTTATAATATGTCATAAATATGGTTTATTTTCAGATTAGCTATTGGCAATGTGTCCCCAGTAATTACCAAGGGTTTTGAACTCCGTAGCTAAATAAGTCTCGGTATATTTAGATGTACTAACACCTGTCTCTATTGGTTCCGAAATAGATCCAGTTTCTGCCAAGAAGTATTAGAATTCTTATTTTAGGCTCTAGTAAATACTCTGGCAACAATAAACTGACTTTTGATTCGTTGGAGTTATCAAAAGAAATAATGTAGTTTGTATTTTTCTCTTGAATTCCACTGATTTAATAGTGTTATAAAATAATTTTCTTTTGGGCTTTCGTAATAAAACTTAGCATCATGAAAGAAAAAATTAAATTTTGCAATTCAAAAGACTGGCTTGGTAAAAGGCAGACTATGCGAAAATAGTATGATGGATATCAAATAAATTTAAGTAAAAGTAAACTTATTTTAAGCACCGTTTTAAAATAAATGCTATGTTAGCTCGTAAGTAGGCATAAAAGAATCTGACTGAAGGACTTAAAGTAATCCAGCTGGGTTTAGATAAACAGCAATTAAGTGAAAATAAAGCTTAAGACAAAGTTAATGGCATAAGAGATGTCGTAACTACAGATTAAGTAAATATTGTTAAGATAGCATTGTTTTGGGAGATAAATAATAGGATTTACTTTAGACATATGTGACACTTTACTTAATGACGCTTAGTCATTCGTCCTTCTTTAATGCTACAGTCCTCAGCTGGCAACTGTCAATTACAACAACTTTATTTTATTTTGTAAAAGGTGATTTCGGAATTGTTTTTTTATAAAACCAATACAATTCAAATCGTTATTTTCAATAAGCCGTTCTTCATTTGGCATCCCAGAAAATCAAATCCCCAGCGCTAAGTCCCAAACCGATACGGCACAAAAAATCAATTATTCCAATACTCAAATCCAAATAACGCTAACATTATTCACAGTAAAGCCGGAGGTCCAATAAACGTAGCCAGTGACTAAGTGTCTATAAAGTATTTTAATGTTTGAGATAAAGTCGGGAGTGCACTGCATAATCCTGCTAGTGAAATACAACGTTTGGCTTACCGCGGTCAGATTGCAGCGAGTGTGTTGTAGGGTTTATGTGATTTCTTTTATTGCTGTATAGATTTGCTTAGCTTTATTGGTGATTTGGTTGAATTTTAATGGTATTGTGGCTTTGTTTATATCTTTAGTTTAATTGTGTGTTTTGAGTGGTATTGGAAAATGAGAAAATTATTTACAAGAATTTAAAAGTGTTCGCTCTGACAGTTTCAAAGTAACAATCTTTTTCACGAAACAAATAAACTACTACTAATTTGTCCGTCTGAATTTTAGAGTCTATGAAAACGCCGATTCTATAAGACTGTTAAGTAATTTGTTAATATAAATTCACAAACGATATGGTTTCGGTCAATTCAATTCAACTACAGTATAAATAAGACAAAAATTGACCTTTTGTGAACATACAAATTTTAAACTCATAAAATTTTAACAAAAATATACATAAAAATTCACAGTTCAAAATCAAACATATTGAAATGATATTTATACTTTTTTGTTCTTTCTACGATTAGTTTCGACTGTATTAATTAATTATAAATGATTTTTTCTTTTTCTATTAATATTTCCATTAATTAATTTAATTGTAGCAAAGTACGTTCAGGAATGTTACATAGCAGCTTAATACCGTAACATTTTATGAAATCGACATCATTTAAATGTCCTTGCTTTATATTTTTTGAATTTTATTACTTGACAGTTAAATAAATAAGATTAAAAAAAATGTATACCAAAAATTTTAACTCAAGCTTTTAGAAACCAAAAACTGACTTCTTTGGAAATTATGCAAGGATGGGAGTTTCAAATTATACAGCTACTAAAGTATGGGAAAAGAGAAACACAAAGTACATTAGCTTCTTTGCAGAGTTAATTACTAAAGTCAACTGACCTTTTTGACCTTAGTGTTAATTCCCAGTACTAACGTTAACGAAGGGTTAGCAGTAATCTGAGTTTTATTGCCAGATTAAAGACTCCGTTTAGTATTTAAATTAATGCAGCACTGATAAGCTCGTGTGTGCTTTGTATTTTGGTTCATATACCTTTGTTATTATAATTTTATGAATGTACTTGTAGCAGATTACTGCTGAATTATTCACACTTAGAAAATAAATGTGTCAGATTGAATATTCAAACGTATATCAGTTGTCTAAATGAATAAACTAATTTATTATGAAGAGGTAAAATAGTATGTTTGTTTATGCTAATCTCTATAAGTACTGGTGTGATTACGAAAATTATTTTATTAAAAGTAAGCTTATTTTATCGTTCTTTATTACAAGCAAATGTTTTGAAGATACGACAACAGACGAAAAAGCAATTAAGAAAAATAAACTCGGTCTTAATTTAGACCAAAATAAAATCCGTAATATCTAAACTCATTTTATTGACAAGGCATAGTATGACAAAACCGCTGGTGCAATATATCCCCTTTTTTTTTTTTTTTTTTTTTCGATGGGAAAAATCATCTTATGACAACCCTCGCTCTTGGGCGGAGCGAGAGATAGTGTCAGACTCTTACTGACTAAAAAACCCATCCCGTTCCTTCAAGCCTTTATACCGGGGCTCGAGCGCCCTTTCGGATAACCCTGGCCCCAGTAGGCTTCGACCCGGCTGGGCCCCTGCTGTTGCTGACAACTCCTTGAGGCGCGCGGGAACAGCGCGCGCCGTCGACGACTTGGGCTTGGTCCGGACGGTTACCGGACGGCCGGACAGTGAGCTACCCATTGCTCACTATCCGCAAGCCCGCGCCTACGGTGGCTGGGCAATATATCCCCTCAGTTTGGACGATAGCCAGAATAAAGAGAATCAGGTCGACAGTGACACTTTCTAACGAATCTGAAATAGACGACGAAAGTTCAATGCGTGTTTACCACTGGTTTAGAGAAACTGGACAAGAAAATGCAGAAGGCAATGCAAGAAAATGCAAAAGCATACCATTTCAGGTATGAAATTGACGAGTAAGAGTCGAAACAGAATAGAATAGAAAATATCTATTTGATGCAGATACAACATAATGGCAAAATTAAAATGGAAGAATAATACAGAATTATACAATAATACTTGTACTGAGCGTTGGACGGCCTCCAATAAGGTGGACCGATGACCTGGTCAAGGTCGCGGGAATCCGATGGATGCGTGATGCACAGGACCGGTCGTTGTGGCGACGCTTGGGGGAGGCCTATGTCCAACAGTGGACGTCTTTCGGCTGATATGATGATGATGATGATGACTTGTACTGAGCGCGCCTGTGCCGAAAAAACATTTGCTAGGTGTCGGGCACCTAGAACTGGTTTTTAATTGACACCCTGTAATGATGCATTGGCGAGGCCAAAAAAATTTTAGGCACGCTTGCTAGGTATTTGATAAAATTACAACATTTGTACATACTAAATTTTTAGAATTTATCGAATCCATTCAGAAATTCCTGTTTTTTGTTACTAATTATTTCTACCCCTGCAAGTGTATCTTCTGTACATTTCTACTATGCGGTAGTCATAACTTGTCGCCTATTCCTAGATTAAGCTTAGCACTATTTACGCACGTGACCTTTAGATGGAAATATATCATTATTACACGTCGTGTTGAGTGGCTCTGACTCACAGTGGTATCAATATCGCTATAATGCTAAGTAGACCGCTACATTTGAACATTGAAACAAGATTTCTTTCTCTAACTTAAAGCTTCTAAAAATTTATTGCGAAAAGAAACTAAAACGAACTCGCACTTTAGTTT